>JARDYJ010000012.1:2417046-3617046 GCA_029215755.1 Spea hammondii | reverse complement strand
TAGAAGTTATTATACCTCCAGAGTTTTGGTATTATTGGTATTTATTGAAAGCCACCAGGCCACCCCACTTTGTATTTTCTCCAAAAGCTTGCACAGAACCAGATGCCTGATAATGCAGGTGCTTACTGCAGATATCCGTTTATTCCTTAAAGGAGGTAAAGTTGACTTGGATTTATTGCGAGTCTGTACGTTCCTGTCCAAGGCTGGCCCTACCATATAGGTGATCTAGGCAATACTGGTGGCCAGCATTACCAGCCTGCACACGAGTCACCTCCATTAACAGAATAAAGCAGATTTCTAAACAGAACGTGAAGATCTAGGAGACAGAACGTGAAGATCTAGGAGCTGTCAATGTCTGTGAGCACACAGCCGTGTATCCTGACCTAGGTCTAGGATTGGCAGGTTGCCAGGGTGAGGGAAGCTCCCACTTATTTAATGGGCAGGTACATTTACACAATGTATTCCTAGCAGGCACAGCCGCCATAGCATGCCTTATCTGACATCATATCTCAATGCTTAACAGAGAGGTCAGCAACACGTGAAATGGATGTGTACTGAAAACAATGGCCGGTATGTTCACCCTACATGCGAGTAACCAAGCAGCGTCTGCCATTGACAGGGCACTCAGTTTGAGTATTTCATTTTTGATCCACGTTCCTAAATGTAGTTTCTAATAATTATCCGAGGTCTTATCCAGAACAGACTGCACTTAGTTATAAACGACTAGATGGTGTCAAATATTTCTAATTTGTCAAAAATCGTAGTATTTCCCTTTCATTTTTTTTTTTTTTTTTTCAAAGCTTAATACTTGTATGGCCCCAGACACGAGCAGCGCGTTGGTCTGCAATGTTTCCATACCCTTGTAGAATTGAAAAGGTTAAGAACCACATTATATTCATGTCATTCTTCTTTCTTTTATTATTCTTCATCTGCAGAGAATGGAAGGGTCTGTACCGTGCACATGTTTTGAATAAGTGCAAGATGTATACACAGATGAAGTAAATAAACTCAAACAGGAGTTTTAGAAAGGCTACAGTGTCTTTTGTGAAATGTGAACAGATTGCAGATCAATCAAAAGCATCTTAAATTCAAAAGCCTCGTGCAGCTGGTGTTCTGACTCAATTATTCCGATTTCAGCTGTCTGAAAAAAAGAAGGGGAAAAAAATCCACTATGCTTTTCTAGAGGTCAGTTTAAATTTTATTACACCTTTTATTTTAACTAGCTCAGTTAAGCATGCTGTTACATTTTATGTGGCCGAGATCCTGTAGCGTTGGTCTAAGGATTGAAGTCTAAAGCTGCATCGTAGTGTATGCCCAAAACAAATTTAATTTTTTAGAGTTCTTTTTTAGATTGGGATGAATAGCAGTTGGTTCCGATTCTAGGTTGTTTCATGATCTGTCCCAGTGAATACATTTTTCGAAGAGAATATGATTGGTTAACTGCTTGGGGCTTGACATGTTGTAGTGACTTTTGGGTTACAATTCCCAACATGGCCGGCCATTCTTCAGCTTCCAGGTTCCTTGTTATACATGTTTTGCATGTGGCTGTAGGTTGGGTCTACATCAGTGGTCTTCAACTCCAAGCCACAATGGCCACAATCAGTCCATGCAGTTTTTTTGTTTGTTATTGAGATGCCCATGCTTAAACTAGTACTTTCAGAAGGCAATGGTCCTCGAGGAACAGAGCTGGAAACCACCGATTTAGGGCAAGGCTGCAGACCGCTATGTCTTAGTTTTGCACACAGGCCAGGATTTCTAGTTATTCCATATTAAACACAAGCATCTGAATCTCTAAACCTAGAGTTTGACAGCCTTGATCCAGCAAAAGATGGAACCAAGTTATTCACATTTATTTCATATCCCCTATGGTAAGTACTACTAATTATTATTTATTGATCTATATAGTGCAGCGTTGTACAATAGGTTAAGCGGACGGCAGTATTTCACATAGCAAAAGGTGAAGAGGGCTGATGTCTGTAGCACAGAACAGAGTAGTATGTATGACTGCAAAACCGGTATTTGGGCTACAAATACTGTTAGATCAACCTACTGCATGTCAATGGCCACTACATGTCTTAGTCTCTTGATTGTAAGCTTGGAACCGGACTCCCTAAACCTAATGTATCAGTTTGTCTTAGTCTGTCAATGCTAGTCTTGTCATACCCCTTGAATATATGTATTGTATTAAGCGCTGCGTAAATTGTTGGCGCTGGGTGAGTTTGAGTGTTCGATTCGGTGGGTTGTGCGTCTTGCTTGTTCCTATCTGTATTTTGCGTTGATACCCTGTGCTGAACGGATGTATTGCAATAAAGCCGCCTTCATCCTAACCTGAGTATGAAAAACCACAAAGGGTGTTTTCACAGGCTGTATCCATTATTATTAGTATTTTGCTGCTCATTGCTGAATGGTGAAAGAAAACGAGTGAAATGTCTGGCATGAATAACATGGCAAGATTTTTCTTTGACACTTCCTTGTTGAGAATCTCCTTGATGGAACTGATTACTGTATATAATTTTGGCACTGAGTGTCAGCATCAAATTTCAAAAGATGAGTGATTCATTGTACCTGCATTCTCGCGAAGAATGCCTTGTAGATCGTTCTATCCAAATACGTCCTGCATGAATGTGACCAGCTGGATATCATTTCTCTTCCAACTCTCTGTTCATGTTCTGAAAGATACCAACGTGATTTTAAGGCTACACCTCCGTGCTGGTTTTATGTTTTATAAGATTATTAGAATTTTGTTGCCTATTACAAGTTACCTGTCTACAATTATTTATTTAAAAGCATTGAAGCCTAAGGTAAATTATTTAACATCCAGAATTATTTTTCATACTGAGAGGTATATTTTGTACAATATGAATTTGCAGGAGAGACAAACATTTCCACTTATCAAAGGCAGATCAAGTTAGTATGGAGCCATGTCACAAATGAAGCGATGCTGGGAAGATGACTATGTGCTCAATGCTATAATATGTTTAAAGCTATAGATATTTAGCCATACCTAGGAACTTGTGGGCTCCAGCTGCCCAAAACTTGCCCTTGCAGGATGCCACCAGGAGTGAACGCTGACATTGGGGGAAACAGCCCTGTTTAAAGGGGGAAATTGGCATGTCAGGACCCCACAACCCGAAGGATTCAGGTGTTGCCCTGGAGAACCGGAGCTTCCCCCTGGAGTCTCCAGGTGAAACCAGGAGAATTCCCAGGCATAGACACTTCTGGAGCCATAGGGGTTCTCAGGATATTGGCATACAAAGACATTTGTATGGGAGGAACCCATTTTTAAATTGAATATCCAGTCAAGCGCAGCTATTCCCCCTTCTTCAGCCAAAATAAGTATTCAATAAAAGCATAAGTCATACTAAGAAAAAAAAACTTATGTCAATTGATTAACCATACATAAAATTCTATAGGGTTCTGGTATTTTCATTTCTGTATGGAATATTAATGTATGTCATGTAGAGGATAAAGTTACTTGTTCCATTACTAATTTTCCTTCCTTTTCCACATTAAGCAGCCACGCTTTATGGCCAAAAAGGGGTCCACGCCACGCAAATAGACATTGCTGATCGCACATACAGCTCCCAACCGAGGATCTAAATATTTCTCAGGACAGAAAAAAAGCTTTTTAACATATGGAAGGTGTATAAGGCATAGCTGCTAACAGGCCAAGATTTGCCAGGTCCAAATATCCCAGCCAATTGCTGGCAGTTGTAAGTAACTAATCATGCTGTCACATTGTGTCCCACATATTGCAGGGATGGACCATACGTTGATCACATGTAGTCGGAAATCCTGGGAAAGGGAAATCTAAATGCAAGTTAGATATGAGCAGTGACGCAGTTCTTTTGCTTCAAAACTGGGCAAACCGACCTCCATTATCCCACTGCACAATGGGACGGTTAAAGAGGAGATCTTTGATCTCATTTTAAAACACAGAGTGCACGGTTATGACATCATATCCTGGGGTGAGGGTGACCACAACAGCCATGTTTTCCAGGACATGTCATTTTTACATATTGCTGACCAGCCCGGGTAAAATGCTGCCCTACAGTATGAGAGATGTGCAACTGTCTAATTGGTTCCCTTCCATTAGTTTATACATCCCACATACTGCAGGGCACTTTCCCTGTGCTGGTCATCAATATGAACAACTGATACGTGTCATGGAAAACATGGTGGATGTGGTCACCCTACCTGGCGCTGCGTGTCTTAAAACGGACTGCACGCCTTTTAATGCAATGACGACGCCAGCCGCAGAGGTAGAAGTTTGGGGAGCTGCTATTGGTCAGGTCAGGGTAAGTGCGTAAGGTAAATACTTCTCTGGATATGAGGTTTGATTAATGATTAGACAAAAATACAGCTAAAAAGTATCATAAAAGGCAGGAGTTAAATGTTAAATGTGTCTAGAATGGTTGGTGAGATTGTATAAGCTTCATTCAGAGTATTCCGATGGATATTTTTCCTTAAAAGAAACAGCTTTAGACCCGTCTGCTACTAAGCCTGCTCTGTAACACTCTGACCATGTCGGTTCTGCAAATGGTTTTCTCTGTCTCCTCTTGTTAGGAGAACCATAATTCTACAGGCGCTTCAAAAGCAGGTATATGTTTGCTGGCACAGCTACCTAAACGGAAAGTGATAATATTACCCGTGCAATGTATTACATTGCTTCAGCCCTGGCATGAAACGACATATTTGTGGTCTAAATACAGTTTTGAGTGTGGAGATAAGAGCCCCAAATAGAGTAAGCCTCCTCCATTCCTCTGGGAAGTTGGTGAAATGCCCATAGAATTTGCTGATAACATCCCATCTGTTTAAACAAAGTAGTGCAGCAGTGCTAATAAATTTCAGCCAAAGACCACGAGAAGTTATTTTTTGCTTGACAGGCTTGTTATTTCTTTCACAGAGAACCAATCTGAGAGTGAAATATGGTGCTGGAAACAGCTTTTTAGGTCCAGACCGGTGGGGGTGGGTGCAGGGTCCCCCTGCATGGGCAAATGTACATGAATAAAAACGTGCAAAGGGTTTAGAATCGGGGTCAAGGAACCTGTGGCCCTCCAGATACTAATGCATGACTACTCCTAATACAATCTGTCTGGTTTTATTTTTATTCTAAAACACATCAGACCATGGATCAAATTTACATTTTCCCCAGTACTTTGATGTTTTATGTAAATTCTATATATTTAAAGTACTTTTCTTATCGGCCATCATTCTCTAGAGATGGGGGAGTCAGCTGGTGCACAAGCCTGGCCTAAACTCAGGTCGACAGCTTGCAAGAAGTCCAGCGAGGGGAAAGAGAGGGAGTGTGAGACGGCGCGCAGTCCTCCACTAGCCATGGCCTCAAGTTCAGAAGTGGCTCCTCAAACCAATGTCTAAATGTGATCTTTAATTAATTTTGAAACAAATACCATCAATCCTTTGGGCGCTGAGGGTCATAAATCCACCTAGGAGGACGTATAAAGTTTAAATTAAGTTTAGCAAACATTTTGAGCCCCCTGGGACTTCCGGGGAGGAAAGAAAGACAGATAGGTTTGCAATTCCAAAATAATGCCCCAGCAGGGACAAGGGTAAGTTACAACTAAAAACAAACCAATCCCGTTCCCGGGATCAAAAATACCCTTATTATTACCCCACCCTAAAACATCACTTTTATTAACGTGTTTGTTAAAAGGTATAACCAAAAAAAGATGTTTAAAAACACCAGTGTCACCAGTCCTACCATAAAAGGTATACGCCACTGTAACATGAGGGCATATGCCCACAGTCATATAACACTAATAGTATCACATCATATATACTGTTGATGGCTGCAGTCCTAACAACAGAAATAATTGAATTATGACCAGTGACACAGGCTTCTTAAAAACTCAGACGAATAGAGTTATTCTCACCAATCATTGATGTTCCTTTCCGCGCAGAACCACTTCTGTTACTGGATCAGCACGGTGGCTCAGCGGCTTATACCGTTGCCTGGCAGTACCAGGGTCCAGGGTTCAAATCCCACCAAGGATCCCAAAATCCATCAAGGTACCATATCTGAAAACACCAGTGCAAATTTGCATCATTTTAGCATATTCGCCATACACAATTATACGCATCACAATTTAATAATTCCCTTCCCAAATATCCCTATCACAATATAAGTCTCCATAATATAGTCATACCTCCCTATAAAGTAAGTAAATCATTATCAAATACTCAATATTACAAATCAAAGAGAGTCCTATTATTTAGAATCTACAAATAGGCTGAGAAGGAGAAACCTTCATTTAAGGTTCACTTTTGAGTCTATAGATCCACTTGGCTTCCTCTTTTAATAGTAATCGACCCAGATTCCCTTTTCGTGGACCAAGTTTAAGTTGGGAGATACCCCAAAACCTCAGAGACTCTAGATCTCCACCATGGAAAAAATTAACATGACGGACCAAAGATGTTTCTTCTTTCCTCCTAATAGTGCCCAAATGTTGGGATATACGTCTACGGAACTCCTGGATGTTTTCCCTATGTACAATTTGTACAATTTATCACAGCTACATTTAACAGCATATACAATTCCCTTACTTTTACAATTTATGAATTGTCTGACTTCATAATTCCTGCCATCCACGGGATTCCGAAATGTTTTTACAGTAGGTAGATATTTGCAAAAACTACAATTCCCACATGAATGTGAGCCAACCAGTTGGGATTTCAGCCACGTTCCTTTCTCTTTTTTATCAGTCATAAAATGACTATGTACAAGCATGTCTTTAAGATTAGGGCCACGTCTGTATGTAATCATTGGTCTTTTTCCGATTACATCTTTTAGCTCTGGATCCATGGTCAGTAATCTCCAGTGCCTCTTAAAAATTATTGACACCTCAGTAGAGTAGCAGTCATAACTTCCAATGCACCGTATCACTTGTGGGGAACCATTGTCTACATTGTCTTCATGGAGTGCCCGATCTCTGCTGGTATTCCTTGCCCTTCTAAACGCTTTCTTTAAACAGTTGATGGGGTATGCCTTAGCCATGAATCTAGACTTTAAATTCTCACATTCCTTTTGGAAAGTGGATTCCTCAGAGCAGTTTCTCCTAGCTCTGAGGTATTGTCCTACAGGTATTCCTCTTTGTAGTGGTTCTGGATGACAACTGGTCCAATGGAGCAGATTATTGGTAGAAGTGGGTTTTCTATAGATGTCAGTCTGTATTTTCAGACCGTCATCTATATAAATAGTCATGTCAAGGAAATTGATCTTTCTTGTCTGAAGTTCACGCATGAACTTTATCCCGATGGTATTATTATTGAGAATATCAACAAAATCCAAAAAAAGCAATTGGCTGGGTTTGGCAACACATCTAGTAACCATTGGATATGATTGTTCCCTCCCCTAATCCGTAATGTCATTAGCAAAGGAGATATAAGGCCAAACAGTCTCCATTTTGGAAGCCATTAGCCCAGACCTCTGATGAAGCTCTGAGGAGCGAAACATGTCAGGGGGGGTTTTAATAAGCCCGTGTCACTGGTCATAATTCTATTATTCTTGTTGTTAGGACTGCAGCCATCAACAGTATATGTGATGTGATACTATTAGTGTGACGTATACCTTTCATGGTAGGACTGGTGACACTGGTGTTTTTAAACATCTTTTTTTGGTTATACCTTTTAACTAACATATTAATAAAAGTTATATTTTAGGGTGGGGTAATAATAAGGGTATTTTTTATCCCGGGAACGGGATTGGTTTGTTTTTAACAAATAGGTTTGGGTTCATAATGGAAGAAACGTGAGTGATAGCCATGGGTATACTGAATTGTGAAGCGTTGGGTTTGGAAAAGTGAGACTAATTTAGGGGGAAGTTATAAAGGATGCAACATCCAGTGTAGTATGATCTACTGGGGGAGTGGCTTCTTAAGGGGTCAGCGCTGTGTGGGTGGGGCTAGTCATATGTGGGGTGGGACTAGCCCTACATGTGGGTAGGACTAACCACAGACAGTATTGAGTAGAAGGACAAGTGGAAGGGGGTGGGTGTGGATAATCACCCCTCCCACCTGCCCGAAAAAAGGAAGATGTGACCCGGAGACTCTGGGTCCCACCAGGACAGTTCCTGGGTATGCCAATGAATATACTGCACTCCTGTTGTACAGACATTTTCAAGGGGACCGTCAGTTGCATCTGTTTTTAAGAATGGTTGTGGTCTTCAGGAAACACAGCAACAGGTTTATTTTTCTGATGAAAGGTGCGCATGTCTTCGGTTGCAAACAACAAGTGTATGTCCAAGTGAGAATAATGTCATCAGGGAAAGTTAGCTTCACAAATGACATGCAGTATATAGAAAAACAGCAGATGTCTGATGAAGTAAAGAATATGCCTAATGCCAAGATGTGGAAAAACAAAATTAATTTCCTTTGGTCTTAATGATGTAATGCAGTTAATAGGAAGAGCCTGTCACAGTCCTATATTGTAACAGAAAATATGTTAACCACGCAGGAGGTGAGAGCCGTTAGCTCAGCCGAAAACTTAATTAAATCTCTTTTAAATTGAGGAACACATGCAAATGTAACAGTGAGGTCATTTTTAATGTTTTTTTCTCTTTAATACCAGAATTATTGGGGACGTTTATCATTCAGCACCTGTAATAACAAACATACTTGTATGTCATGGCGATAACTTAAGCACTAAATAATAATGCGATATTGTAATGGACTCTGGGGTGAGATGTAATCTCGGCAAGTATTATGCATGCTATGTCTGGACAAACCCCTTGACGTGAAAAATATGAAATAAATATATGACAATATTTGTGTTATCAGAGGCCGCTATTTGATTTGGGAATAGAATTTATTATCCCTCTATGGAACTGATTTTGTCCATCTTCCCTTTTCAGTTAATAATGATAATGCATTATCCAAACTCGAAATGTCCAATCTTTGCCTTGGATGCCCAAAATACTCCCCAGGACAAAAGCACAGTTGTGGGACTGTCCCAATAGTTTTGGTACTGTTGGCAGATATTGTGCAAATGTCTGGGCACCAAGTGACTTTATTCAAATAGTAATCCTCCAAGCTTTCCCTCTTGTGTTCCTTATAGGTGGCATGAAAAGGGCCTGGCTGAGACCAAGGGTAGAGCTGGCCTAAACAACGTTAAAAGGGACCAAGAGCGTGCAGAAGACGGACGGCCCAACACATCTACCCCACCCGGAGATTAAACACCGGTTCAGTAATCTGCTGTGATTTCTAGAGCCCTTGAGAAAATCCGGAAAGTTCCTTAGTATGTACATTTGCTCTTTATACCTGCCACCTGCTGCTAGTACAGACCTAAACTCCCCAAATTAGTTAATAGGGGTTATATATAGGGAGACATTCTAGTGCAAAGTAGTAAGACTCGAGCGATAAAATGGAAACATTCCAATGGTTTCTATAGCGACTGCCGCATTTTATTACTTTATATGGAAACTGCTTATTATACATAACCCCCATTGTCTCATTAAAATGCTAGTGCTCCTCTATGAACTTGGCCTGGAAAGGGTGCATCTCTGCTCCTTCCAGCACTTCCACGACCCCAGGAGAACAACTAATTTAAGTATGCAAAAAAAAAAAAAGGATAGCCCAGGAAAATAAGGCACAAACTTTTGACTGCAAAAATAAAAAATGTCAGTGCTCAATATATGTCTCATCCGAAATATCATAGAGCTAATTAAAATAAACATTACAGCTTTTTCACAGTTAATAGGAGCTGACCCGAAATATTTGACTTTCTACTCTATTGTTAATTATTTACTTTTCTACTGTCCGGGGATAACATAGGCATGAGAGCCCAAGACTTTAATGTTGTAAATGTAACCCTTCTGGAGTTTAAACCATCCTGGATTCTTAGAATATTCTGTATATTGGGCCAAGGCTTGGTATGAGATGGAACTCTTGGAAACGCTTGCATTCTTTTGTTCCAAGAAAAGACTTGCATCTTTGCAAGGGAGATAAGTTAAGGAAATAATGATTAATATGCCCCTGTCATGGGGACTGGTTAATGTCAGAGTAGCCCGTTGGCAGGAAGTTTCTTTCATTACTTTTTAAAGACTACACTTTTGTGACATAAAGCAATCAGCCAGTTATTTGCTTCCATTATAAAAAACCCAGGCAAAGGTATTAAATGATTGAGTTTTAAATTGTTAAGCTGGGGGCCAACTACTGTTTCCCATTTGTTTCTTTGTTGTTTTTTTATTTTATTTTATATATCACAGTTTTTATTATCACTATAGCTATGGAGCATTTCTTACAAATGTTGTGTATGGGTAATATACAGCAGTGGGTTTCATTCAAATAGAATATAATTTAGTTTTTTGATAGTCTTTCCTCCTTACTGAAATTAAACCAAAAACTATTAGACCATTTTGACTTGCTTTGCTTCTTGTCATAGAAATAAAAAAATGTTTGTTTCAAGCCTGTGAAAATGCAATATTTGGTAAATAATTCCATTCGCAGATGCTTTACTTTTTGACAGATATATGAATTACTAATTTACTAATTTTCCATTTTTTTTTCAGGTTAATAATCACTGTGCGTGGATCTTAATAACATATTCTATGTAACCTGCAGTGTTTTCTAAAAATATAAAGCTATTTTCAGTCTTGTTTTTAAATTTGATTTCAATCTTTCAATTTTTTTCTCTTTGTTTAAGTAGTGGTGACAGATATATCATTTAGGGGGGATATTAATAAGTGAAACCTTTCAGGTCTACAAAATGATCCTGTCCTTTGCTCTTCTACATGTCAAGTAATTAGTGCTGCCAGGAATACCAAGAGATTTGGTTCAACGGCCACCCCTCTTACAACATACTGTAAAAACTTGGAAATCGGGGTGAAAACAGTTATGACCCTTTTTGTCATTCGAGACCCTGTACCCTGCCCTGGCATAAGGCCTTGCTAGACCTGCATATTCATCTGCCAATGAAAGGGATAGCCATACGGTGCAAATACATGGAGTTTCGAGACTGTACTGAAAAGTTACAAGGAAGTATCGCTTAACGTTATACCTTTTGTGCTTTGTGGTGTCTTTGATTGAAGATAAAACCATGTTCCTGAGATGTTACCTACTTGAAGGAGCCCTACTTTTGGAACACACAGAACAGTATCCTGTATCCAGCACACTTGTTTATCTAAGGTTAAGTGTCTTTGCTTTCACATCACGCAGAGGATGTGCATAAAAGTAACACAAAATTCTGAATGATAAGAGGTTAAGAATACCCTTTAACATCATTCAACATTAAACCGATGCTGAGACACAAAGCCTGATATCTCAAGTTAACCTTTGGTTTTAACAAATACTGGTCTGTCTTGAAACTTAAACCTAACCTTTATTTGGATATTTGTCACTATGGATCAACTGTTGTTGGCTGTCTCAAAAAGATAACAGTTCACATTAGCGTTATAGTGTTGAAACAGGAAGCAGATACACTAGACAAACAGCCTGAAATTGATATGACTGACTCGAGCTACTGATTTATTCAAAGCAGGAATGGTAATAGTGGGAGATTACCTTCCAAGACAATTATTCTAAATATACAGTGTAAATTCCTTACTGGAGTGGAACAGAAAGCTTTCTATGGCCGACGTTGTGAATCCTTGCATTATAATACATTAAATTTAGGCTGCTGGGGGATTTTAAAAGTAACATCGATTTATTTCCTGATGTTTCTAATGAATATCATGAGAGGGGCTCCTGTTGGAATATAAGGAGGAAGTAAAAAATATATGTCAGGACACCATGACTTTTTGGGGCAAGGTTTGCATTCCAGGGCCGTCTTGAAAAATACTGGTCCCCCTCATAATCTAAAATAAATTTACAAATATGAAATTGTAGATAATGCACACACCCATTCTCTGAAAAACGTCTTGTGGCAAAACTGCCCTGGTGGACTTGGTGGACTTAGTGGAAGCTGAAGATCGCCAGGTATTTAGGAACAGTTTTTATTCTGGGGCATCTTCCTCCATGGGCTCAAGTCTAATGATTTTGTTTGGTTGGTTTTTACTAACTTTATTAAATAGGGTTTGAATTTGTCAATCACCTTTGGCTAAAGACTCCATTGTCTCTTGACCAACATGGCTATATCCATTTTCTTTATAGAAAAATCGTAGGTTGGGGATCTCCATAAGTTCTTCTCAAGCCGGTGGAAGATCATTGGCATTTTAAATCATCAGTAGCCCATGCCTCGCATGATATCTACAGCTGGGCTAATATATAATATTTTTTGTACAACTGACCGAATTTGCAAATAAGTAGTTTATGTTGGTTTCACTTGGTCAATAAAAAAAATTCCATGAAGCGCGCATACAACAGAATATCTTGTCTTAATTACACCCTGCTCTTACAATTCCCTATTGTTATGGGTATCACTGATAGTTGCCAGTATTAACATTCCAGGATTTGTGTTGATTTGACCATTGTAAGAGTAATGAATACCTCTCGTTAGTTCAGCCCTGTGGAGTATGCATGTCTCCAACAACAGTCTAATTATGGACGTTGTTTACTAATCTGCATTAAAAGGACAGACTAGAAGGAATAATCTGCAGTTTAACACAATGGCTTGTTTTTATTTTGGTTGTGTCAGTGTTTAGTTACTACAAGATTTGAAATAACGACACTTTGTGATCGCATTTCCAAAAATCCTTTCTCGGCCTAAGTTAATGGCACCTCTTAAGAATTGCCTGTGCAGGTGAGATGTATTATGCTAGTGATTAGCTTATAATTACAGATAGACATAATGATCCTCATTAAAATTTTTGGACGTTAAGAAGAAAAGCACAAACGGTACCATTTACACCAAGACTGTCCAGATTTCAGGATGACAGTTAATTTTTTTTTTTTTTAAATGGCAATAAAAACAAAAATTTAAGTAGTGCCCGTAATTAAATGTGTAGAAGAAAAATTACATTTTTAGTTTGGAATATTAATACTAATAGTAGCAGTTTATTTAATGTTTTGCAATAGTGGTGAAATTTTACGTATTTGCAAAAACAACAAAAAATAAGTTCATGTACCTTTCAAAAACGCCTTTATATTCTTATTGGCTCCTTGTTTTGATTTTTTTTGTAAATCTCTGTAAAAATTTTATATAGAAATACTCACAATGATAATCGGTATAAAGGTGAAACTGCCAAGCCTCTAAAAAATGCTTAGTTTTAAAAAAAAAAATGTAACCATCTATTCTTTTTTCCCTTATATACATGTTCCAACCAAACTATCAAAGTCTTTACATTACTTCAAGCTAAAAGCATGCTTAAAGAGAATTTCATATATTAACATTGTATATATAGAATATGCTACAGAGCTGATAAATATAGGTTTATTTTAATGAACTAGCAAGTCACGCATGGATTTTAAAATTACAAATTGTGTAAAGGGTTAACTAACTTAAGGCACCTATCTATTCGGATGCTTAGCTGATAAATTCTTGATTACTTAAGACACAAACTAGTTTGCGTAATTACCTGGATCCAGGCCTGTAGGCATGATTCCTGCCAGATAAACTAATATTTGCTAGTCTGCAGGCCACGTTACTTGTTGTGCTAATGAACAGATTACAAGTAAATTGCCATTAGGTAAATGCGGTCTACTCCACTCTCCGAGATTTAAGACATCAGCATAAATGTCTAATTACAGTACGGAGCAGACTGACCATGTGCTGATGTCATCCAGACAGCTAAATAATCATCACATTTTGGGAATTTAATTTTAATCTGTTTTAATATACTAATGCCTTTGAGAGACCCGATCCTTTGTATTGCAGCACATTCGCCTATGGATACAATTACAGGGTAACTTCCAGACTGGTAAAGGGTTAGGAGCATGTGATCTCCAGAATGGTCATAGACTACAGGGATCCATCTCCAGAATTCTACCGAATTAGAAGGAGCATGTGATCTCCAGACTGGTACTGGATTAAGCTGCCTATCTCCAAAATGTTGTTCATAAGATGTAGCTAGCGTTCTGACTATAGACACCAAAATGCAGCTGCGGCCAGAGTCCAAAAGTCGGAACTACAGCACCGGCCCTCCATGGCAAAGTGGAGGAAGAGGGAAGATATCACAGAATTGACCCCCCAACCCCCCCATCCACTCCCTTGAGGACAGGCATGTTAGGAAAAACTCAACTGACCTGCCTGTCATGACATCATTTGCAATTTTTTGTATGATTAAAAAAACACGTACTGTGGATATTTCATAGACTTCCTCAAAGAATATGAGAACAAGTCAAATTCATCCTCTCCAACGTTTTACTTTAATGGTCCTTCACAAACACAAGGATCTCAGCATTACAATAACATTAAGAAGCCTCTCCCTGACCACGCTGCACATTTTCTTTCTCAGTGTATCTCCATGATCTCTTCCTGTTTAGATTTGCTGTTTAACCTACACAGAAGCACCGCCATTAATCTGTGTACTTTAAGGATGTAATGATACGAGAAAACAGAAATATTCAGCGAGGATCATTTATATTAAGTCGCGTTCGGGGAGAAGACAGCATTGTTTGCAAGTGTTGGTGGCTGTAGAGAGGAGCTATCCACAAAGATATTTGTTGTATTGGAGTTAATCAGTGTCTCAAGAGTTTTTTTTTCCATGTGAAATGTGATCACAGAAAAGCAGATAATCAACTTTTGCTGGATAGGGAGGGACATCCTCACCGATCAACAAAGGCGTGCAGTGAAAGTTCCTTATCAGGCATTTAAATGTGTACTTTCCATGATTTATTCAATTAAAATTAGGTAGGGTTGAATACTCTAAAATAGTGTATCTGAGTTTAAACTCCTGAAGTGGCCGTATATGGAATGCCCCTTTACTATTAGAATTTTTTTTATCTGTACTGTATATAGAACTGCAAAGTGTCCCCTGGGGATCAAGTGGAGACAGTAATTACCCTGCCCTGTGTCTGGTGGACGCAATGGCTGGTTGGGTGGGTCTGTGATTTGGAGATGTTTTCTTGGTGTATGTGTATGCTGCTGTTCAACCTGTGAGCTAACAACCAGTTTATGATATGCTCAACTTTATATAATTAGTGAAAAATCATAGGAATTGACCAGGAGCTGAAAAACTGCATTTCTAATGGTTTTGTTTTCCGTGCTACCAGTCTTTCATATTGTTGAGTTGACCTCAGTAATGCGTCATATATCACTATGGAACTAGGGTGATCACATCGGCCATGTGTTCCAGGACACATAATTTTTAATTTTGCCGACCAGCCCGGATAAAATGCTGTCCTGCAGAATGGGTAGCACTATATCTGGGCTGGTCAGCAATATGTAAAAATGATATGTGTCCTGGAAAACATGGCTGATGAGGTCACCCTATATGGAACACAAGGAGTCAACTTACACGCAACAAACATTTCATGTTCTGCGCTCTTCTGTAACCACATATATTGTGGCATTTAAATACCCTCTTCAGAAAAATTCAGCAGAATCCTGCCTAAGCTTCGGGTCAGGGGGTTATCTAGCTATCATCAATCAAAGAAGACAAGCCGAATCGATATTAACGGATGCTAATTTTGCTGTTTTCATGCAACACATTAAGGTTAGAGGTACAGAGGGAATCTTGTAGCCATTAGTGACCTAGGCCTCGCAGGTACCATTAATTTGTATTTAAAGTTCTCTAGTCGGTCTCCAGTGTTTAGCCTCATTCTAATGCTGTGTTTAGGAAGCACACAGGGTGCTTGAACAAGATATGCCTGTTCCTGGCCTAGTGAAGGATATGCATGGAGACCATAAAAAGTCACTACCCTTGTCATTAACTATAGATATAGAGTCTATTAGTATTAGCAACGTGAACCAACATCTGGCTCATGGTGTAAGCAATGTAACTAAGGATGGGTGGTAGAAGTGTTGGAAGGTCTGTTAGACTTGATGGTGTCAGATGAGGTCTTTTGGTTCATGATCAGTAATGTAAGTTAAATCACATTCTGGGTTTTTCTGGTCTGGAGATGCTTTCTTTAATGATATGCTTGTTTAGCAGTCTCTCTTTAATTTTGGTTTACATTTGTATTGCTTGGCAAAAGTGCAGCTATTGTTGGTTAACTTTTCATCAAAATTATATGGCAAAATACTTGACATTGTTCTGCGTTACACTGATTTTATATGTGTGAATTATCTGCTAGACTTGGGTTAAAAATTTCACCCATATTCTAAAAATGTTTCCACATAGACCTTTCATGGCCAGTGAATAAAATTGTCTTGTGTATAGTGACATCAGCAAGCAGATATTTGAAGTTTTTCTCTGTAATTCCACAGGTGACAGTGTTCCCATATGAGCTTTCTCAAAAAAATCAGAAGGCATTTCTGAACACTAACTAATACTAACTTTTCACCCGGTTGTATCATCTGCATTACCTGTGGACTTGATTTAAACTAAATCCGCAGAGCACCAGTTATTTGCTTTACAGTATTAATAACAAGAACTATTACTAATGCTTTCCACTAATTGTTATATAGTGTACTGTATACATACCCAAGTATGACTGCAAACAGTATTTTGTAAAGTGGTCACCTGGGAAAAATAAGGCACCTTTTGTTTTAGATCATTCTCATCACCTTGATGTTGGCACAGGTTAAGGTATAAAGAAGAGTTTCCAAGCTGGATACTTTTTGAGATAACATTACATCTCGGGTAATTCATTTCCGCTACAGAACTCCATAGGCAAGGTGACGTTGGGAAGCAGATACAATCCAACTTCTTATAAACTTACCATTTTCCTTACTTTCAATAACTTTTTCCAATGTATATTTAGCTGCATGAAAATGGTTTACTTAAAAACAAGAGTTTTGAACAGCTTTCTTGGTTAACTAATCATCATTTTAACAATATCATACCTTAATTTGACCTTTTTTACTTTATTTACATCTGGAAAAATAATTTTGACTCTAGTAGCTTCTATTTACTCTGCCTCTTCAACAAGTGTATCCGCTAATTAATAACGGGCCTGATTGGTAAGTGACTCATATGAGAATTAAGCAATTTTTACAGCTGAAGGTTGGAGAAAGTTTTTGGTAAAAAATATTATTGCCTACTCTTTACCTGATCTAACATTTTTACCTTACGTAAACCTAGAAATTTTTATTAAAACATACAATGAAAGTAATGCGAAGTTGCTGAATTGTTAATACTACTTAAAAAGCGTCCCATATTGACTGCATGCAAGATCAGGAATTCCATTTCTGGACCTTCTTTAAAAATGCTTTACCTTTTGCTGTTCCTCTAATAATTACCCATCTGTTCCACACAGCGTAGGATATGAAATGGTTTCCTCGTTGTAGGAAGTGTTATTCTTATTGAAAAATAATCACATGGAACATTCAGCTTAAAACTGCAACCTGGAAATAATATACCCCAGCAACTTGCAATGACATATAACAGTGTTACATAGACAGGTTCCGAAATAAGTGGTGTAATACCCTAGGGTGTTATACAAGGAATATAGAGAAACAGAAGATTGCTTAGTACTATGAAACAATGTTAATATCTGTCACATGGTCTTCCTTTAACACTATGTGTTCCAGGAGATTATATTATACTGATAAGATAAAGTCATCTCTAGTATAACATATATAAATTCATTGTTGATGAGAAGAGTAGTTGTTAACAAGGGGAACCACCTAAGAAATTGAGGTCTTAGCATGTAGTTAAATCAAGAAATGCTGCATGACGTGATGACCTGGATGGTTTGTCTTGTTAACATGGTAATTTAGGTTGAAAAGTCCATCAACTTCATCCTCACAGTTAATCCAGGAGGCAACTGGGTGCATCATAAGTGGTGGTCCCATCTAGTTCGAGATTTCTGTCTACTCTATAAGAAGCAATCATGGTGTTCCTTAAATTGTCGTAAATTGAGTTTTTTTCCCTGCGAACTACCCTTGTAGGTAGATTTCCAGCAAGCAATACATTTCCATGTCAGTCTTTGGTCTCAATTGTGATTAAACTTAATGAAAGTTTTATATTAACTACCTGTTGGGTACCCCTAGTCCATTATATTAACCTGACTGCAAATCAGTTCACCGGAATTTTAAACACATTTTGCGTTTGCAAGAACATGTGACATTAATTTATACCTCAAATTCACACATAAGTATAGCCGTAATCTGTGTTCTTCACTCCTCAACTCTTTCCAAGGCAAACATCAGAACCCCAATGCAATAGATATCATGCGCCACCCCATATGACCCACTAGTGTGAAAATGGGAATAAAAACGAAATATTTTCAGTAATAGGCACAGCCAGTAGTCCAGGATACTGAAAAACACTTTCAAGTTTTATGGATGATTTGAAAAAAGATGACAGCCGTTGATGTAGTTTGGAGGAGGCGATTTGGATACCAAACTAACATGCAATCAAATTACATATAAAAATATAATAATAAGCTGAGGGGACTTTTAGCAATAGCTGTGTCTGTCTCGGTGAAAGAAAATCCCCTCATGTGTATACTTCCTCTGCTTATGAAATTATACATTTTTAACGGAATGTTCCATTAACCCTTCTAATAATAAAACTGTTTAAACTGGATTGCCGTAATACTTTAAAAAGGATACGTAAAACACGCAGAGTACAAAATGTTTGCATCCCAGGCCTACCCTTTGTTTACTTAGACAAACATTTGTATATCTGCCCTTGAGAGTGTGCGGTAAACTTTTTTTGAATATCACGATAGCTAAAGTTGGCAGAATTGAGATTTATATAATGAAGACTATTGAAAAGTTTTCAAAAAACAGAGTCACTAAATGTTTATTCACTAAAGATTAAGATAGCAGGAGAGTTGTCGTTTTGACACTGACTTCTCTTTGCATTATAAAGGGTCAACTTCAATAAGCTTCTGCAGTGGGAATAAGTGAATGTTTGCTGGGTATGGGTGTATCATGGCACCATTCAGCCCTAAAAGTCATGGTCATGTGTATAGAAACAGCAGGAAATCTGCTTATGAGATACATTCTTCTTCTTAAAGCTTTTCCCACATGAAACATGGTGCTACTATACAAGCAGATTAGGAAGTTGCTTAGGACTTTCATTGATCTAAGATGATGTGGATCTTTGTATTATTTGCATTACAGATGCAAATGCGTCAACTGCGAGTCTGGTCCTGCCAAGGGTTTCCTGTAGTGTTCTAGCTGTTATAGTACATGGAACGTAAATAGACGCTGATTGCAATGGACATTGTTTCACTTCATCGTTCTGGAGCTGGAGCTGGTGCTTTTCATTGTTGGTTACAGATGGGGACCCAATAATTTGTTTTAGGGCTTAGAAAAAAAAACAGATTGAGGATCCTCATGCTTATGACCCTGGGACATCTACTCCAGTGTCCATATTGTTGATTTGCTTGACTAAGCATAGGCCATATTTTTTGTTTTTGCATCTGTATGCAGGCGTCTGAGGTCCAAATAATGTGACTACATCTTGGTCTTGGTCCAATAAAAGGGATCTATTTTAACTAATGGCTTTACTGTCTCTTGGACCAATATGGTGAATATACTTTTTTCTTTAATATGGATGACTTCTGCTGCAGCTTTAAATAACGGAAAAATAAAATAAATTTTGGAGCAATTGTCATACTGCTTCTGCTTGGCTGGGGCCATATCATTTGTAGTTAAAAGTCTCTTCGTCCATTGAATTATGCAGAAAACTTGCTAGTATTGGCCCTTCATTATAAATAGTTGGATGATGGAGTTAATAACACTACTCTTTTGCCCACTTCGCATGAAGGTTCATATTACTGAAAAAAAGGCCTATATGCAATTATTGTATGGGACGTCATATGGCGTTTGCGCCCTGTGCATTTACGTGGTTATGCTCTGTTGGGTGTGATGTCATCGCTGCAGTGTTCTAAGCTCCAGGAGGCCTCCTGGTCATGAGGGCAGGGAGGTTGAAGTACCAGAAGATCATTGGTAGGTGAATACTCGCATGAAGCATAAAGTAAGTAAAACTAAATAATTACTTACCTACTTAATGTTTTATTTGTAGTTGCCCTTTAAAAGGCATTTAATATATTAATGGCATCAACAAGTGTTTGCCAGCTATATCTTTCACATTTTGCTTTTCCTCTTGGGAAGCCAAAAGAGTTAAAATGTGTGTTATTTCGTGTTCCTTACCCCAAAATAGCCTTTACCCTTCACCATGTTTACAGATTGCCTGGCGTGATAGCAAAGAGAGACGGAATATATTTATAGCATCTTCAAGGTTAGGTTTGAAACTGTTGTGCGTCAGTTTCCATGATCAAAACGTGGGTGGGATAGGACAGCCCTCCGTCAGGCAAGATGAATTGGAATGTTCCTCAGGGCTTATTTGGTTGTTGCAGCTTCCTAGATTAACATGGAGAAGAAAACATAAATAAACACAGCTGGATAGGGGCCCCAAAGAGCATCCATTAAAATAATAATTTTTGATGTACTGTATAATGGACATGTCAAGGTGATAATTACCAGCAGTGCATGTGGTACAAGTGGTGTACATCAGACATCCAGGAAGGAGGCAGCTATAGTAACCCCTTACTAACACAATATTTAAATGTCTCATCATTCTTAGAACATGGGTGATGTGAGCTGCGGACTAATAAATTATGGTTGGCCTTATAGTCCTTCCTATTCCAGATAGACTACTGCTTTTGTTCCAACTACCCCTTTGTAAGACTAATCAGTTACTTTTGTCAAGGCTTTGTCCTCGCCCTATTGGTTACTTCTTGGTATCAATATGTACCCATGTGGACAGGACATCCATGCATAAACTGCCAGCTGCCCACCCTGATTTTAAACTTAGTGTGGATGTAGTGTGATTTCTTTATTACTGTGCAACATGTTTCAAGAACCTCTAATTCTTATTTCATTATAGAACGTTTAGTCCACCAGCAGCTTGAGCGCTTAAGGTTGATCCTTTTATATGGTTGTCAATTTACCTCCAACCCACATTCCATGTTACCTACTTTGGGTAGACCTAAGGATATATCGAGGGACATTCAGGGATAGGCAAAGTGTACAAGGACACTAGTGTCTGTGACAAGGTTTGTGAAGGTCCATAGAACATCATTAAATTGTCTACCACGGTCCCCAGTAAATGTCCACCATTAGCAATGTTGCTCACCCTTGGGAATGTTGGTTGTCAATGGCTGAGAATCAATGGCTGAGAATCTTTCAGATGTCTGTACCCTAATGTTTTCATTTGGGCTCTGGGCTGGATTATGAGATATGACTAGGTTGGGCAAAATGGCTGCTTTAACTGTGTGTAGGAAGAAGGGAAATTCCTTAGAAACTTACCAACAACCTATCAAACCTGTAGTCACAAGGGTCATTAGCAAATTCTCAGTTGCCCCTTGTCTTACTAACCTCATGTATGCAGATCCCCAAAATAAGGGAATATTGTTCAGTTTGAGATGTTCAATTACTTTATATGTTTGCAAACAATGGATGATCGTCACACATTCTTTTATATAGTGTGCACAGATTGCAATATTCTTTGTTGCTAACAAAGCTCATATGTTCTAGTTTTCCTTTGATACACTGATTTACTATGTTAATTAAATATTTAATCTTTTGGAACGCCTCTTGTCTTTTTGAGTGGTATGAAATGCACTGAGACCCCCGCTAGTAGGGGTAAATTCTCTAAAACATATTATTGTTTCTATTTTTCATTGGGATGTCAAAATTGTTACACATCCCTTTCTGAATGCTCTTTGATGTACCTTTTGTAAATGATCAGCATATATTAATGTCTCTTTAAGCATGTTTTACTTTTGGAATAGAAAGGGTGTTCCATTTCGCTTGTGCCATCCGTCCTTGACTTGAAGGTCAAATGATTCCCCAGCGTATCTTTCTCAAATGTAGAAAATATGTGATTGTATCAAGTGTATAGCACATTTTTGAGTATTTGAGGAACGATTCTTAGGGGAAATCATTTTTTATTGATAACAGCATGTTGTACAATGTTTCATCAGTGATATTTACATCTAAATTAGGAGCAGTTGTGAGGTTGCTTGGTGATTTTCTTGTGCTAAAAAAAATTGTGATTGACACAGTAGATATTATCTTAATATAGTCCTGATGGAAGACAAAATGTAGGTTTGCTTTACCTGGTTTCAATTTTGCTGCTCCCAAAAACCCTCTGTGATATAAATATTGCACCACATACTTTAAATGTGTGTCGAAGAACCGTAGAATGTACGGCAAATAAAGAAAAGATTGCTTTATGAACAGAGCAGGTAAGCCGGTGGTTCTATTATGCCGTTATAGTGCGATTACTATACAAACATGCAATAAAGGCAGTATTTATAAGCCATATAATACAATATGTTTCAGACAGTATGGTGCAAAAAGTCTTGCACAATCTTACACTGGAGTCTTTAATCAAAGTTTATACTTTTAATTAGGCCAACACAGAAATAGATGTAAAGAAACAGAAGCTTCCACAACCTCAGAAGTTTCTTCTTTACACTTAATCAACTCTTACTCATAACTCACATGCGCAGATACCCCGTGCCATTATTTGACAACAGGAAGCAGCTTCTAGGTGTGTTTCTCAATAGAAAGAAACAATAGAACGAAAGAAATAGAAAGAAGCTTTCTATTTCTATTTAAGCTTTCTAAACTGGAATCGGTAAATAAAAAGTATTTGGGCATGGCTGCCATTTCTAATTTTGGATTGAATCCATTTAAATCCCATTGACTTTGGAGAAACATTACTTTATTGCACCCCCCGTGGCTATGAAATAGTTAGATAATGAGCCTGCAGAGTGTGAAACTTCCAATATACAACATCTTTAAATAATTTTGTGCCCTATACATCTGCCTTACAAACCACTCTTCTTTCTGGTAAGCAACAAAAAAAGATGCAAGCTGTAAACTGCCATCCAAGTATTTACAAAATTATGAAGGCAGAAATAGCCACAATGCCTTTTGAACTTAAAATTATTTCAATCTGTGGCATAATTTGCTGTTGTGCAAGGAAGCATTAAAAAAGTAAAACTACTCAGTCAAAAAACCTTGACACCACTGTATGTCCTGTCATCTGAAAATGATCACCTTCAGGTAAGGACGTAAAACAACATGACAATCCGTACACGTGATGAGCAGGTTTCTGCCTACTTCGTTACAGGTTCAGCACACGGCTAACAGAATTGATATATTTCCATTGGTAAATACAATGAACCTTCTCTGCTTATGATTTAAAGCGAAATTGTTGCCTTTACATAAATACATGAATCGAAAAAACGTATTTATCTTATCGTTATCTTATTTATAACTTCTCAACAATAATCAGCAGCTTAACAATATAATAGGAAAGAGATAACCGGATATTCAAGATGGCGGCTCAGTTTTATTTGTGATCATCTCCCCCTGTGAAATTAAAACTTAACTATTATTAGATTGGGACAAACACAAAAAAAACATTAAAAAAAATATGGATGTAGTGTAATGTGAGTTCCCCAATCTGTCCTCAATAACACTGTATCCACCTTCAAGCAAAAAACTAAATGGCCGATACCCAATGGCTGGTATATGGTGTAGGACACACATTACGCTAGAGCAATAAAAACTCATTGCCACTTTAGCTCCTTGTGCTAATATACAACACAAATAGTTGGAACAAAGGCTATCTAAATCATTACAGTGGCTCAAGTAGGAAAATGTGCATGCCCAATGAGAGTTGTCACTGGTGTAAGAGCCAGCTTCGTCAGGGACACACAGCACAAGACACTTGGAAAAAGAAGTATTTATATGAGAGCCCTTCTATACTCTTATTGGGTGATGGTCTCTAATTCAGTAATATGGGCTGGCTATACGTTAGTTCCACTTATGAGCCGTAGCGGGATTGGAATTAGTACTTACAAACAAGTGTCCAGCTTTACAGTAATGGACCACCCAGGAAAGGACGTGGGTGAGACTACTAGGAAAGGCAGCTCGAGCCAGGATACCATGAAATGAACATTATTTCTGAACGGTACTGCATATAATGTTGTGCATATATGCACCTGTTGGCGTAATTTCCTAACGCAGACCAGCATGGAGATTGACTGTTCTAACTGAACATACCTACTGCCGACTAAGTATTGTAACATCCATGTTCTCACAGAAAGGGAATCACTTGATTTCCTAACTCCTTTCTAAATCCACTGACATTATACACTGCTGGAATCATATATACATTACTTTCACAGTAAATGGGATGGATACACTCGTCCTAGGACTTTATGTCATGGGAGGATACAGATGGGAATGAATGGGCCAAGCCGTAGGGGTGTTAGGTCATCTACATGGGGCTACTGATAAAAGAGCTGAAGTCCATGTCCGTGATCTTATGCCTAACCCACAAAAAGCCCTTAGAATACAACATTGCGTAGTAGTTCAACAATGCTACTCTTAGAATTAATCAAACCATAAGCACATAGCAATGTTCCATTGGTAAATCCACCCATGAACTTAATCTAATTCGGTAAGAAGCTCGCTGTTATTTTCTTTATTTGTTGTTTAGGTCTAATATGGAATACCTCCGTCTTGCACAGCATGAATGAATTACAGTATGATGACATATGGACTTTTAATATACAAAGTCTAGTGTTAATTTATGAAAACATAAGAAACTCCTCTAGACTGTAATAACGTCGGAAAGCCACGGCTGTTTAACTGTGGTTTTAGGTTACTAATGAAAATGCACTATTAGCAATAACTATAGACCTTTTAGCCTCTTGTCTGAAAGCTCAGTTTTTTTCCTAAAAAAAAAATAGAGTAAACTATATCATGTTAAGATATTTAATAACCTATTAGTGTATTCATCTTTTTCATCATTTGACAGGTGGAAGTTGTAGCTGTGCACTTTTAATTATAAAACATTCCAGATGGAGAATATTATATAAATTAAAGCCAGAAATACTCATATATCTCTCTTTCCCCATTTTTTTAAAAAGAAATCCTAAGCAGGTATCTGCTTTTCATTTATTAAATGTTATTAAAATGCTTTTGCTTAGGAATTCATAGTCTTGGCTTAGTCCACTAATTGACACCATTCAAGCTACTAATCATTTTTAGAGTTACCAGAAATGTACATTATCAAACAATTTTAGCAATAAATTTACATGTAATAGGCAGGCCTTTCATAAATAGATTTATTATATTTAAGTTGTTTTGTCCTAAAGGAAAAGCACCATGAAAAACATATTTCTTTGAGTATTAGATCTTCCTGATGTGAACTGGAAAACGAAAGTAGCTGGTTGTACCCGGAGTGCAGATATTCTAAACTCCTTACTGGGATTATCTTTAAAACAGGTAGTTTAGGAACCAACTCGTAAGGAGGCCATATTGGATTTAGGGTTCACAAATGGAGATTTGTTAACAGATATTTCTGTAGGTGAAAGTTTGGGATCTAGTGATCATCAGTCTGTGTGGTTTAATATACGAACAGTGACTGAGTCACACCACACAAAAACAAAAGTTTTAGATTTTAGAAAAGCTGACTTTTCTAAAATCAGAATATGTATAGAGGAGTCATTATCAGACTGGCACAATTTAAATGGCGTTCAGGAGAAACGGGATTTTGTAAAAGCTGTATTATTGAAGATAACAGAAAATTGTATTAGGCTGGTCAGTAAGAGTAAAAAATTAAAGAAACCGCTGTGGTACTCTGCAGAAGTGGCCAAAATTGTAAAAGACAAGAAGTTAGCCTTTAGTAGATACAAAAATACCCAAAGTGAGGAAGATAGACAGATCTATAAAATTAGGCAGAAAGAGGCAAAGAAAGTTATAAGATCTGCCAAATCACATGCAGAAGAACCAATTGCCCTCTCAGTAAAAAATGGAGATAAAACATTTTTTAGATATATAAATGAGAAAAGGAAAGTTAAACAAGGATTAGTTAGACTAAAAACAAAAGGAATATATGTAGAAGAGGATAAAGGTTTAGCTGACTGCCTCAATGAATATTTCTGTTCAGTTTTTACAGATGAAAATGAGGGAATGGGACCTCAGTTGGGAAAAAAGACTGAATCATTTGAAATATGTGAGTTTATCGAGGCGGAGGTTCTACTTTCGTTGTCTAAGGTAAAGACAAATAAGTCGATGGGGCCTGATGGGATACACCCCCAGTTATTAAAAGAGCTCGGGGGTGAACTAGCAAAACCGTTAACTGATATATTTAACAAATCTTATTGATTTCTTTGATTGGGTGACTAAAGTAATTGATCAAGGTGGTGCAGTAGACATTGCGTATCTGGATTTCAGTCCCACATAGAAGACTTATTAATTAACTGCAATCTCTGGGTTTAGATCCCAATGTTGTTGAATGGATTAGGGAGTGGCTGAGTGACAGACAACAGAGGGTAGTAGTGAATGGCGTATATTCAGAACAAGGTCTTGTTACCAGTGGCATATCTCAGGGATCTGTACTTGGACCCATTCTCTTTAATATTTTTATTAGTGATATTGCAGATGGTCTTGATGGAAAGGTATGTTTATTTGCTGACGATACAAAAATTTGCAGCAGGGTTGATGTTCCTGGAGGAAGAAGCCAAATGGCAAAGGATCTAGGTAAACTGGAAAAATGGTCAGAGCTGTAGCAATTGGCATTTAATGTGGATAAATGCAAAGTAATGCACCTGGGGCATAAAAACCCAAGGGCAGAGTATAGAATATTTGATACTGTCCTAACCTCAATGTGTGAGGAAAGGGATTTAGGGGTAATTATTTCTGAGGATTTAAAGGTAGGCAGACAATGCAGTAGAGCGGCAGGTAATGCTAGCAGAATGCTTGGTTGTATAGCGAGAGGTATTAGCAGTAGAAAGAGGGGAAGAGCTCATGCCGTTGTACAGGTCACTGGTGAGACCTCACTTGGAATATTGTGTACAGTACTGGAGACCACATCTCCAGAAGGATATAGATATGTTGGAGTGCAGAGAAGGGCTACTAAAATGGTTTATGGATTACAAGATAAACCCTACCAGGACAGGTTAAAGAACCTATATAGCCTGGAAGAAAGACGTGACAGAGGGGATATGATAGAAACATTTAAATACTTAAAGGAAATCAACAAGGTAAAGGAAGATAGTTTATTTAAAAGGAGAAATACAACCACAACAAGAGGACATAACCATAAACTAGAGGGGCAAAGGTTTAATGGTAACATCAGAAAATATTACTTTACGGAAAGGGTAGTGGACGCATGGAATAGCCTTCCAGCAGAAGTGGTAGATGTTAATACAGTAAAGTCAATTAAGCAAGCAAGATATAGGATAAGGGCAGATACTAAAGGAAAGTACTCAGAGGTTGGGCAGACTGGATGGGCCTACTGGTTCTTATCTGCCGTCACTTTCTATGTTTCTATGTTTCTAGATACAAAGTGATATAGAGAAGTGCATTGTTGAAAAAGTATGGTATGGCCCATATTGTTACTGGAACTTAATTTATCAGTGGGCTAGAAGGTTCCTCGTTGTAGAGGTCCTGGATCTCCATACCATGTTGACTGTAAGTAAAGGACATCAGTACAAATTCAAATTATTCATTACCTAGAAGAACCATATAATAGAAACATAGGACACCAAATAGACAGAGCCCATTGCTAAGCATCAGTCAGCCATTTTGAGATAACTGCCCACGGTGAGCAAGATCCATCCATTTGTGTTCAAGACCTGTCCAGTTGCTACCTATGGTGTTCCAAAACATCTGATAGGGAGTTTGTGGCTGTTACATTATTTTATATAAGCAAGAGCATTGGGATGTAGAGATCCAACCAATTAAGGTTGAGTATAGCAACTAAGTATTAACTAGTCAGCTCTTGGCACCAGACAAGCTCGGCCAGGAATTGTCTCAAGCTTATTCTATGTTATCCAGAAGAGTACCCAATCGTTAAATGTATTTGACGACCTGTGAAACTTCTATACGCAATACAACATACGGAAAGCATGATTCTTTTTACATTTTTAGTTTGTGGTCCACCTTCATATTTCTTCAAATATGGATGTCATTTAACAGAATGTGGGTGAACTATGGGTGTCCACATTTGTCTTCTAAAGCAAGCATGTTTGAACATACGTGTATTACATAAGGCAGGGGCATCCAACATGCGGCCCGCGGGACCTCGAGGTGCGGCCCACGTGAGATCGGCAGCCAGGATCACAAGAGCCCTGCTGCTTACTTGTGGGAGGGTCTATTCTCTGCTCCAGTCCTGCCTCCTCTGTGAGGAGAACGAGGGAGGCCGCGCCCCCTGCTGAAGTCTGTGATCGGCATTGAGAAAGCTGTAGTGCAGGTAAGGGGGTGGGGGAGGGTGTTTGAATGAGTATGCCTGATTGCCAGTGATTGAGGGAATGAATCTGTGAATGAATGAATTTGTGTGTGTGTGTGTGATAGCATGGATGTGTAAGTGCTGGAACCTAGGCATGATGGGACTGTGATTGCTGTTAACAATCCCACCTCCTATCATGCCAAGTCAGCCAGTACATGCTGAAACCTGGCTAGTTGCCCCCCTTGTGTATTGATGCTGCCAGCAGTATGGGGTCTGCATGATAGGAGTGTGATTGCTAACAGCTAACAGCAATCTGCTAACAGCAATCACAGTCTCATCATGCCTAGGTTCCAGTATTTACTGGTTGCCTGGGTATAAAAAGAGTGTGTTTGCTGTTAGCAATCACACTCCTATCATGCCAAGTCATATTGTTGATTTTTCTTTTGTCCAATTGTGGTGTGTTACTTTTAATAAAAGCGTGGTTACACACTAAAATTGGACAAAAAATACCGGTACAATGCCCAGCCAACCAGTACATGCTGGAATCTGGGTATGCCTGAGATTGCTGTTAACAATCATGATATATAATTTTTTGTAAAATTTTGGTGTGTAACTTACTTTTATTAAAAGTGTGTGGGGGGTCATTTTCAGTTTCGGCTAAGTGAACCATGAATTTTCGGTTTTGGTCCAGAATTTTCATTTTAGTGCATCGCTAAAATAAATAGAACTATTTTATTTTTACTTATCCAGAATCCTGAATTTGTAGTCACAAAACTTTCTAGGCCCAGAAAACAGTGAGAGGAAAAGTAAAGGTCATTTACTTTTTTTTAATCTGCATGTCTTATTAAAGGCTATATTTTCTCACAGTGAAAAATGAGTGCGGCCCTCGCACGTATACAATTCTGATGAAGTGGCCCACTGCAGAAAAAACTTGGATGCCCCTGACATAGGGTTTCCAGCCTGATGGAGGCCACTCTGATGGTGGTCATAATTCAGAAGTAATATGCAAAATGGCATGTCCTTGCAATATAGTTTTTCAAGCCTTAATCAGAGCTAATGTTACTATAGGGATCTGTCGAAATAACATGAATTATTTCCTTTTATTGTCTCTACAATTATTTTTAAATACTTATCCCATAAATGTCCTAGCACCATCCTCCTCTCCCTGATTGTATCTATATGTCCACCCACTCCCTACTACTACTTAGACTGTAAGCTCTATGGGACAGGGGCCTTTTTTTCCCTAATATATTCATGATACTCTACTCATAGGAGCTTAACCCTCCTTTTAGCATACTTTAAAGTTCTTAGTACATCCTCTTAATAAATAAATATAATATATAACACACATAGATAAAACATTTGTAACTTCCCCAGGGCAAGTGGCCAGACCTGGGGGCTCCTGAGGGTTTTGGGGCCCTTCACACTGTAAGGGCTGAAGGATTTCCTTTAACAGGGACAAAGTCAGTTTAAATTTGAGAATAAGGTTAATTAACAGGTAATGCAGAATCAATGTCACAAAGTCTGAATGCATCCATGGCTCATCAGATCTGCCAAGTTTTCTGTGTAGCCTGGAAGCTATGAATTATTTTACTTAATTCTGCAAGGAATCCACTTCAAATGACCACCGACTGCTCTGTAAACCTTTACTATCATATGTTAGATCCCCAAACCTAAAATTAGGTCCAACTGTTCTATATCATTCTTTGAAGAGGGAGATAATCAAGGGTCGTGCTCTTTGATCATGTAAGTGGCCAGCAGCCTGCCGGATGGTTGTTTATTCCAAAGTACGGAACTTGATTGTGTCACATGTGATGCTAATCACTAAAGCTTTGTAATGTAGTATATGGCAGTTTGTATTATACTGGAGACATGTGAGCATGCACCAGGTGGTACCAAATTGCATGCAGGTGCACATCTGCCCACAACGCACAACCTGGTAGCCTGACTATATTAAATCCCTTCTTCGTGTATGAACACCTAATTGCAGAATTCCAGGAACTCCAGAAAATAATCGGAGGTGGACCAATCAGTTGCTTATCCATGTGAAGGATGCAAAAGCTTTCATTTTTAAAAACATGAAAAATGTGTGCAATTATGCAATTATATTATGTGCTCCAGAGACGTTGCAATGTCTTTTTACTTTTAGAAGAAAGAAAAATGAGTGCCCCCAAATGAGGGTTGATTTCAGGGCTGAGGATGGCAGGCAGTGGCGACTCTAGAAACAATATATAGGGGGGGCACACAAGATACCACAGTCAAACTGGGGGGGCATTAATAATTTCCACCATTAAATCATACCACTGAAAACATACACACACACAGTGTGAGGGGCAGATTGCCGGGGTAGGTGGTGATGGAGGTCCACAGACCTCCATCAAGGTAAAATAGTGCTAGTGACGGCATGGTGCCGTCGTTAGCACCTGACTGGGACTGCTAGCGACGGCACCATGCCGTCGTTAGCAGTCAAGGACTGTCCTGGGTGGTTACAAATTTGGCGGGGGGGCAACAGGGGGGGCAAGGAATAACCTAGGGGGGGCAATTGCCCCCCCTTGCCCCCCTGTAGCGACGCCACTGATGGCAGGCATTAGAAGCTTCTGAACCTAATGTATCTACCTAATGTATCGATTTGTCTTAGTGTCTCAATTCTACGTTTGCCAGACCCTTTGAATGCATGGACTGTAAGAAGCGCTGCGTTAATTGTTGACGCCATATAAATGAAAGAAAGTAAAAAAATAAAATGTTTGCCAATCACAGGAGATTTTATCGCTGTTGTAAGTTCTCTTTTTGGGTTTTACATTGGTTTATTATTATTTTTTGGCAAAAATGTAACAGGTGCATAACTTAAAACATTGTGACACCTGGCAAGTGGTGAGGACTGTTCAGACCCCATTCCTGGCGTTCAGTTGCAGAGGCACGGTGGCCAGGTGGGAGCCGCAATGGAAGTCTGCTGTCTGTTTATTTTACAACTCCTTGGGCCAGTCATGAGCGATGGAGGATTTCCAAAACTGGCCTATGATCCCCACTGCCTGCAAATGCGGGAAACAGCAATGCAGGACACGGCCGGAAAACTGGAACTGTCTCTCAAAAACAGTGACACTTGGTAGGTATACAGGTTGTCAACGAGGTCAAAATAGGGCATGGGTATACAACGTACCCCTATAGAAGTGTCCTGGTAAAGATGGCAATGTCAAATGAGAAGTTCAACATTAGTCCATCTTTAACCTAGATGAAGAAGATTAATAATATAGTAATATATATATAGTTTAATATAGTATATTTTTTTCTTATCGTATAATACAGTATATTTTTACCTTTTTTATACATTTGTAATGGAAAAGGGGATTGAATTAGACTTAACAGCAACGTATATTACATGGGTGACAGCGCAGATTTTTCAAATTTTGTTTATTGCCACAATGCCCTTTTCTTCGTTCAATCATCTTTCTCGCTGACTTACATGATTATTTGTGCTATATTTATTTGTATTCTTTCTACTGTCCTTTTATACAGTAGTTTAAAATACCTTATTTGATCCCTCGAGAAGCTATTTTCTTTTTTAAGTCTTTTAAGTTTTTTTTTTTCCTTGAACATATGAGCAGCTGAATTTTAAGTGTCTGGGAGGTTAAAATGAATGACTCCCTAGAGTCTTGTAATGTTTAAGAAGCTAGCCTGTTAACCTCTAACATTAAATATTAAAAAAACAATCTTTTTGAAACAATGTAACACACATATACATATATATATATATACATATATATATATATATATATATATATACATACATATACACACACACACACACACACACATACACACTATATTCTAAAATACTTATTGGTCATACACACATGTTGTATACATGTGCAAATGTTGTAAAGGTGTTACCTTTATTGTCTAACCGGTGCTATACCTAACAAAAACACCTAAGTAGTCCTGAAAGCTTGCAATCAGACAACAATGATATAATCTTCGCAAAGTTTCTCCGTTTCTTTTCATGGTCCAATTCTATACTATATAACTATATAAATATATACATAAGAAGAGAAACAAAACCTCTTTATTCTTGAGGGCTTGTTGGATAGCGGGTTCCTGACCACCTGTCTATGAGTATCATGGTGATTTTTGCTCATGCGCTCAGAGAAACTGGGAAATTGTTCATTACGAATTGAACCCTGCAGTATGCGGTCAGGCCAAAAGGACTCTGAAAGGCGTAGGGAGGCTGCAGTGACTCATTATTATACATTTATATTAAATATTTTTTTTATATTATTATTTTTTTTTATTAAATACAACTAAAAACAGATATTGGCAATGAAACAGCAGCCCTTGGCTGGCGAGGAACTCACGAGAAGGAATCCTGCAGTAGCTGACTTGATACTTGTTAGTCTGGACTGATAGTCAGCCAGGCTGATAAATTAGAGAAATAACTTGTTTGGTGTAAACTGAGCCTGTTTCTGTGCAGAAATGTTCGGCCTTTTATCCTCTGGAGTGTGATTGAAAGGGTGAGAAGTTAATTTGGCAGTTTCGCTTCTATGGGTTTCATAATGTTTCTCTTCCCCCTCCCTTTGGCTCCAGTCAAATACCATGATTTTTGAGATTTGCAGCTCCCCTCATACAAGGCAAGAGCATGACCCTAAACGAAACCCTTCTCCCCAGGGTACATCCTGTGCAGCAACAGCTTGGCTCGAGTGTTTCTTATGAGCAGCCGTCTAGAGCACTTGATCTAAATCATGCCATTTCCTTCACAGCATGGCACGGTTAACAAGTCCGTGCATCAACACAATCTGCAGATGGCAGTTCAAAAGGTGCTCTTTCCCCAGCAAGATAAAGTGCAAGGCGTTCTATGGGTATTTTCATTATTTCTACAGAGTAGCCGGGGGCTCCATCAGGGAGGAAAAAAGCCTCGGCAGAGCAGCTAATGAATGTCTGTGAAAAACACGAGGTCCGCCGCTAAAAGCCCATTAGGCACGGAGCATATTTTCATAGAACCCCTGTAATCCTGAGTTCCGTAGGGTTATAGAATACATTCGATGTGTCTTTAATGGGTATCGGATACGTATCCGCGGTCCTCCGGTTGGAGGACCCACAACCTGTCAGTATTGCGCTAGTCTCCGGCATTAACAACTTTTGAAGGACAGAAACACATTAATATTTACACCGACTCACAGAGAGCACAAGATTGAACGAAATATGCAGTCATGGGAGCGTCTACTCTGGTTGTATGGGCACTTTTTTTCTGGGGTTTTATGATTATTTATATAATAAATATATACATATTCTACATACATTAAATTAGGGTAGGGTTGTAGAAGAATGTGGCCACAATTAAAAGTATCTGTCCTTGTCACTTGATCTTTATAGTAATAATAATAAAAATGTTTAATGTATTAATCTAGGAATAGCGAAGGGTTGCATATGTTACAGTAATCCGGTCCTTACATGCCTGGCACACAGAGGCTTAACGTAAAAAATAAACACGAATGCACAGCATCTATGGAAATACGCTAGATGGTTGTGTCTCAGCAGGGGTTAAAACGCACACAACCTGTCGTTAAACGTTTCACTCATTTAACTGCCTTTTAGAGCGGTGCAGCGGATTTGGTGACAGTGCACAGCTCCCACTCTGCTTAATGTATCTGAAAGTACAGGCAAAGAGAATGTCATTTCCTAAGCAAGGTTTTAAAGATCAAAAGAGGTTAGGAAAACCACCAGCGAACGCAGGATTCCTTAAGCATGCCAGTGAACGGCCCAGTCTCCTCGTTACTTAAAGTATTTATGGAAGTGCTCACCCGCCTGCACCAAAAGCATTTCATCTGCGCTTCTGGGAAGGATCCATGGAACAACTGCCCTTTATAAGATATTTCGGGCCCACATTCATACCATACAGGTTTAGTGGACCATAAAATACTTTGTAGCTCTCGCTTTTTAGGGCATTCTGTTTCTGCAGGGTTTTAGTACTGATAGTGATGTATGACATCATAACTTTAACTAGGGTCCTGATGTATGGCTATATTTGCAAAATAAATATATATATAAATAAATACAATTTTATTTGGCATGAGTGTCACAACAAGTTAACAGTTTGTTTTTTCAACCAAAAAATGTTTCTGCTTTATGGGTCAGGCAAAGTTTTGGATTTAGACTACATAGTCAGTGTCCAGTGTATGGTTCCCCTGATGATGTGCTGCAAGTAATAATAATACTTATTTTTGGTATTGTTATTAGAGGATAATGGAAAATAAGAGCCCACAGAGAGTCTTCCACCCCTCTGGCTGAGGGAACTGGCCTATGACATCATAAGGTGGCACCCTCTGTTGACGGAGCATGGAGAAGGAGCGCTGAAAGCAAGATCTGTGCCTTTTCCTTTATGCCTTCATGGGATGTGGCACATTTTTCCACTTGCCTCGGCAGGAAAAGCTACGGGGGCTGGGACGGAGTTGAGAAAACCAGCAGCGATGGACAATAGTATTCATGTTGAGTGCCATATACGACTTGGTTCTGCTACTGAATAGTGGTAATAAGTGTTCAAACCAAGGCGAGCGCAGGGTTCCCTAAGCATGCATGATACCATATTTCCAACATACGGTGATATGCTTTAGTCTGCAGGGAAAACGTTATGGCACCATCTAAATATGTTAGAATATTTCAAATTAAAGCTGTTTAACTGCAATTTAATGGGTTAACCCCAGGCCTTCTTCCTTATACCATTTATTCTAACATTTTTGTGGGGCAAATTGTACAGATGTAGTTTGTTTTCCATTGGACAAATAAAAGTATAATATACAACCAACCAAAACAATATGTTGCTTAAGATCTCTTTATAATTATATTAAAAAAAAAAATGTAAAAATGATGCATGTGTTGAGTTAACTCATAAAGTAACATTGCATAGACACAGGTTTACATTATGAGATAAAGGGTGCGTACCGTAGCTTTAGAGAACAATGCAGGATGGAAGGAGGATTATTATTATTATTATTATTATTATTATCCTTTATTTATATAGCGCCAACAGTTTACGCAGCGCTTAATACAATACATAAATTCAAGGGATATGACAAGACAAGAATTGACAGACTAAGACAAACCGATACATTTGGTGCAGAGAGCCCTGCTCGCAAGCTTACAATCTAGAGGGAAATGGGGTGACAAACATAAGGCATAGAGAAAGGGTGAGAGGTATTGTGGGGGTTGTATCGATGACAAGGAAGTTCTAGCAGCTAAGATGGTATGCTTCTCTGAAGAAGTGGGTTTTTAGATGTTTCTTGAAAGTTGGGAGGGAGGGACAATGCTGAAGGTTCCTTGGGAGTAGATTCCAGAGATATGGGGCAGCTCGAGTGAAATCTTGTAGACGGGAAAAGGAAGAGGTGATGAGTGAGGAGGAGAGCCTTAGCCCATGGGAGGAACGTAGGGATCGAGTAGGAGAGTATTTGCTAATGAGGTCAGAAATGTACGGAGGAGCAGTATTATGGATGGCCTTATATGTCAGTACCAGGATCTTAAATTTAATTCTAAAGGTAATTGGGAGCCAGTGGAGGGTTTCACAGAGGGGGGAAGCAGAAGAGGAGCGACGTGCAAGGAAGATGAGCCTAGCAGCGGCATTTAGGATAGACTGTAAAGGAGAGAGTCGAGACAGTGGAGTGCCAACCAGAAGAGTGTTGCAGTAGTCAAGACGGGAAATGATAAGGGAATGAACGAGTGTTTTTGTGGATTCTTGGGTGAGGAATGGGCGGATACGAGAGATGTTTTTTAGGTGCAAGCGGCAGGATTTGGCGAGGGACTGAATGTGAGGGATGAAGGAGAGGTTTGAGTCAAGGATGACCCCAAGGCATCGGGCCTGGTTAGTAGGAGAGATAGTCGTGTTGTTAATGGTGATAGAGAATTCAGGTAGTGGAGTGGAGATGGAGGGAGGGAAGATAATGAGTTCAGTTTTAGAAAGATTAAGTTTCAGGTAGTGTTGTGACATCCATGAAGAAATAGCAGAAAAGCAATTGGTAATACGGGACAGGATAGATGGAGAGAGATCAGGAGAAGACAGGTAGATTTGGGTATCATCTGCATATAGGTGATACTGGAGGCCAAATGAGTTGATTAGTGTGCCAAGAGAGGAAGTATAAAGAGAGAACAGCAGAGGGCCAAGGACTGAACCTTGGGGGACACCAACCGAAAGTGGAAGGGGTGATGATGTCTTGCCAGAGAAGTTGACAGAGAAGGAACGGTTAGACAGATATGAGGAGATCCAGGAGAGAGCTGTATCTCGAATGCCTATAGAAGTAAGTGAGTGTAGAAGAAGGTGGTGATCAACAGTATCGAAAGCAGCAGAGAGATCCAGTAGAATTAGAATAGAGAAGTGACCTTTTGCTTTGGCAGAGAGCAAGTCATTGGAGACTTTTGTTAGAGCTGTTTCAGTAGAGTGAAGGGGTTTGAAACCAGATTATTTGGCATTCTCTGACATATAGGAATCAATGAGGTCGTAACAACAATTTCATAATAACATAAGTATATTGGAAGAATAAAATAAATATGAAATGTGTTAAAAAATCCCCAAAGCATTGCATACAATTTGCTCATAAATGTGTCACTGGGTTTAGCTCGCTATGTTTAAGCATCTGATGTCAATTAGGTAAGACTCTGTTCAAAATATACAATATCTGCAAGATTTTTTGGAAATCTCTGATGTTCATCATGCCTGTAGGTCAGAGGAAATATCATTAGCCAACCACTTGGCCTTGATTATATTTAATGGTAATATATATTATTTAATTATCGCAAAAGAAAAACATTGTACCAGTTGTGTTTTGAAATCATCCACCTGTTTTTGCTGAGATGCTACATTGAATTACCTACCCCACTAATCTGCTGGTTTGCGGCACGGATCCGGGATTAGGCAGCCTCTTTGGGTAGACAAGCGGTAAAGCTAAGCAGATGTACCTCCAGACTGACCCCTTTCCTGAAAGTCAACGATTAAAAGGCATCTCCAGTAACAAGAGGGCTGACCTAAATGGTTTCTGTATGCAGAAGCATTCTGGAAAATGTTTTGAAGCTTTAACAATTTCCTAGAGAAAAATTAGAAATGTTCTTCTAAGAAGGAAATGTATATGGGAGATTGCTTGAAGGTTGCCCAAAATGAGACTGCTCAGTGTTTTAAATAGACAGTAAGGCTTCATCTTAACTTTATTTTTTTTGTAGATGGTCACACTTCTATTACCTATTTTTTATTTGATTTTTTTTTGCTGCTACCCTCATAAAATGTAAGTTTTTGGATTTCTCTTAGCATGCTGTTTTATATCAAATTATTTATAATGATATATTGCTGGCCCTTCAATGGAGTGGATGAAGGGATTATGCTATATTAAGTAATAAAATTACTCACTAGCATGTCTAAACTTGATTTAATTCATTAGGGGTCTATCAGAGACCTCACTACAAATACATCACTGTCTAATCGCTGACGGAGTACCTTAGTCAGATGCACCGGGGATGGGGGTGCACACTCTCATGGCACGTCTACAAGCTTAGTCTGCATTAAATATCCCTCTATAATTCCGGTACAATGAACCATGGTAGACAAGTGAGGATGAAGCCTAAATCTTTAGGATTGGCTTATTGTCTGGCATTTTGGGGAACTGGCATGAACAATATGACCGGGGCCAAGCTGGACAGTGGACCTGGTACTTTAAGGCCAGTGGCTGCTAATTGTCACGCATGACTTCTGATACTTTTACAGCTGTTGGAGTGGCAGTTAGGGTTAGTATGGGGTACTATATGCCAAACTGCACCAGGTATCTGGCGTATGCCATATGGCGAGTCTGGTTCTGAACATGGCTGGTTAAACAAATGTGTTTTTCATTATGTACAAACACAACTGTCTTTTAGTTGCTCATTAGAAAAACCTTTTGAAATGATGTTACTGCTAAAAATGTCCTTGTTCTCCATAAACCTTTGAACAGTAATGTGTGTGTGTGAGTGTCTGAATGTGTGTGTGCGTGTGTCTGAATGTGTGTGTGCGTATATATAATATCTTTAATTATGTAGGGTACCAAAATACACGTCTGTGCTAAAAAATATTGGTTGACAAAGTATTTTAAATATTATACTGGTTGCGTGTTTATCGAAGGGTCCCTAATTATCTTTACAAAAGAAACAAAAAACATTCCTCTTACTTGCGCATCAATATCTCACAGCTTGACGAAAAATCCATTAGAATAAAACTTGCCTGTAAGTATGTGGGAAAATCAAAATGAAATCTTTTATATACTTGTACACCAATGTGTTGATTAAAAAAAAAGTATATTATTTTATAAGAATACCTTTTGAATTAGGGCCATATCTTGTGTAAAACTGAAAGTTCCTTAAAGCATGGGGGGGGGGGCCTTTGTTTAAAAGCAATTTATCAGCAGTTTGTATTTAGATAAGAGGCTTTATAAATTCTGGACAGCTTCTACCCAGGGCAGTTCCAGGCAGCGTACCATGAAAAGGTTAGTCAAGGGAGCTGTGTGATGTGTGAGAGGAGTGATCAGAGGCTAAAGGTAAAGCCAAGGAGGAGTTCTAAAGGAATTTATCAAGTCATCCAAGATTCCCATGTAAACAAAAAGACGTGTCTAGCTTCATGGACAATATAAAAATCAGAGAATGTGGAATTCTTCAGGCGCTTGGTAGCAGAGAGGACTGCGTGGGATGGAAATGCCCCACTGATACCCGAGTACCTTGGGAAAGAAGTGTATCTTAGTCTTTTCAATCAGCGACCTAATGAAAACTAGCCAATTTGTCTTGCCTTTTAATATATGTTTTTCACCAATTCATGCTTCTTTTGTTAGGAACAATTCTAGTCTGTATAGGAAAAAAATGGTTATATTAATACATGAGTCAGGATCTATGGAGAGGCAGCAAAAAAAAAGGAAAATTCAATTACGGCTCTTTTTAATTTTTTCCCTATGGAATCTTAAGTGACCGTTCAACAGCCATCAGGTTTGGTTTCATATGATTGAAAACTTAACCCTTTGTGTATTTTGGATGGAAAATTGAATGATTGAGCATATGAGTCAACTTTAAAATACAGCTAGACTGGATAAAATTGGGAGTTTTTATCTCGTCGGGTTGTACATTTCAGTAGATCCACCCGATAGAACATCTCAGTGGAGGTACATTGACATTTAACAATTAATTGTTGGAAAGCATCTTAACAAGACCATGTCAGGCAGTATAGTGGGTATAATTTTCAATGATGAAGGTTGACATCATTCTGGATACTAGCCTAATGACATTGGATGTGTTTAATAAAAGAATATAATACTTTTATAAGTGGTGATAGGCCCCATCCCTTCATTTGATAAAGTCTTAAAATTTACATTAGTATATTTATTTTTTAATTTGGAATTACGCAGACATTTTCACAATCCTCGCTTCTGTCTTGGCCATAGCTACAAACGGTCTTAAATTTCTAAAGCCGAACCATTATATGGGCAGGGATGGATTCAAGTTTCAGCAGTCCACAAAGACCATTGCTTTAGAGAAAAATGAAAGTGTCTAAAATTACATTTCTAATAATCAAAGACGTGCTTGCTTACTCTCTGGTCCGGCTGAGTTTCTTAGATCCTTATCAATGGCTTATTCTGTATTTAATGTGTATGCAATTATTTATAAACTAATGCAGAAGAGGGGTTAAACCTGTACCTTTTTTTTTAGATCTTATAGGTTACATGTCTTGAAGTTAGGTGAGAGCCGGGTAACTTGTTTTAGGGGTTTGCCTTGGGTCTAAAATATATTTTGTTGTCTCTTTGTGATCTACTGATAGCTACTTGTACCACTAATTTAGAAGGAGACCACTCCAAATGATTTCATTTATAACAGTACTGTTTGTATACCCATTGTCGTATCTTTTAGGGCTGCAGAACACTGATACCCTCATACATCCGAACATTTCAAATGGCCAATGACTTAGTGAATGTGGTTAGGAGTTTGACTGATTTTTACCAAACTTATGTGAATTTGTAATTTCTATGTAACCAAGTAAGGTTAGAAGAAGAATTTATTTTATTTACATAATTTAATGTATATACACATTTTTGTAACACTTGGATACAAGCATACCCACCAAAAAATAGCGATAAAAGAAAACAGGGACAACAGAGGAGGAAAGAGGGGTGCAGGGATTTGAGGCCTAAAGAGGGACACTTGGTAGCTATGATACCCAGCAACAAGGATTTCAGGGGAGTAAAAAGCTATTGTCTGGGTTATTTATCAGCTACACAAACTATACCCACTGGTTGAAAAAAATTAATGTAAAATAAATAATATAAAACAGAATCTATTATTTATAGCCAATTTTAGAGATTTCATTGTAACATTCTAATACTTGCAGAAGTCACAGACTACCTTTGAATGGTTATTTTACTCTACGCACGGTTATTATGAGCTGTAAAAAAAGATTTAATTTTTTAGTGGCATTTTGTTTGTCTTGGATGATATTTTTAATATGGAAAGTAAGGAAAGGTTACTGCAAGCAATTAATAATAACTGCTTTTTGTTTCATGCCTTTGGTGAATAGATTTGAAAAAACTCCATGGTCTTCCTGTCTTAAGCATTGTTCTATAAAATACATCGGTGTTTATCAACATTTAAAGTCTGTTATTAAAAACTCTAGATGCTTGAGTTAGGAGGCTTTTTAGCCTGTAATTTCCCTTCCGTTCAAGCCTATATTGCTTTATGAGCGTACTCTGCGGGTCTTTTTTTTCATGTCTATCATCGGCTTGTAATTATTGTAGTTCTAAAAACTATGCCAGATGGATTCTTTAGAAACAGACATACGGACTGTTTATGAGCAAGAAGAGAGAGAGAATGGGAAAAGGGGGGGCTCGAATCAAAGAAAAAATTACGAATATGTGTAACGTTACCCCATACAGAGACGTGTACAGGGTCCCATATAGAAATATTGTCTGCTTTCTTGTGGCTCTGTTGGAAAAAGAATAAAAGTTTCAAATACCCCTATATGCGATAGAAACTGGTGGACTGATTACCGCACAAAGCTACCTTCAAAAAACAGTACATGTTTGTGAATACTGAGATGCACTGCATCTACCCAAATTAGCATGTGTATTATCCATATGAGAAACTTCTAATATTAGATAAAAAAAGTGGAGTTTGGCAACTCCTATCATGATGTGATAGCCAATGATGCAATGCATGGCCCATATCATCTAGAATGATTTATTATTATTATTATTATTATTTATTATCTTCTCTTTTTAGAGCGTACATACCGTATATTCGAAAGGTATGGCCAAATTAGAATTGACACATGAATGACCAGCTGATTATTAAGTATAAAGGGCCCTGCTCGCAAAGTTTACATTCTAGATAAATAGTTAATGAAAATTGATAAACTAATATTTATCGTTAATATGGGTCCTGAGTTAAGTTACAAGAGATGAATAAAGAGTAAATAAGGCACCTGATGTTTTCCTTCTTTAGTTTGCAAATAAAATATTAATTAAATTTGGTTTGTGTGGCAGAGTGTGTGTTGGGGCAAGGGGCAAAGACAAGCTTGAGCAAAGATGGCACAGGCAAGCTGCTTGGGGCAAAGTGGCACTCACAAGCTGTTTGGGGGGCAAAGATGGCACTGTGCAGCATGTTGCTTGGTTATGTTAGGGTTTCTAGTTACGCCCCTGGTTAACACCATAAGGGCCAGAGATTGATAAGCAATCTTCCATAACAGGCAAATGTAAACTTATGTTAAGAAAGCAGCAAAGTAAGGTTAACTCATTTTACACAATTCTGTACACTCCACCAACAAGAGAACTAGTACTAAATTACAGATTGATGAGCTGGAAGGGCTCAATATCCTCCCACTGTTGGACTTGATTGACATTTCAGAAAAGAGGGAGTAAAATGAAATCTTAATTGTTGTTTTCTCTTCATGTGTCGGAAAAAAGACCATCATAGTTGCTGCTTGGTAACAACATTGTACTGTGTTTTATATTCGAAAAAAAAAACTACTATCCCTGAACCACAAAGATCAAAACCCGAGTCTCCCCTTACATCCTCACAAAAAAGGAAAATAAAAGAGGTGACAATTGTGTTAAACATGAAGAGCAAGGAGAATAAAATGGCTTTGTGGTGTCTTTGTTAAACTTGTGTTTCACTCGAAGAGGTTGGTTTGGGTTCTGCCAAGTTTTCGGAGTTGTGCTAGACTGCTAGGTGGAGGTCAAGGCTCGATGGTTAGAGAGAAAAAAAAAGAATGGTGAGAATAAATAACCCACAGTTCACCTTTTTAGAGACCTAGGGTGTTAGGTATTCTTGAAGGCCAAGCCTGTGCTTCTATCAACAGTTAATGAGGCAAGACCTGCAACAGATAGCCACTTCCAACTTACAAAAGCTTTTAGATTTCTCCGTTAACTTTGATCCATTTCAGTTCATTTGAGCTCATTTTGGGTTCTTTTTTCCCCTTTCCTTTTTCCCCTTGATAAACTGTCTTTTTTTAGCCGAACAATAGTATCATTTTCTGACCTTATCCTTAAACAAGTTTTGAGATCTTGAATCCAACCCATTAACAAAAAGAATAAAAGTGAGAGATATCTAGGACCCTTGGGAATGATATTATAAAATAAAAGAACAAGAGGTAGGCTTTAGAAATGCAATTAAAAACTCTGAAGCAGAAAGATAAGTGAAAGAATACGAGGAGAAAAGACTATTTCCAGGAGAGATTTAAATGTATTTGTTGCATATTTTTTTTTTTTTTATCCCTTGCTATTTTATCCATGTGATGCCAAAAGAGCTTTCTTTGTTAAAATGTTCTCAGAACGGATAAAACTAATTTGCTGGAATGTGAAATAATCCAGAGAGAAAGAGGACTATACCTAATGTTCACAGACTGAGAACAGTAAATTAACTTGCTATGTTTCCAGTCCCTGGGGCACACAGAAGGAATTTAAAGCTTCCGAACAAAGTCTTGGTGCTAATGGATTTGCATGAAGCTTGGCATGCTAATAGAGATTGTCTCTTCTAATGAGCTTTTAATTAGGTCTGTTTGGTGCTTGACCCTCTTGTAAAGGGGCCACTTCTTGGATGACAGCATTCTAACTTGTAGGTGTGAATTAGCAGAGTTTGTAACTCAGTAGGGACATAACAAAAATTCTCTACAGCTCTACCTGGTATCCTCTGGAAACCGATACCCGTCTTAACGTCTGGATTACGCAGAAATTACATTTAATGCATGTGGCTGGTGTAAATTGTGAGCTCTTGTGGACATCAATTAATATCAAGTTTTGTACAGAAGAGGTGAATCAAATTGAAATGGTTAAGTTACTTTTCTGTGTGTGGTAGGGTACTCTTCAGTTTAACCCTTTGGTGTACTGTTCTTCTCACGGACACTCTGATTCTGAAACGTGCTTATAAAGATGACTATACGAATCTGAGTGAACATTTTGGGTTGGATTCTCTCACCTCGGACAAGAGGCACCCCTATTTTATTCATTGGTGGAATAGGTGCAGAAGCAGGATAGCCACCCGAACAGTCCAAATTCTTCAAACTGGGCCGGCCCGGTATGGAAGGTGGGAGCACAGTGGGGGTCACAAAATGTGACCTTTTAGTAGCTAGAACCACGTGTGATCAAGGCACATGACAGGCTACAGGTTAGTGTACATAAGAGTGTGAGAATGTGTGTGCCTAAGAGAGCGTATGTGATTGTGTGTGTGTACAATAGGGGTAGGGACCCTGGAGCCACTTGGGAGTGAGGGGATAGGGAGCACTTGAAAGGGTCAGCTGGGGCCAGAGGGTCACTTGGCTTTGTCTGATCCTCCTCAGCCAAAAGGTGCCAGCTCTTCCCATTTAAAACACGTGATGCACTTAAGACCAGTGATATAATCCCCCCCTGTTAGCGCTACATATATGAAGAAGGTTCATACACACATCAATCCCACAATTCAGCAGACATAGATCTTTTGAACGTGGTTATGTTTTCTTCTCAAGCTTCTACTCTCGTGTTGTAGAAACAGGAAGCAAAATATTACTATCTTTTTGAAAATGTAGTTTAAGCATGTTTTGTAAAATAAAGAATGTATCACTTTAAGTTATTACATTTTACACTTCAACGTGCTTTACAGTATAGAACATTATATGAAATCCACCTCTAGTGTGCACCTTAGTAGCAGCAATCTTAACATCCTCATCTCAAGAGCTGCATGGTTATTCGTTCCTATAAATTGTCTCCTCCCCTTCCGCTGACCCTAATTGGCTCTGGCAGCCTAGGGTGGGATGTAGAGAATTTTATGGAATTAGGAACACTAAATATGACCTTTTTGTTCAGAGGAATCATTTTTGTTAGTTCCTAAAAAGAGCATATTAACTAAATAGTAACATTTAAGCTGCTGTTAATTAGGCAGGTTGGTTACTCTCTATTGTACCCATGGATCTTGGCAACATTACAAACGGGCAAAATAAAATTCACATAGACCGCTTAAATTGCATTCTCTCTACTGTTTGCTTAATTCTTCATCTTCAAACAGACTTTTCTAATGTTTCGGAAACAAAATCTGGGAAATAGGTATTTTTTTTAATCTCAATATAAGTACCGGTTGTTTTTGGCACTTTTGGCACAATATGATTTTCTCTTTAAAAATGCCTGCAAAAATAAATGAATCAATGGTGTTCTTATGAAAATTCTGATAAAGTATTAGTATTTTTTTTTTAATAACCCTGGAAACAAAAATGTTCACATCTGAGTTGAGTTGACTTAAAAAATAACTGATATTGAGCTGTTCAAGCATGGGGCATGTGTGAAATTGGTTTAATATAAACTGTACATTAGATCCTTGTCGCTGACAGGGAGAATAAATGTGGAAACTGCAGACAGATTAGTGCCTATTTCTTAGATGTTCGTGCCAACCGGTATAGAACATTTTACAGTTTCCAAAGAAAAATGTACATCGGTATAAATGTAAAAAGAGAAAATTCTGCAGTCAGAAACAACTTATTCATATACTGTTAAAAATATGTCCCTTTGAAGCAAAGTTCAATGAAAAAAAAAAAAAGTAACATTTATATATTGTACTTTTATTATTATAAAGGGGAATTCACAAAATTTGTTTTAGCACTAATATCAAGTTATTTTTTTTAATTATTCAAATTATTTTCAACATTGTAAAAGTTTGGGTTTTTGCATGATATATTTTTTGTGTAGCTGCATATAAGTCGTTTCTATATGTTCTATATGTGTAGACAAACACACTGACTCCTTATCATAAACAATAGAATGGTTCAGTCTTAATCACCCATCTAGACACTCTGAGTGATAAAAGTCTACGGAGGAAGGGACTCCATTAGCATTGCCATAAAGCATCAGCTCAGTGTGGTATTGGAGCTGGGAAAGTAACTGAAAATATTGGAACAAAAGATTGAAACAACAGTGCTGTACACAGACATTACTGTGCACAGCACTGGATTTTATGCTCAACGTGTCCATGGGACTTCTCTGTATCTAAATTTAATTTACCAATATAAATAGAGAATTCAGTAACATCAACTTGTTTATCTAACCGACTGCCTCTTCATGGCAATGTGTACAACATAGCACTGTATATCCATCTAACCCATAGAGCAACATTGATGTTCCTTTTACTGTCTTAAGTATTCTTTACCTCCACGGATCTGTGCATTTCTGTTGTTTTTTCATCTGGAGTATAATATCATCACCCAAAACACAGCACTATACTGTAACTTCCACTAATATTCCACCCAAACCAGCTGCCCTTTCCCTTTCCAGAATAGTTAAAAGCTAAACCTTTGTTCTCAGAACTCGTAGTGGTTCTACACGTTCTGCTATCAATTCATGCCCACCCATATATCCTTCAAGGGGCACTAAATAAAATTAACAATGAAACATTAACTCATTATATTAGAATTGGGATCTTCTGGGGGGCATTTCTCTCAGATTATTGCCCCACCTCACTAGACTGCCAGACTTGCCTATGTTAGCACCGGCTTCTTTCCTACATTGCTTCTTTTTCTGGCTACCAAAAATGGATCATGTTTCAAACTTGTAATGTAAGCCTGTGATGCCTTTTAGAACGGATCTTCCGAATAGATCTCATCTGAGCTCGAAAAACATCTATGCAGCTTACACTTCACTTCATATGTGCACACTGACTCTGAAAAATAAAACAATGCAAATAAAATATTCTTATTTAAGTTAGACGAATTTGAATACAAATTATACGTGTAAAGTAGGTGTTGGTTTGAACTATTTAGCTTCCTTTATACTTAATCAATGCTTACTTGTATAGTGATATATAGTAAACTTTAATATATATATATACACACATCACCTTCTTTACATATGGCACACTGCTCTTTAGTTTCCTGTATAGGGCCATATTTAAAGGTAATTGAATCTCTACATGAGTTCCCCAAGCAGTCTTTTTATAGATACCCATTCTCCGCCAAATATACCATTCCATCATTCAAACTATTCCTTTTTTCTCACCTCTTTGGGTTGAAAATTGAGTAATAAGTAAAGTTATTACTCAAGTTGTCCTGGTTCGACTGTCAGCTTGAAAGTCTTGTGAGCAGAGCCTATAGATGACCATATTCCTAAAATATGATTGCTCTCATGCTCTTATAGTCCCACAGTCGTACTCTGTCAAACCCTTCACTATATTCACTCTATAAACTTGAAACTAAAGTAGCAAATATGTAAAACAAAATGTATACATTATATATGGTGGTAACTTATAATGTATATAAAGTGGGATTTGTGTTTCCACATCCCCTGCAATTTAATAGCTGCACAATTTGGAGAGGAAAAAAAAAAATCATGGAAAACTATTTAAAGGAATATCATTTTGTTTGTTATGGCTAATGGAGTCAAGGCCTCTAGGCGATTAATTCCTGGCAATTTGGCTGTTTTCTGAGCAGTTATAATGAACCTTGAATGTTTATAGTGTGTATTTTTAACTGTAGTCTTGTCTTATTAGAACCTCCTTTTTATTTTTTGTTCTACTTACAATGGCTTTATTGCCGACAGCACGATAAAACCAAGATTTCTCCTGCGATTTTAAACAACAAGGCTTTTAAGACCAACAATCTAAATGGTCTGTTTGTAACGAGCTTAACTGATGTTGCATTAACGTTCATTTTCAATTGACTATAAAATGCTGGTTGATGGGCCAAGCACGCATTTCAATACGTCGCTTTTTTAATTCTTTACCTAACTAGCATTGGTATTAAAGAGCTTTAATCTGTAATCTACAAATAGGAAGTTATTCATCTTTATTACCAGTCAGTTCTCAGTGGTGGCCAGAGTAACTTTTTTCTCCCCCTTTTTTTATTGCCCCTCTGTTTAGTTGTTCCTTGACATGATAGAAGTCAGCTGTGGTTCAATGAGATCGCTATTTGTGCAACTTAATTGCTTCCTTCAATATATACTCAATTTTTCCTCTTTAGAGCCTGGTGTTTGGAAAAATTAACTTAAAGGCTATAGTTATCTACTGTTAATTAACCTCTTCGCCAAACACATTAGCAGGACAGTTCAAACAGCAGTTAAGTGTTAAGTGCATCCTTAAAGGACATTTTTCATTTGAAAGATAAATCTTATTCTGCATACAAGTAGTCAGGAACGAAACTTGAAATGTAACGAAACAGTTGCCTCTTTTTTTCTTCTTATAAACACTTGTAAATGATGAAAGGAGGGGGGGGGGAATGGAATTGCAGTTTTAAATACAATTGTGCAGTAATCTGTTACATTTTATTTTATGTTTCGCTGTAAAATCTCTATTGTTTGGCAACATTTGAAACGTGTTTAGACAGAGCAATTCATCGTTAAAGGGACAGCCCCATTATTATTTTTTGTCGAATTGTCCAGCTCACCCTGTCTGCATCTACTGAAGCAGGAAGCATTCTTAAGTTTGCTTCCTGTTTGTGCTCCGCTTATATCTTAGCTGCATGCTCGTGTGTGCCCCCCTTGCAGCAATAAGATCTCCCACTCTTCAGGGAAGGCTTTCCACGATATTTTAAAGTGTTTCTTTGGGAATTTTTGCCCATTCATCCAGTAGAGCATTTGTGAGGCCAAGCACTAGTGTTGGATGAGAAGGCCCGGCTTGCAATCTGCGTTCCAATTATCCCAAAGGTCAGAGCTCTGTGCGGCCGGTCAAGTTCTTCCACACCAAACTCATCCAACCATGTCTTTATGGACCTTGCTTTGTGCGCTGGGGCTCAGTTATACTAGGATAGAAAAGGGTCTTTCCCAAACAGTTCCCACAAAGCTGGAAGCATAGCATTGTGCAAAATGTCTTGGTATATCCCCTTCAGCGTACCAAGAAATACTGGACAACGCTATGCTTCTCGTCCAGTATCAGTCTCTAACCCCACAAATGTTCTGCTGGACAAATGGGCAAAAATTCCCATAGAAACACTCCAAAATCTTGTGGGAAAAACTTCCCAGAGCTTTTACCAGTGGCAAAGGGTGGAGCAACTACATATTAATGTCTATGTATTTAGAATGCAATGTCATAAAAGTTCTTGTTGGTGTAATGTTCAGGTGTCCCAATACTTTTGTCCATATAGTGTATATTACCTTTTCTAGACTGCCCACAGTAAGGACCATTAAAAGTTATGCATTTTAACATATAAGTGTCATATGCAACACAAATAAGGTCAATAATAAAGGATAAATAAACGTTTGTATGTGTATTTTCATTTATATTGTGCCAACAGCTATGCATAGTTGACGGTGGTAGGAAATACAGGAGTTGTGGTAGGTATACAAATATTATAGGAGGAATGATGGGTATGCAAACTGCTGATCCTTGCGCCATAGAGTGTACATTGTAAACAATGCCTTATGCAGTAAGAACAGATGCCATGATGTTTTTGTTATTTAGAACCAAAACCCCCCAGTAACGTCATGCAGAGGTAGATGGGCTCGAATTGGGTTGAGGCCAACACCTGGCTCCACGGGGGTACTAAAAATGAAAGAATGTGAGCAGAAGACAATCAATTTTTACTCTTCCATTCTTGTCTTTGGATCTTTGCATGCATCCAGAAGCACTTTGGTAAACACAGTGTACTCTGGCATAGGCAGACAAGGCCTTAGGTGGCAGGTCCTGGTGGAACCAAGCAAAACCCTGTTGAGAGATTGATTACCTGATGGGCCACAGCTTAGTTAGTAGTCCTTGCGTAGCTGCCTGGATGAGTGTGGTGTTTGCTGTTGATTAGTTTGCTAATGGTGCAGTGCCCATGGGTGCATTTGTTCTGAGCCACTTGCCGACAACTGATATGTCCTGTTTGTCTTCACTATATAGTTGTCATCATGAACTACATCCAAATGCGTCTGTGTGCAGCCTATAAAAACACACATGCACAGACTGCGGATGAAAGCGGAATGGCATGCGTGTGTTTGCCTGCTGCATACACATGGCCCACATATTGCACTTATACCTTTGCAGTGTGTGTGGGTGCATGTATCCAGCAAGTGGCCAGAAACACAAAAGGCATTGGATTGCATGAGCAGCAATAAAGTAAGGAACTACTGGGCATTTGCCCTGTGTGTCCAGTAGCCTGTCCAGGCCTGCACTGCTTCCTATGTATGTGTGCTGTTCTGTTTAAATTGGCATTGTATACTGATTGATCTCCCCTGTCCACTATAGAACGTTCCCTCGTACTGACTACTGCTTGAGACTCATGAGTACCAAGCATTCCTCATTTCTGTATACTGACCTACTTGCACATCCACGAATTGTCCTAACCATTTACTATGACCTATTACTGTCTCTTCTTACTTATTTTAAACTACTGATTTTATCCATCTATTTCCTGTTCTTCGTGGTGTTATTGAAAGCTTAAGTCCAGGCAGTCCAAGGGGTGGTCACTAAAGGAATAAAAAACCTCATATTCCATACTCAAATCTATATACCTTTTTTATTGCTGGATAAGCTTGGTTTCCTTTGTTCCAGTTATAGATAGAAAAATCCTATTGCCTTAGACCAACAACTTGGACTTCCGTTTACATACCTCATTGGAAAATGTTTTGTGTCCAGCACCGATATTTACCTTGTGATATTACCATTCACAAGGTTGTAAATAGCCATTAAATTTCCTATAGGAAGCATCCAAATTGTATATCTCTACAGGGCAGCTTTTTAATCTTAATGTATGCACCATTCAAAATCTTAGAATAGAATGTACAATGTCACCTCTACTTCTGTTAGTAATGGAAACTCCTGGAAAATATCTGAACTTGTCCAGGAAACTCCAGAACTGACAGCATTAGTGTTAGACCTCCCAGAATATAGAATGTCCCAGGAAAAAAAATCTTGTCTGCTTATCCACCAAAAGGTTCTACCTACTATTTCCTTGGAGTCCCATCCTCTCCACCATGTGATGATTTAACTTTCAGACCTTTCCTTTTATGACATAAAAAGTACGTCTTCATATTTCTACTTTTGGCCTCGGAAAAGCTGATTCTTATGTTAATAAGTCTGGCTTTTGATGTTTGGGACTATTTGGCTACAGTGGCATCACACAAAGCGGAGCGATTATTTCCTGATTGTCACGGGGTCAGGGAAAGAGGAAGGATCCTACTATGCAGATAAGCACTGTAGAGAAGTCCAGTATACAGTCCGTAATCAAAAGGGCAAAGGCAGGCAGCGGTGTCAAACGTATCCGAGGTCGAGGCAGGCAGGATAGGAGCAAAACGGTTAAACAGGTCCGAGGTCGTGGGCAGGCAGCAGGAATCGTAGTCAAAAAACAGGCAATGGTCGGTACACAAGGAAATCGAGATAATATAGAGTAATCAGCACACCCAGAAAGCATAACACTTTGAACGGGTGACTACAGGAGAGAAAAGTGGTGTTTAAATAGGTGAGTGATTACAAACAGCTGTGCAGCGTATTCTACGCACGTTGCGTACGTTGCGTACGCCGCGTACGCTGCATAGGCTGTGTCCGCTGCGCATTTTGCGTACGCTGCGTAGATTGCGTACACTGCGGTACGCCAGATGTGGACCTACGCCGCGTCATACCCGCGTCCCCTTCGGCACGCGCGGGGGACGCGCCGGCGCGTCCACGGACAGCAGACGCGACCCTAGCCGAAGAGGAGGAGGTGGGACCGCGACACCGCCGTGTGCGCCCGGGGGGACCGCCGCGGAGTAGTCGGGACCAGGCGTGGCAGCCCTGGCGTCAGAGGTAGGGACGGCGGCGCGCGTGACAGTACCCCCCCCTCCAGGAGCGCGTCCCGAGCGAGACGGAGCCGGACGAAGAGGGTAGAGCGCGTGGTACCGCGCGACACGAAGGGGAGCATGAACGAAGCGAGCAGGCACCCACGTCCGCTCCTCAGGGCCGTACCCCTTCCAAGCCACGAGATACTGAAGGCCGTTACGAACCCAACGGGAATCAAGGATCCTGTCGACGACGTATTTCTGATGACCCCGGATGTCGAGCGGGGCCGGAGGCTTGAACGGAACGGTGAACTGGTTGGACACATAGGGTTTCAGCAGGGAGACGTGGAAGGACCGTGGAATCCGCATGGTAGGTGGCAAGGCAAGGGACACCGTCACGTCGTTAAGCTTGGCACGAATGCGGAAAGGGCCAATGAAACGAGGCCCCAGGGTCCGGGAAGGTTGCCGCAAACGAATGTGTCACGTGGATAACCAGACACGGTCGCCCACTTGATAGTCCGGAGGCGGAGTCCTCTTGGCGTCAGCAAAGCGTTTATAGCAAAGCTGGGCCTTCAAGAGGACCTCCCGGAGTTTCTTCCAGTGATCGTCCATGTCAGATACACGTTTGTCGACCGCGGGTACCGTGGAGGAGGAACGAGAAGACGGAGGAGGCAGTATGACAGGGTGATAGCCCAAGGCAGCAAAAAACGGGGTACATCCAATGGACTCATGCAGGGAGCCATTATAGGTCATCTCTGCGAGCGGCAGGAGAGACGACCAATTGTTTTGGCTGTCGTTGCTGAACATTCGCAGGTATTGTTTGAGTGTTTGGTTAGTCTTTTCGGTTTGTCCATTGGTCTGCGGATGATAAGCAGTCGATATGTGGAGCTGTATTCCGAGTCTCAGGCAGAGATGTCTCCAATAGCGGGATATGAATTGTGTACCGCGATCGGACACCATGTGGAGCGGAAGACCGTGAAGACGGACGATCTGATTGAGAAAAACATCGGCAAGCGACGAAATGAGCTTGCTTAGAGAAACGGTCGACGACCACCAAGATAGTCGTGTTACCCTGTGATCTGGGGAGATCCACGATGAAGTCCATTGACACTTGTGTCCAGGGAACCGTGGGAACGGGAAGAGGATGCAGGAGACCTTGAGGTCGATTCCGAGAGGTTTTCTGGCAAGCACAGGTGTGACAGGCGGCAAGGTATGTTCGGACGTCCCTGGTGAGTGATGGCCACCAGAACGACCTGCGGACGCGGTATTCTGTCTTCCGGAACCCTGAATGACCAGCGAGGAAAGTCTTATGTCCCCAGTGAAGAACATCCGTACGAAGACCGGGAGGAACGTAGAGACGTCCCGGAGGAGGACGTTCAGAAGACGGGATGGCCCTTTGGGACATACGGATCCTGCTCATCGTGCGTATGGACAGACCGGCAACCAGACGTGCGGATGGAATGATGGGCTCGTTGATGTGCTGATCCCTGTGGCTCTCGTGTTGTCTAGAGAGGGCATCAGCTTTGACGTTTTTGGAGCCTGGTCTGTAGGTGATGTAGTAATTGAACCGGTTAAAAAATAGCGACCACCGTGCTTGTCGAGGGCTTAATCTCTTGGCGCTCTCGATATATAGCAGGTTCTTGTGGTCTGTTAGGATGACCACGGGTTGTTCTGTACCCTCTAGTAGGTGGCGCCATTTTGATGGCTAGGAGTTCGCGGTTACCGACGTCATAATTCCGTTCGGCTGCGGAAAAACCCTTGGAAAAGAAGGCACAGGGATGGTATTTCGTGGTTTGATCGTGACGTTGTGATAGAACAGCCCCTGCCCCGGTTTCGGATGCATCTACTTCCAGGAGAAACTGTTTGGTAGGATCCGGCCGACGTAATAGAGGAGCTGAGACAAAGGCTTGTTTTAGCTTTTCGAACGCCTGACGGGCGTGTGAGGACCACTGAGATGGATCGGCTCCGTTTTTCGTCAAGGCGGTAATAGGGGCTGCAATGGCAGCGTAGTTTCTGATGAAACGCCTGTAATAATTGGCAAAACCCAGGAACCTCTGGACGGCTTTGAGTGTTCTAGGGAGGGGCCAGGCTGTGATGGCCTCGAGTTTGGCAGGATCCATGTGAAGCCCCTCGGAGGAGACGATATAACCCAGGAAGGGCAGACGGGTTTGCTCGAATATGCATTTCTCAGCCTTGGCGTACAACCCGTTCTCCCTTAACCTTTGTAGGACAGCTCGTAGGTGGCGTCGATGTGTCTCGAGTGTTGGAGAATACACGAGAATATCGTCCAAGTACACAATGACGTGAGATAGGAGCATGTCCCTGAAGACGTCATTAATGAAGGACTGGAACACGGCAGGAGCGTTGCATAACCCGAAGGGCATGACTTTATATTCATAGTGCCCGAAGCGGGTGTTGAAGGCCGTTTTCCATTCATCCCCGGACTTGACACGGATCAAATTGTAGGCACCCCTGAGGTCTAGCTTAGTAAAATACTTGGCTTCTTTTAGGAGGTCGTAGATCTCCGTGATGAGAGGAAGCGGGTACCTGTTCTTGATGGTGATACGGTTCAACCCCCTATAATCGATGCATGGCCGTAGGGAACCCTCTTTTTTAGCCACAAAGAAAAAACCGGCATCAGCAGGAGAAGAGGATGGGCGGATGAAGCCTTTATCCAGGCTGTCTTGAATGTATCGCTCCAGGGCTTTGTTCTCCGGTTCGGAGAGGGGATAAGTACGTCCCCGCGGCGGATCGGTTCCAGGCAACAGATCGATAGCACAATCGTAGGACCGGTGCGGTGGTAGCCTCTCCGCATCCTTTTTGGAGAATACATCCAGATAGTCCCAGTAGTGTCTCGGTACTAGGGTCTTGGGATCTGTGGGTGTGATTTCGAGGACGAGATTGAGTCGTCGACAGGGCAGGACACAGCCCTCTTGACAGTGGTTGCTCCACGCTAGTATGTCTCCTTTTACCCAATCGATGTGTGGGTTGTGCTGTTGCAGCCATGGATGTCCCAAGATTAGTGGGGCATGAGGAGACTGAATTATCTCGAACGTGAGCTGTTCCTGGTGGGTTACCCCTACCAGTAGGGTCAGAGGTATGGTTTCCTGTGTCACGAGTCCTGATCCCAGAAGGGAGCCGTCAACGGAAGCGACCAGGGAGGGAGCTGTCTTGCTACGAAGCGGTAGGTGGTGTTCCTTCGCCCACTGGCGATCCATGAATATGCCCGCAGCCCCGGAATCTATGAAGGCGCGGGTGGCTACAACTTGTTCCTCCCAACGAATGGAGACGGGCACCGTCAGGCGTGTAGCGGGAGGAGAAGAAAAAGGACGTGTGCTTAGGGTGCCTTCTCCGGTGCAACCTAAGCGTTGTCTTTTACTGGTTTGTTGGGACAGGAGGGCAACAGGTGGTCAGCTTGACCGCAGTATAGACAGAGCCTCTGTGTCCGTCTGTGTTTCTTTTCGGCCTCCGTGAGGTGGCGCACTGTCCCTATCTCCATGGGTTCGTCGACCACGAAGGAGGAAGAGGAGGCAGCCGGAGGCCTTGTGTAGCCGGAGGCGAGTGGTCCTGGTCTTTTTCCACGGGCGTGTTCGTTCGCCCTTTCCTGGATTCGTTTGTCCACTCGGAGACATAGAGCTATGAGATCCTCGAGATCCGCGGACGTTGAGGCCTCGTCGGTAGGCGGCTTTGAGAGCGCCCTCCTCCCAGTTGGTCTCATGGGCCAGGGTGCGAAACTCCACCGTATACTGTGCCAAGGTTTTGCGGCCTTGCTGGATGTCAAGCAGTGAAGACTCTGCTGTTTCCTTACGACCTGGCGCATCGAAAACAGTCCGTACGGCTTCCATGAAAGCGGGACAGTCCTCAAGGAGATAGGAATCTTGCTCCACGAGAGGAGAAGCCCACAGTAAGGCATCACCTTTGAGCAGCGAAATGATGAACGAGACCCTTTTGGAGGATGTCTGGAACGCCTGGGGGTGGTTTCGGAAGTGGAGCATGCATTGATTAAGGAAGCCACGGCATTCCTTCGGATCTCCAGAATATTTGTCTGGCAGAGGGAGCCTGGCAACAGAACCTGTGTCCTCGTGCTGAGCGTCTCTGTGATGGGGCGGTCCCGGGGTTGAGAGAGACGTCAAAGAACGCAACAAGTCCGTCATGGCATCCACCTTCTGTTCCAGGGACTGTAGCTGGGTAGCCTGCGCCGCCATACGCTGGTCCTGGAGGTCCTGGCGTGCTTGCAACCGCGCCATATCCGCGGGATCCATGTTTAGACCCGTTCAAAATTGTCACGGGGTCAGGGAAAGAGGAAGGATCCTACTATGCAGATAAGCACTGTAGAGAAGTCCAGTATACAATCCGTAATCAAAAGGGCAAAGGCAGGCAGCGGTGTCAAACGTATCCGAGGTCGAGGCAGGCAGGATAGGAGCAAAACGGTTAAACAGGTCCGAGGTCGTGGGCAGGCAGCAGGAATCGTAGTCAAAAAACAGGCAATGGTCGGTACACAAGGAAATCGAGATAATATAGAGTAATCAGCACACCCAGAAAGCATAACACTTTGAACGGGTGACTACAGGAGAGAAAAGTGGTGTTTAAATAGGTGAGTGATTACAAACAGCTGTGCAGCGTATTCTACGCACGTTGCGTACGTTGCGTACGCCGCGTACGCTGCACAGGCTGCATAGGCTGCGTCCGCTGCGTATTTTGCGTACGCTGCGTAGATTGCGTACACTGCGGTACGCCAGATGCGGACCTACGCCGCGTCATACCCGCGTCCCCTTCGGCACGCGAGGGGGACGCGCCCGCGCGTCCACGGACAGCAGACGCGACCCTAGCCGAAGAGGAGGAGGTGGGACAGCGACACCGCCGTGTGCGCCCGGCGGGGACCGCCGCGGAGTAGTCGGGACCAGGCGTGGCAGCCCTGGTGTCAGAGGTAGGGACGGCGGCGCGCGTGACACTGATGATGTGAAATCCGTGACATAGGGTCATCAGAGAACCCAGAAGACTCTTTGCATAACTTAAGGAACCTTACAGGGCTGATACCATCAGAGAGAGTGGCCAAACAGAAGTTCTGCTCCCTCTGTAAATGTAACAGTGATCACACCAAGGGCCCTTAAACTGAATTGATCAGAGATGCTGATGGAGAGAAGACCAAACTTTCATCAGGTGATCTCCTGCACATTGGCATCATGCACTGTTCTGAGGATGGTATAGACCATTCCTTGTCATCAATGGGTTTTAGCCGATACTACAGTTTGAACAATCAGGGCCATATACCATACCTGGGGACTCTCAGGGTTTGATCATGAGTTTCAAGGTTTTGCCCCAATCTCAGGGCAAAGAGGCAGATTCTTGGGTTGCAAAGTCCAGAGCTGACTCCCTTCTAGTCTACATATTCTGCTGTGAGTATATATATAAGATTTCCACTTCGTGCCTTTGCTACCACTAGTATGTTATGGTTGACATTTCTGCTTGATTTGAGGTGATTCAATGATGTGTCTCTTTAAATAATCAGAAGTCAAGTTTTCCACGAGGACCGGTATTAGAGCCATTTGGTTAACCTATTTAGCAAGTCACTATCTTCAATAAGGGCTTTTAAAGGGTTAACATTTCAAGAGTCTCAGGGGCCGGTAATTAAGTTCCCAGGTATGCATATACACCACAAGAATGTAATAATAAACTAGAACGGCATTATAGTGGCATAGTGGTTGAAGCCCCTTTTACATCCATCATCTGTCTGGAGCTGGGAGTATCTTCATGTGTGAAAATAGCCCTAAGGTATCCATCTTGTAAATAAAAAACAATGAACTTGTCTGTGATGAACCCCACTCCTTTCATGCCATGGTTGTGAGTAATAAAATAATTGCAGATAACTTTTAAGAGATTAAAGGAATGCGTTTTATGACTCTCAGTTGGTGGGATATAGGAACTCATATAAATCTTAGTAACGTAATCTGTAAATAGATATTTAGCTAAGTTAATGTACTTTTTTTTTCTTCTCACATGAAATATTTGTAAAATTCACAGATATACAAGCAATAAAATAACGTTACGCACCTTAGATGGGGAGAAAAGCCCTGTGGAGATAAACGAAGAAAAAGATGTAAAGCCACATGGAATTCCATCTAAGGTCCCACAATAAATGTTTCTATACATCTTTTTATGCGAACAATCCTCAAGATTGTAAGCTTGCGAGCCGGGCTCTGTCCACCTAATGTATCGGTTTGTCTTAGTCTGTCAGTTCTCGTCTTGTCAGACACCTTGAATATATGTATTGTATTAAGCGCTGCGTAAATTGTTGGCGCTGTATAAATAAAAGATAATAATAATAATAATAATAATGTGTCAACTATAGAATGGGAATTTACATCTCTGTCAGGAAAACGTTTATTTGCCAAATTTTCTGAAAAAGGTCTCTATCTGGATCGCCTATCCTAGTAAGATCATTGGTAGGTTCATTATAGCCCAAAATTCTCTTTAAAAATGTTTTTTTTCAGTGAAACCTAGACTGTACTTGTTAGCAGACACTGACTCTAATACCCTATAATTAAATTCTATGACTTTTTTTTATTGACGCTCAGGATTAAATTGTGGTATAAAAGGCACATGATGTCATGAGGTAATCCTAAAATATCTCAGGAGAGAGGCTATTTAAAGGCAGATATTTTTGCGCACCGGGGAGGAAGTTTCTCTGTTTGTTTGTTTTATCAGGTTTGCTTGTGGTTTGAATTTTTTTATTCTCTGAAAAGGCCTCTGTCCAAAGTCTCTATTGCTAACGCAAAAGCAATACTGGCACGTAAGGTTTTTTTGCAATAATAATTTTTTATGTATATCTTTAATCTGAAATCCTCAGTAATTGAGGAAATATTAGCTGCCATGCAGCAACGCTAGACTAAGGTGCTCACGCAGGGCCAACATAAGGGAGAAGAAGCTTTAAGGCCAATGACCGCTAAATGATGTAGGTGCGACCACTGGCTGGATACGCATTGCCACACACTCTTACACTCACACAGCATGCAGCTGCTTGTATCCAGTCCATGGTCTCACGTTAAAGCACTGGATCTGCCACGTGATCGGCAAGGAAGGTGAGTGGCCTGTGCCGTCTGGCCCACCAGACATTTTCCCAACTTGCTGGGTTTTTTTTAGGCCAAATAACTGGCTAATGGAGGCTGAGCCCTTTTTAGGTCACTTGACTTTACCGTGTAAAGTAAGCAGTGCATTCATCTTAGCAAAACTAATTGTAAGTTCTAGTAGGAAGAAACACAGGCTTTGCTTTTTGCAAAAATCCTAGTCAAGCACTTGCATTTGGATGGACCATTCATGGTGAGAAGAAGCAAATTGTTATATTATGCACTATTGGTAATGTCCTGTTTATTCATTTTACAGGGCGGCAGAATATGACGGCGCTAAATAAATCAATGAATAACAACAACCCTGGCTTGCAATTTTTTTATCTGATCATATACTATTATTTGTAAAGGTCCTCGTTAGAATTAAATGCAACCCTTAATTTTTTTACTTTTTTTAACAACAAGAAGCTATGGGGCCACGCATTTGCAATAAAACCATGTACATGAGCGATTGCCAACCACTCACATTACAGTAGCGCATCGTCAAAACGAAATCCGAGTATTTTTCACTAGGTTTTCTTTAGCAACAGTTTCAGTTAAAAGGCAGAAAATTTACATTATTTTCAGCGAATCCTTTGCAAGCAGAAACTAGGATTCTACACCCAACCCTTGCCTACAGCAGGGGAAGTCCCTGAGTGTCACTAGATCCACCGCAACCATTTCAAGTAACCTCCTCGAGTCTAATGACTGCAAAAGGACCCTGTCCTGGTTGTTATTCCCCTCTACAAATGAGGCAATAAAAATAAAATTGAGCAGCATACACCCTGCTCTGGGACATTGTTTCCTGAATCTGCTTTGTGTCTCTCTCCATATCTGCTTCTACTTTGTAGTGACATGTTTGTGATCTATTTACTGGAACTATTTAAAAGCAATTTCTGGTTTGCAGCTGACGACCGGTAAACAAGTTAGACAAACAATAATATAGTGTTTGTGGGAAAAAAAACAATTTATCACGTAAAGGAATTACCTACCCGATGAGTACAAAGAATGTCATGTGTTGTGTTATAATCATTAGCCTTTTTTAGCAGATTGAATTATTATATTTGTATTTATATAGCACCAACGGAATGCAGTATGCGGTACAAATGTTATATTTGAACAAAGACAGAAGGTGTGATTATATTATACAGACTTTGAATTTCTTTACATCGATGAGTTCTTGGCGTGCAGCTAGGCATAAGGTCAGAATTTGTTCTTTTGGTGTTATTGTGAAAACCTTGCAATTGTTTTGGAATTTTTTTCCCCAGATATATACTACATAGCAACGCTATTCTTCGTGAAGGACCCTTTTAATTTACACTCAGGACTCGGCTAGCAGAAATCTTCCATGAATTTGCTTCTTCTATAATTACAAAGTTAGCAATAAACAAGTTACGTCTAGAAATGGCTTGTAACTTCCCAGCCCTAGAAAAATCTTTTCTACTGCACTTTGAAATCTTGGGAGATAGGAAGAAAAACCTAGTTTATAAATATATTGATTAACAGGACATTTTTGGCACCAGTTCCCCTTTTAAGAGGCAAACTTGGCCCGAAACATCATAAAATTGCTCTCCCTTTCAAAGGAAAAAAATGGGAGCATTTCTGGTGCAAAATTGTGCACTCAACAGGAGCATTGCATCGGTTGCTACAGTTTGTAACGTACTTTAGTACCGTAATTATGACTTTAGTTGGCTCATACATGCTAATTGTGCTTCCTGGGCCCCGCATTCCGGCACTGGATATGTCAGAATCCGGAAAACCTTATTACATTAAAGGTCAAGTGATCACCAAATGTCTTCTTCACTACTTTTACAGTCTCCAACTCCACCACCTTTTGTCTTTTATTAGCGACTACTGCCACTTCAGCTACTGTGGACTGCCACTCTCAATTTGCTTAGCCAGCCAGTGGGATGTCTGAGCTGACTGTGAGTGGTAGTCCTGTGTCGCTGGAATGTCAGAAGCTGCCCATGCCTGGGCTAGGCACGTATTCTTTGATATGCCCCTACCTATTTGAAGTATACTGAAACATAACCAGAATTTATTCACAAGGTAACAAAGAGACTATAGTTGTGTCATTGTCCTCAATAACTGGGGCTGTCAGATAAATGTAAAGCAGAGATTACAGGCTTGTAAATCCGATAGCATGTATGTTTTGATGTGGAGCATTGACGGTAACAATATCTGTCAAATAGAACAATGACAGATTAAATAGCATGGTGCACTTCTATCACTCTGTACTGTTACTGGGAAAAAGGCAGCCACTGTTTCACGAGACATATCAGTTATGGTCCACACAAGGCTCCGTTGATTAAATAACCTGGCATAGGAACAGCAGGTTCTTGTTATCCATACAACTCCAAGATCCTCTAACAAAAACAATCACTATTATAAATTAGCTCTTTACAAACAATATTTCAAGAAAATACTTGTACGTTTTCCCCAGATTATACATTTTTGGGGCTAAATACATGTTCACGCAGGATAATGGCCGGCTGCCAAAGACGGAATGTTGGCTTCCTACAGTTTCAGTGCTTTGGTCAATTAAGAAACCCCCCTTCTATCCATACAACTGGAAGGAACAAAACACTCAGAGATAAAGTGTATGATATGCTTCTCGCTGCTTTAGATAACCAGTAGCATTACTTCCGAAGCGATAAAACCTTTTCGTACTTCAGTAATCATACCAGCCTGACTTAATCTTTTAATAAGTGGCAGCTCAGGAGACCACTTGATAATCTGGGCTCTGAAAACACTTGTAATGGCAAGAGCAGCTTCTGCTATTGCCCCAAACAATGCAGCTAAACAAGGCTCTCATAGCTGGCAGTGTATCTGTTGACTCTGTAAAGGTGCATTCTAGCCATCATTGTTGGATTAACATTCTGATTAGCTGATAGCCAATAACCAGACAATGGATTAACTGACCTTATTTATAACATTATGTGACACAGACACTGATTGCAAAGCCAATTAACCCTTATGTTAAAGAATCGGTAATACCGAGTTATTTCTTCTTTACTAATCCCTGCCTTAGCGCTGAACCAGAAGGGGCTAGAAGCCTTTAAAAATGCCCAGTGACCTGTATTGGCTAGTGCATGGCTCGGAGGTCTGGCTGTGCTATGGTTTGGATCACCCACCTCTTATGTGTACAACTACTGGACTTCCCGGGTACTTTAATGTCAGGTGTAATTCTTATGTGTATGCATTATAAGAGGTAAAAACTATATATGCAAAGTTCTTGCCAGTGTGAGATATGCAATATGAAAAGTATAGTGACAGCACAATACAAAAATAGTAGATTGCCCCATTATGTGATAGTACCGTATAGCTTGTAATCACACCAGTGGTTAGTAGTATTATTGTTATTATTATTTATTGTTTTATACTAGACTGTATCAATATGATTGGCACAATCATTTTTAGTATACAGTGAGTTTGTATTGCTGTTGCATTCAGCTAAGAGACCGTTGGATTGTTGAAAGCTTGGAGTATTACCGTATTTGCTCGATTATAAGACGAGGTTTTTTCCAGAGCAAATGCTCTGAAAAATACCCCTCGTCTTATAATCGAGGTCGTCTTCTAATCAGACCTCATTCTGCTGGGGCCAGGCTGCTTACTGGGCTTTGGTCGCGAGCAGCGTCGCTCCTACTAGGTGCAGGAGAACAGGAAGCTAGCACAGTCCTCACATAACTCTGCCTCCCCCTCCTTCCTCTGGGGGCGGGGCCAGAGAAGTTGCTCGCACAGCCGGGCCCCTGCAGAAGTCTGCGAGTGGGAGATCTGCAGTTCAGGTAAGGGGGTGGGGGAGGGTTTTTGTGATTAATGTGTGAAGTATGTGTGATTAATGGAATGAATGAGTATTTAAATGTTTGTGAATGAGTGTGTGTGTGTGATAGCATGGATGTGTAAGGGGGGTGGTGGTGGTAGCATGGCATAGGGAGGCTGTAATCACACTACCATCATCCCCAGGTTCCAGCATGTACTGGCTGCCTTGGCTTGATAGGAGTGTGATTGCTGTTAGCAGTTATATATATATATATATATCTCCAGAAATGCATTTTAACCCCCCATATGCCACTCAGCCCCATGATATGCCTTTTAACCCCCTATATGCCAGAGTGGCATATAGGGGTATAAGGCATATCATGGGGCAGAGGGGCATATAGGGGGTTAAAAGGCATATCATGGGGCACAGTGACATTTCTGGAGGCAGAGTGGCATATAGAGGGTTAAAATGCACATCAAGGGGCAGAGTGGCAAATAGGGGGGTATAAGGCATTTCTGGGGGCAGAGTGGCAAGCCTGGGGGCAGATGTGCATAACTGGGGGGGCAGGTTGGCAAATAAAAGGAAATAAAAAATATATATTTTTCTCAATCATAGCTTTTATTAAATATGAAAAAATAGTTTACATTAATTAATATTTACTAGTAAAACATTTTTCCTAAAGGGTAGTCTTATATTCAGGCTTTTTGTTTTTTTCCTAAATTAATATTTTGATTTTGGGGGGTCGTCTTATAATCAGGGTCGTCTTATAATCGAGCAAATACCAGAATATACGATCGTACCAGAACAAACCCATGGACAGTATGGGATGGTAAGAATAGATTTTATCAGCCCAAGACAGGGCCAGGCTGGTAATTAAAACCAGCTCTGGAAATAATTTAATATTGAATACCACCATATTTCATGATGCCATTTTGGAAACACTGCACATGTTGGGTGCTGGTATGTTTTTTAAGAACAAGGACAAACCCTACATTTTAAAAGTATTTTTGAAAAACACATGAGTCTTAAATACGATACATATAAAAACACATAGTTCTTAATATCGCTGTGACTCATGACTTCACGTAACTGGCTAGGACCAACTGAGAGCACCAGTATAATTCCTATAATGCGAAAAACATCTCAATATGAAATGAACCGTTTTCAACTTTATTTACCGAAAACAAAGTTATTTAAAACAGAGAGATTACTTTGACATTAAGTATTAAATATTGCAAATTGCAACATTACTCTCCTAAAAAAATAGAGCTAAAAATGTAAGAGTGAGGCTGAGGGAGGGGGACATGTGTGAGCTGTATGGATGGAAAGAGTGAATATGTGTATGTATATGTAAGTGTATTTGTTTGAGTGGCTATGTGTGTATGGAATGGTTTTAGATTGTGGGTGCATGCATGTTTAAGTGTATGGGTTTAGAGTGGCAATGTATATGTATGTATAAGTGTTGGAGGGGCTGTATGGATATGTATGCTAAAGTGTTTGATGTTAGAGTGGTGTGTGTATATGTAAGTGTATGGTATTAGAGTGGCTGTGTGTGTATGTGTAATTGTATGTGTATGTTGTAAGAGTGCATTCATGTGTGTGTAAAGTGTTAGTGGGTATGTGTGTGTAAAGTGTTAGTGGGTATGTGTAGATGTATGTATGTACAGTATGTTTATGGTGTTAGAGTGGATGTAATTATGTATGTGTTAGTATAGAGCTGCCCCTGACCACCATCATACCCCCAACATCCTAATTAATTCCCATGAATCCTCAAATATTACCCCAACCACCATATTCATACCCATTTCCCCCAATTATCATATTCCTACCCACCATTATTTCCATCCCATACCATCTTTGCACCACGATCACCCCCCTCCATCTCCTTGCCCCGTAACAACTTCTCATTATCTCTATACCCATCCTTTCTTCTCCCACCATCTTAATACCTTAGCATGCCCCCTTTCATGTTCATACAATAGTCAAAATAATTAATTCATAGAATTTAACACAATGACATAACTAGAAACCACAGGGCCCTAGTGCAAAATTGCGCCGGGCCCTCTGACTTTTCAAGCAACATGTCCCGCAGTGCCAACTTTGTCTTGTCTTTGTCTGTGCCATATTCACCCCAAACAGCTTGTTTGTGCACCCAAAAAGCTTGTTTGTGCACCCAAACAGCTTGTTTGTGCTCCCAAACAGCTTGTTTGTGCTCCCAAACAGCTTGTCTGTGCAATCTTTGGTCCCAAACAGCTTGTTTGTGGCCCCAAACAGCTTGCCAGTGCCATATTTGGAACCAAGCAGCCTGCCTGTGCCATCTTTACCCTCAGCTTACCAGTGCCCGCAGACAGCTTGTCTGTAACACCTTTGCCACCAACCAGGTTGTCAGTGCCCCCAAACAGCCTGCCTGTTCCATCTTTGCTAAACAGCTTGTCAGCCCCCCAATGACATCATATCCGGTGTGGCATTGGCTGGCATACACGCAGTGGAAATAATTATACGTGCGGCAGTGAACTATTTTGCTCCTGCAGCTTCATTGGCGGCCGCGGCCATGCCCACACGTATAATTAGCTGAACAGCCTAAAGGTAAATCTCCTGGTATCCCGGTGGGCTTGAAGCAGTCAATTAGTGGGAGGAATCACTTGAATTGAAAACCCCCTTCAGAACACTGGCATTGAGTATATCATATGGCAGGAAACACAGTATGCTTGGCAAAGGCTGGGGAATGGCTTACTTGTGGAAGGAGATAGAGTAATGAATCACTTCATCTGTGCCTGGGAAAAATCCAAGCTGGCGATATTGATGTTGTCTATTTGTCTTAATATATTTATTTTAAACACAGTCTGTAATAATTATAATAATCCTCTGGAACAAGCTGCTTATTTCCTGCCGTGGATGATATAAACAGGAATTCTCAACTGGCAATATTAATGGAGGGCACATAGAGATTTGACACATGGGGTCTCATTATGGTTCATAGCTAAAAATAACAGTTTAAAGTCACATGCATCGTCAAGAAAGACCGTGGAAAGAGGGAAGGATAAAACATTTTTATATTTCCCATCCAGTACGGCCCAATTTAAAGGGGTTTTGACAACAAACAAACTTAATTATTTGACAAGAATCGATAATAAGAAAATACTGCTCTGTGTGTTGTATTGATCGCGTGGTGGGATACAACCACTTATTTCTCTTTAAGGCCTGTCAAAGGATTCGCTTGTTCTATTTCTTGGATGAAACAGGACAGGGAGTGACTTTTTGGTAACGCTGTGTGGTATTAACCTAAAGTTAAATATGCTCAACCAGGGAGTAGAGGAAGAGCTGTTTAGTGAGCTGGGAAGAATGTTCTACGGGCTACAGAATATTGTGTGAGGCTGATGGAATGAATTGACATAAGTGTTGTACAGCCAATTCAAGATGGGTTTCCCATTTTGTGTCATCTGAGTTGCTCCTTTTCATTAACGTAAAAAAAAAATAAGAATATGTGCCTTAGTAATGGAAGCAAACAAGTCTTTCAATTGCTAAAAAAGCGCTGATGTTTCCAGCTCATCTAAGGGGCCCAGGAACAAATAAAGACATACCTGGAGAACATATGGTATGCTGAACATGGCAGGTGCGTTGGAAAGTCCTTTTGGGTTTGAAAGTAATTTCCTTGATTTCCAAGTTTCCAAAAACTATTGGAGAATATAATATTGCTGCCTGCCTTCAGTTTATGTGTTAGAGCCTTTCTTTTATTTCATATAACAGCACCTCAGTGAGTTATGAATGTGTGCCATTCTGAGAAATAAAATTAAGAATAGTGCAGGCGTCTCTTTAAATATACCGAGAAACAATATAAGACTGTATACAATACCCCCCTTGAATATATGTATTGAAAGAAAGGCTGTATAAATTGCTGGCTGTATATTAATAATAACAAAATAATAATTAATATTAATAGTAATTGTTCTGACAGGCAGTTACATAGTTACATAAGCTGAAAAAAGACATGCGTCCATCAAGTTCAGCCTTTCCTATATCTGTTAAATTGTTGCTGTTGATCCAAAAGTCCATTAAAGTTGTCTTTAATGGAAAAGGAAGATGGGAGCCCCTACAAGGGAGAGATCCCACACAGGTATCATTACAGGGATTCAATTGCATTTTCTGGTTGCAACCCCTACTTATCTAACTATACTGTGTTTTACAGAACATTTTGGTCACGCCCGCCACTCCGGTCCCACTCACGAGAGTACTAATGGGTTACTCAGAGATTTAAAGGGCAACACCTGCCCTATATTTATAAAAAGGAACACATGCCCGGTTTTGATTGCTGAGTGTGCACTTCCTTCCCCTTATACCTATATATAGCCTCACTCTCCTTATAGCTCTTGATCATGCAAGAGCCATCTTTAGTATCTTGGTGTTATTCCTTGTCCTGAGTCCTGCACCCGTTTAAAGTTCCTCGCCATGACCATGAGTTATCTTATCCTGTTGTACTATAATGCCATTGGATCCTGAACTGCGTGACCATCGTGCCTGCCTTATCCCTGCGTACTGACGTCTCCAGTCCTGCTACGGTATGCCCAACCTTGGCCTGCCTTGACTAAGATTCTTCTGCACCATATCCCTGCTGTTCTTCTGCACCACATGTTTTGCCAGTTCTGCATTATCTTTATCCTGACACCTATACCTGGTGTGATAATTCCTTTGTGAAGTCATTCTTCAAAATCTGTGGAAAACATAATATTCGTGCCTTGCCATATGTACATTTTATTTGACTATAACAATACCTAGCTAGCACATTTAGGTCAATGGTTCGGAAAATCTTGGTAAAGTGTTTCTTAAGTATTTGCAGTATGTTGCACATCATTACTCAAAGCATACTTGCCGTGTAAAGAAGATGTATTTATTTCCGGCCTAACGTGACGGGTCCGGAGGGACAGGGCGTGTGACTTAGAAATGCAGACCTTTCTCATAGATGTCATCTCCATAAAAACACATCAATAAAAAAAAGTATTTTTTTCAGTGTAACACCTTGGAAAGTATGTCTACAATAACAATGTATTAATAGTAGAAATGTACAATAACTATTAAAGGAGCAGCAACAGTAAAACTGCAATGGATTCTATATTAAAAAGAGCAGTGGGTGCACAGATGTGTCTTGTTAAAACATAATCTATGTCGCTTCTTTCAGTATAATTCTAAAACAGCATCTCGCAGCATTTAAGAGACAGGAGTCGTTATCTTGTCCGGGGCAGGTTGACTCTCAAGTAGTGTCAGTGACTCTATGGTTGGGGGGGTGAGAAGAGGTGGGAAATGGAGGGTCTAGATGTGGGTTGGGTGGGAGGTGTGGTAACCCACGCCCTACAACCTTAGGACCCTAGGAGGCAAAGTAGGGTCTCAAATGGTGGTCTGTGCTCCAACAGGATCCCCACAACCAGCCCATGATGCCCATAGCAGCTACCCAAGACAGGAGGAACATGGGCAAAAATTGGGGCTGTTCCATTAAAACAGGGACTGCTGAGAAATGGTGGTGTATTTCAATTGCATTAAACTAGTCCATCTTTTGACAGGGTCAACAGTTGTTTATGTTTAAGTTCCAGTACAAAGTGATACTACTAATTTTATTCATATATGTCCCTCATTTCCATTCTAGGGGTAATGTTTCACTGGAGCTAGTGCTTTAGTACTATAATTAGCAGCTTTGCAGGACACTCCAGCATGCTTGATGACGCGCGCGTGTCCACTCTCCTTTTCAAGAACGGTGCTTGATTCCAGCACTAGGCATACAACATTGTTCACAGGTTAAACAATGGACGCTTGCCAGGGTAGCCAACATCTTGGACAAAAGCCCATTTGTTGGGACCTGACAAATTCGACACGGTTGGCAGGTATACAGTACTCAAAGGTTAAGGGGATAAGTTATACATGTGTGAATCTTTTTCATGAGGGCCAAAGTATCAAATCGGCTATGTAGTTTAACACTCTATGTCAGAGGCCACCCTTCAATCACTCGGGGTCCTCCCTGCACGGAGTTAGACAGAAAGCTATTAAGTTAAGTATCGGTTAATATATCATAGAAGAATAAAGATATGCATCCATCTGACAAAGAAGGGCTGCTTGAGATTTTCATGTCACATCATTAATTTTCTATATAGTTATAAAAAAGTAATAAAATATGTGTCCAGACAGATTTACAGCTGTTCTCTTACAGCCCCCTAAATTGAACTATATTTGCTGTAACACACGTTTTTACAGATAGTTGGGAAAATAAGAACCTAAAGAGTCTTCATAAACTTGGGGAGCTATGTAGGGGGCTAGCCAGCTGTGGACCACCATATGTCATTGGACAATAATTCCTATTACTCATCAGCTGAACCCTTGCGCTGTTAGACTATTATGGGACTAGATTTTGTGTAATCAGCAGGGACTATCCCTTGGTTGCTATAGTGATTGCACCACTTTTACCACTTTGCACTAGAGTAACTTCAATTTCAACAACAGACAGAGTCCTGTTGTCATACAAGTGGGATCAGTATTTCTACAGTAGTCCAGATTGTCATGTGACACAAAAGCAAGCGCTGATAGGCCGCTGCGATAGAGACTGAAATCCTGTGTTCTTTTATGTAAAGAAATAAAATTGTATATTTGCTGGCGGTTATTCACCTAATGTGTTATAGAGCGCAATTAATGTTTATTGAAGTGGAGCAGCATCTTTCTCCATTTTCTTCCATGGGGAAGCGGGGTTTCACCAGGAGACTCCCAGGTCTAAATTTACCTCAAGGAAACATCTGCTGCAAATGGTGGCAAAACTAATCAGTTTTGTGTTCTGTGCTTTTGTGTTTTATTTTTTCCCCCTCACCCTTACAACGTATGCATAAACCAACAAATCAATCAAAATCAGCAAATCTTAAGGGAGATTTACTAAGTTAATGGGAGGAAAAGTAATGTAGACCCTGAGAACAGGAAGTTAAGATGGCTGCTTCCAAGGCATATGCATTAGGCAGGTTTCTAATGCATATTGTGGGTATTGCTTATATGAATCTGGGAATATGATTACATGGGTTTGTTTACTGTACTGAACTCCAAAATGTAGGATTCTCTTTCATGAACATTTTTGGTTGAACAGCAGGATACCACAGACCAGCCCTAGTACGGTCTAACAGCAGGGATTTCATTTGCACTAGGTTAATAATTACCCCTTGTCTGCTTCCTAGTAGCCAAATGCTAATTAGTTGCCCGCCCATTCCCACTATGTTCAAGCCGTTTCCAGCTCCCTTTCTATGGTCCTCTTTGTATTTCCTGGGTCTCCAGCCATTCTCGTTGCGTTTCCCCTTCACCTGAATAAAGGATTTAATCATACAGCACCAACAGGTGTACTTGACCCTTTAGAAAAACAATAGACGGTGGGAGAGGTAACATAAGTGTGGTAGACATTGAAATAAAGACAGGAGGCATAATAAATGCGATAGTATATCCATAATCACAATGGGGGATCCTGTCCTGAAGAGCATAGTCACCTGTAATTTCACTCTCATCATTTATCTGGCTCTTAAATGCTATTTTATCTTCATCCTATGGATGGCTTCTTTAGTGGGCTCTAAAAAAACTGCGTCCGACAACTGGATATTTGTGCAGCCGCAAACTACTTTGTTTCTGCTCGTGTAGCGCGTGGCCACATATTCAGCCGCTGTCCGCACCATGTAGCAGCCAATAGGTGAGTATGGGGTGATGTCGGCCAGCATTTGCCCGGTGTGCCAGAAGGCCAGTCCAGGTGTATAGAGTTATTAAAAGAACTACTTTAAATCACTACCTGAATTCAGGGGGGTATTTCCCAACTCTGCTGTGTGGGGCGATGAGTGCGCTTAAAGCATATATGGAACTTTAGCAACCGTCTGAGCGTAGAAGTTATTAATTACCCCTGTTGTGTGTGGTCTCTGGGCACATTTCCACCGGCTATCCTTTTGCCCTTGTGAATACCTGCCCATGAGTGCCTTGGTGTGAACACTCATCTACACCCGCAGAAATGCGCAACAGGTGTTCTGGTGATTATAATTTTCCTGTTCCTCATAACTTATTTCTTCTTTTACAGCCCGTAGCCTAGACTTGCTAATCCTGAGAAATTCGACTTTGCAGAAGTGACAACTATAAATTTTCTGTGAAATAGGGATGCCTGGGTCTGTAGCAGTTATATTGGTCGTTCAAGATAACATGCCAAACATATAAGCAAAACATATTTTATAGCCTCAATTTGGCACGGAGTTCTTGAAAAAAAAAAAAAACCCTTTCCCTTTTTTATTTTATTTGAAATGTTACTGATTTTAACCCCTTTGGCCCAGTGGGAACCATTTCATAAATGCAGACGTTTATCCAGCTGGCCTGCTTTACAGAGATTTTCAAAAACCACTATTATAAAATATGGCTTATAAAGCAGTATAAGGAGGAAATCGGCGCTGTTTCGTTATTAACCCTTGCAAGCCTAGAAACTCAATAGCCTCTATAGTGAAATAATTGCCATTCATGTGTTTGGCCCTTAGTTGCTTTACTGTTTGATTCGGAAGATCTGAAGTATCAGGTTCCTTGATTTTATCTTATTGTTGAAGAGTAGAAGATGATTCATAAACATTCTGAGGCTGTGTAACTGCTCAAATCATGAAATGGCGTTTGTTAGGTTTTAACTTAACCCACTTGGCTGCATTATATATTTCAGAGGGTTGGGGACTATTAATTAATTCCATAACCAACTATTAATGTTTCTTTTCTTTATAGTATGCTCTTTTTTCCCTTTTGCTTTCTAGTTTTGCGATGTCATATAGCTCCATACATATGGTGAATGCCTATCGATGATTTTGCCTGAATGCTATTCTACTGTCTACATCAAAGCCTAAGTATAATCAATAAGAGTTCTTAATGTCAAATTGAAACAGACTGTATAGCTCTAAATACTATAACTGCTGTCCTTATATGTTTCTCCTCTGCTCCCACTGTATGTCGTCTCAATACAGGTAAAGACAGTAAGCCGGTGTACCTGGCATATTACGAAGTGTTAATCAGCCCCTCTGGGATAGAAGGGATTAGTGTAAAAAAATGCAAATATGTCAACAAAGTGTCATCGCAATCACCGGCTGCTTAATGAAGGTAGTGTTAGTTAATTTTGTGCAAAACAAATTAGGTATGCCTTCCTGTTTCATTCTTGGCAGATGTGTTTGACCTTTTGAGGCGAGCAGTCACGTACTCTTAACAATGAATTTGTTGTTTTCATCTCAGATTTTTTTTTTTAATTGCCGTGATAGAGATGTCAGTGGAATGATGATCTCCATGACTGAAGGGCTCTTCTGCTATTGAAACCAATGCTCTTACAAGACCTGTGAATGGAGCCACTTGCATCTTCTCTCATCGAGTATGGATGACCTTTAATGACTGCTTCCCCGATGTCCTTCTCGTGTGACCCTGGGAAAGGGTTTTTCACCTCCAAGCCACCTTCTAATTCAAGTGTGTGTTTTACGAGACCTTTTTGTTGCATTCTGTCTTTGTTGTTTTCCAGTATGCACACCTCTTCCAGCCCAAAGAGGGTCAAATTTTCGGAGCTACTTATTTTCCCAAAGAAGCTTGCCATGTAGATTTAATAGAATTCACTATGAAGCCTTGTGTAAGATCAGGGATGGGCAAAAAAAATGAAGACTTAAAAATGACAAGTTGCTTTACACAAGTAGTGCCGAATGAGTTAAAACATTTAAAAAGTAAGACTTTTAAAGATTTACATCGCTACATAGTTATACCTATGGTTATGCTGTTTTTATCAATTTGTACCACACACATAACACCTGTCTATCAATCCATCAAATATATTCATAAATAAACTTTCAGCAATACCTTAATATTAGTCAAGCCTTGGATATAGCTTTGTCTGCCCCACTAATTATTCACCCTAAATAGATTTGTATTTTCCCCTAAACAGAAGTATAGTGGCAGCAATTACAGCTGGATGAGGGCATGACATATGCAAAGAGTTTGGCTACATATTCACTTGCCACGTTTCTTAAAATAAATCTCAGAACAACTGCTTACTGGACGACAAAGAGAATTTTGGAGGGATCATGGTGGTTCATCTCATGTGTGTACTGCAGTGGCGTCGCTACAGGGGGGCAATTGCCCCCCCTAGGTTATTCCTTGCCCCCCTGCCGAATTTGTAACCACCCAGGACAGTCCTTGACTGCTAACGACGGCATGGTGCCGTCGCTAGCAGTCCCAGTTAGGTGCTAACGACGGCACCATGCCGTCACTAGCACTATCTTACCTTGATGGAGGTCTGTGGAACTCCATCACCACCTACCCCGGCAATCTGCCCCTAACACTGAAGGGCATCACCGGGGCCACCCGATCTGCCCGGTGACGTCTCGCGCAATGACGCGATGACGTCACCGCGCAACTTTATTAACAACTGACAATTGTCAGTTAGAGGTATGGGGGCATGCTGCTTAGATGCCTGTATCTCAGGCATCTAAGCAGCTACATACCCCCACCTTGCCTCACCTTTCCAACGGTATATAGTTTGTAAAAAAAGGATAAAAAATATTAAGTTAAAAAAAATAAAAATGTAAAAAAAATTATTTGGGGGTCTCTAAAGGCAGATAAAAAAGATCAAAATTGCCTAGAGACCCCCAAATTAAATTATTTAAACATAAAGTAGTTTAACTTTAAAAAAAAAAAATAGCTATAAAAAGTCACATTCCCTTTTTAAAAATGGCCGATACTAATTTTTAATCCTATGATCCCTTTGATCATGGGGTTAAATTTAGCCAACAGTAGAGGGAGGCAATTTTTGAAATCCTGATGAACTGCAAATATTATTAAAATCAGCCATTTAGCCTGTGCGGTACGTGAGTAACCATATCATCCCTGGAGTGCCTTGCATTTTTACTGCAAAACTTATTTTTGCTGTAAAAGTGATTTTTTTCTTCTCCCTTTACCATCATTTCTTTGGGGTTGTAAGGGGAAAAAATGGTGTGTGCTACTGTGAGTAAATGTATGGAAAGAATGGTGTGTGCTTCTGTGAGTGAATGGAAATATGAAAGGGGTGTGAATGATCAGTAATTAGGGTTGAAGCCTTGACGTGGCATTACTGCTCACGTAGGAAGTTAAATTATGGCACAAAAAGTACACATTTGCAAAAACGACATCCCTTGGCGCATCAAGGGCTGCATGTGTTTCTAGTACAAACCTGAAGTGCGCAAGACACAAATGAACATGTCGTTATGGTTAGAAAAAACATATTTTCAAGCCAAAGCGACATATTCCCTCATTATTTGTGCACTCAACTTTTGTCCTAGAAATACATGTAGCCCCTCATTTGAAGCTCCAAGGGGTGTAGTTTCTTAAAATGGATGAATTGTCTGAATGAGGGAGAGCATGAGTTAATATGTGGATGATTTGTCTGAATGAGGGAGAGCATGAGTAAATGTGATTGTGTGTATCATAGATGTATAATTGTGGAAGGGCAAAGATGACACTAGCAGGATGTTTGAGCCTTGGGGAACAGGATGGCACAGGCAGGGTGTATATGGGACAAAGATTGCAAATCTTATGTGTGTTATCTGGGTGCTGGCCAGGTTCTATGTGGGCAGCGTGGTTGGGGTGTGCAACCTGTGATCTATCCCTGTAATTTAGGGGGTTTTAAATATACCTTTAATGCCGTGTTTTTATGTGAATTCCAATTGATCTGTACCTGCAAAGCTTGGTTTGTGTGTTCTTCTGTAGATCCATATCTGCTATGCTATGTTTCCATACATTATTTATGTATACCTGTAAATACAGGGTTTGTATGTCTTGTTCAGTTGATTAATACCTGCAATGCTGTTTCCATGTATTGATTTGATCTATACCTGCAATGCTACATTTCATATATTGTTATTGTATACCTGCAAATACAGGATTTGTATGTTTGATTCTGTTTATTTGATATATACCTTCAGTGCTGAGATCACAAGTGAATTTCAATTGATCTATACATGCAAAGCTGGGTTTGTGTGTTAATGTGTTGATCTATACCTGCTATCGGCAGCAGGGACTAATATTAGGCCCTGAAATCATTTAGTGGAAAAGTTAAGGTATTGTGTTTAAAGGATTTCAAGGATTAGTCGTACTAAATTGTGGCTTCAGGCTTCCCATGTTGAATGATCAAGTATTGTATTGTCCAATAACAAAAGTATCATTCCATAGCACATTACTTTTGGCAATATATATATATATATATATATATATATATATATATATATGTGTGTGTGTGTTTTTTCAGTGGTATGATTTAATGGTGGAAATTATTAATGCCACCCCCCAGTTTGACTGTGGTATCTTGTGTGCACCCCCTATATATTGTTTCTAGAGTCGCCACTGGTGTACTGTAACTAATTTGTATTTTCAAACCCATCCAATTTGAAAGAAAATATGGAAATTATAACCTTTGTATTATATTTTAAACATTGTAGCCTTCCATCACAAATGGACCCCCCCCCAATTAACTCATTGCTGGTATGAATGTATTGCTTTTTATCTTAATGCAAGTAGCAGTGGGTCTTTACAAAACTTTCATTGTTGTAAACAAACTAGGAAAAACATTGCTGTATAGAGAAAATATATCCATTATTTGTATTAGTACTTCTCTCAAGGTTTTCCTTGTATATAGTAAGGCTTATTGGTAACTATACACACAAGGAATGATCATTGAGGAAGACGGGTAATTGACCTTTCAATAAAACTTTTCATTGTTGCTTGCAGTATTCTGTTGTGTTTCTGTAGAATACTAATACACTGTGACAACCTTCACCTTGGAAGGGAGATCTCATTTCTTTGCTCGGCTTCACTGTCAATTTATTCCCTTTCGCTGTACAGGTCCACATCAGAGGATGCTTAGTAGATGCTGTACAGTTTTTCAGTGATAGCTTGGGGCAGCAGGCACGTTTACTCTGCTTTGGGAAAGTACCCCCACGCATAACTCTGAAATCCTTTTGGTCTGTGTTGACTCAATAGATAATTCTTCAACAATAATATGACAATTCCCTTGGGCGTTCTTCAAAGTGGACCCTAGTGGACATGACTGCTTTTGTTCTCTCAAATAAAGTCCATGTTTGGAGGAATATATAATAGCAATAAACAGTAAAGAGTAGAGAAACTGCCATCTGAACTATTAAGATTTAAGGAGTTTGGACCACGAGCTTTATTCATGATGAAATTCTTCATGTTGCCACATGGCTATATGAAGCAACCATGTTTGTCAGAAGCATTTATTATATGGGAATAAGGTTGGGGTATTTCCCTTGATGACTAAGAATCTTCAGAAATTGCCTGCAAAATCTACATAAACCATGTTTATAATGAGTTTGTACAGGTATAAGTGGAGCCACAGAGCAGGGGTAGAGAAAAGAGCCAAGAAGCGTAGTCCAAGAAGCAACCCGTGGTCTGTAGCAGGGACATCACAAATAGGGGCCAGAGGCAGGTAGCGTAGTCCAGGGTCAGCAACAGGTAGGTCAAGATAGCAAACAAACAGCTGGGAATCAGGTACCAAAGCTGGAGCAAACAAGCACTGACCTGAGGATTTGTGGGACATTTATAGGGGTGTAGATTAGCTCCCTTTTGCACCTGTAGGTTATTGCACTTCAGAGAGTTAAGTACTGAGGCTTTTCATCTTCCATGCTGTTCTCTGCAGGAGGTCATCTCAGCGCAGCCATCAGGGCTACCGAAGCCCTCTCTCTCTCTCTCTCTCTCTCTGGATGCGCACACCGCCATAGGGATGGCTGTAGGAAGGTATACAGCATCCCCATATTCAGACGTGTTACTCCTTTTGCATTGTTCATGCTTTGAGTCTATGAGAGAGGTCAATAAGTCATTGTTTTTCGTTGCTGCCGACAATGATTCTGTACCTTTTGGTCTTGAAGTATTCTTAAGACACTGCCTCCAATTCCCCATCATCCATGTTGGCCTCTCCTTGAAATTTTGTTTTGTTTGTGATGTCCCCTTAGGACACTCTCTAAATGTAAGTCGCCTGATGACCTTGAGTTTGCACAACGCTGAATATTTCAGTAATTGTAGTAAAACACTATAACCAGGTGTAATCCACATTTCACTTTTCTTTTTATTAATACTATAAAAATGCAACGTTCATTTTTTCTGCATATCAAGAACTTATGTTTAGTCTCCTGAGCATGAATATTTTAAAATGAAAGATGCTCTACATTAAACCAAGCCCATAACGAATGTCTGACGAATACCAATGAATATTTATTTCCTTGACATTTCCTTCAGATCAGAGGAAGAGCTACAAGTCTTTAAATCTTTTGAGCAGGAAACATAATTTAAAGAAGAGTTAAATCACTTTACTACCCTTTGTCTCCCTTTCCAGAGTTGGATTGTTGGCTTATATTTATTACGCAAAGAACACACAAGTTAGCAGTAAAACGTTCATTTACAGCCATATTTTAATATTACAGTCACCGCACTAAGGTTGCTTCCTCTCCAAAAACAATAGATCCATAAAGAAGAAGTAGAATGGGAGGAAAACAAACATTAGCAAGATGGAGAGATGATTAGTGTTTAAGATGTCTCTCTGGAGTGAAAGGTGTTTAAAGAAACAATTTTGTCTCTGTCTACAACAACCCCTGATATGCATGGTAAGACAATTTCATCAGCTGTTCCGCACTACAATTCCCATAAAAGCATGATGAGCATTATAAGAAATATGGTCCCCAGCAACAGAGTTTTTAAAATTTAGGGGAAAAAAGGAATAAGCCGAGCCTTACCCAATGATGTATTAATTGTTGGTGTCGCTCTTGGGAGTGACCCGGTGCAGCCCTTCCTGCTGCCCCCTCTGCGGCTGCCATCTTTACTGCTGAGAGCCATAATGTGATGTCATTTTCCGGTGCTCTGCCCATTAAGGAAATGTGGCACCTGGAAACAGGCCAGACACATCTCTCTTGCCCCGAGAATGAGGGAAGTGACCAGAAAGCTTCCAGAAATGGACATTGCAGACCTACTCTCACATTCCATGACTGGCTCTGAAGCCCAGAAGCTTCCAGGGATGGCTATATCCCCACATATACTCCCAGCACTGGACCAAATTAATGCAGTTCTTGAACCATTAAAACATCTTCTAAATGTGTTGCTTCAGCTTTTAGGGCTGTAGGACACTTTGATACACTCACACCCAGCAAACATTTTGAGATGATAGAAAAGAGGGAAATTGGGTTCTAAGGAGCTTTGTCTTTCTACACCCACAACTACACATTCATGTACATTTAATCAAAACTGGCTTTTAATTTTTTCATATTTTTTTCCCCATTAAGCATTTTTTGCTATATGGAAAGATGAAACAGTTTGGAGGTATAATTTATGACTAGTTTATTATTTTCTACAGCTGAGGAAAAGTTGTAGATCATCAGTGTGTTCCTGTCAGAGCAGTTCTGGGTAAGCATATTCCATTGAAAAAACATCCTAACAAAATAATGTTTATTTGATGTAAAGTCCCTTACGAGACATCATTTAAAGGGATATTCACACAATTTGTATTACTATCAGGGTCGTAACGAAAAACCACGGGGTCCTAGTGTGAAAATTCCCCTTGGGCAATCCCAACGTTAACAGCTAGCCTGTGCCCTCATTATTGTTTTTTTGCATAATGCGTTTTCAGGCAGCTGCATATTACCCATTTATATGTGTTCTAGCTTTGTTATCTTAGCTCATTCTACTACACAGACACTCTGACTCCGTATCGTACTGTCATGTGCTAAACAATTGTATGGCTTAGTCTTAGTCACTCAGCTGGACTAAAGAAAGTCTACTGAGGGATACAATTCCAAAATAATGCCCCAGCGGGGACAAGGGTAAGTTGCAACTAAAACCAACCAATCCCATTCCCGGGATCAAAAATACCCTTATTATTACCCCACCCTAAAACATCACTTTTATTAACGTGTTTGTTAAAAGGTATAACCAAAAAAAGATGTTTAAAAACACCAGTGTCACCAGTCCTACCGTAAAAAGGTATACATCACTGTGACATGAGGGCATGTGCCCACAGTCATATAACACTAATAGTATCATATAATATATACTGTTGATGGCTGCAGTCCTAACAATAAGAATAATTGAATTATGACCAGTGACACGAGCTTATTAAAAATAACAGCCCCCCTGACATGTTTCGCTCCTCAGAGCTTCATCAGAGGTCTGGGCTAATGGCTTCCAAAATGGAGACTGTTTGGCCTTATATCTCCTTTGTTAATGACATCACGGATTAAGGGGCAGGAACAATCATATCCAATGGTTACCGATATATTAGATGTGTTGCCAAACCCAGCCAATTGCTTTAAAGGTAACTAAGCATGACATCACCCACATAGTCCAATAGAATTCCATACACATGATGGGCAGCGGTTCTCTCCAATTCCCAAAGGTGAACAATCAAAGAAATTGACTGACAGTTATTCTCACCAATCATTGATGTTCCTTGCCGCTCAGAACCACTCCTATTACTGGATCTCCTACCCGTTCTAATTCTTATTTCTCACATTACACCCGGATCACCAATACAAATTGCTGGGCAGCTGAAATCCCAACTGGTTGGCTCACATTCATGTGGGAATTGTAGTTTTTGCAAATATCTACTGTAAAAACATTTCGGAATCCCGTTGATGGCAGGAATTATGAAGTCAGACAATTCATAAATTGTAAAAGTAAGGGAATTGTATATGCTGCTAAATGTAGCTGTGATAAATTGTATAAATTGTACATAGGGAAAACCACCTTTTACTGGTGACTTTAAACATCTTTTTTGGTTATACCTTTTAACAAACAAGTTAATAAAAGTGATGTTTTAGGGTGGGGTAATAATAAGGGTATTTTTTATCTCGGGAACGGGATTGGTTGGTGTAACAGGTTCACCAAGAGAGCTGTATTAACTCCCAGAGATCGCCCACATGTATCCTCCTGTTGTCCCCGGAATCACTTCCAGCACCAGCCAGCATGCGCACCTTGGAACCCTGCTATGTGTACCCAATAAGTAGACACAACTACCTTGAATTGAGTACAGCAGGAATGAACAGTTTATTGTTGTAAAACAGACTCATATAACCACAGAACTTCATTAACATAAATTAACATTGATAAACAGGTAGATGTAGACAACCCAACCTTTAATCCCCTTTAGCTACTGAATCTCCCCCTGGTAGCCATCCTGTTAATGCGATTAGTCAACACAATGGAGTTCCTGCCTGTTTGGCAGCCAGGCTGGAGCCATCTCTGACTACCTTTGGGCCTTGTATGACAGGTCATTCTGTCACAGTTGGTTTTACTGAGGGATGGACTTCATTAGCATTGCCAAAAAGAATCAGCTCAGTTTGACCAGGGAAAGTCACCCAACATATCACATGACAACAATGGCAGCATCCAGGTCTGCAGATAAACCAGGTTTTTGTCAATGTTAACCTTTATAACTGTATACAACACTGTGTGTTATGCTGAACAAGCTGAATGGTACTTCCCCTTTAATATGCCATGTATAAAGGCAGTTTCCATTTTTTTACTTTAAACCACATATGTACTGAAAACAAAATTGTTGCAGGATATGATTTAGAATTGTAGTAATTGTTATTCTTTGAAACTGAAATGTCAGGGTAAGACTATCCCTATATCAGGGTTGGGTCATAAGCTGCCCACCAACCCTCGATGAATTATATGTCCCAGTAGGCTTCTTGAACATGATGGAAACTGTAATTTAGCGGGTATTGCAAGGCCTCACTGCATGCTGCCCAATTTTGTTTTAAACCTGAAGCCTTCATAAAGAACATAGTTGCTGACAGCTATGGTGAAGGAATGTAAGACTGTTACATCCCAAGTGGGATCTATTCACTAAAGATCTAGCTGACCCAAGAATAACCCTCCAAAAAGGAATTTTGCTAGCAATTTTAACATAAGATATGCTCTAATGCTTGCATTCTGCAATCTTCAATAATTTGGGTGCTGATCTCACAATCTTTCATTCAAAGCTTCAGTAAAAGATTCAATTTAAAGTGGATTTGGCACTATCCTAATCCTACATATTATAGCTTGTATACATTAAAGAAACCCATAACTGTGTTTACAGATTAGAATAAGTAATACATGTATTAAAAAGCCACATTTTATGTGCACCGCATCACTAATGTTCTTATCTGTATGCTGATTTCTCCTTATTATGTTATCTCTGCCCTGTTATTAAGTTGCTGATTGTTGATGATTGGTTCATCCTTCCTTTATAATGGTGGGTGAGAACTAAAGAGAGAGGAATGATGAGGACTGGATTAGATAATGCGGGCTGAGACACACATTTCAAATTATGTGAAGTTAAAGTTTAAATATCTACAAAACTAATACACAGATTGCCAAATAAGTACACATTAAAGGTAGTTTAAATGTCCTTTAAGGTGAAACATAGCAGTAATTGTGTAGTCTCCTGAGTTATACCAAGGTTCAGATTGTTCTGCCTGTGCTTTGCCAGTTTACTAATTGGCCTCTGTGTATAACATTGGAGGAAAAAGAGAGATAGCTGTATATATATGATGAGCATAATGTAAACAGAATAAAACATACTTATCTATAACTAAACTACTCCTAAATGGCAAAACATTTACATGCACAAAATATATATACTTTACTTTAAACGTTTCTATAGTAATGTATTTTATTCCACAACAAATCTGAAAAGAATAAATCAAAGACATTACAGTCATGTAAGGATCGTGCTTGTTTATCCACATGAATGATGAGGATAAATGAGAAGACTTTGCCAGGTGTGGGCCATTTGTATGCTTATCTTGATTGCATGGAACAATCACACAGTATATTTTGTGGGCTGACCATGCTGGTTATAAACTGACACCAATTGAACCCCTAGAAGGTTACATTACCCCAATCTACAGATTTAGCAAGAGAACACATGTAGAGAGCGCATTATCCCTGTTACACTTTCAGCAATTTGGTTTTTATTATCCTTGGCTGGTATGAGCTAAGTATTATTATAAGACATCTTGGCAGCTGAAACTTGTAGTGTAAGCACATCTCCCTCGCATCACTGACATATCCAAGATATTTTCTACCTGACCATGTGTTCTGAACATTAAAAGGAGATTTTAATCTTCTCCCAAAGTAATTAGGGGACAATAACTAAGCATGACAGGTGTATACTTTAAAGAAAATGAACTGAAATATTTTCATATATTGGAGGGAGCTTTGTTAGTACCTGCCTTCATTCCCTTTTTTTTCTTTGATAGAATGGATTGGAAAGCTACAATTACGCGAAATTCTACAAGGAACATAGACTTTGGTGTTTTGAAAATAGAGATGCAGAAAGTATCAAAACATACAATTTCACAAGGCTTTTATTGGTCCTTCACAGTTACCATAATGATTCCAGTGCTTTAGTTCCCGCTGGGCCCAAAGTGTTGGAATGACTGTGTTTTGTGGTTAAGGAGCAATCAAATTCTTACGAGAAGGATGTGTTTTTGTTTTTCCCTCTTTGCATTATGACCAGCATCAGTAGGGAGCATCAGTTAGGTATCCAATAATCCCCAACATTCTGTTCCTTTGCAATGGGATGTAGTTTGGAGTAATAGATGGACAGAGTGGCAATATAATAGGATACCCTGGTAAGCATTATGATGTCGTATCACACTCCCCTTCAAGTACATAATTGCCATCCTGCTCACTTTACTCATGTGCCAAGCCTGTTTGAAACCGGCACTGCCTACGCTCATCAACACACACAGTGGCTAAAACTTTGATCTGGCTGGAGGTTGGTTTAGGACTACAGGTCTGAGGAACTGTTTACACTGTCCCAATTAAAGGACACTTGGCAACTATAATGGCATGCCCAGTATACATTTTTCCTCTAACTCAAATGTCCAAACCAGACCAAAAAAGTTGGCCACCTATATTGCTTATGCGATGTGCCTCACATGTTTCAATCAAGGTCACTTATTTATAATGTTTTTTGGTGTCATCTCTCTACTGAACTCTAGTATATAGTCAAAGTAGCAGCATCTGGATAATAAACCTGACTTTGGGAAATCTGGACAATGTTAAATTATTAATAACCTATCACAAAGACTCCTCTTGCGCATTAGTTTTTAGTCTGTGACCTTCCCCTACATCTTATAGTTCTACATGCTAAATAATCCAGTGTAAAAGTGTTTACAGATTAAAACAAATAATAAATATACATGTTTAAAAGCACATAATGTATCTGTATAGGGAGCAGTCATCATAACTTTCTGTTCTTATGAGCTTCATGATTTCTCCTTCACTAAGTTATCTCTCTCTCGAGTTCTTTCTGCTGTTAAGTTGCTGATTGTTGTTGGTTGGTTCAGGCCACCTTTGGAAGGTTGTACAATGAGAAGGAAGAGAACTTCAGGAAACTGATAAGTTAATGCTGGGTCCTCCTTCCAAGATGTGAAAAATATAGATCTTTCAAACAATTACTTTGCCAAAAAGACGTAGATCATTTTCATTAATGAATTTAGTTATGCTAAAAGCTGTGACCTCAACCATTCCATTTTCTTCTTGCTAAACAACAAGAAAATGTATTTCACAAACAAGCAACAAGGGAATTTTGCAAGGAACATTGAAATGATTCCAAAATGTGATTTTCTCTATGGCACACTAGCACCAAATGAGTTTGCAATATGAAAGTGTCTACTCTAACCAAAGAGACCACGAGAATCTGTCCATTGAGCCGCAAACCCCATATTGGCCAAAAAGCTGATGACTCACAGCTTAACTCTTTAAGTTCTCAGGTATGAGTATCTGCGCTTATGTTATATGTACGTAGAATATATAAAGGCTCAGGGAGACTTGTTCTTCGAGGTACGCATCACAAAAGTAAATGACAGAAAGCAGAGGAGTTATCCTAAAAAACACATTAGTTTCTTTAATAAGTTTGTGTCTAATTTAAACTTCATTCTGTGCCTCCTCTCAGCACCTGAAAGCACTCACTTTGAGAGATTGCTAATGTGCTAATTACCCAGAACCAAAACATTTCTACTGTAAACAAATGAGAGATGTATTTATAATAAATCACTTTTATGACCTCGTGATGGGGAGGATATCAGTTGAGTTTATGTTTGCGAGACCTCACAATACTCTCCGGCAGCTGTGCACTTCTGTTCCTTAGGCTTGGTGGAGGAGGACTTTAGCAGCAAACAAGGAAAATGTATTACGCTTATCTAGTCAGGCTTGAGGAATAAATCCTAATTAGTGCCTTTTTCTAATGTTAATGAACCTTCACTTGATGTAATGCTGTTCTATATCAGTGCTTCTAAACCTTTTTTTCTTTTTCCCCCAATAGTAACAAAATCATATAGCTACGGAACCTTATATCATCCCTCTTTACAAATAAATTCTCCTAATAGCAAATAATCTACCCCAGGCACTGCTAAAGGTACCCCATGACTCATCTGCTTGTCTTCATAGCTATTGCGTATGACAATCACATTCTAATTTATAATTTGTAATGTGATTGACACGTTACCCAAAGAGGTTCTATTCTTCTTGCTATTAATTTCCTGTGATTTAGTTTGTCCGAGATGATTACACTAGGAGGTTCTTCAGCTGTGTCTGTGTTCATAGAGGAAGTTTAGGGGTTAATGATAGTATGATATCCGGACCCCTAAGCATTATATTGCCCCCCAGGTTAAATTGGCCAGCAATCCTGTGACGTTACTCACGTTTATCCAAACAATCTTTTTTTCCCTGTGTTGTAACACTACATATTTATCGGCAGTGCTAAAGAAGGAGACATCAAAGTTTTGCTTCAGGGCAACGAGGCCTCTAGAGTTATTAGTGAAAACATCAAATTTTTAACATTAGAGCTGCTGTTGTTGAATGGACATTTTTTCTGTAAATTACAGCTTGAAGAAATTAACTTTTTTTTTTTTTTGTTGGTAACGAGCATATTGCCACAACAAACTTTTGAGAGGTCACACGTTAGGGAACCGGCATGGTTTGTGATCACTTCTCCTCCCCATTCTTCCTATACCTTATTCTGTCCATAAATTACAAGAGGAGGAAGTTTTGCCATAAAGGGAAAGACAACATTAAGAGGCTGAAGATTGTCTGAAGATCTGTATTCTTGGGACAAAATAACATTTAGCATCTGTAAAATTGTTTTCTTTTTTATTTTGCTAAGTTAATGCATCAAATTACAGCAAATTTTGGCAGACCAGATGTTCCTCCTTAACCGGCAATACTTGTAAAACAAAAGAGGTATCATACAGGGCAGAAATGGTAATGACAACCTTTTACTATACATTTTATTAAACATGGGGTAGATATATCTGGACACAATAATCAAGGTACAACTAAGGAGTTTGCGATTTTCCATGTTACTTTACATACATATGGAGAAGAAATGCTTTTAATTGGGGAAGGAAATCCTGGACTATGTCTCCTATCAAGTGAGTGGCCAAAGACCTTTTAAGTTGTGCTGTTACAGCCTATTATGACAATATTGTCATGATTTACAGGTGGGTGATATCATTTAGGAAGGATTACTTGTTGCAGACACATTTAAAAAGCCCCTAATCATTCCTCCAAGATGTGCCAGCTCGGTCAGAGTAACATCGACAGCGGGACTCATGTCTGGTGGCCATCCCTAATGTTTCAACAATCTGGAGGTCCACTGGATTGACACAAAGTAATCTGTGCCGCGTGTGCACAATGTGGGCAGGACAAAGGGCATAAGACTCGCAGGTATGACATCACAAACATGGTACCTAACGTGGAAGGAGTTTGAAGAGCTGCCTCTACCAAATGTTGTGGCTGTAAATAACATGATGATTCTCTCCCTCCTAAGATATCAACATATGTGGCTACTTTCTAAATGAGTTGAAACGGAGACACTTGACACATTAACCCTTTAATAGTCCATCATGAAGAGTCTATGTATTTAATTGCCAAATGTGCTAACCAAATGTTTCTAACAGTGTTCCTCAAGGAAACCTTGACTTGTCATTATTTAGATACACCTAATTAAATCATCTGCATTCAAGCAGGCATATTATCAGACATAACATACGCGTAGCAAAAGCACCAATTTGGGAGTCAAAAATATGATCACAGACTATGTGACCCTGAAATCTGCCCCACTGATCCTGAGACCCTGAGATTGGAGCAAAAACCATTAGACCGGGGTCAAACCCTGAGAGCTCCCAGGTATGGATATCACTGCCTCAGTCTATCTGGATATCATTGGACAGAATGTTGGCTGCTGTACGTAACATAAAAAAACTTGGCAATTTGAGCGTTGGAGAGATGGGCACTGCAAAGATTATGCCCTGTAGTAACCTCTCTAGATTACATCAAATAAAGGAGTTTTTAAGGTCTTTAGGCTAAAATGACTCCACATCTTATATTAAAGCCCGATGCCACAATCGGCCTTACTCATAATGCATGCAGATTGAAGTATTTAGTAAATACTTGAATATACATTCTATACTTATCCAATAAAACGCTGCCGTGTACTGCCCTCTATGCTGGCTGAGCGTCACATGCCCCTGGCCGGAAAGCGCTGCCGCTAAACTCAGTGAGAATGCTTTCTATGTTCTTATTAGAACCTCAGATGTGAACGTGAGCCAAGGGGCTGGGAAAAGTGGCGAATGTACAGAAAAATTCTGCTAAATTTCTTTATGCAATTGTATTGAGAGAAAAAAATAAGATATAAGGGGTCACTCGGACATCATATGCATTAAAGTGCTTATGATGGTTGGAATGCCACCCTACGTGGCTTACTAAAATGTATCACAAACTTTCAAAGTCTGTGCTCTTTAGTAAAGAAATATTTAAGCACCAAATAAATAGACATTTACATAAACATTACTGGCTAATCTTATGCACTGTATTTATTTTTATAACTATTATTTTATTTGATAAACCAGGAAACCCGGTAAAAGGCTATGCTCTTGTCTCAGAGACCATGCTACATTTTCTGAACTTAAATTTAATAAATAGCTATCAGCACTGCAGACAATCTTTAGCTAAATTACAGCTCATTTTGAGGTGAACTAAAATAACCAGACACGATTTCATCACTAGAAATAAACTTGCTTGGCTTTTATCCCAAAGAATCAGCTATTCTTAGGGTGATGTGATCTCTACAAATTCTAAACAATTCATTAACTCGGGTCAGAAAGGGTAATACTTATATCAGAGGTCGCTAACCAGTAGATCAGAAACAGCGCTTACTTTCAGAGCAAATAATTATGGCTTTTCATGCGCTATGAGGGTTGTTTTCCCATCCTAACAACAGAGCGTATGGCAAAACGAGCCCTCCAGCCCCCCAAGATGCTGGGGGTCCGAGCCCATAGTGGTGCAGAAGCTTGATGCATAGCCTTCTTTATTTATATGTATATGTATATATTTATGTTATGGACGTGTATGGACATCAACTGGCCTGTACAACGGTACCAAACACAAAGTTTGATATGCAGTACTGTGCAAAAGTTTAAGCAGATATGTTAATAGTTTTTTTTTTTTTTATCATTTAACAAAATGCAAAGTGAGTGAATCAATATTTGGTGTGACCGCTCATTGCCTCCGATAGAACTCCAGCGCAACTATAGGATCTCACTGATTTCATGTAGAGGAGAAATTTGAAATGTATAATTTAAAAAAATTTATGAAACTGAATTCTTACTACAATAATGATTTTATTATAGATCTAAAAAAAAAAAACCTTTTTAACACACGACTTAACTTTTGCTTTGTGATTTATTCATGGATTAAATACAACTACATTTTTTTACATTTTAGTTACTGGAGGGTTTTAGTCTCCTGCTTCTCATGGGGTTAATAAAATATATGAGGCTCATTTTCGGCCATAATAATAACTTACTCGGATATGTAATTTGATATTATGGGGTAATAACCCTGTGAAAATTACATAAAATACAATTCGCAACATGTGTACGTGTAGCTGAATATGCAATTGAAAACTGTAAAAATGAATTTTTATGACCCGCATATTTAATAACCTGTTATCTTCTTATTTAAGACATTTATACTATATATTGATGGCCATACAAGCCTGTAACATATTCCGAAACACATAATTATTTTTAACTGTTTCACCACTGATTCTGTGTAATGCAGAAGGATGGTACACATTGCATCTATCTATCTGGCTGGCTGAGGGTATCTGGACCAGACATTTACACCCCAAATGCCCCATGCACAAAAAAGAGATGCGCCACAACAGGGTAGCCTTGGGGAGGAACTCAAATGTTGCCCCCAAAAATATGATGTTCTAGCCAAGTAGAGAGAATCTTTGATATTTATTAAGAAGGAAAGCATCCACCTGAGGTGGGCAGTTCCACGGTTAGTATGGTTGCCAGAGGCTCCTCCAGGTCCTCCTGGGAGCTGTGTGGGGGCAATACCGGGCTGGAGGGGGCAAGGCCAGCCATTGGAGGAGAGTGACAGTACGCAAATGGCAGGGGGAAGGAATAAAAGTGAACACAACTAGGTAGGCAGTGGGCAGAGCTAAGTGGCACTCTCACTCCTATGGAGCAAGACGGAGAACAGCAGAGAGTTCCCATTATAAAGAGAAGGGAAAATAAATAAAGGAGGTTTGGGGTAACGTGTGATATGATAATGTGTGGTATTGACCTAGAAAATCTATAGAAATATGTGTAAAGTTGCAGAAATGTATTTAAAATGTAAACCATTGCACATAACTGTGTCTATTGGACAATACAACTTCATGATATCACTATGAATTAGTGAACCCAAGCGGGGCTGAGCTGGCCGTGTACAATGAATGACTAAATGAGTCCACCACATAACATACGCATTATGCAGGGCCAATGCAGTCCTTAAGGCAAATCTCCTTCTTAGGTGAATTCACCCTAATTTTTTAAGATGACAGATATACTTTAAACACTTAGAGAAACATGGACCACTGGTCATTTCTTATACACCAATCTTTAGACAGACCTCTTTTGCCAGTTTTGTAGCCATCATATTCCATTATTTGTTGTCTAAAGAACTTAATATCTGGAGTTCAATTTAAGGAAAATTATAAAACAGTTATACATATTTCATTATAATTAGCTCCTTCTGACCCTGCCAGGAAAGAGTTTGAAGAAGGAAGGCGATAAATAAACTAGCATTTTTAGATAAAATATTTTGAACGCAAAGTATTTTAACCATTTGGGTGCCACGGGGGATTGCAAAAGACTTGCGTTCCTCTCTTTATTGGTGCACTAAGGGTTACGTGTTTGGGAGCCAGTTGCATGTTTATCTTTCTTAAAGACCTGTAAGAACTTGCTCGGCCTTATATTTTTGGTATATACCTGTATTGTGCAAAACCTTTGATTTGAATTTAGTCGGGAAGGGTTATAATTATAACCTGTGATCACGCACAGGAATTTCCGAAGATGAGTTATATCATTATTAAACCCTGCAGATAACATATACTTGGCTTTTATCATTTGCTACATTCCCCTGATTTTTTTCCCTTCATGTTGGCTACACATTAGGTCCAGCAATATTGTTTTTGTATTGACATATAAACAAAATAAAATTTTAACAAAAAGTTGGCCGTGGGTGCATTTTGAAAAACAAAACATATAAAAATATAAAAAATGTGTTTACAGTGAGGAAAACACGATACAATGTGTTCCTGCTGTGTTCAAGTTCAAGAAAACTTGAAGTAATGAAAAATCAATAGGGATATGGGATTAAAGTGATTTAATTTGTGTGATAAAATAGTTGATACAAGACATTTGCTTTAGAAATTGTGCAAAAAATATGAAAACTGCATGGATTGTTTCAGATTGTTTGGAGAAAATACATACTATTATTTTGAATATTTTGAAAATTCACATAGTTTAACCTGGTAACCTGTTAAAAGGTTTAAAGAATTATGTAAAAGATTAATGAAATAAAATATTAACACATATAGAAATATATATTCATAATATAACTTTCAAATTCAAAGTTATATTATCCACTTCCCTATGTGATTAAATATTTCATTTCACAAATCTGAATATTTTGCTTTTGAAATAATGCTAATTCTTCTGAGTTTACATTAATCCCTAAATATACATTAATCCCTAAATATACATTCCTCATCAACCTCTTAATAGTAGATTGTAAGCTTACAAAATAATGGTCCCGTTCTTGTTTTGTCAGTATGTCTTATATTTTTATTTTTGTATTTCCTGTTACTGTAACAATGCCACAGAATAACTTTAGAGGTGGGTGAGCCAACTGGTGGCACAATCCAACCAAACATTCAGCTTGTGGTGGCTTTTCCAGCTAATATATCAGTTCATAATTGTGATACGTGGGTTGAAGCAGGGGTTTGCTTTATGATTTACCAGCAAGAGAGTCTTCGGCTGGGATGTCTTATTAACACCAAACCTGTAAGGATCAGGATAAGGAACGTGGCATTACTAGACCTTGAGACCTCAAGACCACAAGACCACGTCAAAAGACTTGAGCCTCTGGTTTAAATCTAGGACTTCCCAGGAATGCACAAAGCAGTTAGAGTAGAATTTATTTTTGTAAGTATCCTCTGCCTACCCTACTATTATCATGATTCAACCTCCTCTGTTTGATTAACATACAAGCTGCATTTCCCTGACTAATAATAGTTTTGCTAAAGAAACATTCCAATGAATCATCTATTAAAGGGTTACCTCTTTAGGTCACTTCAGATACCGTAGCTGCTGATGTGGCCGGTAGCCTGTAGTTCACCGGCCACTTACCTGTCCCCAGAATGTAAAACATCTCAATGTAAAGGTTTGCCTGGACTCCTTATAGAAGAGATTATAATGCAGCTTTCTTGGGTGTACCACAGGAGGCAAATGATGTGGTGCTTGGAGTGCCATTAGTGTGGCATCATGATGTCATTAGTGCACGCTCTACCCTTATAGAAACATAGAATTTGACAGCAGATAAGAACCATTTACCCATCTAGTCTGTTTGATTTTCCTGCTATAAAGACCCAACCCATATATCCCTTCAGCTTTGACTTTTTCATACTGTTGCCATCCATACCAGATTTGGGGATGCCGGTCATTGCAGAAAACTGCTAGGATATTAATTTGACCAAACTTGTACGAATGGCAAAAATGGGCAACGCAGAGAATTTTTACTAGTCTTTGTGACCTAATTATAGGGTTCTTTTTACTGAAATTGGTTTAAAACAAGACTAAACTACTTAACTGAAACAAAACTAAATTACGGTATTACATTTGCTAGCGTTGGAACAAACATTATTATTAGGTCCTATACAGGGTCGGTCCTAGAATTTTGTGGGCATATACAGCAAATGGTATCATTCCAGAAACTATAGCATGGTAAAGAAAATTGTTTTAGATTTTGAGGAATTATGAAGGGAAAGTAGCTGTAAAAGGAAAAATGGGCTTATGAACTTTAAAGCTTGCTGGAAATTGTATGAACACACCCTGAATAATTGTAATTACAAGCAAAATGCATCAAACAATGAAAAGCCAATGACTTGTCGTAACAGACTTCACACGTTTTCTGTTCAAAGATCAATAGGACCTATAATGTTGTAGAAGCCTAAGGGAAGTGGCAAGTGTGACAGAATAAACTCCCAGCCGTGTCTAAGATCTATGAGCTATCCCGATTGCATCCAACAATGAAAGCTCAACGACGTCACCACCCCGAGGGTAGAAGTAAAAACGATGAAGATGAAAGATATTTTATATATATATATATATCATGAAATATCATATACAGTCTGTATATGTGAAAAATAAAACACCCTCAGGATAGTGTACCATAAACATGTATCCCATCTTTTGAGGAGTGATTTAGTGTTTTGTTTACATATCACAGTCAGTAATATGGATTCCTTTTTCTGTTTACATATACTGTGAAATAGGCGATGTTTCTGTTTACCATTTGTATTTATCTATCCACAATATATGTAAATTATAGGAGTATATTACTTTAAAATAATGCACCTGTCAAAGGCTTATTGATGATTTTAATGGGTACTATCATTAGACAGACATTCTTACTATGTATAAGTGACAAAACCAAGCTCAGACATCTTGTTGAAGCCTATAGGCAATATAGTCTTCAAAGATCCTTTAAGTCTTAATGTTTCAAATAACTGCTTATTTTCCAGTGTATTGGCTGTCAGGTTGAGAAATGGTTAGGTTTTCTTATTACCAGTGATTTCTTTCTATCTGACCTGGGCCCCAACACACAGAACAATGATTTTAGGCAGCATTTATACCATGTCTGGATCCTTTATGTGTTCTTATTACAGGACTTCTATTTTATGTCACCTTGAATGGATACTGATTTCCAGGCATTAGCCTCAATCTTCAACTGAAGGCCGTATGCTAGCTTCTTCTGACACCAATGTAGAGGTGCTGTGTGATTTAGCAGGGGCAGAGCTAGATTTTGATAAAAACTGTAAACAAATAAAATAATGAAATGAAGTATTTTTCCTACTGTTTTTTGGGGGGTTTTTTAACAAAAAAATGTAAAAATAAGAAAATAATTAGCCTTCAAAATAGACAGCAGCCCATTAGATGGCCTTTCTACAGAAGAACCATGACAAGCTCCCTGGAAAAAGCTAGGTTTTTGTGTGGTTGGTTGGTAACAGAATATCTAAATCTATATTTAGCTGGTGGATCAAATTCAAATAACTAAAGGCTATAAATTACGTTTTTTCCTTTAACATGCTAAATCTTTTACATTATTGCATTAATGTCCTTCACTAGAAAGCTCTTGTAGTGCATTGTAATAGAATGCATAACAGTGTTCTGCTGAAGACTTTATTATGAAAGATAGTCTCAAAAGTTCCGCTGGACCGAGACAAATTCCACGTATACTTATTGGTTAAATAATCTTCAGATATCTCGGAACCTCCATGTAGTCTTCACTACCTAATCATTAAATAACAGCAACCTTCCCTTTTAATCCTCTCATGTACCACAACATGTGGATGTTAACATATTTTAACTGCTTCACATTCCTTCTTGCCTGATTTTGAGAACCTAGTACATTTTAAAACCTGTTAACTTCTTTCATGTTTTATTTGAACCTATGTAATTGCATTCCTGAAAGAATAACAGGCTCCCAGAATGATTTATATCCTGTATTAGGTGTCAGTTTTGAAGAGACACATAAAGTTTAACCTTATGATTTCTACTTTAAAGGAAACATCTAGGTAAATGACATGTTTATCTCATTTGAAAGAGCAGTTTGTAACATTCCTAAATATATAGATACAAGTTAGCATACTCTTATGGTTTAGAAAGGAAAACATAATCTATTTTTCTAGGAGAGCCATCTTATTTATTCATGAGCCAGCTTATTTTTCAAAAAACGCACAGGAAGTGGTCAACGAGATGCACAGGAAGTCTCCCGGTGAGTACTTGAAAATCAAAATGGCTTCCCCATCTAAAAAACTAATTTACTTTCAAATGTCTGTTTCTATGTATGTATATTGGGCTCTATAAGTTTCAAAATAAGACCACAAAGTATTTTCCGGGATACTACATTTAAATGGCTTATGCAAGCAATACGTTTCTATTGATTATTTGGAGATTGCCATCACTAAAAATGCTTTAGGAATTAATGTTGAATATGTTTTTAAGAATAGCAAGCCTGCTTTAACCATTAAATCCTATATAATATTGGGGAGTAGAGAAGTGAAAAGGGCATGGAGGTGCATCAACGGGTGGGAGATAAGATGAAATGGTATTGGGGAGAACTTAAAGGGACAGAGAACATTACAGCAATGGACGGAAAGGCTAATTGGGATGGAAAGGAGGGAAGGGGTTAATAAATATGATTCATAGAAGAGTAAAAAGTATAGGGAAAGAGAGAAAAAAGGTGAGAAAGGTGGGAAGAAATTAAAGCTGGTCATCTTTGGTGGTTTATAAGAAAAAAAATCTTTAGCTGTTAATTTTGGCCATGAATTTCTCTTGATTCATTGTGGTTCCCTGGATTCTAATTTCTCAAGGGTGCAGAACGGTCCTGATGGCTTTAGCTATAGTGGGCTTTTTGGGGATTTATAATACATCAGTTATGTAGAATGTTTGTTAGAGAGGCTCTATTTCTTTCATTTATCAATAAAATGAATCATGTTGTCTTTTATTATAGTTTTATTACAGCTTGACTCTTCCATTACCTTATCCACAGATATCATATTATAGTTACATTTTATATGATTTGTAACATGACAGCATATTATGGAAACAGATGAACATGTTCAGCTACAGGTGCTCTGTTGAATTTAACAATGGAAATTGTGTGTGATACAGAAGCAGACAATGATAGGTTGTCACCATAGAAACCGAAACCGCTTCTTAAGTCTTAATTATTAGTCTGTTTTTATTTGAGTAAACCTTCAGATAGAATAGAATTCAAGTTTCCTAAGATTCATTTGATTGACACTCTAGAGAGCTCAAGTAATGTTTTGCCTAAGTGGAACATAACCTTTAAAAACAAAGTAGTATTTTAAGTAGCAGGGGGAGTTAGTTGCATTAAGGAGCACACCTGTTGGACCAGAAAAAGGGTAAACTGCACATTTTTAATAGCGCAGTACAAATGTGAACTCTGATGTGCTCTTTCCTCCTGCATGTAAAGAACAGTACGGGGTGTTCACGGCGTTTGAGCTGATGAAGACCTTGCGTAGCCAAAACAAGTTCTAACAAATCAGCAACCTTTTAAAGTATAATTTACCAACAATATCGATGCCTTTGGTTGGTTGGCTCAGAGCCAATTAATCTCCTCACCTGGTGTGGCTTTTATTTAACCTTCAAAGGGCGCAGGTGTCCTAAGTAATAGCTGTTTTCTTAAGCATGGAATTGAAAGACCCTTCAGTTATATTAAAGAAGAAAAAAACCCATATATACTACTCCATATATAAACATGGCGTAGAGGAGGGGATTAAACAGGAAGGGGATATTCCATCCATAAATACATTTTGGTGTCCCACAATTTTTTTTCCCCATTTTTGGTAGCATTATATTTGTATTATAATTATTGTGCGCAATTTAATGTATAAATATATAAAAAAGAGGGACACATTAAGAAAGAGGGACATGGTGATTTTGGTAATAGTAAAGCAGACCAGGGGCTGGGACCACTTCAGACCTGTCACATTAGGAAGAATATGGCACTGCCTGGTGCCCCCCCTGTTTCAGGTGGCCCTTACTGGACTAGTCAGACAATATAACATGCAGAGAATGCATCCAAAGTTAGTGGTAACCCTGATGGTCTTTGTGAACTCTTTGTTCTGTTGACATCTCATGACAAATGCAAGAGTCCAGTTTCAAATAAAAAAGTGCTGGAGATGCTTAGTGGTCCTCATCTAGTTCTGTAGCTAAACTCAGTAATCACAGGTTTCTATGAGCTTATATGCCCTCAGAAGCCCCCAGAACTACAGAGCAAGTCCCACCTAGCTCGATTTTGATGCACTTTTGATCAATCCTTAAATAAGAATAATTTTGAGTTCTCAATTAAGAGTAACGTTCATGGTCTGCCCCAGATAGCTGGCCACGTTTATCCCACTAAACTTTCACTGAATTTTGCTTTTTTTTTTTTTTTTTAGGTATTAACTCTAAATCCAAGTTAATAATTGAGCTACATTTAGTGAACATGTCGGATTCTTTGCACTTTAATTAACCTTTCTCTAGACTATGCTAGTCATGGATTTCGTTATGCAATTATACCGGCACATCCAATTAAAGAATTATAGAATGCAATAGGCTATTTTTAAGTGATACCTCATAACAGAAGTGAGAGCAGGGTATATTAAAATCAGAAAGAATGTGTCTGTATTGTTAAAATAAGGTCAGCATAATCTATATATCTGTGCTGTTGAGAATTATTGAGTTACTGGTGTCTTGACGCTCATAACTTTGCAACCCCTGTGTTCTGTCATTATTACAAGAATGTGTCTATGATATCATGCACCATTATATGGACTTAAAAGGGATTAGCCTTATGGGATCTGGAGGCCAATAACTCAGTTCATTCTATATGGTACCTCCGCAAAAGGGGGCTGTTATATCTCTAGGGTCACTTTATTAATTTGTTACTTTTGGAAATTATATGTTTTGAGGGCAAAAAATATTTATGGCTGATGGATGAAGCCATTGCTAGATGCATTTACCAAAAAGCAAAAAGATTATTTAAAATCCTAACTTTGTTATAAGACTTTATTATACATATATATAATTGTCATGTAGCTGAGTGTTACTTCCTGTGAAGTATGTTAAAAATTTGAAAACATGGGAAAATAACAATTTGGAAATAAATAAATATCATATTAAAAAGGGGAAGGTAAATATTTTACCCATATTTTGCAGTTTAATTTGGTTTAGGTTTTAAAAAGTTTTAGGTTGATATATATATATATATATAATATTATAACTTGATTACCAACATAAAAAGTGAGATTGTTTCAATAGCACACGGGCAACCAACATGCAGCCTACGGGCCAAACGCGGGACATCGAGGTGTGGCCCGCATGAGATCTGCAACGTTAACCATACCTCCAACCATTGGCAGATCCAGTGGGGGGCAATGGGGACCAGGCATGTCTGGGTATGTTAGTGTGTGTCTCTGGGTATGTTAATGTATGTCTCTGGGTATGTTAATGCGTGAACTTCTGCCTCTGGGTATGTTAGCATGTGGGTATTTTAATGTGTGAACATGTCTTTGTTTGGGTATGTTAGTGTGTGTGTCTGGGTAAATTAGTATGTGTGTGTGTCTGGGTACATCTAGGTATGTTTGTGGGTGTGTGGGAGGATATTTTTTGTGTTAACATGTTTTTTTGGGGTAAGTGTGTGTGCGTGTCTGGGTGTGTGTGTTAGTGCATGTTAGTGTAAGTATCTGAGTGTGTGTTAGTGCGTGCGTGTCTGGATGTGTGAGTCCACACACTGCACATTACTGTGAGTTGTATGGTGTATGCTCTGATACACTTATACTGCATATGATTGTGAGTTGATATAAAACCTGTTTGTTGGATGCTTCTGCATTATTGACAAATAAACCCTGTATTAACAAGTATTATACAGCTATCAATGAAAAATGCAAACATACACTTGGACACCCCTGCAATAGCACACGCAAGCTATTCTACATTAAAGATTTTGTTTCTAGAGGATACCTGGAAGTGAGGAAGGTTTAGGATACTTGGACTTTTTTCTTGTCCACGTTTTGATTCTTTCCTTTCACCTTGTTACGTCTAGCTGTTCTCTAGTATCCTCATCACTTATAAAATGAAGCTCTTCACATGCGATGGTCAGTCTGTTAACATCATACCGCTAGTGGAAAGGTTTTGTGGCTAAATAAACAGTACAGAACTAATTCAAACATAGCCCGAAAATAGTAACACAATTTCATGAAGTATAAAACAAGAAATTGTCAATTTTCTCCAAATCACTTTCTCTGAGCCCTCTGTACTAAGCATTGCATTTCACCTTCATTATTTGCTAAGCAGCTCCTATTATTTTCAAACTCTCCCAATTTGACCCATGACTGACTTGAATGGAACTCACTCAGGAGCTTGGCCTGGGGGGGGGGGTAATGCATGCCGTATAAACTCAGAGAAGCTTAAAATTTCTTATGGATTGACTACATTTTCTTCCAAAGCTTGTCTGAGTCCTTGGTACATAAAACCACAGAGGTGATCAGATTTATCCCTAAATATCAGTTTGTGAATACACAATAAGTAGTATGGTAGAAGTAATTAGGGTTACTCTCACAGTGAGTGTAAAAACATCTCACTTCTACAGAGAGGTCCCCTATGTGGACTGCAGGACGAAGGAAACGATGCTATGCCAGTTACTAGATATTGTGGTTCATACCTGCGAGAAGAAATGGATTATGGGAGTCTCAATAATCATTTGAGGTCCTTAGGTTATATGCCCTTAGTTTGTACTCTGAGAATTCTGTTTCCTAACACACAGGGGATTGGATGATATCAGTGTTCTTTCTGTAGCATAAAATACCGTGCAATTCTTCCTGCCTTTATGATGCCTATTTGGATTGAAGAAACCATGAAAATGCTTTTTATAGATCATCCACTCAGTATAATAAATAATACATTCAAATACGTATCCGGTCCCAACTACGAATTGAGTAAATATTTAAGAAATTTACCAAACTATTTAAGGGGGAGGAATTGAACTTGGAACATTATTATTATGACACCATGAGACATACTTTCCACAAAACGTCAATTCCAAGTCATAAACAAGAACGTTATTTGAGAGTTCTTCTTCAGACAGCGCCAGAAGGCTACAGTGGACTACAACTCCTATTCTTAGCTACATTTTACTTGGGCATTGCAATCCACAACAGTTGGAATTCATGTGGTTGGTTATGTGTGTTGTATTTGCATTACACATCTTGTGGACCTAACATGCATCTCCTCAATCCACACATTATTATTAGTGAACAAAAAAAGGAGCGCATCTCATGTGTAAATATTTGTCAGTTTTTTGTCCAAAGCTGTGACACAACCACCACATCCAAAGTAGGGGTATCCGCAACAGAAGTATCTATAAAGACTGCTAATTCCATGAATACATAACATTTTATTTGCATAGCGGAAGGCTTCTTTCAGTCCTTATATTCAAAGGGTATGAGAAGACTAGAACTGACAGACTAAGATGAACCAATACATTAAAGAGGGACCTGCTTACACTTACATCAAGTTCACTAAGTTTCAGTACTACTATGGTCAACAATCTATGTTCGGCATACTCTTCTTTTTTTACAGTGCTTAATCCATTTTACTGCCTTTTACAGTGTTTTACAGGTAGCTCTCCAACTGCTGTACAACTATAGTTTGTATGGTGGTTCCAGAATAATCAATCAGTTGTAGATTAGCAGAGCATCATGAACGTTGAGCAGATGAAGGGCTAAGTGTTGGCCATTTCTGTTCTAATTAGACTTGGAGGTTGTGTGTTAGACCGGAGCAATCAAAATGCATTGGTAGAACAGTCTTCGCATTATAATTTTGGAGGTAACAGGGTAATTGATCTGGAGGTTACCGCTTGACTCCTTAACTAGGTCTACCTCAACCCATAGCCTGCCCAAGCTATACCCTATTCTGGCCTTCATGAATGGTGTGTTGCCTTGTCTAGACCTATATATTTACTAACATTGGCTTCCATTGTGCCAGGGCACTGCAGGGCCAGACTTCATGCTGATCTGCTGTGTTGACATGGTTGGCTTCTGTGTGGGGATTGAGCATGGAAAAACTGCCAGAAGTCCTACTAAGAGACACTATTGGCAGGGCAACTTATAGCTGATATACTATATGGATAAAAGTATTGGGACAGCTGATTATTACACCCACAGGGAATTTTATAACATCACATTCTAAATACATAGACATTAATATGTAGTTGGTTCCCCCTTCTGTGGGAATTGTTGAAAATTCATCCAGTAGAGCATTTTTTAGGTCAGGCAGTGATGTGGGATGAGAATCTTGCATTCTTCAGAGGCTTTCAGTTCATCCTAAAGGTGTTCGATGGGGTTGAGGTTAGGACTCTGTGCGGTCGATCAACATCTTCCATAACAAACTCATCCAACCATGTCTTTATGGAGCTTGTTTTGTTATAGTCAAAAGGGTCTTCCCCGCAGTCATAGAAAAGGGTCTTTCCCACAAAGTTGGAAATTGTCAAAACATTTTTTGGTAAATTAAACATGTCATTTAATCAGCTTTGCATAAATAAAAATCATTTTTATTCTTTTTCTAAGTGTGTTAATTAGATAAACAGCTGCTAATAGGTCACAAAGCCACATAAAAATGCTTGGATGTCCTGCCCTCAAACCACACCTCTAACCACAGGCAAAAGTGTCCCTCTGTGGCCATTTCAAATGCTACAAGGTATGCCTGAAACACATAACAACAACAATTGGTTAATTCTCAAATTCTGTTTCAAAAGAAAAATATATTTTTTATCCCATATTGTTTGTTTTCAGTTTTTCAAGTATTTTTATATATCAAAGAACAGCACAATCCCTAGGAAATAAAGAAGTCTATATCATTTTAGATTACAGGAGTTTTCATTTTATTTACTTATGTCAACTAGTTCAAAGGAGACTACACCCTATACTTTGCTCCATGTCAAGAACTAAATTGAGCATAATGGCCCTAGCAAGTCTTAAATTACATTGATTAGTGAAGTAATTTACTACACATTTTTTTTTTTTTTGGTCACCAAGTGTAAACTTTTACCTACGTGGATTTACAAGAAAAATAAATATTTTGTGCCATCTGTTTCACAGCAGAAAATAAAAGGGGCTATTATGTTATAGAAATGCCACTTCAAGAGCCAAACGAGCCACTCGAAGATCAAACACCTGGTGGGCTACTGTCCTGGGAAGACTTGATGTGGCACCAGCAATAAGGCGGGTATTTATGTTGTCCGCCCCACCCAATCAACCCTGTATTCATACTTGACACCTCCCATGGTAGGCTATACAGAACTCCCCCTCTTCTGAGGGAGTAGTTTTGGAGGCGGAGCTATCAACACATAGGGGCGGGGCTAGTCCTAAGTGAGCAATAAGTAGTAGTAATAAGTAGAACCTGGCTGGCAAGTGGGCGTGACCAAACATCACTCACCTGGCTGGAGACTAAAGCACTCTGAGTCAAACTCAAGAGGTTACCAGGAATTCCTGTAGTTCTGTATAAAACCGTATGTGTTCAGTGGCATGTGCCTCATACATGCACCCCATCTGGCATTTGCCTACCACTGGCCATAGGCTGCTCAAGCCTGTGTTGCACATAAAGTACATACACAGAGATCGACTTCCCACCAAACAGACAAGGCATCAAAGTAAAGGGGTTAAACAACTCTGCCCAGAGGTCTTTAATTCTTGAACTCAAGGTGTTCTATGAACAGTTTATGATGCAACATCGCAATACTACCCACAGGAGTACGGTTTTCCAAAACATCATAACCCATGCTGTTGGGTGTTCCTCTAAGAACCCAAATGGTGGTAAGGGAGCCATGTGATTGTCTTTGAATTGCATTGGCCAGCACTGGTGGGAATGGCTGTGTACATGTTCCCTTTCAGTCCTATATTGCTGTAATTTGTTTCTGATCTGTATTTTCTGTCTCTTTGTATAGGACACAATACAATGGCTCCTTTATCTGAATATGGATACAATCAGGACAGCTGAACTTTGTAGTTAACGCCATAAATAAGTCATCAGCATTATTGCTTACTAAAGTTGAATGTTCCTTCCACATACCCGATGGAGCTAAACGAGTTTGATTTATGTTGTAAGCAACATATTGCAGGCATAATTGTGCTCTTGTTAAAATGTTCAAACTCCTATGCAACCATTGAAGGCTTTGATGTGCATCTCCCCCTTTTCTAAATAATGAATCAAAATCTCAAACCTTTAAGAGGAATATTCTTTATAAACTTTTTCTTTTCCGTACATAATACGCAATTGTTAATTTAACTTGAAAGTCTCTGAGGCTCTTAAAGGCTTTTTACTAAATCTGTATACTTGATTTAAGCACTCTCTCTGTGAAACTATTCTAAATGGGGAAGTGGAACTTCCGATAAAGAGGACATCGTGTATATTGTTTTCTTATCCTTAAATAAATGGCTATTGTATTTTATGTGCGCCTTCATTTACTTAGAATCCTTATTGCTGTAGTTTAGCAGTTAAATGAACTTCTGTGTTTCTGCTTCTTGTGATATAAACACCATGACACTTCTGGTCCATGTAAGGCAAAGCTAATTACATATTTTTTTATTCCTGTTTAGGAATGAATTCTAGCGTCCCATAATGTAGGAACTAGATGCACTCTTCAAGTCGTTTTCAATATACCCTCGTGTCTTTGATTTTTTTGTTTTACTTGTAGACCAGAAACAACTCTTTTTGCCCAGTAATGGTCTCAATATAACAAAATACAGCCATTAAAAAACAAAATGAAAATTCCATAGTATTAGGTAACGCATAAGAATAAAATCGAGTACCCGTGTTTGAAGGAATTTGCCGGGGGAAAGCCACAACCGAGCTCAACATACCAAAATGATAATTAAAACCAGATCAGTGCCTGGGTGTATGTTTTACTGGGATGGTTAAGTAGAAGGACAATCTCCACATGGCATCCATGACCACTGGAACTTTTTTTTAAGTAAAGATTGAAGAATCAAAGATTGATGACATCAACCTGTGGAAATAGCGAAGAAAACGGAAAAGAGGATTTTTTTTGTGGTTAAGCCGTGACATTAAAACTGGATTCAATTTGAGCTTGTATGACTGCTGTATTGCTACTCTGTAAGTTTCATTTTAAATAAATGTCTATATGATGCCATTGTGGTGACATTCCAAGATTGCACTCGACTCTAATACATTTCTAAAATCTAACTCCTTGTAGTAAGCCTTATATACTTTTACATCATTCCTCAACATTCTTTTACTTCTGTCACCTTCAAGTATTCTCAATCCAACCCAATATTCTACCCCAAACCAAATTCTCTATATTCTATTCTTCTGTTTCTCCAGACTGCCCCTTTAACGATGTGTCCCATGTATCATAAGTGGTTTGAAGCAGGATTAAACAGATGAAAACATTCTGTTTAACTTGTAAAAACACATACCATGCCTTGTTATTACATCAATGGTGTCACCTTAACGATGTTTATAGTGTGAGTGCAGAACATAAAGGTCAATATTAAGCTGAAGCATTACAGGTGGTTGTATGTATCTGCCGTGTTATAGAGTTGGATTTATGGAACTCCACTTATCAGATGATTCTGTCTGGCACCTTCTTACTCAGGGGTGTACCCAAGATGGGAAAAAAGGGACAAAAATAGAGTATGGGGCATGATAGAAGAGCAGGAAGGCATTTGAGACAGATTTTGCATACCAAAAAAACACAAGCCAATTGACAAATGGTTGAGATTCAATGATGTGACAGCCTGGGGTCAAAAGCGAAATAACACCCTCCCAGAAGGAGTTATGGAGATGTAAGGTTAGATCAAGCTAGTGGTCCCCCATAGGAGAAAACAATCCAAATGGGGATCAAACTGGTTCATAGCTGAAATAGGCCAAAGGTCAGTAAAATAAATCCAGACATCTAGATAATGAGAACAGACTTCTAAAAAGTGCACAGAATCAGAGCCAAGGTGCATGAAGCAGGCACTTCCATCAAGTACCTTTTAAAATGGGCTCCAGAACATTAAATAACCTGATAATAGCTACACTCACTCTAACAAGTATATCATGTTGTCCTTAGGTCACAAATACAGCAGGTATTCGCGATGATGTACAGCATGCCATAATTGGACAGCTTTCACACAGTGGCGTCTCCAGCTTTCATATTTAGAAGGGGGACACATGGGGTACAGGGACCAAAGGGGGGCAATTATAAAATGCTATATATATATATATATATATATATATATATATAAAATCTTGTTGTGGGATGGTCACAAGTTTTTGGGCAGGTTGTACTGTTTTCGTCTGGTGCATCTGAAAACTGCTAGTAGATATCTAATTTCCAGTTAATTCTTAGAGCTTTCTTGATGCACTGAGAGTCTATTTAAGATGTTTGAGCATGTTTTGGAGAAATCACAACAGGATCATCAGCAGGTAACTGATTACCTTATCACTCCCTAATTGTATCCATCTAGATCTTTAACTCTTCAAGAAATGGTATTTAGGTCTTAAGAACACCCAGGATAATGCCTAGGGCTTAAATCGTTCCCATTGCAAAGAAATCTCTGGGTATTAGCAGAGACAGAATGAGGTGGGTGGTTCAGCTCTGATAAGATGGCTGGGTCAATTCCAACATGACGATGATGAACAATTTTACTTTTGCCCAGGAAACCTAATAACTGTTAGGGTTAGTTTTCAGTTGCTGAAAAGAGTTTTTGTTTGGAAACAAGGTTGATTGTTTTATCAGTATTTTGATTTGATATTTTAGTTAACTCTAATGATAGAGTAATTATTTGTCTTGGAGCTGGTGGCATGTCTGTTTGGAGCTGAATGTCGAGTGTTGGTTTCTAACCTTTTATAACGTTCATTATTTGCTATGTGTGCTGAAATAAGCAAAATAATCTACGCATAGATACCTATATCAGTATTTCTTTTTACATAGTTTAATATATTTATAGACAGTTACGTCATATATCAGTGACACATATATCCACTTGTTATGTTCTTTTATATGATTATATATGTCAGAATTGTAAGTTCTGTTTTATATTCAAGTAATTATTATTATTAAGTTGTCATTATGTAATAAACTACAAGTATAAAATAAAAAGCTTTCCATGTACCAATTAAAAACTGTAATGGTTGAATAAAAATGAAAAATGGTAAGCGTATAACACAGTTGATTCTGGTTTAATTAATTTAATTCCTTATGTTTAGTCTTTACTCCTAAATTCTGTTTAGCAATTTATGAGAAGACTTGGAGAAGAAACTATAGACGTGTTTACGACGAGTGATAAGTAAATGTATGGGGTACACATGCCTCCTTTTTGAGTGTACTTAAGTGGATCCTCTGTTCTTTTTAAACTGAGGGTGAGCCATTTGAATCCTCGTTGACTTTTATAGGGTGTCCCCCCACCACCTTTGACTTGGTTTGTAGGACTTGAGTCCTGATTTTTTTTGATTGAGTTCCTTACTAGTTTTTTTTATGTAATGGCATTATCATGATTCATTTAATGACCCACTGCGGGTGAAAGAGAATCTCACGTACTTCACCTTTAGTTTTAGCTTAGAAATAACTATCGACATGCACATTCTTTAACTGTTGGCTCTGCGGAGTTCTGAATACCTGTATGTTGTCCTTCCGTCTCGTAGTACCTGAACTCTCATACGTATCCGCTCTTATGGAGATTTTCTCTGGTCTGAAGCAAGGAAAACTAGCATGAATCAAAAAAAAAAAGGGCCGCCCCAGAATGCCCTGAAGCAGCCATTAATATATATGACATACCATTTGTACCTAAGGACCACTAGGCCCAAGAAAACCTATGTAAAAAGGGACTTTGAAGGACTAATTGTACCCTTTGAGTAGCACTGGGTTAGCTGTATCCTTATTTCTCCATCTGCCATGATTGTGAACCAACACTTTGTTGGACATTTCCAATTATATGTTGTTATACTTAAAATAAAAGCTTATAGATAAATAGCTCACTGACAATGAAAATCATTTTCTAACCTTGCCATTCCTCCATCTTGAAAAAAATATAATTATGTTAATACACCGACACAATGTGAGTTTGGTGACGGGGTAAGAAAAGATCTCCTACCCGTGGCATAACCGTAATTCTAGGTCACCGTGACTCGCGTGTTACATGGCTACACGGTCCCCCCAGTGAGGTTGGAAGATCAACAGTAAAACAATGAAAGTATCGTGTCTCCTCTACCTAAAGCTTCACTTTTTAGAACAAAAATCTAATAGTGCTTAAAATACTTATACAGCCCCAAGTAATTTCTAAAGAATTTGTAATCTTTTTAGTTCCTTTCTTTGACATGATGAGAGTTCACTTCACTAACGTGTGTCTGGAGCCCACCAACAAAGCAACTGCCTGGGGCAAATTAGCATTAAGGAGGACTCCGTGTAGGTTACTCAAATGTTGTAAACAAGTCAGACATGATGCAATTATGAATTATTTCAAATTTTAATACAATACATATATTCAAGGGGTATGAAAAGACGAGAATTGACAGACTAAGACAAACCGATACATTAGGTGAAGAGAGCTCGGCTCGCAAGCTTACAATCTCGAGGGTTTAAGCAAGTCCTTCAGTTTCCGACACAGCACCACCAAAATTGTTACGAGGCAGGGTCTTAACGGGTCCCTACAGTTACCTCTGTCTGTGTTCCCTTTTAAATATTAGCACAATACATACTTACTATGCCAAGGAAAGGCTAAAAGGACTGAGACGTGCATTTTGACTCTAAAGTACGCAATCGCATTTCTGCTGACAAGACACTTTTCGTATGCCTACTCCTTTACATACCACGTGAGACCTAAGAACTCAATTGTCAAAAGTGACAATTTACTGAGCACACTAAGAAAAGAAGAATATTTTGCTGCCGGTTATGGGTTATTTACAACAGAGATTAAAGTTACTATTGGTCCAGAAGGACATGGGGAAAAAATCTGGAGGAATGGATTCCAAAACAATACAATTTATATATTTATTTTTATTTTTTTTGCAACTTTGCTCCTACAGGAAAAAGGACTTTTCACATGACATGTTATATATAATTATACAAAGTTTTCAATAAGATACCAGTTTGTTCTGTGTTGTGGCAAGATCTGATGCAATATCTAGATGTGGTGAGTCACAAAAATTCTAAAGATCAACTTGTTAACCTAAAATAGCTATATTTTAGATTAAAGGGAATTCTGTCTTGAAGACGTAAAGGCTTACTCAAACTCCTTAAACAGAAACGTCATGTTCTCCACGACTTCATTAAAAGCAGGTATATGATCTTGATGTAATTTAAATATTTAAGTAGAAAGATTGGATTGTTGAAGATTTCTACTTTTGGAAAGGTGTAACCCTTTCAGAGATTTCTCTGTGGACCCAAGAAAAGGTATTGAAGAAAACAAAAAAATAATCAGAACTGTTTTAAAAAAAAAGTTGAAATTACATTTTATATATGATTCTCCCTTATTTTCCATATTCATACCCCAAAATCTTTTTTGCTCGTCCTCTTTAGCCTGCACGTAAATAAATAACTTAAAGATATGCACAAACAAAGAATTGCATTCCTATGCACTGAGTTTGTCTTTACTCTAATTTTAAATGCGGAGACCTAGTAATTATGTAGATTGTTTTTCTGCCAAAGGCAGGAACAAGTCAATTTCTATATAATACTTTCCTCCAGGAATATCTTCAATGCGTCTGTGAAATAATATTTATCATTCTCAGAAAGCTAATTCTTGTTTTGTTTTCTTGAAATAATAAAAAATACAAATTTGTAAAAATGAATAGTAACTTATTTTTAAATAATAATGTACCAATTTTGAGATCGCTAACATAGTTATCTTTAATCATTCTTGATGAAAAAAACTATTAAATGAAGAACCTACTTAAAAAATCATTAAGACCCTATTCTCTTTTAAAGGAACATATTAAATATTGTAGTGTGTTATCTGGTACATGTTGCAAATCAAAAATGATAAAATGGCAATATTTGTAACTTTTGTTCTACTTTATTATTTTCAAAACCACAAAAATGTAGTTTTAGAACTAGATTCCTATAATGTTTTTCTTACTTTGCTATGACAAGAGAGACTTAATGTGTACAATGTACCGGAATAAGTAGCTACGCCGAAATACTTCTAGGGGCTCAAATAAGTTGAGAGAACAAAAAATTAAGGAGGGTGGAAATCTTGGGTCTAATGTACTATAAGTAGGTACTAATTTGCTAAAAGGCATGGATACACGGAACAGTCTCTAGGCTTAAGGGCTAGATACCGACAAAGAAGAATTTGGAGTCTCTTGGGAATGTTTCGATGGTATCTTAAGAATTTATTGGAAATCTGCAAATATTAGATGGGCTAGTACTAGCTGGTTCTCATCTGCATTCTAAATAATATGTTTCGTACTGTAACAGTTTTGCGGGCTTCCCAGCTACTGATTGCTAACGGAATCATATCTGTGGATTTTCAGCTATTTAAGAATTCAAGGAGATGTTCTTCACCTGGCTCTTGTGTAGATACCAACATATGGTTACTAATGAAGCCTTCTCGCACTTTGTAGTAATAGTTATCTGCATTATGATAACATTAATAATAAGTATTGTCTTATAGAAGGACCAACTTGACAAGTTACCCCAGAATTACAATTAAGGCACTTATCAGAGCCACTAAACCCTGACGTAACTATAATATTTGTTTTAATTTCAATGTTTAATACCTTACTTTGGTGTTACGAAAGGTTTATCGTATTCATTGAATGTATGGGAATAATATAAAGGTCTCTCCTATTGGATGATAACTATTCCATTGATCACATTGTACATTTGTAGGCTGGAAATATGTAGTTCACAACAACACTCTGAAGACTTTTGGTTCATTGAGTTAAAATTCTAATGTTTTTTTCTTAAGTATATTTCCTAACCATTACGAGAAATATTGGAAGAATTTAGTTTTAGATACACATCACCTTAATCTGTTGCATGTATCTTCTGTGATTCCTATCTTTCTTCTAACCATCCCACCAAGGCACAGACCCTGTCGAGCCTCCAACAACATATATGTTATACCTGTGCACACATGTACTGTGAAGCGTTCTCGTTGCAGAAAACTAAAAGCCACTCCATGAATGTCACCATTTAGTAAGGTTTTACAGTTATTCTATGAATAAAAAGGATTTGTCAGTGAGACAACACTTAAAATATATCCATTTCATCTGAGAAACCTGTAAAAGCTATATCACTATAATGGCAAGTTAAATGACATTTGGGCAGATCAGATAGATGTTTCTGCTTTGAAGTGAGCATGTACTTTCTTGTTCAGTTACAAAGCGGTAATGGGTTTTTCAAAGCATTTCATTGTGGGCCCCTTAAACCCTGAAAGGGTTAATCATTTTGATACTTTTTAACATGAATCCCATGATCATCATAGACTATAGTTTCATTGAGTAGAATTTTGAGAACATAAAATACTTCACAGTCTGTACTTTGACAACACCTGACTCTCAAAAGGTGATCAAAAATTGTCACTCCATCGTATGATTTTTATAGATCTCCTACTATAAGGTACTGTAGTGAGAAAAAAAATAGTCTCATAAAAGTGTTTGGGTTACGTTTCGTTTCCTTGGAAATTTTATGTTGAGAAATATATGTTGGGTTTGTGAGTGGAGTCCATATTGGACAAACTGGGGAATGGCGGATCTGCTGTGTGTTTCGGAAGATCACCCCATTTTCTACGAGTTCCTCAAAGATCATAGTTTCTGGATTTCCCTTTGATATCGACCCTATGAGCCGAGAGGACACCATAAACTCAAAACATTGAAACACTCAATCACTTAAAAGGCAAACTTATATCTTCTAGCAAAAACAAGTTAACATAAAATAGCTTTAAATTTGATCAAAATTGAGCATAATAAATTCTGATTAAAACAGTTTTAAGCAAAAACTGTGCATTTAAACTTATGAGCATAGAATATATTTAACATCCTGATGCAACTATTTAAAATGTTAAAGATTCATCGGACTCCCTGACCCATCAAGTATTTTATACTCAATGCAGTTTGCCTTTTACTGGGATTCTACAATCTACTAGAATTTAGTTAATGTGACTTCCTACTCTTTTTCTACAACATATATTCTCATAGTAATAGGGTGAGATTGTCTTTGTTTTTTGTTTTTTCTCCAGTAAATGAACTAATACTTAAAAAATGTTGTTGCATGAAAATTGGTCAAATTAGCGGCACATCTCCAGTAACCTCTGATAAAGAACACAGATAATTATAAGTTAACTACAGAACCCATTAACATCCAAATATAGGAGCTAAAACAATTGGATCTGCCTTGGATATATCGTAGGATGTATTTGATGCAAAATTAAAATATTGTCAGTGTCTTCAAAGACACAACCAGACCACTGGACAGTTAATAAAGCCTATAGAGTCCGTAGCTCGTAGTGGCTTTATAAAGAATTGGGAAAATAAGCATAAAGGTATTGGCTTCAGGTAGTGCCCTCTTTGCCATTCATCTCCTGGCAATGCCCTCCATCCACTAATCTCTCTGACTCGGCCTTTGGTCTTCTTGAGCCCCTACCGTTAAATTTCCTCTACTCTCAACACATTTCTCACATTGTCTTTTCAAATTTCATTTTAAGCGTAACATGAGGTAAGTGGGTAAAGGTTATCCCGATTGAGTTCTGCTTCTCTCTATCCAGGCCCAGCCTCTACCACCAAATGTCTCTGCTTGAGGGCCAGCCTTAGCACTAGGTGCCTGGGTGCCTAAATCGAGGGGGGCCAGAGAGTGGCAAATTCCTTCTAGGGAGGCAGGTCTGAAGTAGTTGCAGCTCCTGGGCTGCTTTACTTGGGGAGTGATTGTGCTATTGGACCCAAATCTCTGTACTCTTTTTCCTCCCCTCATGCCCCTCCTTTCTAAGAGCTCAGAATATTTTGTGCCCAAGAGTGTATTAAAGTGTTCTACAGCCCTAACAATAATGCTTATCCAAAACAAGTGCAAAGCACAAAATACATATGTAAACGAAATAGCGTAAACACACAATAATTGTGTAAAAACATACTGCTGGGATGCCAAAGAATATTCTTCAACCTAAATTACGTATTTTCCGTTTTTTTCATTCAACAAGATTAACCAAGGTTATTTATGGTTTGGATTAGGGAAGGTCTCAGACGCAAGGTACATGCTAATCCATTGTCTGTGTCTTCTGTCTGAGGCAAGGTCCCTGCTGTTCCACCTGGTCTGGCTGCTTTCATTCTGTCTCCTGCTGTAAAGCTCGGCTATGGGAGACATCACCAGTAAAGTGTACTTCCACGGTTTTTTAGCCCAATTTTGTGTTAAGTCTAATGATGTCTCTGAATTAACATTTTTTCTTGACATGGTGTGTGTCATTTTTGTCCATTGACAACCTCGGGACCTGGCTGGAATTCTCTGCTGACCTTCATAGGGAAGAGAATGGAAAAAAACGGGAAGAAGAAAAAAAAAAGGTTCTTTTAATTTTCCAGTGTTATTCAGGGATTTTTTTTATGTTTTATAACTTTCCCAGTGGGGATGGGATCTTTCCAAAATAATGAAAAGTGTGATACATAATTAGATTTCCTCAATAAGAGTGACAAAATGCTATGAAACGCATCAGGGATAATCAACCAAGGCATATTCCTGCTGAGAGCTTGTAATGGAATACAGAGAAAATGCACGACATTAAACATAATAGTTTTTAAGATATTCCTCTTTGACAAATGTAATATTTTTCAGTTTCTGGCAGGAGTATTTTAACATGAGAATTTTGATGTATAATCCATCCCATAGTTGTTCAAGTTTAAAGACAATTCCTTGTCCAAGACTAACAATATATGGATTAACATTTGTAGTAGTTCCAAGACTAAAGTCGTTGACTATGCAACAACATAGTGAACAAGTGCAATTTGTAACTGGTCAGATAGTAGAAAACCCATCTTCTATAAGACTCTTCTTCTCAAAGTTCTCAAGTCAGATGACAATGAGGATGTCTGTGTTGTTTACTCTGTAGTGATGCAGAGAGCACAAAATACCAGTTTTGCAATTGATCGTCAATCCTGCATTTCCAGCATCCTCTGAGGTCCTGTTTCATCGGGGATAGGCAAAGTGTCCGTAAGAGGACACAACTGTCTGTGGCAAGGCTTTTGAAGCTCCATAGAACAGCATTAAATTGTCCACCACAGACCCCAGTAAAAGTCCACCATGAGCAATGTTGGTGCCGACCCCCGATTGTTACTGGTGGAGAGCTCCTGAGGACTCTGCAGTTTCCCAACAGTCACCTGCTATATTTAAAGCTGAAATAACCAATTGTAGAATTGTATAGCTGCCTATAGCTATATAGACTATATATATTCTATATAGTCTTAGAGTAAAAAGTATTGCTGTCTAAAAAGACTACTGTAAACACTATAACCATGATCAGTCCTTTGTGTTGTCCTAGATCCAACAGCCATATCCCATACATCAATTTAATCACTATTAGCCTTTACCGCTTCGCTAGGAGGCTGTTCAACATATCTACCACTCTCTGGGTAATGTAAAATTTCCTTACATTACATTTAAACCTCTGAACCTCTAGTTTTAAAATTTCTCTTACTTTGATATAAGCTCTATTCCTGTACTCTGTTAAACCCCTTTATGTATTTTAATTTTTCTATAATATCCCCTTCTCTACCTTCCATCTATACATATTGAGTTCCTTAGTCACCCCTGATAATTTGTATCCCGCAAACCATTCACCATTTTAGTTGCCCTCCTCGGAACTATCTCCAAAATGTCAATATCTTCCTGGAAAGTGTACTGAATCCATTTTTGTATTGTTTTTCTGAATTATTTCATGTGTAATTTCCCTAAAAAGTATTATTTTAATAATATTATTATTATTTAATATAATGGTATTTCTGTTTAGCAGATTCTTGAGCATAGCATGATAATTCCTACTTTGATTACTTTATCCTTTGTTTTTTATTCTTCTGTTAAAACCCTCCGAGGTTATAAGGGGTTTGCACGTTCACTTGGGTGTCTCTGGTTTACACGATTTAAGGTAAATCTTACTGTCAGGCCTCAGAGGTTAACAATAACATGTTTATGTTCCCAGAATACTTTACATATGAATGAAAGGTGAAAAGCGGATAAAGTTGGTCCATACATTTTCCAATTCAGAGTGCAGTGCAAATTGAACAGTTATTTAATGGTCACCAGGCTACACAACTAAGCATGTATTGTACTCCTGCAAATGAGTATTCTCAAAGGATTCCCATAGATATTATAATGAAATTACACTGTTTAACAAAGAAACCAGCTAGATTGTTAAAATATATTCTAAAGTACAGAAAATCCATACCCGAAGGGTAACATTTCTGTGGCTTTATCTCAATGCACCACTCACTTTGTTTATCAGAAAAAAATTCTGGAATTTGCATTATTTGGACTGACCATTAGCTTTATTGGACCAACATAGAATAAGCCACATAGGTGTTCAGGACCTCTGAAGTCCTCAAAGCTTTAGTAACTTCACATCATTTTCTATGTTTTTCTATGAGAGACTCCATCCTCTCTCTCTCTCTCTCTCTCTCTCTCTCTCTCTCAATTAATATAACATTTAAGGTGGCCAGAATTCCATACAGAGGATCCTACATTGGCAAGGCTCAAATTGCAATGCCCTTGCATGGGAGATTACAATTATCATATCCCTGAGCTTCTGCTAAAGACTTAACGTATTCTCAGTTTGTTAAAGTATATCTACCAGCATATTGTCATTCCTACTGATTTAGACCACTAGGTCTGGATATCCTTGCTAGATATGGACATCCCCGCATTTTTAGGTTGATCTTAATTTCATCCAAGTTTCTCTGGCAAGTTTCTCTTTAGAAGGATATTTTAATCAATTGATGGTTTTGGCAAATTATATGATGTTAAATGGGCAATGTACACTATTTGGTACACCAGTGCTTGATATAGTCACTTTTTCAGGAACCATTTTTCCCCATGTTCATGTACAGAATTCCAATCAAGCCTTCTAATTGGTGGTCTGCTTGGTGGAACCGACATAGCCTGAGCTACAAGAAATTTTAATCACCAGTGCAATAACCTGCTTGTTACAAGCCTAACATGATGTCAGAAGCACTTTAAGTTACCTTTCATTGAAAATGTGTGCTTGGATGATGCCCAGAGATGCACAGAGACCACAATTAAATGGCATGGTAAAACTCTGTGGCCACTAGATGCAATGAGATGGTGAGTTCCCATCAATAACTTCAGAACATCCATCAAAACATCATTGTACTAGAATTGCAAATGCTTTATTGGAGATAATTCCTGATAGATGATGCACTGAAATGGACCATGGTGAATCAGAGGAACCTAGATCAAAGTTTTGACTGATTTATACTTGCTTTGACAGTACAGGAACCCATAATCTCAGCCATAGACTGCTATATTTGATGTATTTCAGGAGGGAGCTATAATATAAAGAACTGATTTCAATAGAATGCATGGACAAAGTAGCTGAATGTAACATCCTTCTTACCAGGTAAGTGCTGTTTGTCTCACCACATAGAATTGAGTTCCAGCATTACCATACAAAGTCACACACCCCATTAAGCCCTAAAACACACAATTATTCACATAGCCACTTCATTGCCTCTTCCTAAATTCCCAGGGCACCCGTAAAAATTAAAAAAAACTCCAAAGAATGAGAGTCGCTTGACAAAACAAAGGAGTTTGGGCTCCTAGAGACAATAATTTTATAACTGTAAATCCAAATTAGCTGCACAGAAGCTCGTGAATATCAATGCAAAGTCTTTGTAAACATGTGTTTAACAAAGAAAACCTATTAGCATGGTAATCCTTTTAGCACTTTTGTGCTAACAATGAATTCCAAAGGCAAGGCAGACTAGTCAGGCTTTCACTGAGGAGTGGATGAAATAAAAATGGACAGTGACTAAGAACGTTACCAATTCAGATGATTTGGAAAAACCACCAGTCAGACGTGTTTTACCCACCGGTGGGTTTGTGACAAAACGTTAGTCATCTCCAATCAGTTGGATTACTCAGGGGGGTGAAACAGTTGCCTTTTGCTGCAAATCCATACCTGAGTATAGAATGAATAATTGATAACATACTTGGTTGAAAATGACAACCACAGAAACCAAAGTAACCATAATGTTATGATTTATAATGTAACGCTACCCACATGGCCGTGACTTGATCAGATTTACATATTTGCACATGCTAATTTACATAAAGGTCAGTGGGAACGGGCGGTCTTAACCCCTTGAGTCCTGGAAGGCGAGACCATTCTGCTGACCAAGGGGAGGCTGGATAACTAAAAAAAAACAACTCAATTAAAATTATAATTCTGTTAGTGACGCAAAACAAAACTGTTCCTTTAACAAAGAGCCCAAACTGTCCATAATGTATAAGTTATTCTGTTATCTGTTCAGATTTGTATTTAGGCAAAAAGAGATTTCACATGTACCATTTTTGTGGGGGTGCAGGAATGAGCGTAGGATTACTTGCACCTGGGTTATAACATTGAGCCCACCCTCATATTACCACACCCCTTCCTGCCTCTATATATATATATATATATATATATATATATATATATATATATATATATATATATATGTAAAAGGGCCAGCACGTTCTGGCCTGGGGCCAAAAAAAAGCCAAGTGGCCCCCCAGGCACTTGCCCCACCACCACATGATTAAAACAAACTCTATTACAATTACCACACACTCCACCCCAAAATCTAAAAGCATACGCGAACATAGACTCACACTACGTTACATGACCCCTCAGTTACAGGGGTGCCTGGTGGGAAGAGGATGTGGCTTAACAGTGGCTTTACCCATTTCCTAGTTATATATATATATATATATATATATATATACATGCACACACACACATATATACTACCATTCAAATATTTGGGGTGACTCCACTGTTTTCATGGAAAACCAGGACATTTCTAGGTGTAACTAAATTACAAAAGGGTTTTCTAACCATCAATTAGCCTTTTAAACTTCGATTAGCCAACACAACATGCCATTCGAACACAGGAGTGATGGGAGTCATCTGTACGCCTATGAAGATATTCCATTAAAAATCAGCCATTTCCATCTACAATATTCATTTATGACATTAACACCGTCTGTGCTGGATTTCTGATCCATTTTATGTTATTTTAATGGACGAAACAACAAACTTTTGAATGGTAGTGTGTACATATAGACACACATACATATGTAGGTAGCACTAGACAGAGTGGGCTGTATATATAATCACTATCATATCCAGTTTTGGTGAATTTCTCATTATTATGCAAACATATTGGTTTGGCTTTTGGCTACTTTTGTAATATAAAAATATTTTCATTATCTGTTATTTATTGCGCTTTCTCTAAGTTAATGTAATCTTACATGCAGAATAAGAATTCTTTTACGAAACATTTGCAAATGCATTAGCATGCCCATTCATGCATCATTCAGTGATTATTCCTCCCCCCCACTACAGTTTGGTGGTTTTCTACATGTTCCCTATAATATCCTAAATAACATGTTTAAGGAGCAGCTTGGAGATGAAAGGAATTTTGAAAATGACGTGTAGAATAGTTTTACTGTCAAGTAATGTGTATTAAATATGGTATTAATAAAAGCAAAACTCACTCCACCTTAATGTTGAGCTAAACTGAACCTGCCAAATTTGATTGTGACTATAATTTATATTCACATAAGAAGAGGTGTAGCATAAAAAGTAAAAAAACAAACAACAAAGTTGGCAATATACATTATAAACAATAACATGAACACACATTAAGACATACTAGTAGAGAGGGAGAAGGGGGATCTGCTCTTGTGAGCTTACAATCTATTAGCTCAACTCAATGACCTCACTATTAATTTTTGAAGGGCCGACTCAACTCTGTTGAGTTTCTCCTCTTGAACTGAGTTGTATAGGGGTCTGACATCATTTGGCAAGGGGAAAACTTCATTTGGGATATAACAAAACACAACATGGCCATTATCCAGTCTTGTTCAACATATGTATACTAAAGGGGGCTGCATGGAATAGGTGTCCCACAATAGAAGCTTCTGTTGAACCGCAATTAAAAAATATGGAAAAGGATTGTGGTAATGGAATAGAATGTTCAAATAAGAGCACTGGCGGGGGGGGGGGTTGCTCTCCTTTCCCTGGTAATAGGTAATCTGTGATATGAATCTTAAAAGATATTGCTACATTTCCTATACATTACACATGGCTGACTCAGACCTGTCAGACAATGTCTCTGGGTTTGGTCCTTTATAAGTCATAGCGTAGCTGGCACAATGAAAAAAATGAATGTGATAAGCCTATTGAAGCAAAACATTGTAAAGTACATTATAAAGTAAGACAATTGAGTATTTTGTTTATATTTGATTGAAATGAAAAATAAGTGACTGTTTTTGCCTGATGCTCAGTCAATCAGTATGACTTTCCTTTATATTATGTTTCTAAAAATAGTGTTAAAGGAAAACAAATGATATATGGGGTCTTAGAAACATATATTATAACATTATATAAATATGTGCAGAACCAATGTAAAAAGCTCTCCTGTGACCTGTTCATTAACAAAAAAGTACATAGAACTGGAGGAGTGAGGATTTCATAGACAACAGAGGAAGGGTTTCTTTACAGTAAGGACAATAAAGGTATGGAATTCACTGCCAAGAGAGATGGTTCTATCTCAAGCAATAGACGCCTTGAAAAAGGGTCTGGTTATTTTATTTTTTTAGAGGAGCAGGACATACAGTGCTATAAATGATAGAATAAACATTAATATTTTAGAGCTTCTTGATCCAACCAGAAATCAGATTGCCTTTTGGAGTCACAAATGAACTTCTTCCCCTATCCGAAAAATAGCAGGAAGGATAGATAGAAGGGTTGATACTTTATGAACTTGGGTCTTTTTTCAACCTAGATTACTATTTTACTATGAAACCATTAAAAATTGCATATGTATACCATCACTTCTGTATAAACAAAGGAAATTTGGTTTTGATTGTGGCGTAACATTGTGCATGCTCCTAGGGGTTTGTGGTGGGAAAACCTGATACGACAGGTTGTAGACCTCCTTAGGTTGTTCTTAGTCTTTATTTCTGAACCTGAAATTCCTGAAAAAGAGAAATCGTTTGCACATACCATACACTTCTGCAAAGATCACCACAATGCCGAATTCTGGTCAGTGGTCCCTTATATGTTAATATGGAAACTGCCAATAGCAATGTTAGCCTTTGTTAATAGCCTGGAGACCTTCCAGAGAACCTCTTTCAATGAGGTGCCTACTGACCAACAATCATGTCCTACAATTTCATAATATATTTAATTGTGACAAGATAAACTCTCCACCAAGAGCTCAGTTCACTAACCTTGATGGGAAGCATGGGACCCAAACAGCTCTACATATAAGGTAATCTTGTATTTTATTAATCTTCTCTACATCTAATGTCAAAATGTTACAAGAACAAACAATTAATGTCTCCATTATTTTTGCTGTGTGGTCTCACCTAAAAGACTTTCCAATAAACCACAGTCTGAGTTTGGATCCCAGTATCATTGAATGGATTATAAGTGGCTGAGTGATGGACAACAGAGGGTGGTATATAGGAGTATATTCTGAGCAAGGTCTTGTTACCAGTGGGGTACCTCAGAGATCTGTACTTGGACCCATTCTCGTTAATATTTTCATTAGTGATATTGCGGAAGGTCTTGATGGTAAGATTTTTCTTTTTGCAGATGATGCCAATATTTGCAACATGGTTAATGTTTCTGAAGGGATGAGCTAAATGTTTTAGGTAAACTGGAAAAAATGGAAAAACTGTGGCAACTGAAATTTTATGTGGATAAGTGCAAGATAATGCACCTGGGGCATAAAAACCCAAGGTCAGAGTATAGAATATCTTATGCTGTCCTAACCGCAACATCTGAGGAAAAGGATTTATGGGTAATAAAGGTAAAGGTAGGCAGACAATGCAGTAGAGCCGCATGAAATGCTTGCAGAATGCTTGATTGTATAGGGAGAGGTATTAGCAGTAGAAAGAGGAAAAAGCTCATGCCGTTGTACAGAGCGCTGGTGAGACCTCACTGGGAGTATTGTGGAGTATTGTACTGTATTGTGGCGATACAGTACTGGAGACCGTATCTCCAGAAGGATATGAAACTGGTTCATGGATTGCAGGGTAAAACTTACCAGGAAAAATTAAAGGATCTTAACATGTATAGCTTGGAAGAAACACGTGACAGGGCAGTCAGGGGTGGACCTCGGCTCATCCCAGGATTGGTACCATTCTTTCTTGGTGCATCAGGAACCTGCCAACACACTTGTGGAATTTGTAACAAATTTGTGTGCAAATATTGTGGGCATGTTGGCCTCACCAGCAAAGCTTTTGCTTCACTGACACACAAGGGTTAAACACACTAAACCCAAATCCCCTGTAAATAACTATAACATCCTCCAGTAGAGCTCAGTGGTTCTGATGCCTCTAAATCTGCACCTCCATGCTTTGACTCTGCTTCCTTACCATCAGAAAATTCTTGGGTTTTTGTTGTTGTTTGTTTCGATAGTTTGCTGCCTGCCCTTACTTTCAGAATGGTCTTCTGTGGATGTCTCCTTTTGGAACTTTACTGAAGTTCATGTACTTTTCTGTGTTTCCTTCACAACTGTGCTCCTATTGACATTAGACTTCCAGCTCTCATGACTCATGGAAGATCTAGGGCTGTATCCCATTGCAGTTAGTTAAGAAGCAGGGTAATTTGAAAGTTTGTTGCTACTACTTATATTTTGCTTCTGTTTAGCATACTGAACTCATCTGCACAGAAGGAGATCATGTGTATATATCATGTTTCACTCTGTTAAATATACAAGTATCAAGCTGTTATTATATTCTATGAGATGGAACTTCGTTTACTTTGAAATTTAAGATTTATTTTGATTTGATTATGTATGCAAGCTTAGCTATTGAGTAACAAACTATCATGTACTATTATCTTTAAATTGATACTTAAGCCAGCAAAACTACTTTCTGGTTTATAAGGACACATAAGAGGCGGACTCTCGCAGAGGCCCAATTTAGAATATGCTTGACTAAAATTAGATATGTATTATTTACAGTATCTTCAATGTTAAACAGACAGGGTAGGTAATTAACTTTTTGGCTGCTCAAGTTTAGGAAATTTTGGCCACTACCTGAAACCTTTTTTGTATGTTTTACTTGCAGTTCCACACATAGCCACTGGGGAATTTACAATAACAATGACTTTAGGCAGCACTTACATGATAACTGGATCCTTTATGACCTCCTTTTATAGGTTGTCCATGCATTCACTTTTCCTTAAAACATGTTTTGAACAGGAATGGATAGCGTACATTGAATATGTAGTCAACCAAATGTGTTGTTTTGGGCTACTTGGTTATTTGACTTTACCTGCCCCCTTCGCTGAATATTATCAGCCCTGATTCAGATGGCTTGAATTCTGGCTGCTTTGCTAATTCAATGTTGTTAATTTTATGCTAACTTTTTCTGCTCCAAGAATAAAAGGTGCCACATCAATCAAGTAGAGGAGTTTAGATTTTGGGACAGAGAAGGGTTCAAGTGCCAGGGAAATAATATGAACTGATATGGGCTGCTGTCCACCTATGAGGGGGGGGCACCCTCCAAAATGCTGCATCCCGGTATCACTAACACTAGGCTTTCCCATGAATGGCCCACCTGTTGGGGCAGGAGAACTTGACACCTGCTCATGAGGGCATTGGGATCAATCTAAATCACAAAAGGCCAGATATCAGGAAAGTTTGTTTCCTTGGATCTCTACCATAGACAAGCAGGGGCATCTCTTGTAACATCAACTTTGCAATTTATATGAAATAATTAGCAGTTGCTGGACATTATAATACTTCCTTTCACTGCTATTTTACGCAAATACCACTAGACTGAATATGGTACTTTGTACACAAATACATAATAATTAGATTTGGGGAATGCAAAACTTGTATAATCATTATGGCAACCTGTGATTGGCTGATCATCATCTGAGAATGGTTGCATGGCCATTTTTTTGAAGGGCAAACATGTATAGGGGATGTAAATTCACAGAAAGAAATCAGTTATTATCCCACATTCCCTAAGACTCTACATGAACTCGCCAACAACATGTGAAATCTATGTTTGTCCCCGAAGAAGAAAAAGAGATAACCCAACCTTGGGGTAACCTGACCCTGCTTTGGCTAAGTTAATACATGCGTCAGATAACTAAACGATTACATTAATGACTTAGTGTTCATTTACAGTCCTCCTTTTCCCATACAGGGTTAAAAGTAGGGTGACGAATGGGTGGAAGGCTGTATGGGACATGGTTACTTGTGACCTGTTATTTTGTGAACAGGTATTCACGAACTTCCTTTGAGCCCGATGAGTGCATTTCTCACGTGTGATCTGCCTTTTACGTATTTAGTCGGATTTTGTAACTTCCGTCTGCACACAGAAATGTTCTTAATTACTTAGAGGAAGCATGTGTGTGTGTTTTTGATGTTCTTGGTAAAGCATGTAGTGTAAGATTTCAGCTCTCCCACAGTCCTATAAATCAGTTTTAGTGCTCAGAATAAGGTTCTCCTGTTGCATGTTTGTTAATCATGTGTCTGGTTTGAATTCTTGCATGCAGGAAACTCATGTCCTGTTAAATGAGGGAAAAATTAGCATTCTGGTTTAGCTTCTTGTTTTTATACACTTATGCTTTAAATTTGAATTCTTATTTCTGTGGAATGCATTTAGTTAAATCTGGGTTTGGTTGTAATTTATCCCGGCCTTTCGCTGGCTTGTTTTAACTGTTAAAGCGTTAAAATAACAAACTATTTGCTTAAATTGGCTATTAAAATGGATGTGGAAATGAAGCCTCCCTACTTTGGACCATATTGTTACAGTTGCTTTATAATGGAACCATGTAAAGTACATTGGAGAGTCATAAGGTTATCTTGAATATATAACAAGACCAAGGACCATGTAATGTTTATGGTCTTTAGAGCAGGAGAAATAGCCAGACTTGATTGGTCGAATGGTCCCTATCTGTCAAATTCTCATTCCTTGAGAGGGCCCCTGCCCCTATGAGTTTGCAAACTTACAATCTAATTCAAAGAGGATGGACTAAATGGTTTTTCTGTGTATGTTTGGTACATGGTGTAACTGCACATACAGAAGAACAAACTGCACTGATGTGTGACAACCAGCCTAAGCTATATAAAAAAACATAGGTTAGGGTAAAGAGACTGCAATTGTACGAGATATGGATTTGTGGGGACTGTTTTATGTAGCACTGCTGTCCCTTTTTTCTGGAGAGAAAAATATGTAATGTAAGAGTTTTATTTTACTGGGAGGGTAATAGATAAATACAACCACATCCCATCAGAGGTGGTAGAGCTTAATACAGTAAGATACATTAGACATGCATGGATAGGCATACATCTATCTAAGACAAGACCAAGGACTACTTAAGGTCTCAGTCTCTACATCAGGAATAAACAGTATAAGAGTGGATCATATAAGACATGATCCTTTGTGTAACCAAGACAACAGCTCTTTAAAATATTTTAGATTTTGGAATCCTCTGTAGTTCAAAAGGGCTTGAAATCTCTGGTTTGGTGCCTTTCAGCAGAAAATAGCAGCAGCTAGCTAAATTGACATTATGTTATAACTTAATATATATGAGCAAAAATAAGGTTCTTTTTTTCCTCTTTATTGCGGTCATTCTGTTTTCCATTTTATTTCTGTGTGTTTGTGTATGTATTATGTTGCCGTGGTGATTGTACACAAATCCAGAGTTACTGTTACTGTTCTTTTCAGGAAAACGATGAAATGTCCCGCTGAGCCTTTTTCTTTTGATCTAATAGAGCAACAAAAATTTAAATTTACGTCAATGAGATGTTCAGAAGGATTACCATATTACACATTACTTACGCTGTCATCGCTGGGTAATGAAAACGTACTGCTGTCTCATTTAATGGGAACATTATCAAAACGCTGTGGTATCTTTTCCTGTTTATATGCGTTTCTGGGTTATTGAGGTTTTCTAACGATACATAGATTGTCAGCAACATAAATAAATGATTGGTGATGTCATAGTAACCTACTGTTACCATGGAGAAAGATGTTGGGTTTACCACCATTTTCTGGGCAAAATACACGTTACCTATATCATGAGTCTATGTTATCCCTATTTATATACTGTATATATATATGTGTATATATATATATATATTTCACCCTATATCACACAAAAGTATGTGGACACATGACCATCACACCTATGAGCTTGATGGACATCATATTGAAAAACTGCTGCTTTTTGCAGATCTAACAGCTTCCACTCTTCTAGGAATGCTTTCCACAAGACGTTGGGGAGTTGCTGTGGGAATTTTTACCCATTCATCCAGTAGAGCATTTGTGAGGTCAGGCACTGTTGTTGGATAAGAAGGCCCGGCTCGCAACGTCCGTTCCAGTTCATCCCAAAGGTGTTCGATGGGGTTGAGGTCAGAGCTCTGTGCGGCCGGTCAAGTTCTTCCACTCCAAACTCATCCAACCATGTCTTTATGAACCTTGCTTTGTGCGCTGGGGCTCAGTCATACTGGAATAGAAAAGGGTCTTCCCCAAACTGTTCCCACAAAGTTGGAAGCATAGTATTGTCCAAAATGTCTTGCTATGCTGAAGGGGCAACTTTATCCTTCCCTAGAAGTAAGGGGCCAAACCCTGAAAAACAGCCCCAGACCATTATCCCTCCCCCACCAAAATTAACAGTAGGCACTATGTATTCTGGTAGGCAGAGCCAAACCCGGATTAATCACTCCAGAGAACACATTTCCACTGATCCAGAGTCTAGTGGCGGTGCGCTTTATAGCTTCCAAATCGACGCTCGGCATTGTGCATAACGATCTTCGGCTTGTGTGAAGCTGTTCAGCCATGGGGATTTCACAAACTGACTCGTGGCAAAGATGGCATCCTATGACAGCGCCATGTTTAAAGCCCAGCTCTTGAGTACGATCCATCCTGCTGCGGATGTCTGACTATGGAGACGGCTGCCTGTGTGCTGGATTTTATACACCTGTTAGTGATGAATTAATGAATAATTAGGAGGGGATGTGGTATTTGGCCACACCCACTCACTTTGCTTCTAGTAAAGGCTGTTGTTAGCCCCACCCCTTTTGTGAAGCCGCTCCCCCAAAAAGGGAAAAGGGAAAAGGGAGCTCATGCAGAACTAACTTTAGACCTATGACCTGCGCATGTTTAGGAATTCCAGGCTTACGGCCAAGTAGGAAAGCACCCCTCCAGTTGTACAATATTACTTGCCTTTTAGAATCAGAAGGAATTGTGATGTCATGTATTTAAATCTGAAAGTTGGTCTTTACCCGAGAAAATAATTCCTATAAGCTCCGGAGGTTCCACTCATAAGTGTTGCTGGAGGCGTGTGGAGAGGGTGATCAGGGATATCTAATGCAAGCTTACGGATAAGCTTATACGGATAACATTGTGGGTTTATGTGATGTGTATTGTGTGCGTATCTGGTATCTGAGTGACGACTGGATTGTTCGTAAGCATCTTTAAGGTTATAGTAGATCTGTGACTTCATCCTACATATTACAGCTCTATACACTAATATAGTAAAATATATATAATATATAGAAATCTATATACTTGTGTAATGAAACCCCACCGTGTGTATACACTACATGAACAGCCATTATTATTCCTCCCTGTAATCTCTCCCTCTCCTACTGATTGTTGCTCATTGGCTCGGGGCAGCCTTTGCAAGGGTTGGTAACTTGAAGGGAGAAGACTTTTCATATGCTAGCGATCGGCTCTCTCAGGCATGAAGGAAGATGGAACACGAAGATCTCTGCTTGCAAACGTACAGACTTCCACAAGCCCACGAGCCCCTCCTCACGTGCTGAAAGGTAAGCATGTGTGAGCGGGCTCAGAATGTTTTTTTTCACTGTGTCGGTATATAGTATTTATATATGTGTATATATATATATATATATGTCCCAGCTGGATTTTTTTTTTAGACATGCTCATATTGGCATAAGCGTATTTTATTTTGCTTGCTGCACACTGCAGAGAGATTTTGTGGCTCTGGATCTGTGTGGATATAATAGGCACGCACACGCATGTAAAACATTTTTAAAGGAACAGATAGTCTTAAAAAGTCCCCTTTCTAATCCCCCCCCCCAGGAAGCTGCTGTATGGGGTAAGAGCAATCACGTCCTGGTGGGCTGTGGAGACGTCCGTCTGATGCCCCCACATACGTCATAGGAAGTTTTGGATAATAAGGTTTGGGCGTTTAAAGATAACAAAGCACTGCGTCTCCTCTACAAATGGTTCTGAGGATACCGTAACTTTAAATAGGTGACGTGTGGCTTATCTGCCAGGTATTTGTTGATTATGTTCTTAGTTTTCTGGTTTTGTTTTTGCAATAAAGCAAAATGTTTCCTCGTCTTTCAAACTGTAGCCATACGTGCAAACTCTCCCGAATACTAAAACAATAGTTTTAACAGCAGATGAGGAGGAACAGGCTTATCTCCCCTACAGATTCACTGTCTCAAAAAAATAATTATTGATCACATTTACTGATCAGGGTTTTTAAGGTATGCATTCCTGGATTCCTGTATTAGGAATTTGATGGCAGATAAGAGCCATTCGGCCCATCTAGTCTGTCCATTTTTCCTAATGTAGTGACTCAGATCTTAATCAGTCCCTGGTCTTGTCTAGCCAAATGCCTATCCCATGCATGTTTACATTCCCTTACTGTATTAGCCTCTACCACTTCTGATGGGAGGCTGATCTATTTATCCACCACTCTTTCAGTAAAATAAATTATACTTTACGTGCCTGTTGTACATAAGACAATATAGAGCATATACAGAAATATTTATATTATATTACATAGTGATACAGGGGAGCTAACAAATTAGTTAGTGAATATAATCTTATATTATATCCACCTATGGATCCAGTTACCAAGGGATACATAAGGAATGCCTTTATATATTATATATATTTCATATATATATTTCATATATTTGCTAAATTCTGCGAAAGTTGCTCAATGCACTTCTGACTTCTAATCTTTTATTGTGTGATGTATGTAACACAGACAGGCATGTACCTTTTTATTAGCACGCTAAATTCCAGTGCTTCTGGTTTGATGTGTACAAAAACACGCAATGTTTCCAAACAAATTAAAATGCATTTATAATAATAATAACAGTTTGCATGCTTTAATAACAATTATGCCAATAGTAAAATCCAAGATGAGAGTCATAGGGAACTTATAATTGGCAACTCTTGTCTCTTCAGCTGCTGCAAACCACAACTCACATCACGCTCAGCCAACTGGAGATGGTTTTATTATGTCTGCTATGGTGGGTTTATTTGTATTGCTGCGGAATGGAGGGGACGTTAAACGTCGGCATAAAGCTATCCTGGATTAAACAGACAAGACCAAGGGCTGATTAGAACTCGAGTCTTTACAGGGAAAACGGGCAGCCTAGATCGGCCGAATGGGTCTTATCTGCCGTCAAATTCTGTGTTGCGTTGCTGCCAATGCTTTCTTGTGCAGTATGGCTGGGGGTCCTTGACATCAGGGTGTGGATGCCTTGAGACACTTGTCTAGGAATGGGTGGGATGTACGAGCTGATTGATGTGTAATGGCTGGAATTGTTCCTGGTAGGTGTTTTTTTTGAGAATGTTAATGACAGAGGTGGAGGTTTTTGCTTGTCCTTTGACTTGTGCTGGCTTCTTTCATGTCATAAGAAGGGGTTTTTAACCTCTTTGTTGCCAGATGGTCAGATCGGCTACTCTAAAACTAGAGGAAAAGAAGCATAGCTGTAATGTAAGGCAGCTTTACTTTACTGAGAAGTGGAACAGCCTCCGAGTAGAAGTGGCAGAAGATAATACAGTAAGGGAATTTAAGCATGCGTAGGATAGGCATATCGCTTCTTAATCTTAGGCGAGACCAAGGACTGATTAAGAAAAATGGACTAGATGCGCTGAATGGTTCTTATCTGCCGTCAAATGTTTCTATAATACATGGAATTCTTGACGTAGCAGAGATAAATCATATTTCATATTTCTAGATTGTAAGCTCTTTTGAGCAGGGCCCTCCTTACCTTTTCCTTCTGTAAATCCAGATTGTTATGTGATGCTCTACGTGTTATATCCGGTTCACATATATAAATCGATCAATATGTATTATACCCACATTCATTCCTACGCAAGTATTACAAATTCCACAAAGTGCAACAATAATAGCTAATGTGTGTTACTCGGATGAATTAACCCATACATTTCTGTTATCACAGGTGCCTGCAAACCACAATTCCTTGCACATGTGAGACTGTTATTTAATTATCATTACATTATGAAGGAGGTAAAATGAGATGATTTGTGTTGAAGGCAGCGGCCGGGAGGAAAGCCGAGCTCTGTGTAATGCAACATGTGAAGACTTTACTGAATCCTGACTTATTCCCACAAGTTCACAGGAGAAAGGAGGGGAGGCTGGGGGGGGGGGGAGCTGAGCCGTTCCTTATATAGTCCACACAGTGGGCGTGGCGTCTGTGTTTGATTGACACGTTCCTGGAGTGATTTACCCCACGTGATTTGCAAAGGGGCTGGAAGAAAAACAGACTGTCTGGCTGGAGTCTCATTATATTCAAATATTCATTTTAGGAGCCAGTTCCATAGTATCCTCCTGGCCAGCAAACTGCCTCCGAGCCCCTGAGCTTTTCAACAAATTTGTCCAAGATTGGCTGTCAAGAATCATGGACTGTTTTTCTATGCCTTGTTTTCTGTCAGTGAGTAGACTTTTTGATTTTTACTCCTTTCCTATACCTTGCTCTATACATTACTGAAGGCATCACTAGGAGCTGCAGGGTTAGGATGTGTTGCAGTGACCTGGTAGCGGATCTAAACTTCTGGATCTCTTTTGGAATCTTATGAGAAAGAATTTAACTCAGCAGATCTCCAGCCGGGATCAGAGCAGAGGGTGATCCCCACTAAACCATCAGCAGAACTCCGCTGACTCTCTGTACAGATCAGCTGTAGTGTGAAGGCACTGTCAGGCGCACTGGCAGGCAGAGTGCAGTGCTCCTCCAGTGTTAACTGTTTAACACACTGGCATACGGATTGCAGTGGTGTTGGGTTACTCTGGCAGGAAGATCCCTGTGCTGGTGGCTTGCTCTGCCAGGCAAAGTGCACTGTAATTCCAGTGCTGGCTGCTTAACACACTGGCAGGCTGATTTCAGTGCTTTTGGGATACTGTGGCAGACAGAGCGCAGTGCATCCCCCAGCGTTAACTGTTTAACATACTGACAAGCAGATTGCAGTGCTGTTGGGTTACTCAGCCGGGCAGATTGCAGCGCATCTCCAATGTTAACACACTGGCACGCACATAGGAGCGCTGTTGGGTGTTCCTGGAAGGCAGATTGCAGTGCTGTTGGGAGACTCTGAAAGACAGATTGCAGTGCTTATGAACGCACTGGCAGACGCAGTTTAACGGTGTTGTGCTATAGTTTGCGGTATAACCCCAGCGATACCTGTTTAACGCGCACTGGCAGTGCGTCTGGAGAGCGAGCCCTGCTTTACCTGTGCTGGGCGCTGGCGATGGTATTGCACTGGCAGGCAGTTTGCAGAGGAAGCCCAGTGCTGGCAGCTTTACACCCCAGCGAGCACACTTTGCCCCCTGGGTGACTCACTGGCTGCAGTGTTTGCACCCCAGGGCTGATGCGGATCCTGGCAGCAAGCTTGCAGCGCTGTTCGGGACACTGGCAGTGAGATTGCAGTGCACTCCCTATGTAGAGGTCCGGCTGGAGATAATTGTCCAGATAGTCCCAGAGACACGGATTAGCAGGATGGTCTGATAATGAGCTATGTGACTGTAAACAAGTTAGACCTCGACATGATAGTCAGCCCCTCCTGCCCCATTCATGCGATGTGCCCCGAGACCTCTCTGCTATTCTTGATTTAGGCTGTTTTTTAAATCCTGACCCTCCTATTTATTTGCATGTATTGTCTTCTGCACCCCAGAGACACCATGATTCCTGGTAACCGAATGCTGATGGTCATTTTATTATGCCAAGTCCTGCTAGGAGGCAGTAACCATGCTAGCCTGATACCTGAGACCGGCAAGAAGAAAGTGGCCGAGATTCAGGGCCAAGCCGGAGGAAGAAGGTCCGCTCAGAGCCATGAGCTCTTGCGGGACTTTGAGGCTACCTTGCTCCAGATGTTTGGACTCCGCAAACGGCCGCAGCCCAGTAAAGAGGTGGTGGTCCCCGACTACATGCGGGATCTGTACAGGCTCCAGTCCGCGGAGGAGGAGGACGAGGTGCAGGAGATTAACCTGGAGTACCCCGAGAGACCCACGAGCCGAGCCAACACAGTGAGGAGCTTCCACCACGAGGGTAAGTGTCCCGGGGCAGCACACCCCTGACTGCACTCTAGAACCCGATTCCTGTCTGCTACCCATAAACCTTTCCATCATACGTGCTGAGAACCCTAGCCTCCTCCAGACCACCCCTGACTGCACTCTAGAACCCGATTTCTGCCTGCCACCCATAAACCTTTCCATCATACCTGCTGAGAACCCCAGACCATCACTGGCCACATTCTAGAACCCGATTCAAGCCTGCCACCTCTTTACATGAGCAACTCAGATAACCTCCAAAAAGATATCCCGATTATTTATTTGGAACGGGGGCGCCATATGAACTGCCTACACATACAATCCCAGCCATTATATTATCTGCAGACAATGGATCAATGGCTTAGATCCATATAATGGGCATGCACCTCAAACAACCACCCCCCATAAATAAATACATCTCTGGGTAATTAATGAACTGGCATCTTAATAACCCCCAGGGTCTTTCCTGACTGTATACAGGTTGGGGCACCCTTAAATAAGAACTGGCCCTTAATTCATATTTTAGCATATGCCTACTAACCTCATCCTGCCCTGCTCCCCTATGTATCTGCCCTGAAGCATACTCCATAAAATCGGTTTGTTTTCAAGACCACAAAGACTCCTGCTGATAACGTCTAAACTTGAGCTCTGTTAGGCTGGACTTGCAGCTTAACTTTGCATTGCACTAGGCATGAGCACATACATTGCCCCCTTTTGTGAGAATTAAACTGCTCTGTTTGTGTACCTAAAAAACCCACATTTGCAAGTCAATAGGCTTCCAGGAACTCTGGAGCTAATAATGCATTTCACCTTTACATATTTAATTTCAGGTTTGCAGGACAAGTTTACTCCTAAATGGAAATACATTTACATTGCATACAGTTCATACTCTTATTGTGTTGTGTTTGGCAATTCAGTAGACTCAATGCTTATCCCATGGATTATAACCAATGAACTTGTCTATTATAATGTATACATCATTCCAAAATATCGCCCAAGTATAGAGGATCCTACACCACTCTGAAAGTGATAAACGGTCTAACTTCTAAAATATCATAAATTAACTTAAAATGTTAAAAGTGGGCCACTTAAAAAAAGAAAAGGCCACATTTGTGTGTTTTGTGAGTTAATGCTTTTCTAGATTTGTTTAACCCTCTTTAATTGAGACATTAAACACATTGCACGATCATAGGATGCCCAATGATATTTTGATGTTAATTGGTTGACATTAAGTAATTATTAACAAGAAATGCAAGCAAAATATTGTTGTATATACTATATGTATTTATAGTAAAACTCCATTAATGTAATAAATATGTAATCAGCCAAATATGAAAAAAAAGAAAAAACAAAGAAAAAACAAAAAGCAGTAGGGCAATGGCATTTAGGGATCATATTAAAAAAAACCATATAATTTGTTGACTTTAATTACAATAGATACAATTTATCTATGGCTTTAGTTGATTTATATGGGGAAAATATACATTTGCCACAACTATTTAAATGTTTACCTTTATTTTTTGTTTCCACTGTATCATTTTACTTTGTTTCTAAACGTATGAAATGTCTAGATAAGCCCCTGACCCAGGCATTTACGGACAGTGAACTCAATTATATATGGACACTTATACACTTAACAGGTCTTTCTATGCAGTGCTTGGGTATGTTGTACTGGCGCAACAAAAAAATTTAATAAAAATAAATTCATATTCCTGCTAAATTTATTATATCGGTTTATTTTGAACTTTTTTATGGGCCATTTTATGAGTTCCCCCTGATCAAAGGAAAAGGCGTTGCTGTCTGTTTTTTCCACTAGTTTTTAATATTTAAAGAACACTTGGTGTATTTAACGTTACAGCTGTGTATTTGTAAGGTTTACTCAATAGAGCCTTGTAATCTGATCCAAAGGTTTCCTTGCGGATGTTGCTTTTCCAAAGTAAATCTAAGTTATTAATCCACAGCATCATTACTGTGTTGGAATTTACTCCCCTCCTCTCTCTCTCTCTCTCTCTCTCTCTCTCTCTCTCTCTCTCTCTCTCTCTCTCTCTCTCTCTCTCTCTCCCTCCCTCTCTCCCTCTCTCTCTCTGTAATATGATCAACAAGGCATGCTCTATGTTTTCAAATCACTGGATATCCTAAGCAATATGTTTCAAATGCAAAAAGAAAAAATGTTTAATGTGATTGCATCTGCTACTTTCTCTACGCTGCCAAGTCATTTTGAACATGGAGTTTGAAATCATTTGGTATGCATCTCTGAGGACCAGACACTAGGCGATACCAAAAACATTTTTGTTTTCTGCACCAAAATCCCCCCCCCCCAAAAAAAACCCCTCAATGCTGTACGCCTAAGAGCAGATGAGTCACAGCCGTCTATTCGTCTGATGTCATTATTGATATTTATACAGATATTTACTGTCCTCTTTTTATTATTATATCCTTTTTTTAGAGCATTTGGAATACGCACCCGGAACACCCGGAACAGCGGGGAATGCAAGTGTCCACTTTATCTTCAACCTCAGCAGCATTCCGGAAAATGAGGTCATTTCTTCTGCCGAGCTGAGACTCTATAGGGAACAGATCGAACATGGGGTAAATTGGGAAGAGGGTTTCCACCGGATAAATATATATGAAGTCATGAAACCTCGTTCAGCAAATGGGCACACGATTACTAGGCTGCTGGACACAAGGCTAATCCATCACAATGTGACACGGTGGGAAAGTTTTGATGTGAGCCCTGCAATTATGAGGTGGACCCAGGATAAGCAGATAAACCATGGACTTGCTGTTGAGGTGATCCACCTCAATCAGACCAAAACGTATCAGGGGAAACATGTCAGGATTAGCCGATCTTTATTACCTCAAGAGGATGCAGACTGGTCACAGATGAGGCCACTTTTAATCACTTTCAGCCATGATGGCAGGGGACATGCACTAACCAGGAGGTCCAAAAGAAGTCCAAAACAGCAGAGAGCCCGGAAAAAAAACAAAAACTGCCGGAGACATTCCCTCTATGTGGATTTCAGTGACGTGGGCTGGAATGATTGGATAGTGGCGCCACCTGGGTACCAGGCTTTTTACTGTCACGGGGATTGCCCGTTTCCCTTGGCTGACCACCTGAACTCAACCAATCATGCTATTGTACAAACGTTGGTCAACTCTGTTAACTCGAGTATCCCAAAAGCGTGCTGCGTCCCTACAGAACTCAGTGCCATTTCTATGCTCTACTTGGACGAATACGACAAAGTAGTTCTCAAAAACTATCAGGAGATGGTAGTGGAGGGGTGTGGATGCCGTTAAAACCTAAAACTGATACATAAACAGACTGCTTGTTATGGGCTGGACTTCCTTCAACCGAAATGTTCACCTTGACCTTATTTATGACTTTTATGTGCAAATGTTTTGACAATATGATCATATATTTTGACAAAATATATTTATAACTACATATTAAAAGGAAAAAAAAATAAAATAAGTCATTATTTTAAACATAAGCTACTTCTTTGTACAATGTGTTTATAAATGTACATTAGGATGAATATGGATTTATTGGGAATAGATTATTTTTTTTCTATAAATGGCTTTTATTAGTTTTTATATTTATTAGCGAAATGGCTTAAATTCTCTTTATTTTAATGTAAATTAGTCTGGGGCATGTTAGTTGTCTGCGTGTCACTGTGGCATTTGAATACCCAAACTCCTGAGGTTTAAAACCACTTGACTTGCTAACCTGTGTTTTAATGTTGTTTTGTGTTCTTGTTTGTTATGCTAACGCCAAGCTTATTTTACCTCCCACCCTCCCGTTGTATATTCTTAAAGTTCAAAGCTATGCATACATATATTCATATATCCCCCCCCCCCAGAGGTTAGCAACAGATCTGGTACGAGAAGAGGTTTTTGTGGAAAAATTACTTCTTTCAAAACATCAAAGGTTATAAAAGGCTTTTGAAGGCCAAATACACATAATGCAAAAAAAAAAAAAAAGTTCACTTCTAGAGTATTTAAAGGTGACATGTCTTCATTTGTACTTCTTTTTTAACCAAGCAATACAAGAATTCATAACATCAAATAAAAACTGGCATTCTATTTTCCAGAAACCTGTTAAAAAGGTCTCATTAATTTATTTTTGGGTTGTAATTTTTTTTTTTGTAATGCTGTTAACATTTTCAGGCATTTTTTTTTTTAATGGTTTTGTGCGTCAACGCTTATAGCTATTCCGCGAAAAAAACATTACCGTGAGGTTTAGTTTTTTAATTATCGAAGCCTTACGATCCTTAGTTAAAACCAATAAAAACCTCAACAGCAGAAAACTTTGCCAAAGCCTTTGCTTCCTGGGGAGTGCAGGTGGAGGGGCCAAAGCGATGCCTAAGGCTAAGGCAACAAGACTCCACGCTGCTTTTGTGTTTGTAACTCCTTGAAGAAAAAAAAAGGCTTTTTTAATTGTACTGAGCTTAAATAAATTGTTTAAAAGGCATTGAACGTAGTTTTCCCTTGGGACTAATTTGCTTTGTGTTACTTGATTTCCAAGAATATAACTACCCCCCCCCCGCTTCCTTTTTTAAAAAAAAAATTAAATATTTATTAAATATTTATGAATGCCCTTGTCTTGGGTGACCAATAATTCATATTAATCTGGAGTAAATCCATAGGTTCTTTTTGATTGCCTATTATAAGTTTAAGGAGTGGAGAACGTTCTTAACGAAGACTAACGTAAGACCTTTGGAATTTGGCGTGACTTTTGTGTGTTATCCCCTTTAAACATGACTCTGATGGTCCCCGTGTGTGTATGTAAATAGAGCACCAAGCTCAATTACTTTTGGTGAAGGATTAGAACAAGTATGGAGTGAACAACATGGTATAGTGTTTCCATTTACTTAACTTTCCCTTGTACCACCTTCACCAGATCATGTAGCTAATCGTATGCAGTTCTTTTTTTTTGTTAGGACACATTGAATCTTTTTGTGTGGCCCTTTAAATCATTGTGATTTTTTTCCCCTGCAAATATTTGTGTGTAACATACAGAAATATTGAGAAATAGTCTAAAACAATGGAATTCTAGTAAATGTTGGCCCAGAAAAAGTTGTGGGGAGAACTTTGCTTTTGGACAAAAGATCCCTATATTTATGGTAGAAAAAAAAGATTGTATGATTGCTTTGGTTTTTGTATCCTTAGAGACAAGAGCCTCGTACGCAACTACAGCTCATCATCTTCTTAAATGAAAAGGCGACTCTTGGCATAAAGGCAAAAAATTTTGCTATTATATTTTTGGAAATAGGCTTTCCTTCTTAAATTCTGTTTGATTTAAATGTTTTCCTGTTATACTGGGGGGGGGGGGTAAATGCATATAAGACATGATTTTATGCACAAAGCGTAGTCAAGTATATTGGGAGAAAAAAAACGAAATTTTAACACCTTGAAACAAATTGAATGTAGGGTATATATTTGTTATATTAGGCTTCCTACCTTGCTTTATTCACTTGATTTAATTTAAATTTTGGGAACAATGCGGCATAAAATCTGTTACTGTGATAAATATGCAGTTTGTAGGGTGTTATATACTGGTGTACGTGGCATAAAGTCTTATTATGAAGAATGCCGTCCCTGTCTACAAAAGTGCTGCTGACTACGGTAGTATAACTTAAATTTTGCATTATTATTCGGTTTCTCTTGAATCCTCAGGGAACGTACATGCACTTGCGGCTTTCAATGGGTTAATCTCTGGCTTAATCCTCGAATTCCCCTTTGTGGCCAATGACAGAAGGAATTTAAACAATTAGTACTAGCCTTGGCAGCAGCCCCTAATGGTTTTTGTCTTCTTTTCTGTAGAGGGCAAGAGGCAAACTCAGGGCTTCATGCTAGAAGAGAGGGGTTACTGAATGAACCTTTTCCGCCTGATAGTGATAAGATTTTTTTTTTAAGCAACCCATGGACATTCCTCTGACCCTCTAACTCTTAATTGTAATCAGTTACTGATTGCTGTTTCAGAAAGTGAATGATTTAGTTCGCTACATACTAATTACTCTTTAACTCACAACGTAAAAAAAAAAAAGACAAGATTTCCCGGGCTACAAAGGGTGTCTTTTTACAAAGGCTAGCTTCATCTTCCACACAATCACTTGTTGGAAGTAAACTGTTTGGGTGTGTGTTTTTACAGTATTCAATTCCGTAAAGGACGCTGTTGATTGATGTTCTGTCCAACTGAAAGCAAACCATTAAAAATATATTCAATATATCAAAGGTAATTTCCTTTAATCAATCATGAATCCTTTACTCTTTACTTTTTTTTTTAAGGGTTAACCGTGAATTTGAGTCCTTACTCGACAATGGTTTTGAGTGGACTCGCCATCATTAGTGTAAGACATACAGATAGCGGGAATGGTTGAAATATATATATATATATATATTTATTTTATTTTATTTTTTTTCATATTAGTTACATGAGCATATATAAAGCTAAATGTAAGATTCAACTAATAATTTTTATTAATCGCTATGACAAAATGGGTTTTGGGAAGAAAAAAAAACAAGTGGTAATATTATAATAAAATTTATATTTTTTTAAATATTTGTGTTTAATATAGAATTACAGAACTAAGTATGAAATGTATTTAAGGAAGTCTTTTTTTCTTTTCTTTTTTCTTTATCAGTCTGAAGCCCCCAACCTCCCCCTCACACTCATTCCTGTCTTTTAAAGGTAGGTGTCTTGCCTAAGGCCCCGACGACCTGCTGCCTTCCCTTTGATGCTTGCATATCAGGCATATCCATGCTGTAGAAAGAATTTCATTTTAAAGTGGCAATAAGCTAAGAGCAGAGAGCTTTTAGTTGTTTGACAGAGCAATTACGCACATTTCAACTGATCTGCACAACACTGATAACCCTGGCTGCCGAGATAATTGTCTCTTACCTTAATATCCCTGAACCCTTTCATTCTCCGCAAGCAAAAAATGAGCACACAAGGTGTAACCGAGCCAAACGGTTCGGCCGCATTTCGTGTTTCAGTTAAATGTAATGGTACTTAAATTTCGGAAGCTGTGACCCTGTTGTTTTAACGCCAACCCGCCCAGCAAACATCTTTCTAAATGGTTTTCGTACAAAAGCGATTTTACATTTTAAGGGAAAGTTTTCTGGAACTGCATGGTTACTAAACGGTTCGGGTAGCCATTGTAAGAATGGTGTAAAGAAAAGGGATTGGACTGGAAGTATTTTAGATTTAGCAGTTTTTGTCACATTTTGCCACAATTTTCTCTGTTTTAATAGGTAACGCAGTCTATTCCTCCTTAGACCTTTTTAAGATAAATAACTAAGTCCCGTGAGTGTGACGGTTTCTCTTTAAGCCCGTATGTGGTAATGCCCCCTTCTATATATATTGTTGTCATTATAAACATACAATAGCTGTATTTCAATATGTAGGTCTCCTATAAATCGCGTTCCCCGTTCCCCTACGGTTATGGAAACACCTTTTTTGTGTCCAGTGATCTCTGTGTTGCGTCTCACTGGTCATGGACCCTTTTTTGGGGTTTATCTTCCCTGCTTGCCCAGCGTGCCACGTGAAAATGTGATACAAATCTTTTTAGAACGACAATTGAAAGCTTACATGCAGCTAAAAGCCAAATCACGCTGGAATATCACTGCTTTTCTATAAATCATACAAAATCATTTCAGAATGTTGTGCCTTTTTGTGAGCTCCCTGTATGAAATGCTAAATATAAAATAAATAAATGTTAGATTGCCTAATATAATATTACTAGCAAAGGACAAATTGTCCCAGATATGTGGACTCTCTGATAGATGACTATTAATTAACCGTTTTGGATTGCAATCAAAGGCTATACGCATCGCATCACATCCCTTTTCTGGGCCAAATATTGGGTACACGATCACACTGCATGTCCTGGACTTTACATTGTAAGGAATGTACTGTGAGCTCCAACTTCGCTTAACTTTGTCCCAGGCCAACTATTATTATTATTATTATTATTTATTGTTTTATATAGTGCCATCATATTCCTCAGCGCAGTTCTGCAAGTACAAAATATAGCAAGTTATTTCATATTAAAGCCTGGGATCTAGTATATTTTATATAGTAGGTCATTGCTTGTCATGTTAATAAAAAGCCACCAAATGGTTCCTCTCTGTTATCTTCTTGCTTCTTGTGTAGGCTTTAGATTGTAAGCTCAAATTATTATGTTACATTATATATGTACAGCGCCATGGAATATGATGGCACTATAGAAAATAATAATAAAAAACTAGCTATTACTGGGCCAGGGGCAATTTTAATCCCCAGTCTGTTCCTGGCAGCCATATTTTCTCTAAAATAGAATTCTCATTCAAAATATCTATTTTTTTTTAATTTGTGGAATCATGTATAAAGTAATCCAGTGAAACACATTATGCCAAGAAAGTTTGTTAAGACACAGATCTGGAGGTCATTGTTTTAAGCAGTCGTGTGATATTTTACATTTATTCTACCGTAAAGACTCAAACCTTAATTACCAAATTCAATCACCATCGATACTTTATGGCAATGCTGCTGAAGTCCTGCTTATTCTCATGAAATCCCTTCCCTAACAGACCTTAATGAGTCAGACGGCCTCTCTGGGTTATTAAAACTAAGATTTTTTTTGCCAAAGGGCAGTAGGATAAGAATATAATATATTTGACAAGATAACGGGTCTAAACACATACAAAAATCCACTTTGCAGCAAATCCAAGCATTGCATTTTGTGAAACCCCATCGCTGAAACAGAAAATGACACTATTTGTAAACGTGCCGTAAAAGATACTGGTATTAAAAGAAAAAAATCTATGGCAGAAGATCCCCTGTAAGAAGAGCTGAAGATTAAAGAGTCACAGTCCTGAAGCAAGCTTCACAGTTTAGGTCACTGGGACTTTGGTATGTTGTATGGTCCTTTAGCACTATTCTTTCTTTCTTTCTTTCTTTCTTTCTTTCTTTCCCAGCCCACCCAGAACCTTTAATGTCTTCCCAGAGAATGTCTTCTCTATTTGGAATTTTCCTTGTTTTGGGGGATTAGTGACCCCTGTAGTGTCTCCCAATGACTCTGATGACCTAGAATGACTTGTTCCAAACTTAAAAAAACCTTGTGAATTGATGTAAAGGCGAGGGTGCAAAACTAAAAACTTACCGTATGTCTTTCTGACTTTAGACAGCATTGGGTCCCTTGCAAAATGGAGGTCATTGCTGTGACCATGGTAGGCATTCTTGGCTATATTGAGTTGTTTTGGCCCCATATAATTTGATTTAATTGTAAAGATGCATGAATGATGGGCCCTAACTCTACTTGTGATCCCCCCCAATGGTTCCATAATGTGTTATATGTTGTTACCATAAGAATCCAGTAATGAATACATATTTATATTTCTGTTTAAGATATTATTATTAAAATTATAATTTGGATATATTATTTTCTTTGGCATTTAGATTTTAACGCACACACAGCTTAACTCCGATATGGGCTACATTCCAACATGGCTGGTTATTTTAAAAGGGAATTATCCAACAAAACAAAACAAAACCTGTGCATACCTGTCGTAGGGTAGATAACGAGTAGTTCACAGGATTTTGGCTATAAGGTTCACTGTGGTGTTTTTCTATGCCCATACCAGACTCAGAGATGCTTGTTGGCATGTCTAGAATAATTGATTATACTGTAGGTCTCTTTGAAAGAATTATTTTTTGAAGCGGCATGAGGTTTCTGCAGGAAGACGTGTTCCATAGGGATATAGTTCAAATCTTACTCGGTTAACCTGACGTTAAATCCAAGTAGTCTTATACCTACCCAACACACGTTTATGTTGCCATTACGTTACCTTCTTCTGCTGGAAAACTATTCCAGGTATGCACCACCCTCCAAGTGAAGCAATATCTTTCATGTCGCATTCAAGTCTGTGACCCTATGTAGGCTATGAGCTCCTGTACTGCCATTCTTATTGATCGGTTGTACATATTTCACTGGCAGTTTTGTAACGTTACCCAGTGTTCTCCTGCCTATTCAATGCTTCCATTTTTATATCATAATACATACTTAATAAAGACTGCAATCCACGGTGATTGAATTAAGGATACTCTAACTATTTAATATATCAGGGCAAGCTTTTATAGAAAGTTCCCAGGAACGATAGCGGTAACGTAATACTATATATACACTATATGACATACTGCAATTATACTTTATTTATTAATGCGTAATAAAACACACTAATAGTGAAACAACCATTTCACTTTCAAAAGGGGAAATAATTCCGCCTCTTCATACCGAATAATACAGGTCATTAGGACACACAGAACTTATGATGTCACATATAGATGTCACATATATTTAGAGTCATTGTACGATAGGATTGGCCAGAGGAGAACAGCGTTGGAGGTGGCTGGGATATTTTATGAACCTGTCAGGCCAAGATCATTATATGACTTAGCTGACTATACGTAACCAGATTTACAATCTCACATTTCAGGATCCTGCTAACAACGTTCTATGAGAACTAGAAGACTCCTGTAGTGTACATTAATTCTATAACCACTAGAAGTTATTAAGAGGATACCCGACAACTTCCCTAGGCTGTCCTGTCTCTATAGGGGAAGTTTAAATAACGGGTAACCAATCCTGACCCAGTTCTCGTGGCTCATCCTTCCAGATTAATTAAAACCCTTCGTTACTCATGACAAATCCATCCTTATAGGTCTACAGCGAGAAATACATACAGTACAAATCCTCCCAGACAGTATAGATCTGGGACTGGAAGTCAGACAATAAAATCATAGGCATGGGGCCACGCGGAGCATGCGGTACCTACTATACAGCTGCATGCGGATGTTGGCGGAAGGCGCTATCGGGCACCGGACCACCGGACATTTGCCTGAGAGTCAGTCTAGCGATGCTGCTTTCATAAAGTCGTTACAGGAGACATGTTTAACAGAGCAAGGTGTGTGATTGTGTGGGACTTTACAAACAGATGTTCATAGCAGATCTTTTTTTTTAATATACATTTTTGTAAGCTCATTTGAGCAGGGCCCTCCTCACCCGTTATTTCTGTAACTCAAATTATAAATAAATGTTGTATTATATTGTATTTCAATTTATTATGTATTTCATTACCATTTTAATGATGAATATAAAAAAAAATAGTGCTGGCACAGTACAGTACAGTATAGTTCCATAAGCTCCAACTGGACTAGATGGGAACTGGGATTACTGGGAGCACCACCGTCTATCTTGGGATACCATTACAGGCCAGTGGAACTATACGTCGTTCAAAGACATGGCCCTGCTGGATGCAGCTTATCCATCTCAGACCTGTTGGGCAAAAACGCAGAGAGTTTTAAAGATAATGACATCATACAATTGTCAGCCATTTAATTTCGCTTCAGACCTCCAGATACAGAGTATCCTGGGAATCCTGTATGTCTCACATGCACAGGTTTAATGGTCTGTTTGAAACATGTGGATGTACTCACAAGTGTATTTTGTCTTTGCTGTTTTTTTTTTTTATGGCAGAGGAGTTGGTTTTATCACCCATGATAATTGTCCTCAGCACCTGGTGTGGAGCCTTCCTCTGGTTTTACTCTGCATTGGTAGACAGCAGACCCAGTTTGAAGAGATAGAATAAACCCGAAACAGCTGTTTCTTGAAGAGATAAGACTGCTATGCACATCCAGCCTTTGTTGTCCTTTAATCTTTGGAGTTCCAAGCGGGTTGTGCACTAAGTTGCTATGCTATCCATTGCTCACCTCTTTGGCATTCAAATGATTAAATGTTGTTCTATATATTATTCTGAAAGGGATCTGGAATTAAAGTAAAAAACGGAAGTGAGAAAAGGTGTTACAAAATAAAAATTTAGATATTTCAATCTGTTCTATGAGTTTTTAATGGGAACAAAAATTCACTTTTTAAATTACATTTTTTTGTGGAAAAATTGCCGTTTCCACTCCCTGAAAAAGAAGCTTTCGTTGGGTTGAAGGTTTGTACTCTGCTTGGTCAATAAAGATGTCACGTTGTCTCATTTCACTATGCATTATGTTGCTGAAGTTTTAGTGGGTCCTCTCAGTTTTTGAACATGAAAAAGGTAAAGTTTGATCCCCGGGGGCCGTGTGGCTGGACACAAGATAAGGCAGTGATGACTGTAACTCCCGCTGCTGGATATTTTGGCTTCCTAACAGAATTATTCTTGTGTTTTTACATGTAATTCCACATTTAGCGACTAGGGTGTCTAAAACAACATGAATTTAAGAATTTACAACAGGGATCATATATGTTATTAGATGTATATTAAGTCCATTTGGGTTTAATACAGCAGGGCTGGATAGTATACATTGAGCACGGATATTGACGATAGTAGGTTATCCCTTTCCTCCATTCTTCGCTCGTATCTGTCTAGCTCTCCATTATCCAGCCAAACCTTACCTCTACAATCTTAACACTTCCTGCCTGCATAAATCAATAGTGATCAGGAAGATGATAGGAGGGGATTTGTCATCAACAATGTCCAAACTTTTAATACTGGGAGGGACAGAAAACACGTTATAGCTCTCTTCTATAAACCAGTTCTAAATTTGGCCCACAGAATTTCAGAATTCTAAAAGTGTTCAGGGTTCAGACTAAATGATAATGTATTGGAAGCTCTGGATCTCAATCTCTCAAAACTAAATCATATGGAATAAAGTTGTGTCTTCCCAAACAATGTTCAATTACAGAATTTAGGCACATAAGTGCCAATGGATCAAAAATAGTTAAAATCTTGGATAATATTTGACATTTTATCCGTATAGATTGAGGTGACTTTTCATTCCAAAAAACTCCATTGTCTCTCACGTGTACTTCCCAAGGTTTGACTTAATCCTAGCCATTTCTATGTTCGTATAATAAACACATCCCTTTAAAATTCCTATTTAAAATAACTTTAAAAAAAATGGGGTTAGGGCATATGAATGTTAAAATCATAATTGGGCAGTTCTTATTTTTTCGCAAATCTTTTTGTGATCTATTACTACAGTGTTGTGATGGATTGGGGCAATTGGGCTTGCACTGCATGGGATAATAAAGGAATGAAGTTGGGCAGGAAACCGAAAAGTAAAATAAAGAGGGCAACAGTGGGCACCCCCTGATTACAGGTGGGGGAAAAACTTTCACCCATATTCAGAAAATGCCACGTTTCTGTGTCCAGTTACACCATGGCTTGTCATCATTTATCTATCATGTACTATGATGCTTATGACATGCAACCAGGAACCGTCGCGTGTGCTGTGACAGAAGGTTTTCTCGAATAGCTGAAAAAACCCCAAGATGTTCGCCAATACTTGGGGAGGATGAAAGGTTTACTCTACTTCACATAACACGAGTGGGCCATAAATGTCCAGAGTTGGCCATCGAGCTTGTCTGAGGCTAAGGCTAAGGAATAAGATATCAAACAAAAGCATATGAGTTTTCACTTGATAGCCTTCAAATATCTTCTTCCTATTGTCTGTACTTGTATTATACGCCATGCATCATCTGTTCCCCCGAAGTAAAGGTTACATTTCCCAACTCAGAATTAACACATCGATACTGATCTATTAACTTCCAAATTCAACATGGCCTACAGCAACTGGGAAATAAAACTTTGGTACAAATTGACAAATGCCGTTTGGCAGGGAACAAGGCTTACACGAAGGAATGCGCAAACACAGGTGTGTAGTTTTACTAAGATTTCAATTAGTTTAGGACTATTCAAGCTTAAAATCTGTTTTTAGTTAAGAAGCAGGAGTGCCGTCTAGGAGGCGGCTGGATTCAAATGCTTTGTGTGCATCTGCTGTATTGACTTTCCGGAGTATATTTTTTTGTTTTGTTGTATTGCTTTTCATAAAATTAATAATAAAAAAAACACTCTAAGTACACTACAGAATTCTTAGAATGTCGTGACGTTAAATAGAAATGTATTATTATTTTTTTTTGTGTGTGTTTTTTTACAAATAATGCCAAGGTCTGCAATGCTGATTTCCGGTAACTTGTAGACGTCTTACCATTTAACTTTTCAGAGGAAATGTAGGCAGAAGGGTAAGCCACAAAATTTGTGTAATTGTGTGAGCAGGTTAAAAGGTTGGACATGTTAGCATCCTACCAGGTTCATAATTGGTTTCCGTATTTACCTTTGGATTCATGCATTGTTAAACATTGTACACAGTGATGACATAAAGACCACGTTTTATTTTAACAGAAGAATTACTGACGAGTTTGGATTTGCTATTTCTTTGCTCTCCTGGGATGTAGCCCCAATGATATTTTATGTGCAAATATGTAAGCGCCGGGGAGAAAAAGAAGATCACCTTATATGATAGATACAGCTTTACAAGGGCAAATTTTTTTTTAAAAGAGTTAATCTATTATTTGTTTTACGTAGCTCTATCTCCTAATAATAATATGAATAAGTCTGTCCAATTAATCCCACAACTGTTCAAAAAGTTCGACAGTGTACATATTATCCGGAACCTTAACACCGAAGGGTGACCATATGCATAATTAACAATAGCAAGAACTGATGTTCCTGGTACTGAAAGAAAAGAAGGTTGTTGTATTGCAAGCTTACAATCTATAAGGAGATTGTAGGATAGGTTTTAATTTGGTACATATGAGCTGAACACCGACTGCAGTTGTGCAGTATGATGTCATAGGTCTTAAGCTACTATGGGGTGATACTGGGTAGGGTTAATTATGAAAATGAATCAGTGGAAAACTAGATTGACATACCAGGGTAAAATAATCTTTGTTCTCAGCGTTGGTAGCACCTGATGAGCTGATCTCAGCAAGACATACATCCTTGTAAAAGGTATGATGTTGTTTCATTCAATATGAATTGCATTTTCCCTATTGAACAATTGGTTAAGCAATGCACTAATGTAAACAAGAGGAAGCCTAAAAAGGACACTTGCGTGTCTGAAATGAAGCTGTTACGTCTCAATTAAAGCCAGAAAGAGCCCAGCACTAAAATTGAATTGGAGTTATTATTATTTTTATTTAATGTTAGTTCAGGAGTGCTGGGCATTTTTAATTTATAAAGACGTATACAGTGTGGTATATGTCTTCATCATATTCTGTAGCGCTGTAATGGGTGAACAGGGCATAACAAGTAGTGCATCACAAAACATCTGGACTTTGGAGAGAAACAAAAGATGAGGCAAGTGCTGCTCAACTGAGCCTACTAAAGCAGAGACACGCAACATCGGTCATCGAGGGCTCCAAAAAGACCACTGTTTTTGAATTTCCTTGCTTTAGCACAGGAATTACCAATTCACTCGTTATTAGACAAGTATACACAGAATTCATGTTTCGTTTGCAGTACTGAGACCAGGAGAAAGTATCAGAGGTGATTATTATATTAAACTGTACATACGTGTAAGAACTAGGATTGCAGATATGAATGTGTCAATTTCCCTATAAAGAAAACTATCTACAGATTTAATATGGTGTTCCTACAGCACCAATTTATTATAAAATGCGATGTGGCTGAATGAAAACGATTCTGCCTAGAAGAATGACCATAATTCTTCCACGGCAATGTAAAAGACTCATTGACGGTTATCGCAAACGTTTGATTGCACTTGTTGCCGCCAACCAGTTATTAGGATTAGGGAATCAATGGAAAACTAGATTGACATACCCAGGGTAAAAGGGAGTATTTTCAATGAAAATGTTCCATAAATTACAATAATATAATGAAAATTATAAAAGATAGCCCATATTACAATCTAAAAAAGAGAATTAGTGGGGTGGTGTCAAGTCAACTATGGTTTGAAAGTGTGTCCTGCAAATATAAGCACCGTCTCCCCCCCCCCCCCCAGTCTGTCTGCACGTCTGGCAGCTCAGGTGATAGAAAGGCCACCAAAGTAGCAATCAGCTGATTAGGTGGAATATGGAGGGAAAAGGTTGGGTAAGGTCACTTATAGCCAGGAGGTTAAGAAACTGGGAACATGCCAAGAGGCCATGTTCTTATCAGCCATCGGACTGGATTTTGACGACATACGTTTATTTTTTTCTTATATTTTTACCCCAAATTATTATAAATATTTCTGGCAAACACATTAATTGGAAAATACATGACCTACTCGACTGAGCTCCTTGTCTAGAACAGAAAAACAAGACAACCATTGGATACTTTTGTATAATTGATCAAAGCAGATCTGTTTACCCGTACAGTCATACCTCCATCCTGATCTTATCTGTGTCTCCCTTTTTCTTTTAGATGATATGGCACACGTGTTACAGTGTGTCTTACCCTCATTGCCTTGGGGCAGCTTTTTAATTTTTGCTAAGCTTATAGCTAAAATGTTGAGTTTTCAGGGTAAATTCTTGTATGTTTTTTCAGGCGGTGTTCCTTTTTCTTGGAGGGACCTCTTATCATAGTTTAAAATTCCAATGGTGCAAGTGCCTATCTCTCATCAGAACTGGTATATGTTGTTTGGATAAAACCTATAACTGCATAAATACACATATGTCAAAATACAAGAAAGGTAGGTATGGATGTTCTATCACAACCATACAATAATAGAAATAAATGGGCCTTTTTCATAATATACGTCACATATATGAATATACTGTAATTTAAATATCTATATATCCCAAACATTTTTTATTGCAACAAAAACTGATGCACTGGTTGTCCCTATGACACATAAAGGGTTAACAAAGAACATTATAATTATCTTTGTGTTTTATTACCATTGTTCCATTTTTTAAGATATGTTTAATAATTACTTTAATCTGCCATAGAACTCGTGTAAGGGGATTAGGGTAAACATTCAGCGTTTTCAACCACATGCTAACCATGTATGTGATATGTGGTTGGTAAAGCGGAGCCCAGGACCCAACCACGTATGTCATATGTGACACTACAAGTGACCATCAAGAAAATGCTGCTTTTTTACGGAAGGCTGCTGATCAACTCCTGAGCATCTTCTGTTTAAAAGAGTAAAGCCGTGTATTTACTATTAGATATGCTGGCTTTCGTTTTTTTTAAAAAAAAATGACCCTTTTTTTTATCTAAATACATGCATCCAGGTTGTCCAAAAACTGGATATGTTTTTCATCGTAATAGGATCTGGTCCAGCTGTATATGAACCTTAAAAAAGCAAGCAATAATGGGTGTAATATAATATATAAAGATAATAAGATCAGCAAATCTTTAATCAAAAGAAGGACAATTTGCAAAAGTGTTAAGGCGTCCGCTCAATAGAATCTTCTGTTCCAAATGTAACAAGTGATCTAGTTTACAATGGAGCTTGTGTAGCCACGAGGAAGTAACAAGTCACAAGTTAATGTTTAGTAAATATACACAGTTTCTATAAGTATAAACAATAAAAACATAATGCATTGCCTATAGCTGGGATTTTAAAAAAGATTAATGATTGACAGCTATTGTGAGACAGGTATCATGCTTGGAAATCACATACAGTATTTACAACCCACCTGACATGTCATCATCATTCAATGTACACAAGAGGTCATCGCGGCAGGTTAAACAAATAACAGCCATTTCTTACGGCCCGAGCTTACATGCTACCCCTCCTCTCCCCCACCCAAAATAATCTTTGTTCTCAGCGTTGGTAGCACCTGATGAGCTGATCTCAGCAAGACATACAACCTTGTAAAAGGTATGATGTTGTTTCATTCAATATGAATTGCATTTTCCCTATTGAACAATTGGTTAAGCAATGCACTAATGTAAACAAGAGGAAGCCTAAAAAGGACACTTGCGTGTCTGAAATGAAGCTGTTACGTCTCAATTAAAGCCAGAAAGAGCCCAGCACTGAAATTGAATTGGAGTTATTATTATTTTTATTTAATGTTAGTTCAGGAGTGCTGGGCATTTTTAATTTATAAAGACGTATACAGTGTGGTATATGTCTTCATCATATTCTGTAGCGCTGTAATGGGTGAACAGGGCATAACAAGTAGTGCATCACAAAACATCTGGACTTTGGAGAGAAACAAAAGATGAGGCAAGCGCTGCTCAACTGAGCCTACTAAAGCAGAGACACGCAACATCGGTCATCGAGGGCTCCAAAGAGACCACTGTTTTTGAATTTCCCTGCTTTAGCACAGGAATTACCAATTCACTCGTTATTAGACAAGTATACACAGAATTCATGTTTCGTTTGCAGTACTGAGACCAGGAGAAAGTATCAGAGGTGATTATTATATTAAACTGTACATACGTGTAAGAACTAGGATATCAGCAGATATGAATGTGTCAATTTCCCTATAAAGAAAACTGTCTACAGATTTAATATGGTGTTCGTACAGCACCAATTTATTATAAAATGCTAATATATATATATATATATATATATATATATATATATCCACATGACCCTAAATGTTTATTTCTGCTGTAGGTGGTCAAGGATTCCATACGGAGCTAGAAAGTTGTGAACGACTTTTGCTCAGGAGCCAAACAGGAGTGAATACTCAAAATGTATTATCGTCCATACATAGATGTTGCGCCTGAAAAACACGGTGCTTATACTACATTAATTAATCATCCGGATGCAATGCATGATTGAACAATTTAGAAACTTTTTTTACCCTTTTTTAAAGACCCGTGTGCCTATGCATATATCTATCATTTTCAGTTCATGACCTAAGGCCCAGGCGCAGTTGGGTTATGCAGCAGGACAATGATCTGAAGCAAATCCCCTCTGAATGGCTCCAGAGAAACAAAATCAAAATTTTGGAGGCCAGAGTTCTGACTTGAATGAGATGCTGTGGCAGCTCGTGCTCCTAAACCCTGCGATGTGGCTGAATGAAAACGATTCTGCCTAGAAGAATGACCATAATTCTTCCACGGCAATGTAAAAGACTCATTGACGGTTATCGCAAACGTTTGATTGCACTTGTTGCCGCCAACCAGTTATTAGGATTAGGGGGCAATTACTTTTTCACATGGGTGATATAGGTTTTGATTAACTCTTTACCTTACATAAAAGAAGTGCTCATTTTATGTTTACTCACGCTGTCTTTGTCTTATGCTAAAATTAATTATATGATCTGAAACATATTAATGTGACAAATAAGCAAAAAAAGAAGAAATCGGTGAGGGGCAAATACTTTTTCACAGCACCGTACATCACTAGATACTATTCTTCACTAGACGGGCTTTGTTTTCCCTCATTGACCTCCAGTTCCAGTCTTCTTTAAAGCCATCCAGGAGCAATTTCTCATGTTCCTTTGTGGTGTTAACCTCTTGTGAACAGTGTTCTCTGTGTTTTTTTCCTGGTTTTTTTGTACTTGTTTTAAATTGTGCATGTGGTTATGCTTTCACAATACTGCCCAAGTGATCATTCGTCGAAAGACATCATCTTATTTTTTAATCGTTTCCACTGTCTGGTTACCTCTCTGGAGCAGAAAGAGGTTCCTTTAAGGTTGGGGTTTAGGTCCCTATTAAATAATGTATGCTACAAAAAACGTCATGATTTATTCTTTTCTCTTCATATTCCTCTAGACCGCTTATATTTAGGCTACTAGCCCCCAAATTACCATGTATGTTGTTATCCATATGGTTATACATAGCCAGCTATCTCGAGATTGCCCTATTTATAGCAGTAAAACCTCAAAAAACATAATTCCAGGCCAAGAGATAATTACAGTTTTGGACACAACTCCGACCCTCCGTAAAAATTCTCTCTCCAAACCACAGTGAAGTAACCAAGGCTTCTGTGAACTGAAATTTTCCTGTGAGCGCTCCTTACTACATGTGTGAACTTATTTCACAACAGTTCTTAAGAAAACAGAAACAATGGTTTTTTTTTAAAGTTTTTACAAAAGTTGATTTTACAATGTTTGCACGTTGCAAACGTATTCACAAAAAAAAGAGTGTAGGTTGGCGGAATTTTGGGGTATATTTATCCTTTAAGTGTATACCGCTGTAAATATATATACATTTATATATATATATATATATATTTAGAGAGAGAGAGAGAGAGAGAGAGAGAGAGAGGAGAGAAATGTGTGTGTGTTTTTTAGACTATGCTAATGCTACCTTACAAGAAAATAATATCATGAACCCAAAATGAACCAGTCATGGGCACTATTTACTTTTTTTGAGTGCAAAAACACAAACTTTAGATGTTCAGTGAAATTATCTAGGGCCAGCGTGGATACGAAGCTCAACAACACTCTTTATAACTGTGGATCTGCCAGAAACGGAGTTGAGAGCTCTCAAGTTGCACTCAAGATGAGCCCAAGTGTTTGCCATGTCAGGGCTTAGGCAGTTTAATACTATTTTTTACCTTAACTCTCTCAAATTAATTTTCCCGGTAAAATTTTTACCCAATTTTTTGTTGGAAAATGAGAGTAACCTGTGTAATTGGCTGAGGTGGTGCCTCCTTCCAGCTGATCAGCCGCCGGAACCTGGCAGTGAAAATACTCTGTATTTCCGTATATATACAGCAGGGGCGTCCAACGTGCGGCCCTCCAGCTGCTGCAGGACTACATCTTCTATCCTCCTCAGCCAGCCCCTTAGCTGAAAGAGCATTATGGGAGATGTAGTCCTGCAGCAGCTGGAGGGCCGCACGTTGGACGCCCGTGATATACAGTAGATTCTGGTGCCAATTGAAAGTCAATAAAAATGTATAATTAAGTTTAAATTTTAATGGCTCATTAATTAACAACAAGGGAGGGGTTCATCTGCAATAACCTCATTAGAAACGGAAGTCTTCACTAAAAAGAAGCAATTTCGGAGAGAGTGTTTTTTTTGTTTTTTTTCGAAGGGAGCTCAAAATACTTTTAATGCCACGGCAAGACTTTAAATTCAAAAGAACTTTGCTAATCCTTTAATCTCCTGTGGTACTTACTGGTACCTTCAACCGTCTGAAACACCTTTGTTACCAGAAACAGCAAAGCGAATCCATTTGTCATTATTTAGGCATGTTGGAAGAGATTTATTGGAGGGAAAAAAAAGCATATTTATTCAATGATGCAATGAAGCATTTTATCTCAGGAGGGGTTGGAACTTGGACCAGTAATTGCTCGAAGATTTATATGACTGGAAGTGTACTTGTCTGGTTGTTTCTGGCTAATGTATCCATGAGGAAGGCCTAAGAGCACCTTAGCAAAAGGAGTAATTTCAGAAGGCGTTTAATCTCGCAGGGGAGAGGCAGTAATGTTACATTAACACATTGCGTGGACAGGAATCCTCTTTTTTTGCTTTCAGCCAAAGTATGTTTTCATTTCCAGAACTTGGAAGGCGATGCATCGAGTTCAGGCGAGAGGGCGGACTGATAGCGTTAATTCTCCGGCTGGACTTTCAGGCTGTATAATTTCAGATAATGTTACCTGATGTGTTTTTCAGAAGCTCCGTACCCGTAGGTCACAGCCGTGCATAACCAAAGTCAGGACAATTTAACGGCAGTTACTATTGTGTTTGAACAGGAAGCCAAACACGAGCGTTTTAATGGTTCTAACAAATTCTGGCCTGTCAGAAACGTAGACGTCTTCTGTCACTCGTCAGCAGTCTGAGATAAGGAGCGATTTCATTCTGCCTGTGTGTAGGAATGCCAGTCTTTAAAAGAAGAGCTGCGTTGAGGTATGATCAGCTTGAGAGATCTCACTTCAGTAATAGAGGCCTCTAAACTAATACAAGTTATCATATGAGAATGGCCATTAATTTACACAAGCGTTGGGGGTCTTTTCTGGTGGCCACCAGCCTTGGGGGTCTTGGGGGTCTTTTCTGGTGGCCACCAGCTGGATTCACACAGTTGCTGGGATTGTGCAAATGACCATTGAGGCTGCAGATATGTAATTTAGTTACCACTGGCCTTAAAGTGCCAAAGGCTATCTATGGAAATACGTTAGCCCTGGATGCATATACAAATCTCATCCACATTTTCAAAGCGTCCCATTCCAGGTCGACCAATTATTCAGTAGATGGTCTAGTAACCTCTCAAGACACAAAGTATCTCTGAGTAGTATCATTAGTATATAATACTTATGTACTCAGATGTGAAGAAATACATTTTCACCTAAAACAGCAAAAAAGTTTTTTTAAAGTAAGAACCATAGGGATGTGGAATTCACTACCTACAGAGGTTGTGTGATTACATTCAGTTGATGCCTTTAAATATGGGCTACATTATATAAAACATGTTTTTCTCTCTTTATTAGACAATGATTGGCACATGAGTGCCGTGCCACAAAAAAAAGGTTTTAAGATACATTTTGTTTTAAAGTAGCATCCTCTGTTTGGTGACCACTAGAGGGCACACTTCCACAGAACTCTCCATAAGGGTCATTTCAGTGTATGCACTGCTTTCCCCCATGAGTCCCCATCACTTTTCATTCATCCTTGGGTCTTGGAAATCATGTTTAACTTCATCCAAGCAAAATGTGACCAAAAGAATGCAAGAAAACTACAGGTCTAAAAATCAAAGCTTCATAGGCATTATGGATGAAAAGTGATTCTGGTGCAAACTTTCAAAAGTGGCAAAAAATGGATTGGTCCAATAATATTTTATTGTTTTTTACAATAATAAGGTCACTTTATTATTTATATACAACCATAAATATTTGTATGCTTTCTAAGAAATACTGTTTTGGTAAAAAATAAGAAATCCGATTAAAACACACAGAAACAAGATTTTTCAGTTTCTATGGGAATAACCAATCAATGCTGGAGTTTGTGTGACATGACAATAAAGGGATCTTACCTTAAATTATGGTGTAAACATTTTACTTGATTAAAGAATTATTTGGGCATTTAATAGTATCATTCAAAGGCCAACATTTTTCATTCCTACATGATGATATTACTTAAGCACAATGCAATCAACATATTGCCAATTTAAGAAAACACAAACATTTTAATCAAAAATAATAACGTATTGCAGATAGTACACATTTTTATATAAAAACTGGCGAATGAGTGGCAATAAGGGAATATGGTCCGCTGGATATTTGCCCAGTTATATGGCCAATAAAGGCCTGTCATATACAGTATGCTTCGCCCTGGAGCATGGCTTTGTCTCTAAAAGGGTTCAGCAAGATTACGCCATACCTTTTGGGAATTGCGTTTTACCTGCCATCGGTCCTCCATCAGACAGACGTGCTGTTAGAAGTACAACCAGTGTTGTAGAATGACTGGCACACCAACGGCCAAAACAATTAGTACACATTTTAAAATATCAGCCAAAAAGTTTAAGTAATCACTTGGGGCTTTATACATCTTAGTGCCAAGTATAATTGAGCAAAAATGGCTAAGATTGGATACTCATTCACACTGTGACCATAGATCATGTCAATTTTCTGTTTTTTTGCCTCCCACTGATTTCTACACAAAGATTCCAATAAATCTGCCACTTTGGGCTGTAATAGTGTCAAGTGTTACTAAATCTAACTCTCAAAACAAACATTTTTAAACAGTTCGACTTCTCTGGTATCTTGTTGAATATATATCATGAAAGGTTCCAACACTGAGTCACTGAATAAAATGAATCATAAAAAGGCATTTAAGTTGTGTGATTTACCACTGCAGTACTGGCTGTTTCAGTGTGTTCTTTTTCCAGCCAGAAATAGCTAAATTCTCCCATTTAACTAACCCCAAACAACGATATTTATTGAGTGTGTTTTAATTATAATTGTCTTCTTATTTATATAGTGCCATGTTGCAAAATCGGCTTTGAAGATAGTAATTATTATATTTTGTTATGGAAAAGAATTGGTAATTGTAAAGCCGAGATTCAAATTTTGTAAGATGGATTGTTAAAATTGTCCGAAAAACATTTTTATTTCATCTTTTGGCCAATTGTTCAATCGTTTACTATTTTATATTGGATTTGGTTGCAGGAAAATAGTAGAAACAATGTAAGACATGTCCCACTCCCCCATAACAAACCCTCTGAAGATACAAGTGGCCCATGACTTGGCCAAAGTGCTGATACTCAAATTTTAAAATGACCATGAATGCTTTATTGAATTAAGGGTGTTGACATGATAATTGCTACGTGAAACTATAGCACTACAATAAGCTTACTACATAAGAGGATATAGGTTTTCTCTCTGTTCTCCATTAGAACATGTCTTCGACACAAAGGTTTAGCGATCAAAGTGCACTTAGTGATACACTGACTGTACTTGTCTCCAGTCCATACATTTTAGTAGTAGGTCTTAGTACATGAAATCTATAATGATTAGTTACACTGTAAACATGGTATTGATACTGGTAATGAAAACTTACTATATGTGTTCATTTGCCACTAAAATCAGCAGTCCGCTTTCTTGTAATATTCATGAGTCAAGGTGTCTCCAAGTACCCTGCACTCACAAGTAGTCCTACAACAGTTATTAAAATAGCTTTTAATATAATCTGTGAAGTACCACTTGGTCCTCTTTGTGTAGCACAGGTAAAACAAACGTATCGTCCTCTAAACCCAGAGAATATGTAGTTATGAGAATTGTCTGTATGGGCCCAAACCAGGCTTAAAACTCTCAATTTTTACAGTCTTTGGACTCCAAGCCCAGGCTTCCCAATTCTATGTATGGCGCAACATCACATAGAGCCCCTGAGCACCATGCATTACAAATTCATAGGTAGAGGAGCAAACATAGTTACATTTTAGCCCAATTCACGTTATTTTAATGAATCACATTGATTTCTCACAGCATGGAAACATGGAAGTTCACAGATAAGAAAAGAACCATTCGGCCCATCTAGTCTGCCCATTTTTTCCTAATGAGCATGTGTTAATGAGGGTGATTGTTTTGAGTTTTTGCTAAGAAGCTCATAAGATGGCTTAGTAATAAATTATTAATTTTTATTTTATATTTATTTTTATGAATAAACTAATAAACCTAGTAAAATACGGGTTCATATTTCTAACTAAAAGCCATGTGCTAATGTAGAATTTCCATTAAGGCTTTTCCTGGTGCTCTTCCGTTTACTCCACTTGAATATTCCACCCTCTCTTTATGTTACAAACCACCTACTAATGATAAAAGTGGACAGTTTCTGGTCACTAGTGAAAACCTCTTAATTCAGTATATAAGCACACAGGGTGAAGCCAAAAAAGAAAACTAATGAAAAAGCTAAAATACGTGACCACAGGCAAAATGAAGCATAAGAAGGACACATTAAAGCTTCCCCCCCCCCAAATGTGTACTTTGTTGCTTACGTCCGAACCTCAGCTTGAGCCTCGCTGATTGATGTAATTCGAAGGACTTGGTTAAGTAAACTTTAAAGTAAACACAGGTTTCCAGCACCACAATGTTGAGGCAATACTCATAAGACCGCAGGAGTTTTAACTTTTCTTGGTTTACTTTATATTTTTACTGGAAGCTGCGTAATGAACATTGAGTTTTATATCCAGCAGGAGGTATATATGTTTCATCTAAACACATTTTATTTGGATGGTGTTAATATTGCTCAACCACAAAAAGTAGAGAGTAACCTAAAGAGGCAAATTAACACATTAGTATGTATTCAGTTCTAACAGATTGTAAGCTCACAGAGTACGGCCCTCTTCTTGTTCTGTATGTCTTTTGTGTCATATCGCCAATTCTAATGTTATTGTTGTTTTTGAATTCACTGTAATAGTGCTAAATAAATCTGCTTGGTGCTAAATAATAATAATTATAATAATAATAACATATCTGTATAACACAAAAATGTTAAACGTTTAAAATTTGAATGCATTTATTTCCATAGTAACATGTGACTTTGAAAAGACTTTACACAACACGAGTTATATTATCCTTTGATATCTTAAAGGAATAATTATTTTCATGGCAGAAGATGTAGGTTACAGCAGAAGCAGGCAGATAGAGTGACCAACAAAGCCCTAAATGCCAGTCTCTTTGTATTCCCATCTTATGAACTTTGAATTGAACTCCTGCACCGGATCTGATCTGGATGAAATGTCATATCTCAGACTGATCCTTATCTTTTAAACGTTTCCTTTGTTTCTTTGATTCTTTGGGCTTTACCCTTCTGTTTTACTGTGAGTGGTTTGAGGCTTTGATCTTGCCATAAGCCTTAGAGATCCACAAAAAAATCTTTCCTCTTGTGTGACAAACAGAGGGACATGGGTATCCTCGTACTATCTAAACAAGCCAGGCGGTTAACTTTTCTGCGGTTAAAGCAGATCTGTATCTATAAAATCCTGCATTTTATAGTCCATCACATTCAATAGGGTTTTCTGATTAAAATAAGCAACAAATAGGAACTAGAAACCCAAAATATGAATCAGCCATGTCCACTTGTGTCTTCTTCTGAGGATTTGCATGATTACTTTCCCCCATAAAGTTATTCCTCTCCTTTTGCTAAGTTTACCATTCCCTTTGGAGGATTGCAAAAAACATTTCAGAACAGAAAATGAATAATATTCTAGTTTTGCCACATTTTGCCACAATTTTCAAGCCTCCTGATGTATATTATCTTCTTATATTAACAGAAAACTGTCCCTACCAGTCTCAATAAAGAAGTGTCCTCCAGATAAGGTAAGTAAATCGGAAGGCTGGATATGTGCGGATGCTCGTTACATTTTTATGCCCACCTATCCGGTGAGTACGAGGCAACGTGTGCCAGATGGCCAGTGTGCCAGATGGCCAGTCCAAGCCTGGATACAGTGCTTGAAGCAATTCATTGAAATTAGTTGAAACAAAAGCTATACTCAGTTTTAATAAATCGATACAGTGATGTTAAAAACGGTGATTGTTCCACTTTTAAGTCTGAATACAATTACAGTCATTTCGGAATTTATTATTAGTCACACCAATAACACTACTCCTGGGAAACGTAGAATGTGAGCGTATAAAATATCCTATATGTCCACCAACAGTTATATAGGATACATACCGAAGGTCACCAAAGAGAGATACTTTCATTTCAGAGGATGAGAGTCAGACAGCGGCCACTTCCACAGGCATCACTTACACATTTTGACCATAAGCCAACTAGCAGTCAGGGGCAAGTTTAAGTTTTTTTGGGGGGGGGGCTACACAAAATGTTTATCTGGACCCCATCTTTAAAACATGTACCACTTATCATCACAAGTTTGTTTTTAAGAAAAATAAATTTCAGTGTTATAGATCTCTCCGCTTCAACATCAAAGGGGGCCCTAAGCAGCTGCCTTATCTGCTTATATGTTATATGTGCCATCCTTACTGGTAGTAAACCAATTGCTATCAGATACTATGCGATCACCAATTAGTCCTGGAGGGGCACGTTCTCTCTTATAAGTATTAAATTATTTTGCTTAACAAGACGTTAATGGCAGCTCCAGAGCTTTCAAAGTTTTCCAAAATATCCACTTTATAAGCTGTGTTGCCTCATATTTGACTTCAGTGTTAATTACCTTGTTGACTCATCACTTGATGCTTGTATTTTACATTTTACTGGTATTATTTCAGGCAAGGATACGTGTACAGGACACCCAGCTTTATGGAAACACCCAGCTCTTTCCTTGTTTTATTGCTGTACTTACTCAAAGGGAAATTATGAAACAAGCGATCCATGGGGTTTGATTTACATTCAACAATCACACCAGCTGACATGCTATTGGAAATTCACACGCGACAGTGGGCAAGAAGGGCCGGGGGTGCTTATTTTAATCAATAATATGTAGCATTAATAATGTAATTAGTTTTTCTTATTCTTAAATGCTCCAAATGGCGTGGTTGAGCAGGGCTGACTGTAATATAGAGGCAAAGTAACGCGTTGTGTTGGGGGACCCACGGTTAGCTTCTTTCCTGTGTTAGCAAAGGAGGTGGGTGCTCGAGACACTGTCCTTAAGACCACTTAACAACATTTTGAGCATGATCTACCAACTTGAGTAAGAGCGATTACTTAATGTCCATGCTTTTCACTCTGGCCAGCAGCCGCTGTACCATAGGTCCTGTTGTTGTCATTGCCCCAGCGAGACGCCATTAGAACAGTCTGTTGGAGGCAGATACGTAGCGGGTACCACCGGACTGTGGGGTAGGGGTAGACTTGCTTAGGGCCTGATAATCATTAAATATGGTCCTGCTTATGTTCATGGCTGGATTGTTCATTTTGTCATGCACAAGGCAACCTACTAGGCACCTGCCTGGGGTCTGGGGTGGCCCGCGTATATACAGTGTGCACGGGTACCTAACAGGATGGAAACTAAACGTACCATTTGCCACTACTGGTTTGAGGTGTGTCACTGCTAATGTCTTAATCATTTCCACAGCTAAGAGACCACATCTGCTCATGATCTGTAAGTAAAACAAAAATGGAAGGACAATCGGTAATTTTTCTAATATAATCAATGGCCATCTCTATCAGAGGCATCATTCCTCATTTTTCTCTATATAGGGTTCTTTCTATAAATATATACCAATAAATTACTATTTTTAATTCAACAAACCATTGTCTAGCGAGGTGGTAGGTGGTATTTTTTCAGCATTATAGTAACTTTTTTGTGTATCTCCTTCATAGTCAAAGAGTTAAGGACCCTGGGCGGATCACCAATTTAGTGAATATTTCCAGTTACGTTGTTTTGAACTCGACAATCCACTTTGAGCCCATGTTAAACCACGTTCCAGCCAAGTTTGGTTTCTGTGTATATGAAACCCGAGAGCTTGTTATGTTATTTGCATGCTTTCTGTAGTCAACTGCGAGAGTTTCCTTGCCTCACTCCTAGAATTCTAAATTATTTTTATGTAATTTAGCAGCTGGACCTGATGCATGGCACTGAAATTTAGTTCAAAGGGACCTTCAACCCTGGAATAACGTCACTGGGGCACATGTGACTCAGTGGAACAGTTATTTTCATTAACAAAATTATTCTCAAACTGGGATACCCCCAACTCTTCGCGTGTTTAAGGTTCTTGTGGATGCAGATATTCCTCTGGAGCCGGCTGTCAGTGGAGTTCATGAAATTAACACACATTAACAGCTACACTAATGGAAAAAATGACCTTCGCACAAAAGCATCATCTTCTTTCCAATAGGAATTATTTAAAACTTGATCTATCCATCCCAACATAAATGTTAATTGCATGGTCATTAATATCATTTTCTTAAGGCGTGTTCAATAATTGTCGGTATTGCTCCAAATGGAAGATATTTCTTATTCATTTTAAATAATAATAATAATAATAATATATATATATATAAAATTCATGTATTAATAGGTATAATACTAAGAGTGTTTAAGTCCTTCTTTCTTATTAAGTTTGTTGCTTGTCCGGATGATGCACAGTTTTCATGTTATTACATTTTTCATTATAGATAATCTGTATGATATATATATATAGTACATTGTATACAATGTAGGTATGAAAAAATTACTGTTTTTGCTGTTTCTTTAAAACCTCATGTGAGGCATCTTCCTTCTTAGACTATTAATACCACTTGGCTTTCTGTTAGCATAATGTTTTACAAGCAATAGTAGTTCAAAGAATAATAAGTGGTTTATAATAATTACATTTAAATTGGTTTAATCATCATCAGATGGAAAACATTAAGTTTTCTGATTTTATTAATATACAAGATGATTTTAACTCAGGGACAGCATGTAAGCCCAAATGTTAATAGCCTCAAAATAAGTAAATAAGAGAACATTAAATAAATGGAATTTTAGGCATGGCGTTGGCTGAAACTGGATACTTAGGATTCCTTCGATTTTAGATTTTCAGAGAATCATGACAAATGTCATATAAGAAATCTGCATACTTCACACCAAGGAAGGAAGCAATGTGTAAAGGGCTTTATTCACTAAAGCAGGGCTGTAACTTCCTGGGGCAAGAGATTTGGCCGGAGAGTTTTCCAAAGAGTTGTGTTTCCGCTCCCTGACTTACAATGCATTATGAAGATCCAACCCCAGCGAACCTCTGCTACAGGAAGAGCTTGGCTGGCCATGCATAATGTAACGTTTCTTCAGTTTCCTCGACCATTGACTTCTTACTGGAGAAACTTGCCACTGTTGGCCCTTTATAATGAATAGTGAAACAGAGGAGCTGAAACCCCAACTCTGATGTAAAGTCTTGTGGATAAACCCCCAAATATCTACTTTCTATAGCTGATAACAGGTCTGTTATTGAGAAAAGCTCCCACCTATTCAGATATATAAGTATATAGGGATGAGGCGTCACAACTGTCCATACACGCACTGACAAGTGGTTGATATACTGATATATGCAAATGTATTACATCATTTTTGGAGAGAGAGTGAGATTTATTACCTGTCCTGTAACTACGATGCAATTTATACCCCAAGAAGGCAATCGAGCAGTAATACTACAAATAAACAGCAAAGATCATATTTATGTTATGTCCTAAAGGCATAGATGGAGGTTTGGAGGTTACAAGGTACAATCCTTGAGGGTCTAGTCTTCAGCGGTATATATCTCACTTCTGCTCCTCAGTGGTATAAATGCAGTCTAGTGGGCCCTCTGCAATCCCTCATAAAACATAATACTCCTCATGATCTGCCATAGCCTTAGGCTTCCTCAGCCTAAATTCAGTTCTCCTAATATTAATCCCCCTTTTCCTCATTTTTTTCTGTTCTAGGCCCACATATGACAACTCTGCCATAACTCCCTGGTACACGTTCCTCAGTGTGGGGAAAATATACTATACTCCCTGAAACATTGAATATGGGTGACCTCAAAAAATAATGGGGTGTAGGCAAGATTTTACTCCTTGAGTCTTCCTGTAGGATTACCAGGGGTTTAGGTAGTGGAGACTCATCGTGCACCCTGCCCGTGCTACTACTTGGTCTTATGTCTGCTTCAGCAATACTTTTTACTATTTGTCACTATAGCACAGGGGTGTCCAATCTGCGGCCCTCCAGCCGCTGCAGGACTACATCTCCCATACTCCTCAGCCTGCTTCTTAGCTGAAAGAGCATTATGGGAGATGTAGTCTTGCAGCAGCTGGAGGGCCGCAGGTTGGACACCCCTGCTATAGCACATCTTCTCCTGGCCAGGCTCCTGAACTATTATGGCTTATAGAAGAGCCTCCAGACTAAGGACAGACACTATTCAATATCTGCATCCATAAGACTCTTAAACACGCCAACATTTGACTATATCTCAGTTTGAGAAGAACTATGTTAATCAAAATAACCGTTCCAATGAATCGCATGTGCCCCAGTGATGTTAAAGAGGAGGAGAACTGAATTAAAAAAATATGCTTTTCTGGTATTTTTTTTTTAACTGGTTGAAAAATCAGGACCAAATGTTCAATTACAGGACCATAAAGCTGAAAAGGTTAATAAATTACTGTAATTTCCAGAATAAAAGAATTTTGTCCTAAATGTATTACCCTTCATAAAATAATTGTACTTCCAAAGTACTCATCCTTATGGAGCGAATGTCTCCAAATCAAGAGGAACAGAACATCAACGGGAACTGACAGGTCTGTGGTTCCAGATGTGTATTGGAAGCGGTTATTCAATATTATTAACTATGCCTATGCGTTGCCAAAAAGAATGTTTGTTTTATAACACCCACCAGCGTGTTCTGTATCTAGGGTAAGTGCCTGGACTGGAATGTTTCAGGCTTTGCTGCCAACTCTGAAGAGGCATACCCCCGGCGTGTAGAACAGGGAGGTGTCCATTTAATCAGATGCTTTCCAGTGTTTTCGTCTTCCCTCTCTGCACGTAGTTTTATTAATCAATGAATGAATTACCTTACCATTCCAAACATTGGATTCTAATTCCATTTAAAAGTTTTCAACACGCCTGTTTGAACTTTGGGGACATTTAAAGCTAAAAAATACTACTGCTGAGGTTATTTATAAGGAGCCATTTTTCTTTGGTTTTATTATTATTATTTATTGATTTATAAAGTGGCATCATATTCCACAGCGCTGTACATTCCACCTTGTGTACAAAAAAAAAGCATATAGTATTTGCACACATAAACACACTATGTTAGCATAGATGGTTAAATGCAAGTCATGGAAAAAAACTGCATGAGAGTAAAATCGGAAAAATAATTTTACCTTATAGCATTTTTCTTATTTTTGTCCCTTCTGTGTCTACTTATTACATGATAGCTAATATATACCTTAAGTATTATACTGGAGTTGATCCAAGTTAACATTGCTGAGCCTTTAAACATAAATATTTTATAAAATAATCATTTCAGTGCACATCATCGAGAAAGAAAAATAAGGGACGCCAACCAGATGTCTTAGAGGATACAAAATAAATCTACCAGTCCAGTGGTGAATTCTTCCCATCGCTCATGTTGTTCTTATCAGTCGTATACTGGTATCACCACATGACTTCCAATTCCTTCAAAACAAACTCAAAACCATCTTTACCCAGAGCCTAAATTGTCTGTTACCATTATTAGCACTAACCTGCTAACCATGCCGGAATCCTTGGGGTCATCTTTGAGTTCATCAGATCCTTCACATGAACGTGCTGCCTACTGCTACAGAATAGTGCTCCCCCATGATGCCACAATCCACTCTCACCAACTTCCATTTCCACCATATGACCCTTTTGGTTGGCATTCTTCTGATTTGACTCTTTTCATTTTGATCTAAAAGGAATGCTGATAGTCATCTATGGTAGTCTTTCTCATGTCACTCCTTATCTCCTGATAGACTTTATCACACTGTCCCTATCGCACACTCTTCATCATGATACTACTGTACATGTGGACTAATATGACCCTAATGAATAGCACCCCTGTTGATATAAACTATGTCAAATTGACCCTTTCATTTTATGTTAAAAGAAGAATTAATTCTAACACGTGGCCCTTCACTTTTTGTTGTCTGTTAAGAATGCCTAAGCATGCCAATCTATCACTTTACTGAAAAACAGTATTACACGACGCATCCAGAAACCGTTCATTTTCCCTTGGCACTTGATTAGTTCTTGATCCAGATCTTTAGTGAAAAAGGAAATGTGCAATCCTGCGGCCCATAAACGGAATTTGTGATTAATTACCCTATTATGATCTCAGGAATTTAGGATTTTTGCTCTTTTTTTTACACATAACTCAAGCTTCATGAGCTGTTATATTTTGGCTGATATGTTTGGAAACTGCGGATAAACAGGGACTTCCTGTTGTTGCTGCTACCGCAGTGTGCAAAACTCAAATATATAAATTCTAGCAATAGTGAAAGGGGTAATATGTCTCTAACTGTGCAGATTGAGGCCAGGGTTTTGCCCTTATCATCCACATTTCAGAACCAATAATTCAACCAATTCACTGCTGTAGCCATACTGCTATCAAATTAATACATCAAGATATATTTGTTTCAAAAGTTTTTTTATTTATATTTTTTGGTAAATTTACTTATGTGGCAGGGAGCAGGGTCATACATATTCACTAGCGGCTATTATTATTGTTATTATTATTGTTATTATTATTATTAATATTACCACCCAGATACAACTTAACAGACCCACTAAAGGGAATTTATACAAAGAATCAAATCTTGCTTGAGGTTAAGAACCATCCTAATTAGTGTGGGCTTTTTTATTTCATATAGGGATTTGGAACTTGTTATTTCTAAACCCAATGATTATCACAAATAATAATCAATGTTAGGAATCCTTAGCTATAAATATATTTGTTTACTAAACCCCAACAAAAATTGGTGCTTGAATTACCAAATAGGCCGGTGTACTAGACTGATATATTCTTGGAGTTACATTATTAAAGCCGTGGATTAGGACACCGATAAGAACTAATCACCAGCCTTTACTCTAGGCCTGGATTTTAAAGAGCCTTTGATGGACATGACTACCACACTAATGTTGGGAGTCAATCTACAGTTCCTCTGGTTGAATTAAAACACCTGGTCATGGGGGTTCTGATAAATTGGACAACTAATATAGAATTGCAGAGGATGTGATAGGTATCATTGGTCCTACATTACATTCTACTGTGACCCTGGATCATCATGTTTTTACCCCCATATTCATATAGAAACCAATATGACAATGTCCACAATTCCCTAAATACCATGTAATCTTAGAATTAATGGGATCAATGTGTTATTTGTCGTGATGGAAGCTTATCATGTTTGTAACCACTGAGAACCGAAGTTGGAGCACCCGATTTTGGAGACCAGTCCACACCATGAGAAACCACTGAAATTCAGAAGAACTATGTTTTTCATTGTCTGGGAATAGCAAAGGCTTAGGTATGCATGTGGTTGGCAATACTTATTTTATTTAATTATGCAGGAACAGTTCCAGCAGGTGGTTAATATGCATATTATCTGACAACATGTCAGTCTCACACATGAAATGTAATTTATTTTGAAGGAACCCTTTCATGGAGTATATCTCTTTGTAGTCAGAAAATTCCAGGTCACTGCAACTTAAACATAAAAAAAAAAAAAATATATATATATATATATATATATATGTATAACATCAATTGTAGGCCATCTTCCAAAACAAATAACAGCACTTTTCCGTATAGCATGGTTTGTATACTTATTTAGTGACGTGTGACATATATACAACCTATGGGGTGTAGTACATGTGTTACAATGTCACTGGAATGAATTCCTTTTGACTAGTAGACTTTCTCATGACCCATTTTACCCTTTGCAACTCATAAATGATGTCTTAGACACATGGGTTAGGATTAAAAGGTCAGAGTTTTTATTTTAAACTACATATAACCACAAAGCATCAATAAACTAGACTTATTGTCTTAACACTGTCTTGCTAAAAGAAAAACCCAACAGTAAGTCTGCTAAAAGGCTCTTACCGTATCGAGCTGTATACCTTCTGTTCCTGTACTTCAAACAGAATATACCTTTGCAGAGATGTTTATTTTCTAGTCATTAGATAATTCTCTATTGTCTGTGCCGTGACAGGGTGAAGCATGGCTTCTATTTAAGTAGGAGATTGGAAAGAGAAGTTTTTCCCTGTAAATAATGGGTTAACTGCTGAGCCAATTAACACAGGTGGCCCAGGTTAGATGACAGGTGGCCCAGTTCTGTGAGTTAACTGCAGGATGGAGGACACTGTATTGCTCTCACCAAGCAAAGCCCATTATCTAAACGTATGTTGGAAGGCACAGGAGTTGTACCTGGGTTCCAGTGTACAAGGTGAGCTGGTAAGACAGACAACTTTTTGTTGACAAAGTGTTAAATGTGTGCAATTTTTGTTCTGTACTGGGAATCAGCTTAGGTGGCCAGACTTTGGTTATTCAGTTAGAGACTGCTGTTTAGTAAGCCTCCTAAATAGGAGTACGTTTTTGCTTTTGCTTTGATTTTGTTTCAGTAAAAGCCTGAAAACCTATTGGGTCTTGGATCTTGTACATTTCTTGCAGCCCTAAAAGGTATCAAAATCTACCCCTACATGGCATTATGGGGAATGTCCCATGGAAAACAATTCTCCTTTAATCTATGTAAAAAAAATAGATTTTAGTTAGTTTTTTTACAAGAAACTTGCTTTATCTGCAGACCTGGAGGCTTTGTCTATATGTCTCAATATTATTGTGCCAAATGGCCTCCTGCAAGAATTTCTTGTTTTTCTTTTCTACCTAAAATTTACAATTTACTGTAAAAACAAAAATATAAAAATGGAAACGATAATAAAACTATATGATTTAGAATTATTTTTGTAAATTGTTTAATTCATGTTTCTATAATAATAAAAACATAAATTGAAATTGACCATCAGCGTCTCATGTATGTCCTATACACTTTTTTGGAACTTTTTGTTTGGAATGTTAATCCTCACAGTCTGCTCAATAAGACTATTTGGTAGTAATCTACCTCCTTTCCCTATATTACTTTCCTGGCATATCCCATGAGACTGTGACTTCAAGTTCGTTCTTTAAGTGAAATAGGGTACCCTGCAATTGCATCTTTACACTTAATATATATTAGACTTGGGCACCAGGGAGGTCTTCGTGCTAGTCTTAGGCAAAAAAAAAAATCTTTGTATTCCGCGAATATTCGCCCGTTCCTGTCTTCTCTTCAGGCGAATATTCTTGGACATTCTTCGTGTTCTTTTTTTCTTCGTTTTTTCCGGTTTTGTATACGGGTTAACGCGTACCGCAGCAGCTCTGGCGCCAGGAGTTTAAATGTCCGTATGAGCAACTCTATTGGTCGCCAGCAGGGGATCATTGGTTGATGGCAGACGAGCCCCCTGCTGGCGACCAATAGAGTCGCTCATACGGACATTTAAACTCCTAATGCAGCAACTTGTCCGGCAGGGTCTTTTAAAGACTTTGTTGGTCGCTGGCACGGACTTTTAACTGTTGCAGCAGGGTCCCAGGTTGTTTTTTTTTTGTTTTTTTTTGTGAATAGCAACCAGTGGTCAGGTAGCACCTTAAGGAGCCTATTGGTCGCTTGCACGGCCATTTAACCTACGGATTTCTGCTCCCGTTATCTAACGCAGCATCGCAGGGGTTAACGGGAGCGGAAATCCCTAGGTTCGCTGTCGCACTGCTCTGTAACCCCTGACGGCGAACATACGGATTTCCGCTTCCGTCAACTCCTGCGATCGCGCAAAGATAAGGTAGGCTAGATGGGGAAGGGACCGGGGAGATTAGTAGACGAAGACGAAGACGATCACGAAGATTCTTCGCGTGTGTGTCTTCGTCTACGTTTTACCACCGCTCTCTTCTCTTCTTCGTGTCTTTGTTTTCATGTTCGCCCGAAGACGAATGCACAAGTCTAATATACATACACAAACAAAAGCCCTGCCTATTTTCTTACCTTTGGTTAAATGGGAGAGGGTATCGCTGTTAATTTGTCCTCCCTGGAATGTGGGTTCAGCATTTCCTCCGACGTGGACTAGTCACACCACAAGCTCATGCTTCTCAGAAATATTCCAGCCCTTGATGTCCTTTGGCATACTGAGGCCCTCTGCTCTCCCCGGCTGGCTAATGGCAGGACCTTGTCTTGGTAGTGCCTGTCTACCTATCTGGTAGTGCCTGTGAGGGTTAATCCTCTTATGATTAACTGAATTGAAGATATTAAACATTAATAAAACGGTACAGATTGAATAATTAGACCTCAACATATACATAATTATTTCCGTAACTGAGACATCCGATTACTGTGTCATATTTTAGATATATTTGTCTTCATTTGACAGAATTCCCCTTTGAAGCTTCAACCATGCATCGGATGATCTAGAACACTCATAGTAAGGCAATATATTTCTGTTTTTGTGGTTTTCCTGGCATTGCATAGGAGCGTGCTTATGACAGTTAAAATGGCTAGGTCTGCAGAATGTTGGAAAATGTCACAAACTAGCGGTTTGCAGAGCTAACATCTGTCAGTGTCCACCCAAAAACAAAGATTTAATGGACTCATACTGGATGAAATCTGTTCAGACCAGTTAAATGTTTTTGGAAATAAAGCTTAAGCTGCGTCTAGGTATGTCTGGTTGGCAAAGACATCCAAACGTTGTGTGTGAACAAATTTTAATTAGCAGTATTAAAAAAAATCTCTGAAGTATTAGAACAGTGAGGTCAATTTCAGGTTGTTAACAATTCTTACACTACGTAAGCGTTGGCAACTCAAATAAGGTACATCAAATTTTGGTTTTCTACCAAAGGAATTCTGAAACTTGATGTTCAAGGGTCCTGGTAACCAAGGCTACTGGCTAGGGACCCTGCACATGGGTGGCCCTTACCAGGAGCCTCATAGGCATAAAAGTAATTTGTGCTGACTGTGGACCCATGTTGTGAGCCAAGTTTAACAATGACCCTAATATGGTGCTTTGGATATACCTGGGAAGTCTCAGGGTGTTTGCTCAATGTCAGGGTCTCAGGTTGAAGGCACAGAGTCTCAGGGTCACACAGTCTGAAAGAGACTCCTGCTTCAACGCCATGATCATATATAAGCCTCCCAATTGGTGCTTTTGCTCCCAGTATGTTATGGTTTCAATCCCCGTTTGAATGCTGGTGACTCAATTAAGCATATATTTAAATAATGACAAGGTCAAAGTTTCCTATTAGGACCAGAACTTCTCTTCAGGATGGCCTATTAATATGGGTTAACGCGTACCGCAGCAGCTCTGGCGCCAGGAGTTTAAATGTCCGTATGAGCAACTCTATTGGTCGCCAGCAGGGGATCATTGGTTGATGGCAGACGAGCCCCCTGCTGGCAACCAATAGAGTCGCTCATACGGACATTTAAACTCCTAATGCAGCAACTTGTCCGGCAGGGAGACCAGTGATGTTCTTGCTCTATCAGTTAAAGACTTTGTTGGTCGCTGGCACAGACTTTTAACTGTTGCAGCAGGGTCCCAGGTTGTTTTTTTTGTTTTTTTTTGTGAATAGCAACCAGTGGTCAGGTAGCACCTTAAGGAGCCTATTGGTCGCTTGCACGGCCATTTAACCTACGGATTTCTCCTCCCGTTATCTAAAGGGTTAATGTTTCAAAAGGGTTAAGGGTCACATCATATAGAAAGTTCCCAGCTGTGCTTATGGCCTATTAGCATCTGACTTTGACTTCGGTCTTCTGCACAACCTCCCAGCTCTTCTTGCCTCTTGACATGGGTATGATATTTATTCACGAAACACACTTCTTGAAAATCCCAGGTTTTATGGGAATGCTCTGTTATGTTCCATAATTGACCCCCTTACCTCCTTCTTAGCATTTAAGCCTTTTTTTTTTGAGAGTTAATGCCTTTAGCAAAGATCACACAAAGTTCATCTGTGTTTTCTAAAGTGTCCGATTCAAGTTCCGTTAGCAACCCTTTAATTATACGCAGCCAACACCATGTACTCATAAAATGGAAGGAATTTATACCAAAACCTTCTCTGAACTTGTAATTTTTCATTGGTGATGACATACCTAAAGATTAAAAAGACTTCCATGTGGAAAGAACTTCAGATCAGAAAAACACTGTGTACTCGGTAATTGTTCTGGATATTTGTTATCAAGTAAATATTAACCGACTAATGTTTCCATTGGTTTTTTTCTTTAGTACCAAGACTGCAGTGCCCTTCAATTTAAAATACAAGGGGTAGGAGTGATGGGGACAGGCAGTAACAGGTGCGGCCAAATTACAAATTACTGACTGATTAAGTAATTGCGAAAATAAATGATGTCAAACATTAATGCAAGGCATGAATACACAGGGGGCTCATACAATGTAAACACAGGGGAAGGAATACATTAGACATTTTGAAGCTTATGTATAAAAAAAGGGGGTTCTGTTATATAAAAAAAGTGGCTGTTCCATAAACACCTTGTAATGGTGTTTACATATTAAAATAAGCAACAAATATGTATTAGTAACCCACATAATATTAATACTATGGGAACAGTCACCTTATCTTCCTTGCCATTAAGTTGTCGCTGATTGTTGTTGATTGACCTGAACCTGGCTTAAGTACAATGCCTAGCCAAGTCCAGCTCATCAAGAGTAAAGGAGTCCGAACACCAAGCCACCTCAAATTCCTCCTCTCATTTATTAGCTTGGTCCTTATGGACACTAGAGAGGACATTTGTTATGTTGCAGGTCAACTTTTACATGGCTCAATCATAGTTCCTACTTGGATTGTGCCGTTGGCCAGCTCGCCTACCTCCAACTAAAATATCTCCCAAACAGTTACACTTATAGGAAAACTATTTACAGTTGGTTTAAATAAACTAATTTCATTTTTTTTTTAAAGAAACAAATGCTTCAGTTCCTCTTTAAGATTGTGTGTGAGGTGGTTGGTGGTACTTCAGTTATACTACAGGTCTCCAGACACTCTTCGGTCAGCCCAGAGGAGGATATTCTAAATGTTTGGGGTAATAGATCCTTCAGAATAATTCCCTTTAATGAATATTACCCACAAAGTGTGCTTCAATATATCATTTATTGAAATGTTGTTCTGTAAAATAGCAAGGTATAACTAATTCATCACTGTGGAAACTTGGAGCTAATGTGGCCAAGATGACATAACGGATAGTTATAGCGTGTTGTACCTTCTGTCCTAATGACTTAATACCAGGGGAGGGGGTGCAGTGCCGTCACTCGTAACATTAAATACAAGGTGGTAAATGATGTTAGACTTTGGCAAAGGGGGTTATGGCTCACCAGCTGTTGTCGAACTAGGCAACCATGAGCCCCAGCTGTTTTAGGACCGTGGCGCCTATGATTCTTAGCTATTCTCCAGAGGACATCAGTTTCTAAAAATGTGCAATTTTTAGACGCTAGTTTTATGACCTAGGTCACCGACCACCAGCGTTGGTTATTTCACCACATTTCAGTATGATCTCTTTTGTATCACTTTGGCTTATCTTTATTAGATATTAAATATCTTTATCAGATCTAGCGTATTGGGACCTCGGCAATTTGTTTTTTTTTCTTTGTTTATTTTTTTACAAATTTGTAAATTTCTCCATGGTACAGCATTATGGAACCTGTAAGTACAATAAAAATTAAACATAATGATAAAACATACCACTCATTTGTAGTCCTTCGACATTGTCTATTCTTGGCTGTCCTGTAAGGGAATGGGATATCTGCTTTTCTCTGGGCCAGGATACATGTTTAGACCTCTGATACTTCACCAAATATATTAAAAAAAAGCCATTTAAAAAAAAATTATTATTGAAATTATTAATATTAAAGCTTTGTTTACATAAACCATCTATTTTTTAAGAAATACATTTATTTCTCAATTTGTTGGCCTATTTTTAATTTTTTTAACAATTATTTATTTTTTAAACTGAGCTGTGACGGCTGTATCTCCGGGTAGTTAAAAAAGAAAAATACGTTACATTTTTCAAACTTTGGTGCCTTAACCCTTTTGCTCCCCAGACAGGTGATATACAAAAAGAAGGCCTTCAGCTGTTTCTTAATGATATTGTAGGACACTTTATTTTTATATGGTATAGATGCAAACCTTCTGAAAATAGACATATTTTTCATAGAATATTTCCTTCACTTCCAACAGGGCCTGCAAATCTATACCTAAAACAAAGAAGGTAAACTGTTACTTTTGTGTCATCCTTAGTAAAAAACAAAAAAACTTGTACTTTGTGGCCCATTAGAACATAGGTGTAATATCACCACTTATATAGTGATATAGACCAATCCGCTCTCTGTGTTATTGCATTTAAAAGCAGCAATGAAATGTGACTACAAGGGCAATCACTTGAGAATTATATTTTCATTACATATTATTACATAGGGCCATATGGTATTTAGCAATAATTTGCCTTTTTCCCCCCATAAAACATCAATGATATTTTAGGACTGATTCACTAAAATGAGAAATTGATATAATGTGAAGGTAACAGTTTTATTTTCACAAAACACATATTTAGTTAAAATAAAAATGTGGGTGTAAACCAACATGGATTAATTCATGCATTTTTTTTGTTAAAATGGAAATAACATTTAAGTTGAACTATAAATATTTTGTTTTCTATGTTTTATTTTTTGTTTATTTAACATTGATGATTTTTTTTTTCAATCTTAGGACAGATTTGAATTTCACAAAATCTATAAAAAAAAAATTGTATGTTAATCCTTTGTAGTAAGCTTGAAAGGTCTCAAATTAAGGACTGTTCACTGCCAGTGGTCATTGTGATTACACACAAGTGTAGGGGACAGCTCACGCATGGGGCGGCAATGACAGTTTCACACAGGTTTCCAACGTAAAAGCGTGTTTATTTAGATGTTGTAATCACAGAGCACCTTGTAAACAAAGCAAACTATAAGCCTGTCCGGCTCTAACTAAACAGCAGGATACCTCTCTAGCAGCCTAAGGTCTGACGCAAAGCAAAGTAACCAGTTTTGTATGGGGTAAAGCTTCATACCTGGTGGGCTGCAGCGCTGGCTGTAGCTGCTCCTTCATTCAGTGTCTCCCTCCCTCTGAAAACCTAACAGCCCTTTCTTTTAAGGCCTCCTCCCCAGTAACGAGCTTAGGAAGCCTCACCTGAGGGCTCCTGGGTTTGCTACCAGGCCTGGCTGAGGTAACCAGGTGAGACATATATCCCATCAACCACTCTCCCATACACTTTACCACACAAGTTTACTTGAAAAAAGATGGGAACAGGGTAACTGATTAAACTGGCTTTTATTATTTTAATATTTTTTATATTGCTTAGTAGGGGATCGCTTTCTAAAGTGATCCTAGGAAAGAAATATACCAAACAATAAGTCATTTATGAATCCAACCCCTGTAGTTACCTACTTGGGAGAACGTAAGCATTAGCTTAGATAGCATCTAAATTATTATCTTCAATGATAGCCTAAGATGTGGTGGGTCTTGTGAGGGATCTGTGTAAGTAATGGCTATTCGGGGATCTGGGAAAAATATTAGATTTGTGAGATTTAAAAATTATTATATTAGCAAGTTATTTATGTGTTTACTGGGCTTATCTGTAACTCCATAAACGTCCTCAGGTACAAACAGCCTTTTGCAAGCTAAAACATACTACATATTACTTGATTTGTAGCCTATCCTATTGCATGCTCGCAAAAAATAACTAAATGCTTGTCTTTTAATCATGGAATAGGCAGATGGCGGTTCACATGGAACCATTTTTCAGAAACATAATATTCCGTGAATTTTTGATGGAATGTTTCTAAAAACTAACCACGGTAAGATGGCGGATCTGTAGTCTTCATATTCTTCTGGAGGAATCTGTCCTGGTGGCGTCCCAGAAAATAATTACACATGACAACAATTTGCAGATAGAAGTCTAACAATATCTCTGTGTTATTCTACAAGCTAACAAGTTGAAATATACATTCTATTATGCATAGTGTACACATTGCGGTAGACAGTATTTTTTATGTCACATCCTAATGGCACAAATGTGCTTCCCATCTGGAGTCCAAGGAAGTGGTTTTGGCATAATTAAACCCATGTGAAGGATCTTGAACATCCTACCGCATATTTTTTTATATCACTCCATTGATATAGACTACTCGTCCAAATTATTCAGCATTGCAAGATGAGTTTCAATGCCAATTGTTCTGTGGTTCACGTTCTTTTGCTTATGCCAATGCTAACATTTCCATTTGTCCTTTTTTTTAATGTAGAGCGGCTGGTACACGCAGTTGCAGATATATACAGCATGCTGGAAGTTATAGCTGCTAATAGTTAAACTAAAGGTTGCGTTATTTAAAGTCAAACAAACATCAAAAGGGCCAACTGTATGTTACTTACATTCTTAGGGGGTCAACTCATAAGAGGATACCTGCTACAAGTACTGAACCAGAATTTGACCAGTTTCTCAGGATTAGACAATAAACCCAAATACACTGGCAGCTGCAGATATGTTCATTGAATTTTATTCTACAGCATAAATAAGCAAACCTTGCTAGGTCTTCCTCAAGCCAACTTTATGACCTTGGTATGCCATTTTTTCAACAAATGCATCTTTTTTGTGCAAAAATATACATTGAGTTGTTGGACTAATTATATTGGAGGGCTGTCAAAACCCGGTACAAATGTACCCTATTGGTAAATTTTATTTTTACATGTATACAGTATAATAACATCTTTACGGTTATACTATGGAATGTGCCAATCATCAATACCTAACGTTTCTCTTAGCCTTTTATAATTCTGGTGGATAGGCTATTTCCGTGATGTGGGCCGTGGTTTCCTTCACAGGTTGAATTGAAGGCTGACAGTGGCCCAAGTAAACAGTCAGTTCAGACAGGGTGGTCTAGGCGCCTGCCTTGTATATTGCACTTAAACTTTCCCCAGCTCTCCCCAAATTCCTAGCACGTTAACATGACTGATCTTCAGGAAATGTTGCCATACTTGGCATCACACAATGGGGGCTTCAACTAGCCTTCTGGAGTCGCAATAACTTCTATACTTACATTAATGAAGTTCACCTTAATAATCTCTTTGACTGTTTTATTGATTGGTTACAAGCATATTCTACCAATATCATTTTAGCTTTCTTATAGAGGCATTAGCGAGGCTGACGTTGCATTAAGACAGGCCATTCATCTTAATAAGTCATACTCAAACATGGACATCTAAATATAAGTAGATTACAAGCTCCTTTTCGGGAACCACGAGACTTGAACCAGGGAAACTCAGCATGGCAGACCATGCACCTACTGGTTTCACCCCCAGGAGGGCTTAGAGGTCACTGGGACCCCTGCCTCCTCCATGTCCCTGTTAAGTGTGTGTCAGATTCCTGTCACACCTGTGTACCGTCAGGTAATCAATGCCCTTTATATACCAGGGGTGCTCCCTTGCTGGAGCATTGTAGTTCCCGGCCCTGCACTTCTGTGAGTGTTTTTCATCTGTGTATTCTGGTTTTGACCCCTGGCCTTGGACTCTGACTATGATCCTGTTTTTGCACTTTGTACCTCGCCTGAATAAGATTTTCTGGCTTGGAGTTTGATTATTCTCTTGGATTGTCCTTTGGCGCTATGTACTTGTCTGCATTCATGTATGACCTTGGCTTGCTGGTCCTGTTCCTGTAGATGGCACCAAGGAAGAAGCCTAAAGGTGCATCAGACAGCCATCTGCAACCAAGTGCGTCTATACCTGCATGCCTCACATAGAATCCTGAACCTGTCCCTGCACGGAGACTTCTACCAGACCTGGTACCCGCAGTGCTGACACTCTTTTAGCCATTTGCCAGTCAAAATACTGAAAGTGTGTGGCAATTTTCTGAGGAGATCTAATATGCTAACAGCTCAAGGTCCATAGATGACTGCTCTTAAATGTCCCAAATTTGCAGAAAACTCACCTAAGAACTGATGATGCAACAAACCACCACCATCATGCTAATTATTAAGCTTGTGTTCCATATTAAAATAATTCATTAAAATAACTCTGCACTTGAATGGCCATGAGAGTGTTTTCTCTTAATCACCAGATGCTGTAACTATATTGACTTCAGTAGAATGACTTCATTCTAGAGGTTCATGTCTGCGACATATTATAACAATGTCATTCCATATAAATGGAAGACAGTTAGTCATGGTACTAGTTGGCTCTCCAGAGAGTTTCCATCATCTCACCTAAAGTCTATAACACAGCTGCATATTTGTGATCTCTGGCATAGCTACCACTGGAGGAGAAACATCGTGAATTCTCCCCGGACCCTTTAAACTAATCTACAAGCTGGGCTGTGCATGATGTAATCATTTACATCATTTTCTGGATACATATAGAATGTATCAATGTGGCAGTAATGTACTACAAATTCTAAGCTTGCATTGTTATGCCGGTGATTTGTAAACTGAACATTTCTCATGTAACAATACTTTATATATAAAAGGTTACTTTCAAAGGATCTCAAAGCAATTACATTTTGTTTTATTTAGGGAAGTGGCAATTTAAAAGCCAATATTTGATGTGTATATGGTTCTGTGAAGGCATTCCCATATGTTTTTAAGTAATTTGGAGTGAATTTAAATCACGCAAACACTATATTTTGTCATTTGTTGATTTAAGTTAAAAGATATACTATGTAATGCAGCTTAATGTCCCAAGTTATCCAATGGTCTTTTAAACAGTCACGCCTTCTATTTTATAACATTTTGTTGCATTTAATTTGACTTTCTCAAAGAATATCGGCTCTATTCACACATGTTATGGGGTGGATTTACTAAAATCACAAAAAGTCGGAAATTAAAAAAAATCGTACTTTCTGGAGCTCATTCTCCAAAACCGAGACTCGATTTACGGCCTTTAAATAAGTTTTTAACCTTGAAGGGTTTTTGTTCACTTTACTCAAACGTTTGTACTGAATTGACGTCTGACTTGGTCTTCAAAAAAATCTCCAAAATGGGCATTTACAAAACTGAATTATGTAGAAATCTTTGCACTCCATGGCTGATGCATGTGATACAATATATCAGTTCTCCAGTTCTATTTCAATTACGCTAAAGGAACATGAAGACATCTGTTTGATGCCTTTAGTCAGGTGTTGCTATTTAAAAAAATAAATAGCATTATAAACAGTAGATAAAAAAAACCCTTATAGAAAACACAATTCTTATTTAATCACCAATTGACCTTTAAAGAGAATTTGTTACCTACATAGCTTCACGCACCATTTTACTTAATAAAAATACCTATGATGTGTTTGGAGATATTTGGAACTTTCATACTTCAGTATAGTTTTATATAGTTTAGTTTATATATTTCATACTTTCATACTTCAGTATAGTTTTTATAGTTTTATATAGTTTAGTTTATATATTTCATACTTTCATACTTCAGTATAGTTTTTATAGTTATATAGTATAGTTTATATATTTCATACTTCAGTATAGGAAGACACCCAGTGGTGTGTAGGGTCATAAGAATCCAAGGCTTTTTGGTGCACAAGTGGGCCCTTTAAAGCTGACATCAATGACATCCTCTGCTAATAACATCTGTGGTTTTGGGGATGAACGTTTGCTCCATAATATAACATTTCACTCATGTGCAATGGTATATTGAATGGCAGCCATTTTGATCCAGAAACATGCCTATATACTAAAATATTCTATATACATGACATCCAAGGAGGTAGGATTTAGGAAAGTGACAGATCCACTTGGATCATGGCTCCATTCTAGTGGTCGTAGCCTGTGATCTGTGAGTAGCAAATATCTGGAGTAATTAGTGATCTGTTACCAAACCTGATTGTGATTTATAAATTAATAATAATCCAACAGAACTAATACTAATTTGTGATCATACATCTTGTAGACAAATTGGCTCTTTCCGGAATATACTTCTTAAAGGGTGGTCATACAAAACTGAAGTAAATTCAACATGCAATATATTGTATTACACATATATATATATATATATATATATATATATATATATATATATATATATATATAATCAATTTAAGGTTAATTCAATAGCTACACAGCACAATCTGCTTTGTTTTGATGTTTTTATTGTTTAAATATGACATTCTCATCTTGAGAATCTATATATATATTTGATTGACATTGATGAATGGTACTATGTCAGCTCTTGGAGACCAATGAGTCAAACTCTTCTTTATTCACATTCATTGTATTTGGCTCATCAAAATTCCATTTTGCGTCTTGATGCTCTAGACTGATTTTTTTCATTTGGGTTCATGGATAGACCAGCACTAGTCCTCTATTGTCTAATCCACCTAGAAATCTCCATCTGCATTAGCTTTGAGAGTCCCAGTATACACTTTGAAGTTATCAGTTTGATTCTACCAAAAAGAAACAAATGTTATAAATTATTTCACAAAAAAATGGGAAAACGAGAACTTTTATCAGGGTGTCACTGACTTGTTGGCTTGATAGTATTTTTATGTCCGTACAAGACCGTAGAGGCTTTGATGTGCAAGAAGGACCGCAAAAGAAAACAATAAAAAGTTCAGGAGAGACCAGCTTGTTGCTTGGTGATTAAGAGGAAGAACCACTGGGTCAGCTCCCTATAGGTACAAACAGATGTTTGCACTGTTTCACAGCTGCTAAATATGATATAAATCCAAAGAATTTCTCGTGTTTTTATAAAACAAAAAAATAAATTCTCAGACAGCAATTTTTTGGGTAATTCAGATACTCTTACCAAATGACATCTGGTTCATGTACGGCTTGAAGCAATCTTTTTAAAAAAAATTTTAAAAAGTGTCTGCCAAAGGAAAGTAACTAGAAACTTGGTGGGTTTCATTGGACATGAAGGTGCAGTATGGAACATTGTGAAATGTCTAAGGTAAGGTTTTGAGTTTCCAAAGAGTAGTCTGAGGTCTACAAAAGACCTTTTCCGTTCTTATGCTATTCTGCAGAATCTGGGGTATAACCAAAAAAAAAATGGAAAAAAAAAAATCAGCCATCATTGATTAGTTCACTAATCGAATCATTTAATTTGTAATCATGTAATTTGCACACCATCACATAAACCAAAAACTGAGTTATTTTATATAATAATAATATGGTTAACTATAGAATTTGCCAGCAGATAAAACCCATTTGGCCCATCTTAGCCCCCTGTTACTCCTGATGTGAAGACTCAGAACTTCATCAGTCCTTGGTCTTAGATCCAGGAGCCAAATGTCTATGCAGGTGCCTCATTAATGGTATTCAGAATAGTGCTTGGGAGTCTCATTTTAGGTTGAAATGCAAAGCAGTCCCACTGATTCAGCTCCTTGGTCAGCAATATAGCCATGAAAAATGAATTAGGACTCACCAAACTTGGGGTACTTTGACATAGTGACTGGCTAAGCATTATATGGGCATTTGGTGTAATGGAATCCCCAATTATTTATCTCTTAGGTGTTTTTTGAATGGAGTTTGCTGAATTCTTGCTTTGTTCTATGTCGTGCATGTTTTAATTTTCTTACTATATTAACAACTTGATGTTGAAGAACACAAAACCTTATAAATAGGTGACTAGCTTTTCTTATATATAATTTTCTGTGATACTCAACATTTCTGAACATGTGGTAATATAGATATACCTGGAATTATTCTTATGTTTCTTTGTTCATTAAAACAAAACATGCGTTCACATTTTTTAGGTTAGTAAATAAAGCAAATTTGCTAGATTTTATATTGGTCTGTAAGACATCAAAACTAAATCCGAAGCGTTAAATGTGGTGATTAGGTATAAAACAGTAATGTGTCAGTTTGGTTAAATTTTAAGTACTTTTGAGTTAAAATGGAAAATAGTTTATCTATTTGGTCTTGGATAAAAAATGTGGAGGTTTCCAGTTTATCAAATAATTTACCTGCTTATTTTGTAAGAATTTCAGGCAGTTAAGTGCTGGCAGTCATTATGTTTTTCTTGATCTTACTTCTAATTGTTGAATTTGACTAGATTCCAAAGTAAAATGTACTGGTTTAGAGAAAAAGTTCTGGAATCCTTCCTCATCTGCTTCTATCAAATCACCTATGGCAATACCACATATAATTCTTTGAGAAATTAGCGTGAATGATCTATCTCGGAACATATTTTACAGTACTTTGGCCAATTCCACTGAAACATTTTGTGTGTGTTCAGAAATTATTTTAGTTTTAGAGAAGGAAAACCAGTTACAAAGGAAACCTCATGGACAAAAAAATAATTTTCTCCTTGAGCATAAAAACCTGGTTTTCATCTAATTTTGTTCCTATAAAACTCCCTTTAACTGCAGATCTGGAGGCGGCCATTGTTGTCAGTCATGTGATATTTTGGTGACTTTCCCTGCTCAATCACCACACTGAGCTGATACTTTATGGCAATGCTAATAGACTTGTGTCCTGGCTGGGTGATTTAAGACTGATCATTAATTTTTCACAAGACCATATGATAAGGAGTCAAATTGTCTCTAGTAGATTGGGCTCAGGTAACAGAGCGAGAACTCATACAAATGGCTAATATGCAGCTGCCTGAAGATTTATATTATGCGAAAACTTTTTTCATTTTTTTTTAAGAAAACATATTTTTGATCTAATACTAGTAATAAAAAATGGTGGGAGTTCCCCCTTAAGTATAGTAGTAGTTAGAACCAGGTGAATACAGAGTCCCAGATCACGAGGACTTGGAAATATATAAAGTTTATCAAGCCTTCTATTTTCAGAATAAATAGCACAATGTTCTCCTTGAAAATCGTAATAAAAATGGATTGTCCGTCTTTTCTTCTCATTGCTGAGAAAGACACACAAAGCCGAGTTGTCAGATGTTTGAAGTACTGTGGCCAAGAACAGATGATTTTCTAAAAACACGGTAGCAGGTCAGCCGAATTTGGGCTGTCGCTCATTATTTGGACTTGGCTTCCCTGCTTGCTGACTAATGTCCCATGCACACAAAGGTATAATGGACACTTTAACGCACACAAGAATGTCTAGCTGATGTCCATGTCGGGTAGCCCCTAAAAGACCCGGGCATTATTATTATTTTTGTTTTATATAGCGCCATCATAGTCAGTAGTGCTGTGCAATGGGTAGACAAGTAGTATATAACATAATAATCTGACAACAGGTGAGGAGGGCCCTGCTCAAACAAGTTTACAATCTAGGTTCCAGTGGCTACTGGCTGCATAATCTGTGATTGGGATGTTCCTTTACTTAAACAATACATGTTTCCGCGCCATTCCTTGGTCACTGCAAACAAGATCACTTATCTCGAAGTAAAGCATCTGTGAACAGATACTTTGGCTTTTACCATTTTTAAATTATTTTATCCACTCTTCTTGTTGCAAAAGTTAGCTAACGTTTTAATTTTCCTCCTGGGTTTCTTGTTACCTTCCGGATTGCTGCAGCATGTGTAAGATTAGTAAATGTAATTTTAACAGCTCTTGCGATGGATCACAGATCTCAATTCTTAATCCTCAATATCTTTTCACAATGTCGGGGCTCCCTTATTTTTCTTACCTCGGTGGAGCTGGCTGCTTTCCACTGATGACAATCGCGATGAGTACAATACTTGCTCTGAAGTCTACACTTTCACCCATTTTAGATTCGTGAACAAAGGCTTCATTGCTTTGGGGTCATCATATGAGATAGATCAAGACCAAGGGATTTCATGTAATCTCTTGCTGTGTTTTTATATTCTTGACCGAGTTAATATTTCCGAGACCTAATCTTTCACTCGGTGATACAGGAAATGAATATTCATATAACATAATAAGTACTCTAAGTGGTGTATTTGTTATCTAAAGCCTTGGTTATTGCATTCTGATGACATTGGAACACCCACAATCAAAGCTATGGCAACCTCTAATAATAGTGATAAAGCAAAATACCTGCTTCAAAAGACAAAATAATTTGTATCAAGTCGGAAGGCACATGTATCAAGTTGGTGGCCACGTGTATATATATTGGCACCAGAGCCTGTTGGACATCCCCAGTCCGGCCCTGATTATATGCCACGCTGGGACCTCAGGGGCAAACATTTGCCTTATATTAGTTAAAGTGGACTACTACCTCTAAAACATAAAAAATAACCAATCCTTTTAGGATTTTAGGTGATTTCACGAGATTCCTCGGGTCTAAGTAATACTAAACAAAATGGGCACGTTTATATTTAAACAAAGACTAAAAGGACAGAATTATTTGATTAAGTTCTTGAGCGTTATTGTCCCTTCAGTAACCCTGCATGGTGGGACTGTTTATTTAATGATTGAGCAGAGCAGAGATCCTATGAGAGTTAACCCATTCCAACAAAAATACATTTTGAGCCCTGCAAACAAATTACTCTTCTTGCCATGTTTCTGCTCTTGAAAGTTTGGAGATCTGCCAGGTAAGATCCCGATTGGGTAACACCATGTGGAGGCTGTTAAATAGAAACACATCCTAAGTGAGCATTGCCCATTAACCCTTTGAGCGCTAGCCCTAGGGTGGCTTTTTGTGCTCTCGGATATGACGAGGGTTAAAGTAACTTGAAACAAATCAATATAAGGAAGATAAAAAAAAAAGTCTGCAAGTGAAGTCCAGAAAAGAGATAGGGCAAGCTAAATTTTCAAAGAGAGAGGAAAGAATAGAACAGCAGGAAAAAAAGACATTGATAAAGGCAGGAAAACCAGAGAACTAGAAAAGCAAGAAAGTTTGCTTTTAGGTTTTATTTTCTGAATGGCAAAATGCATTATCACAGTAGGTAATACTTTTTGTTGCAACACTGACTGGTGGCCGCAGAATGTGATATCAAACAGGTAGGAGAGCTAAAGAAGAGAGATCTGTACCATACATGCCACTGGTCCCACTAGACCACAACCTACCGATGGGCTACCAACCCAGCCACAGCTACACCCCCTTGCATTCCTAGAGTTACACCGTTAACCTGGAATTCAATCTAGAATTACTCAGAATTTGGAACCTTCCGCATTTTTAGTCTGCACCTGGACTTAAACTCTGTTTCATGTCATTATATGACATTTAGAAGAAAAAAAAACTGAGAATTAACATAACAAGGAAGTGTTATAAGTGCATAAGAACGGTTTCCATTTCCAGGTATTTGCCATGCTTCATCCATTTGAACGCCTCATTTTATTTTGCATGTCTACCACATATGGCAGTAAAGAGATTAAAGTATTTAACAGAAAACAGCAGAGACAGGTTTTGGGAGCACTGCCATAAAATGGTGCGTCCGGGGGAAGTACGAAGGGAAAAGTAAAATAAACCAACAGGAAGCCAACGATGCTCTTTTTAAGGTCAAATGTAAAATGTTGTAATTATTAAACAATGTAAGGCATGCCTCCGGAGCTTAGCTGGAGAGTGCCAATCTTGGCTAATTTCCCTCTCATTATGTTTTTTTGCCCTTTTTTTCCTTGTTTCCTATAACCAGGCCAGGGGGCAAGTTCATAATATTCTAATGTTTATTGAGTGTTTAAAAGAAAACATTTAAACATCATTCACAGACAATCAATTGGATGTGATGAGTAATCTCTTCCCTTTCCATATCAATTTTCCAAAGACGTTACATTGTGACTTCAATGAAGATGAAGCGGAACAGGAACAATTGATAAGTTTTGTCCATAGCATTCTTTATTTCAAATGCCCATAGGGGTAGGATTATCACGGTGATGAAAAGCATGTGTATAAGCACAAAGAGCAGATGTGTTGCAGATCTGGAGAGGTCTGAAATATGATTCATTCAAGAGCCCTTCAAACCTTCCTGCGACCTGATAAAATGTACCTGCGCGGCCTATTTGTCTCATTGTCATGTGTTTCAATATGTGGCTTCGGTAATAGAGATCTGGGCTTCAAAGTGGAATCTTATTACATGGGAAACATTGAGGTTGACCTAGAGATAGGGTGGCTGCACCTACTCTCCACCCCTCAAAGTGAACCTGACACTTAACCTCACCTTTGTACAAAAACACACACAATAAGAAATCATTATGGATGGAACTGTTGTATGGACATTCTTAAGAATTAAAAGATCGGTTGAAAATTGATCTTTTATTTAGAGATATTGCAAAATTAAGATTGCAATTGCTTACAGAGCATTAAAAGTTATATTAAACACAATGGAAGTGAATATAAATTGGAACTTAAGGAAAGTCACCATTATTATTCCAATTTTACTAATTACTTTTTTAAACATTGTGATCGCCTAATAAGTGTTTTGGGCTGCAGATCCTTTGCACAAGGGATACAGAATTCCCTACTATTCATTGCAACCAAGTGATGTTTATTAGTGTACTGAATAGAACATAATTTCTCAGCTTCATCGATTAAATAACATTTTGTAAATTTAAGAAATAATCAGAAATAAACTATTATAATGTATTACTCCAGTAGCAAACATTTAAGATGTTTGCACAAACTGTAAATGACTATTCTTTTCAGTTGTCTTAAAATCGATTAGTAAAATGAGAATAATATGATGAAGCCGTCCACCTAAGTTCCCAATAGATAGTAAGCTCATTAGAGCAGGGCTCTTTTCTCCTTCTGTACTAGTATGTCTTACATGTGTTAAAGTTATTGTAAAATTTCAATTGTCTATGATAAATATTTTCATTCTCCTCTCAATCGAAAAAGCACTACAGAATCTGCTGACGCTATATAAATAAATGTAATGTAACTTAAATTAAAGTATTAAGTATTTTCCCCATGTCTGGATACTTTTTTTTTTTTGTTCCTTGTGTGGATTCTTTTCCATTCTCTTTCCACATGCATGTGTTGAGATGGCTGCCCATTAAACCTTACACATTTTGGGGTATTCTGGACATATTTTGAGTCACTATACTAATAAAGAATTTACATGGCGATAGCAACCTTATCCTGCAGGGACCTTGTTGAGAAATGTTTCATAGTGTCATAGAATCACACTAAAATATTATCTTGTTTGGATGTTGGGAAACACATACACAGCTTAAACATATGGCCAAAGTATGCATGTATCGCAGGCCTCTGTGGTACCCAGGTCCAATAGTATGGTTTCACTCCAAGGTGTTGAAGCCAAATGTTCTGTTAGGTCCATGTAATAACTTCTCTTGTTAATAGCATAATTACACGAAGCTAGTAAAACATTCTATGATTTATTGTATCCCATTCCTGAGTAGGTGATGTAAAAGGAATCACTGGGGTTGATCAATCATCATTCTTTAAACACAGGGAACAATTTTTGGCAATTAGAGTTGAGCTGTCAAGAAAAGTATGTGTCATCAAGGTGCAGTTAGTGTAATGAATGAACTGTTCTCTTTTGAAGACAGGAACACACAGAGATGGGACAGATGGAAGGATAACCTATCGGGTGATATTGATAGGGCCGTATACATTTGGGGTCCCCAAGGGAGGACAATCAAACTGCCTTGTTAAGAAGGAGAAGAACAGCAACTTTATTGCAAATTGGTTTTCAGTTAACATACAGAGTGACAATTCTTAATTGAAATGTCAAATACAATGGATGGTAATCTTTTCCTTCCTTTCCTTTCTTTTTTTCTTTAATTCCCAGGGATGTTTTTTTTTTAACAAAATGTTAGCAGGTTACCATAGTCTTATCTTCTTCTCTGGAAAGGTTTATATGAAAGGTATATCTTCTGAGATATAGGAAAGTGATAATCCCAATGCTGCCCAACTCGTCTGCAAGCCCTATACAGTACTCATTTCTGTCATGGCTACTTACAGTGAGCCAACTAAAGAAAGGATCCAGTGATGGTGAAAATGTTGCCTAAAACCTGGGTTTGCTCATTGATGTATCTGGAGGCACCTTCTGGCCATGTGAACACTTGGACATAAAGGTAAAGTCGGGTTCTTCGAAGTAGAGCACTCTTCCTGTTTATGTCCTCTTTGGACCTCTGGCTTTAAAGTCCATGATCTTTTTTAATAAAAAGAAAATGCACGATTATCTGTGTTCACAGTTTTCTACAGAAACTAGTCTTTTCCAATGCTGTGCATGTTGGTCATTTTCACTCCAATGAGTGCTGATATGAGAATATTCAGATGTTTTTTATTTGCTCAGCTTAATGTTGGATTCTAACCAATGCTCGGAGGTGAAAGGGCGATGTGTAATACACTGAGACACGAAGATCAACACATGAAATAAAATAATGTAATGTTTTGAATACTTAAGAAGAAAAGGCAGCAATAAAACATTGTAGGAGGAGAAACAAAAACATGAGTGCCTATATATTTTAATTTTAAATGCATGCAGATGTGGAGCTTTAATCACACGTCACAATCAAAACGAATCCCAGGCAACAACATAGAATTTGGTTAATTTTTCCTTTTTTTGGCATACAGCTTCTGAAAACTGTGCTTTGACCCACAACAGATTAGTGTTATTGTGTCGGCTTGTGTTTGCCCCGCAATAAAATACATGCTTCGGATTTTTGAATGGGATTTTTAAATGATATGGGGAGTGTATAAGATGAATAGACTCTGTCCAGAAAGACTGCCATGATAAAGTAGGTGATCTATCAGTACAATGCTGTCTGATTTTTTTTTTAATGTGAAGGGCTATGTACTATTCAGAAGCAAAGGTTAGGAGAGTGAACACCATTAAATTAGAAACATAGAATTTGACGGCAGATAAGAACCATTCATCCCATCTAGTCTGCCCATTATTCCTGCTGTAAAGACTCAAACCTTAATCAATCCTTGTTCTTGTCATGTATTCAGCCATATGCCTATCCCATGCATGTTTAAAGTCCCTCACTGTATTAACCTCTACCACTTCTGCTAGGAGGCTGTTCTACCACCCTCTCAGAACCCGTGGGGTAGAAAAAATGTCTGTGTCAAGTCCTTATTAATATAATAATATCTGATGTAGCTATTGTAAACAGAGATAGCAATAGGGCTCCTAGAACATAGAATTTAGAACTATGTCTCAATCTCCCAGCTCCACCATGTACTTAAAACATACGCAGAATAGGTCAACTTAGCACCCTAGGCAACTGCCTAGGTTAGATGAATAGCGGAGCCAGACTTTCTTGTAATTGCATACCTGTACATTAAACAATGACGCATACACAAGTCCTTAGCAGCAAAATACAGGTCAAAGTAATGGCTTGTGATCTCACATTAGTAAAAAATAAATTGTTTACCCGCAGTTTCCTTTTATCTGAACAAAATTATGTTTTCTCAGCACTCTGATGGTTGACATTCCAGGTTCCTGTCTTGAAGTTCTTCAGACTCAACTTTCAAGTAAAAAAGCCACGTAAAAGCCTATACACTTACAGAGGTTTTAGAAGCATTGAATACATTTATGAAACCTAGCACATTGTGTTTCTTTCAACCAGTGCAGTCTTAATTAATATTTGAAAATGACCTGAGACTGAATCCAATGACCAGGGTATAACTAATTAGTATCACTGTATTGTCCCAAATTCACCAAACTTCTCCTTGCTTCCCTATCTGTCATAATCAGGAGGACAAATAGTCATACAGGTCTAGAGACAAGTGTTTAAGGTGGGTTCTGTTCCCTAGCAAGATAAGATAAGGTTTATAATATATACAGTACATATTCATATTGGCTACAATCAAGGGTTTTTCTTTTTTTTTTTTTATAAACTTAAGTAAAGTTCATGCAAGGAGTTGATTTCCTTTATGGGTAATAGTTAAATACACCATGGAGTAAACCACATTTGTAAAAGTGATCAATACATACAGATTATATGTAACATCACTTTGCGTCTGGTCTTATTGTTTTTACAACTAAAGGTTCTGTCTTTGCAATAATGTCTCAGGTCTTCACTGCTGGATTGGCCACCATGCTCTGGTGTAGGAAATAATGCATTGCTGGAGCAGTGATCCGTTGATAGCTTTCTGTACATCTGATTAACCCATCCTGAACCAGAAACGTGCACCAGATTGCCGTTGCTACGAATTGTTCATTCTTAGCCACCAACCACTACAAATCCCCATCCCAGATTTCCATCTCTGTTCCCTTGTAAGTAAAACTTTACTGTCGAAAAAAAAAATGTTATATCACTAAACTGCAAATTGGGTTGAGATCAAATATTACAGATATTATACCTCAACTGTCCATTATGCAGATCCCACATTAGCACATAGACCCAGCCACTGGGAAGATGACCACGGACCAGTAACTGATTTTGCCACCCACGTGCCATTATTGTTACTCGTGCGGCCGACTTTGTCCTTTCCTATGTGTATATCTGCAGTCACACACTGCAAAAGCATACGAATGTAACGTGTTCCTGTGTGTATAGCACGGACGGCCCAATGCACATCATGTCCTTGAACTGACCCTGCATATCACACAGTTAATTTGATAAGACTTTGTGGATCCCATCTCATTATTGTAACAACACATGACCAGTTCAGCTGTTCTTAGAGGAGTAAATCACCAGTTTGGGTGCTTCCTAGCACATAAGTAAATCAATGAGTGCGAATACCTAACAGCGACTCACCTGCAGCCCCATCCCTTAATGAATAAGGCCCTGTGTTGTTTTATTGCTGTATTTTATGTTGCTCATTTCCTTTATCTAACCTAATAAATGCCAGAGTGCATAATATGCTGGTTTTAGCAATCTGTGTCGCCCATTCCTCTAGCAGTTGACGGGTTAATAAACATTTTCACATATGGTCCGTCGGAGCTTTTGTGTGTCCTCACTCAGGGTATGAACATTAGGTAATGGATTGACAAGAGGCCTGTTCTCACTCTCATGACACCCAACACACAACACACATGTTCAGAAATGACCCGGGGTTTATTCTGTGACTCACTCTTAATCATTATGAGAAATAGACTTAACCAGTTCATAAATCCAAGGTAGAATACATTTCCCACGTATTCTGTCACTCGAACATCAGCGGTCAGTTGTGACTTGATTAATAGACTTCTAAATAATTATTTGATTTTCAGTAAAGAGCGAAGTTTTGATGTATCCCAAATTTAAACAGGAGCATCAAAATACAATTATCTGTAGCAAAGATGCATTATTTTCCAACAGTTTGCCTGAATAAATAATTGAACCATTGAAAATATTGAACATCCAATCCACTTTATTGTTAATAGTGGTTTTAAATATCCAAAGGGATCCATGATTGTATAAAAAAAATGTTGACTTCTGTAAAATATCATTTTTTTTGTAATGTTCGATGAGGGTTATATAGCAATTCTGGTGCAAAATGTCATTACCACCATGGCAACTAATGGAATAAATGAGAGAAAAAGAATATGAAGACTAACTAGTTGGATGGTATTTGGATGGTATTTGTTCACAGTGGAGCATTTTCATTTTGCAGACAGGTTGGGCCTAAAGTAAAACTTGTGGTACACATATGGATATTTCATAGTTGCCAATTGTCCTGATTTAATCAGGGTAGTCCAAAAGCAGAACTTTTGATTTGCTGGCTGGCTGCCCAAATCAAGGAGCTGACATCACTTGCAAAACCACGCTTTGTGCAATATAGGTGGGACCTAGAAGTGACCTCACACAGTGGACAGAGTGAATCCATGTTACGCAGTAGTGGTAGAAAATGACATCATAGCTCAGCCCACTGATTACATCACTGCATGTCATAAGCTGCGATGCAACCTGATTTATAACATCACAAGTGAATTCAGCCATGTAATAGTTGACTATAATTATAACTTTTTCTTGATGGATCTTTTTTAACTTTACACAATAGAAAAAAAATGGCTGTAGCCTGTATTAACTGTACAATGACCAATTCTAATTCATTTTCATATTATCACTAATTTATAAAGTGCCAATAATTAACCTACCACTCTACACGCCATATGGCTTATGTCAAACTCAAATTGACAAAGACAACAAATGTAAAGCATACCCAGCTCCCAATTTATACTCTATAGGATTAAAGCTAACCAGGCCATTGTGTTTTAGTTTGGGATATGGTTCACGAATGGCCCTAATAAATGTCTTCTTGTTTCACTTGGCAAATCCTGCGGTACATGACAGTCTCTCAAGGAAACATGTGGAATTGTTTAAACTGCACGAAAAGGGTCTACTTTTATGAAGGTGCACCTAGTGTATATACTGCTAGGGTTACAATAATAAATGCAGTGGCAACGTATCCGAGCCGGAGCCTGAATTTGATGTAATACATTTAGGCACACAAAAATTCTCCAGCTGTTAAGCAAAGCAAAAAAAAAAAATGCATTTTTTTTTCCAATGCATTTTTCTTAGAAACATGGTATATCATCATAACAAGTGTAGAAAGTGGAAAGGAAAACAGAGGGGATTGGGAAAATGAATAAAAACATAGAGGAAATATTCAGTCTAAAAGGATAATGTAAGTTAAAACAATAACAGCTGCATCTAGTTTAAGGCTAAAGTGAATTTGCCGAGCATTACCTTAGGCAAGTAACATTAACACGGTTTGTCACATATCTGCTTGGTATTCCTGAAATGTCTCTAAGACTCCTAAACTCTTATAAGCAAGCAAAAAAAAAAAAAAGACGAGGGAGTTCAAACCAAGTGTTAACAAACAATATTTGCGCTGGAGATTTATGTACATGATACATCATTATTTTTGGAGCATTTGTCAATGTAGTTTTGCTCATAAAACACATGTCCCTATTCCTACCCAGGCTTGGGTATTTTGCATTTTATTTTTATAAGGTGCTGACAGATTTTATTCTTTCCCAAATCCTATATTTTTACAATTTAGTACACGGAATAAACCTATATAATGATATTCACAGAATAAAATAACCACTATTTATCCATTGGGAACCCTCTTTATGTGTATACAGAGGAAACGGCCATCTTAACTTCCTGTTATCAGGCACGGCATCATTATGCTTCCCTCGAGTTAGGTTAGGGGAGAAGTTTAGAGGCAAAAAACCCACAAAACTTCTCCATAACCCTTACAAAGGCCACCTGAACCAATCAACAACAATCAGCAACATTGGGAGAAAGATAACTCAAGAGGGAAGCATAACGATGCAGACCCTGATAACAGGAAGTTAAGATGGCTGCTTCCTCTGTATACACATAAAGAGGGAAAAGAAAAATTGTCGGTGCGCTAAGCTAGTCTCAGGCTCAAATAATACAAATGTATAGTATGAGGCCTACCAAACAGGTGTAAGCATGCTGCAAATACAGTGTGTTGGCTGTACAATGTATACAAAAAACAAAATACTGTCTGCGCTTCTCACCCTAATAAAGTTGGCAACAAATATATAAACATAATATAAATGAGAGGGTTTGGTTATATGAATTGGCCAAAGCATAATTAAGCTCACCGCCACGTCAAGGCACACTCTCAATAGGGTGAGAATCTACTCTCACCTCCTACATAAAGAGGGTTCCCAATGGATAAATAGTTATTTTATTCTGCAAATATCATTATATAGGTTTATTCCGTGTACCGAATTGTAAAAATATAGGATTTGGAAAAGAATAAAATCTGCTTTAAGGAGGTGTCAGCACCTTATAAAAAATAGAATGCAAAATACCAAAGCCTGGGTAGGAACCAGGGTAGGAATTATTGAGGGATTATGTCCCTTTTCTCGTGTTTTGTTGGGACATGGATGGATCTGCATATTCGTACATAGAAGACTTTGGATTATAGTAAATGAATTCCAACTCATTTTTATTTAGTTTTTATTTGCATTAGGTTAACTCCCTGGTATACAACGATAAATGTCATCTCCATGATGAGTAAAGCAAAGATTCCAACATGTTTTATATAATTGCTAATATTTTTCTAGTGCAGATGCGATAGTTCATTTTGCAGAGTGGAAGAAATAATTGGCTCCCTTGGTAATACATATAAGAATATTTCCTGATTATTTATTTTTTCATATCTATGTATATATTCTGATGTATTTGTTTATAGGCTGCCAATCAGCAGAGTTATTGGAAACCGGACAGAACTCATGTTCTTTTGCATAAAAACAAACATTTCATATGTAACATGTTTCAGTTTTGAAGTACGGTGACAGGAAACGGATATGAATGGAAATGACAACCTTTTATACCAAATATGGCCCAATCTGATGTAAAAATACACAGAATGAGTGTATCCATGTGTCTGGTAGGAGGAGAATATTTAATTATGAGTTATTATCTTGGTACATGAGGTCACTTTTGACCTGTAGTAATCTGCATAACCGGCAGCAGGGGATACAGGTTCTTATTTAGTATTAATAAATAAATGTAATTTAAAAATGTTTTCCACATTAAAATCCATCACCAACAGTCTGAGTTTTAAAATCCCCATGTGTCCATGTCTAGCCTTCCTCTATAAACTCTTCTCCAAGGTTCCTTTCCCATTTCAAAACTAGCAGTGGCCTGAAATCAATGAGAATGTGCTTTATTTTATTATTAATGGCCAAGTTTCTTATTAAGTACTTGAGCATTGTAAAAATTGGACACGCTAAAATCAATGAGAACGTGGTCTTTTTATTATTAATAATCAAGCTTCTCGTTAGTTTAGTAATTGAACATTTAAATATTTGAAACAGATACAGGGATGGGCTGGCCTTGGACCCAGGGTCATTTCTACCCCGGGCCAGTACAGATTCTTTAAACAGGGCCAGTATGACTTGGCCAAGCCACTTGTGGGAGTGAAGGGGCACAGTGGGTTCACATTACATGATGTTATACAGTGAAAGTGTATCTGTGAGTGTGACACGGTGAGTGTGTTAGTGTATGTAAGAGTGTTTTAGAGTGAGTGTAAGTGTATGTTAGTTGCGGGGGGAAGGGGTCTGAGGCCTGGGGGCAGTCTACCTGACTTGTCTCCATTCCATACTTTGCCCATTGACTGCCCATTTATTGTCACAACAAGGTATCAATGATTACGCCAATGGCAGAGTTAGATGCACAGGAGCATAACACAAACTGGGTAATAAATGGAAATAGAGTAATAAAAATACCTTAAAACCCATTTTATAAAAAAACAAGGAAAGAACACTTTATTTTTAACCCCTTAATGACAATTGCCGGTCCTGGCACGGCACGGAAAAGCATGTGCTTTACGACAATTGACGTGCCAGGACCGGCACGTCTTTAAACGGGTGCAGAAAGCGATCTACTATCGCTTTCTGCACCCAAAAAGCGTTGCTGAATGCCTCGACCTCGAGGCATTCAGCAACGCCGCGATCGGCACGAAGGGGCCATCTCTGGCCCCTCCACGGGGCGTCAACGCCCGTTTTAAAAGCGTTTAGGAGGCGATCGACGATCGCCTCCTAAACTTAAATGGTGTCGCTGGAATGCCTCGATCAGGAGGCATCCAGCGACACCAAACACTAACCTTTTGATGGGCTGTGACCGCTCCGGAGAGCGGTCACAGCCGCAGCTGCCGGCAATCTTCGCCATCAAGGAAGATGGCCGCCGTCCTGTAACAGGAACCACAAATTTTAAAAGTTCGCTAGATGGTCCAGACCATCTAGAGAACTTTGGCTCCACTTGCAGGTTGAATACAGGTACTGCATTCACCATGCAAGTCAATGGAGCCCAGCTTTCTAATCACAGTGTGATTAGTAAAAATAAATTAAAAAATAAAATAAAATTAATAATAATTAGAAAAAAATAGTAAAAAAACAGTAAAATGTAAAAATCATTTCCCACTGATGTCACTATCAGGGGAACCTCCAAGTTGAAAAAAAATGTTAAATTTTTTTTTAAAAAAAATAATAATAAAAAAAAAAATATATATATAAAAAATATATTTTTGTGAGCAAGTCCTAAAATTAGCATATTAGCTTAAAACAATTCTCGCATGGAAAGAGTTAAAATACTGGCATATTAAATGCCCGTGGGGTGTCTACTTTTAAAAAATGTATGATTTGATGGGGTAAATTGAATGGGCCAGGTTCAACAACGTCCCAATTAACACGGGGGGAAGGATGGCCACACATCTAATTTCCAATTAGAAAAATGCACACGTACCAAATGTGGCCTTTTAGTTCCCCCAAAAAATGACACACCCATGCATGTGGGGTATCACTGCACTCAGGAGATGTTGCTGAACACATTATGGGGTGTCGTGTGACAGCGGCATATACCAGGAGCTGTAAATTCATACATAAAGTAGGTGTGTGTGGGAAAAATACACACACAAAAATATTACTGCAAACTTTGAAAAAATGCTGGTGGTAAAATATGTGCATGCAAAGAGTTAAAATACCAGCATTTAAAATACCCTGTGGTGTCTAGTTTTGAAAAATATATGGTTTTGTTGGGCACACTGAAATGGCCTGGCTCAAAGATGTACCAAATAGGGCATGGGCAGTGGATCCCAAATGCCAAAGTTCAACATTGAAAAAAGCGCATGCCCCAAATGTGGCCCTTTTGCCCCAAAACAGCAAGGCAAAATCATTCATGTGAGGTATCGCTGTACTCAGGAGATGTTGCTGAACACATATTGGGGTGTTTTGTGATAGTGACATATACGAGAACATTTTAATTCATACCTGAATTAAAATGTGTGTGGAAAACCAAATGCAAAAAAATGACTACCACAAAGTTTGACAAAGACTGGTGGTAGATATGGTGCATGGAAAGAGTTAAAATACTAGCATTTGAAATACCCTGGGGTGTCTAGTTTTCAAAAATATATGGGTTTATTGGGCACACTGAAATGGCCCGGCTCAAAGATGTACCAAATAGGGCATGGGCAGTGGATCCCCAAATGCCAAAGTTCAACATTGAAAAATGCGCATGCCCCAAATGTGGCCCTTTTGCCCCCAAACAGCCAGGCAAAATCATTCATGTGGGGTATCGCTGCGCTCAGGAGATGTTGCTGAACACATATTGGGGTGTTTTGTGATAGTGACATAAACTAGAACATTTTAATTCATACCTGAAGTAAAATGTGTATGACAAAACAAATGCAAAAAAATTACTACCATAAAGTTTGACAAAGACTGGTGGTAGATATGGTGCATGGAAAGAGTTAAAATACTAGCATTTGGAATACCCTGGGCTGTCTAGTTTTCAAAAATATATGACTTGATGGGGTAAATTGCATTGGCCGGGTTCAAAGATACCCGAAATGGCACATGGGGGGAAGAATTACCAGATTTGGAAAAAATGGCTTTGAAATAGCAAAACGCTACCTGTACTTATTGCCCCATAATGGGTAGAAAAAAGCAAAAAAACATAAAAACATTGGGTATTTCTAAACTCAGGACAAATAGTAGAATCTATTTAGCAGGTTTTTTCATTACCTTTTATAGATGAGTAAAAGATTTTTCAACTAAAAGTTAGAAACAGTCATTTTTTTCTAAATTTTTCACCATATTTTATAATTTTTTTAATAGTAAATAATATGATACAATCAAAACAATGTCATCTAAAGAAAGCCCTTCTTGTCCTGAAAAAAACAATATCTAATGTGTGTGGGTTCAGTAAACGGGAAAGAAGAAAATTACAGCTAAACACGAGCAGCGCAGAAATGTTAAAAAGGCCATTGTCACAAAGGGTACAAAAAGTAAAATCAGCCTTTGTCTCGAAGGGGTTAAGGGAAAACAGATGTACAGAAATGGCAAGGAGTGAAAGAATGTGACATATAAATAATAGGTACATTTTAAAAAGTTGATTAAAAGAAATGAGGACTAAAGTGAATTAAGGGATTAAAGTGAAATTGCAGAGAAAATGTTTATCACATTGATTTTAGATTTGTCCCTTTTCACCTTCATTGGAAAAGACATTGAACCCAAAAATACGTTGCCAGCAGAAGCGTCTGCGTTCATTTTCAGGGATATCATGTTATTATTATTTTTACCCTGCAACATATTCTTTAAAATGTTTATCTAATGTAACCTCTAGAGTAAAAATCATGTTGTTCTAAAACGTGTGTAATATACACAGACCAAAAGTCCAGAGAAGGGAGCTGGTTTTCATTTTGGAATTTGGTGAAATAAAATATACGTCGGAACATCGGAGTAACAGAACACCCACCTGTGACCGCCCACATAGCTCCCTCACAGACTGTTTTGTCTGAGACATAATCTTTCCTGCAAGCAGGAGATTTGAAAATTGATATAAAGAACATTTTTTCCCCCCAGCTCAACACTTTGGAAGTAATGTTTTTAAAAAACATTAACTTTTTTGACATTGTTCTCGTTTATGTAATGATGGTTGAAAGTGCTATATTTAAAACCACATATAATAGCAGTCTGTAACTTCCAAGATTTAAAATGCTCATGACGAGGGGGATCTGTTTCTATATTTAAATTCTTTAGGAAATCTGTCCTATGGTATAAGATAGCATGCAGGAATATTTTATGAAGTATCATACATCAGAGCTAAAAAACTAAAATATTGTGGATATACTACTCGGTCTTTATTGAAACTTATTGCGAGCTATTCTTATTTTGTAGAATGGAAAAAAACAAGCATAATAACATCTGTCCTTATACTGTATTGTTCTCTAGCATTCATTCAGCCATTGACAGTCTAGCAGAGCTTACTTGTGGTACCCTAGAATCATAGAAATTGACCCAGACAGGAGATGAGTTCATGTCTGTATATGTATTAGTCAAACAAAATGCAACAATTTTCAACTTGTACAGTGCTGCAGAACTGATGGAGCTATATAAATTGATAGGTAATAACTTGTATTCAATAATGTAACCTTGTCAGAGGTAGGTCTACAAGTAGATTTGATAAAAATTGTGTAAGAACCCACCGTTATATATTGTTTTTACTTTTATCTACTGGGCTTTATCAGAATTATGTTGGGGTAGAACTGAGAAGTAGTTAGTACATAGGATTTAACAAATAGAAGTGTCTAAAAGCTGTACAGAAAAAGATTGGGCTTACAATTACATATCTGCAAACTCAACCTATAGAGAAGCAGACTGACCCTATAAGCTGCCACCATTACTAGAACATACCGGGCTCAAAATGACAAACCTAAAAGCTTACACCAGTACCGAAACCCAACACTGAGCCCAAAATGTCATACCTAGAAACTGACGGCAGTAATGAGACATAGTGAATCCAAAATGACTCACTGATGAGCTGACACAACACTGAAACTCCGTGATATGCATATTAGTTGATAGTAGACGTGCCAATGCGCCAAAAACGATTAGGCCGCATTTTCGGTTAATTTTTGGCCCATTCTTTTTCAGACAACAAATTCCTACCCATTTATTTTGGACAACAGGTTATTTTAGATTCAAAAACAAAAATTAGTTGTCCGACCCTCACATTTGCTCTCACTCACACTCTCATTTTCATTCACTCTCTCTCATGCTATCTGAATGTCTCCATGCTTTTTCTGCTTCCACGTCTCACAGCTCTGCTTCAGTATCTCCCATCTTCTTGTCTACAGACATAACCTCCTAGCTCCACCAAAATGGTGGAGCTACCAATGATGTCCTCTCCTCAAATCCTCCAATACTGGATGAGAATGTCATTGGAAGCTCTGCCATTTTGGTGGAAGTTCACCCAGTGTTATCCTACGGCACAACGACAGCTTCCGGTGATGTCCTTACCAGAAGATCTGACATTTTGGCAGACTTTTGCTGGTGGGGTCATGTCCATGGAGATGAAGCGGAAGAGAGAAGATGTGAGACATAGAAGTGCTCAGTAGAGAAGGTAGGGAGATGTTCAGAGAGTGGGAGAGAGTGGACGTGAAAGAGCTTGTGGATTTCAGACAGAAATTCTGAGCAGTTTGCTTCATTTTCATCTGTTTCATGGGGGTCTGGCCATGTTTTTGGGATGAATCCGAATGCATAATACTAGCATTGAAATAAGCTTAATCTGCCATCAGCCTCATATGCTACTGAATCACTCTCTCTCTCTGTGGAGGTGGCAATTTTTCCTGCAGTAGTTCCTGTAGATCATTTATGTGATCAAAATATGCCCAAATTCCTTTTATATCAAGAAATATGTAAACATCTGGAAAATGTCTTCAAGACGTACAACAGAAACATATGCTTTACTAAGGCTTTAAAAATAATTTAAGAGTATACAATATACCCCACTTTAGAACAGGAGTGGTTGATTTCAAGGGAATTGGTTGGTTTATATTTTTAAACAAGGACTCTCTGGCATATAAGGATGTATAGGTTTTTTTTAGGAACTGTATCTCTGCTGATCATTAATACTGGTACCCCCCTGTCCCCTTCTCTGTATACACCGTTGGCACCATTTCTCCAGAAAAATACAAAAACCTGAATTTTAACAAAATAGATGGCGGTCTGGAATAAGTCAAGTTCAATATCAATTACATGGATAGTTGTGGCATTTGACTGAACTCAGATACTGAGTTTAACCAGGAGATAACAGATTTAAACAGAACCTTGCTGAAGTCAATGTGTGACTTTATTGACAGAGTCTACAGCGTCCTTAGACAACTTAGTAAAATAGTAAGGTTGCCCAGTGATACCCAGTGACTTTGGTCTGGCTATATTTAAGTTGGATATGAAACTCGCATTTAAGGTATCAAATGGACAGATGCAGTGAGTAGTGCTACTTTAATAAATGGGCCTTTAACAGGATGCATATTTCACTTTGATTTCCATGCAATAGGAAAAACTGTTATATGAGTTATGAAGTACAGTAATCAGTCCTTGTGACCACTGTTTTTTCCAGACCAGTTGTGAATTTGTCAGAATGTTCCATTGTTCCTTTTTTATAATTTTGTAGTTGGTTACATAACAATCCCTTCAGCGTAAAATTCCCATGATATTCCTGTTTTATGGGTTCTGAAATCCATCGTTGTCTGCTTGCAGACCATCCTTCCAGCCTAATGTTCAGTCAACATTTGTGGAAATTCCTATGCGTAACATTGCTATACAATGGTGCTACATGTAGCTGGTGCTACATCAATTCTAGCTCAAGTGCTTTGGTTATTAAAGCTTATCTTCAGCTCACAGCAGTTTTCTGGTCCTCTTCTAATGAGCCCAAGTGATTCTCTTATTATCAAAGATGGATATTTTAACAATGACAGAGACAATGATTGATCCATCCACTTATGTTCATTTGGAGTGATTCCGAAAACCTGCAAAGCTAAGAAGATGTGGCCCTCCAGGGATACAGGTTGCACAACCAAGCTGTTGTGAAGAACCTCATTGTGTAAGCTTCCCAGTTCAAGTACTATTCAGCAGGTTAGTCAAGCAAGTCAAATAGTCAGATATTTTGACAAGGTCAATAGGTACATCAGTAGGCAATGAAGCAGAACATTGTTTGTGTCCCTCCAGGCCTAAAAATGCTTTAATTCAAGGCTGCCCTGCTGGTAACCTGTTCGCTAGATGTACCCCCCCAAGCCTGCATGCAAAATCATAGCCTCTTGTGGCAGGTTTTTTATTGCATTAACTTAGAAACAATTTTCTAAGTATCCCTTGAATGCCTAGTAATGTTACTAATTTTAAGAAAGATTTCTCAATATATTCGATGTGATCATCTTCCTATAAATTGTTCCAGAGATGTAAAGACACGTTGTAATTCTGTTTCTGGTTCCAAAAGATTTGTCTACAGCCGGCTTATATGATCCCAATATGTATGCACGCAGTGGGCTGGATAGATTTAGCAGACAGTACCCAGCTGTTTCACATACTACCTCTAAGGGGTTGGGCACTGTGCTGTTTGTGTGCGTTCTTAAGATGGAAGTGATTAACATAAGATCTACAAGTATTATTTTAAGTGTTCCTGCCAAACCATTTTCTTACTGTGCCTCTCTGGTTCACATTACTTAATTAGAATGTTCTGTATCTCTTCTGGTTGGCCACTACCTTGTCAAAACTGCAAAGTTCCAATGCTTGCAATGAGCTAAACACTCACTCAGAGGCTGTACATTCATATGGTTTTAAGAATATGCATATTTTCCATTAAGTTGTTGGTTTTACACTACAGACAGGTTGTTAAATAGCCCCATGGTGTGTTTACGGAATATAGACAGCAAATGCATCATCCTAAACTTTGCATGTACCATAAGTACCATGGGAATTTATGCACTGCGTTCTAATGTGTTTGCTGTGAAACTAGAATTCAAGATTTCCATAAGTTACCAAAGTCTATTAAGGTCACTTAGCTTATTTAAGTCAGTCTGAGTTTTAAGACATTGATCCTTTTTCCAGGAAAGTGAATCCCCCACTCCCTCCCTCCACCCCTGCGCTCAATTCCAAATTTCTAAGCATTGGATAATGTCTACAGGTTAATTGTTTCAATTTCTTGCTTTCTAATTTTGTTTTGCAGATTTGATGAGTTAAGTTTTCAATGGGTGTTAATTGTCGGTATCCGTGATATCCCGATTGCTTGTTGCATTTTATTAAAACCTGAGTGATAGTTGACGTCATGAAACGGAGTTCTCCAGTTCATCCTTAGAGGGAGTAGACGTTATGAATATTTCAGAACGTGGATATTTTATAAACCAGTTTATCTAATAGCATAGAAGCACGCAGGAGTACGTTTCTTCTACTGGAATTCTCAAGAACGTTATTGTCAGTTCTGTATATTCTCGATTTTAATGTTATTGTTAATTTTCATCGCCCTTCTTTAGTAATACGGCTACATAATCTGCTGGTGTTCTATAAGTAAATGTAATGCCATTTGTGGCAGTCTCATTTAAGGACTACCCATTGACAGGCTGCACATGTGAGTGCCACCACTAAAACATGACTGGGATATCGATCCCATTATTCAATAATTGTAATAATCATTAAACATAGAACGCACTGCTGAGTGCTGCTCACTCATTTGCAGACTCAACACATATCTCATATGCTACTTATTCTGACCACGATCATGTCCTCCGTACAAAACAATACTATAATTCTAAGCTAATAACCAATGAGGATGTTATAGCCGACAGGTGCAAAGTAGGTGAAGTGGCGGATCCAACCAACAGTGGCTACAAACATTGTAGAAACCCCATGCACGCTCACTTAGCTAATTAACAATAACATTCAAAAAGTGCTGCATATGTTTAAGCACTTGGGTGTGAAACACGTTGAGCGATTATTTAAACTCTTTATACCTTGTGATGCGATTTGCACAAAAAAATATCTTCACAAGCAGCCCTTCTTGAATTTCATAGTTTATTAGCCAAGTGAGTGTGCACAGGGCTTTACAATTTATACTCCGTACAAAACAGTCTTATTAAATTAGAACTCTAGGAAATGGGTGGCAGTGGCTGAAATTAGCCTGAATATAGTGCCGACCCAGCTCTCGCTTGAAGGTATCTGTTACACTTAATAGGAGAACCTCCAGTTAGTATAATCCTTATCTTTACTGCTCTTACTGGCCCCATTGAGTGCCAAATGACAAAAAATAATTTAACCAAAATGATGGGGGAAGGATCTCAAAATCATTGCTGGGTCAGCGCCTTTTTTCCTGTTTGAAAACAAGTTAGAGGATGTAAGGGATATGGAACAAGCCCTAAGATAAACAAAATAACTCAAGATAAGGGACCTAATAAATTTCCAGTCTTGACTTACAGTGTTTACAAGCATTTCCTCACTAAATTTTACTGTGCCTTTATAAAACAATTATTTCTCTTTGTTGGTTTAGAAGTAATAAGTCACAAAGACTTCACCAATACTCCTTTTACAAGTTTATGTTGTTCCAAAGTATTCATTTAAGGGCTAGGAGGACCTAAGTACATCAAGTCATGAGGAAGCAGTGGAGACTACTTCTTTATTTATGTTCCGTTGATTTTATCTCATTTTGTCTATCATTTGTGTATTTCCCTACAGTTCAAGGTAGAAAGATTTATTGTACCGTATACTCTTTTGTTATTATTTCTAAGGAAGGTTTCACAAAATAAGCAAAATGTAACATATAGAGATTGCAACAAGAATATTTATTTAGGGACAGGATCTGGGAAGGGTCATAACAGAAGATGTCCTATAGAAAGATGTGAAGGCTACTGTATTTTGAGTGGTCATGAGATAGCAGACATGATTACCAATTTTGTTATTTGATAGGATTAAGCAATCTCTGTAGACAAAGGCTACTTTCAGACCACCAGTTGTCTGCATTGCCCAATTTCCAGTAGCACCATAGCTTGTCACAGTAGATCTGGCCAGAGAAGCATTACAAGAAAATGTATACCTAATGTAAATAAAATTAAGAGTCAGGTTTGATTGAGAACTTTTTTAAACTGAAAACCATAGCACCTATGTATGTTTCTCTGTATTACTCATTAAACACCTTTAAACAAGGTCTATCTGGGAATGAAGGATATATAGAAATTTCAGGAACTGTATTTCTGCTGATCATTAATATTGGCATCCTTCCTTCCTCCCCTTCTCCGTATCCACTGTTGGCACAGCTGGAAGAGATTGGTTATATTCAATAATATCACATCTGCAGAATTTCATGGCAGGAAATGAACAATTTTGTTTTCTCACCCCCACTCCAATATCTAATTTCATAACACGTTGTTAGAACCCACAACCTAAGATCACTTATTGAAAAAAACAAAAGCTCTCAAATATTCCAGAGATGGAATCTTTCACACGAGGGTTCACACGGTCTAATCTCTTCAATGATTTATGGTCATTTTAAAAGTTGTAATTTTCAGTCTGTCATGAGTTTTTCTCAATAGCCGGTTGACAGCTTCAATGGTGTTTAGACATTCTTCTCATAATTTCAGCTTTGTTTTGTCTCTGTCCTGCTTTGGAATTCCTTCCATTGTATCTGAAGTGACTCATGGCAATAAATGAATCCTTTCCTCTTTAGCTCCTAATCAGACTAGAATGGAATGACCCTTGTCATGTTTGTAAAAGACCAGGTTTAATTAGGTCTCAGCAGTAGTCGGAGAAGTTGGTCTCCCTATATTAACATATAACGGCAGGACTTGATGTACCAACTTTTCTACAAATGAAGCTCTCAGCACAGCAGCAGCTCATGTGTCCATCAACTATTTTAGCAGTACATTAAACCGAATCAGTGTATACATTTGCATTGCAAAGGCGAATAACCTAGAAGGAACACATTCACCCACTTAAAAAGCTGTAAATAAAAAAGTAACCGTGATGAAATATCATCCTAGGTAGTCCCTTGGAGCAACCTTGCTGTTTATGCAAGTTTGTATTGCAACAGCAGCTAACCGAGCAGTAGCCGATTTTCTTAAGTGGCTGGTCTGGATCAGCAATAAAAAGCATATCATAAAATAACACTGATCAATACTGATTTGTCATCAGTCATCAATCAATACTGAGTTGTAATTTGGAATTCTATGTTTAGAATGTAGGTAGGTAGAAAGATATTGCTACTTGAATTAGTCTTACTATCTTACCATGTTGGAGTTTTTAAGACCGCGTTGATTGCAACATGCAAATGGTTAAAATGCGTCTGCTGGAGCACTTGAGGACATTGTTAAGGAAATTCTGATCCAGTTTTGTATATACAGGAAAACAAGTACAATTGACTATTGCCCAACACAAGAAAATGCAATTAGATATTTTCAATAGGTTTAATGAGTAATATGTCAAAGGGGTGAACGTCGGCACCCCTGCCCGATTTTAAAAGGTAAAAAGGGCATATAACAGCAATTGTATATTGTAATAAATCAAGTGCTTTGGAATTCCTGGTTTGGCAACCATATTGTAGTTTTTAAAATGTTGTAATACTCTGTCAAGTGTTAAAAAGCTATTTCATTTTCTCTTTTCCCCAGTCCCTAGCTGTTTGTTGTTGTGCGGCAGATGTGTTCCCATCTAGCACTGACTTGACAGACAAAACCCCTCCATGTGCTTGTGTGGAAAATCTCCCAATGGATTGCAATGGGAGTGTTTTCCTGCCACTGTTTGGGTGCTCCAAGGAGTTAATCACTGGCCAGAATTGGCAGGGAGCTGCAGCTTCTCCTTATGGTAATTTGATTTTTTTTTTTACATTTTAAAGAATGCATATTAAATCACTTACACTCCATTCTTCTTTGGCGAAATTGTCTGGGGCGTTAAGCTGGTCGTTGATAAGATAAGCTGAAGCCCCATATTAAAGATGATAAAAACAGAATTCTGGAGCAAGTTGTGAAATGTGGGGAAAATCAATGGGCAAAATCCATTGGATTCCACTCTTGTGAGAACACCAGTTGGACAACGTTTCTCAAAACTGACTTTATCAGACCTTAGTATTTTTAAATTAAAAGGAAACTTCATTAAAACACTTAATAGTAAACTTGGGAATTAAAGTAGAACAACATATTTAGCTCTACGAGAGATTGTGGTTTGATATCACATGGTAAACTTTCCTGTTCACTCATTAAGCAACTGAGTAACAACCACAGGGGTTGCAAATGTAACTAGGCACAAAACTCTAGGAGGCCCAGGCAACCCTTGCAATCACTGCCACTTTAAATCTGTTACTCCTGCACACAAGGCAGCTTATCCCTCTGGTGCCCACACAGGGAGACTCTCTGATAGCAAGGATGGCACAGGCAGGCTCTCTGGTAGCAAAGATGGCACAGGCAGGCTGTCCGGTAGCAAAGATGGCACAGACATGCTGTTTGGGGGCAAAGGTGGCACAGACAAACAGGTGGTAAAATCAGGCTGTTTGGGAGCAAAAATGGAATAGATAAGCTGTTTGGGGACAAAGATGGTGCAGACAAGCTGTTTGGGGCAATGATGGCAGACAAGCTGTTTGGGGTCTGGAAGGGCACAGACAAGTTGTTTGGGGGCACTGACAACCAGTTTGGTAGCAAACATGACACAGGCAAGCTATTTTGGGCCACTCACAAGATGGTACAGACATGCTGTTTGTGGGAACAGGCAAGCCGATTCATGGCAAAGATGGCACAGACAAGATGTTTGGGGCAGTGACAAGCTTTTTGGCATAGATGGCACAGACATGCTGTTTGCGGAAACAGGCAAGCTGTCTGTGGGCAAAGATGGCACAGGCATGCTATTTGGGAGCAAAGATGGCACTGGCAAGCTTTTTGGTGGCAAAGCTGTTTGGGGTCGGGGACAAACTGGAGGCAGAGATGGCACAGGCAAGCTGTTTGGGGGAGATGACAAACTGTTTGGGGTACAGGCATGTGGTCTGTGGGCAAAAATGGCCCAGACATGCTATTCGGGGACAAATATGGTACAGACATGCTGCTTAGCAGCAACGATGGCACAGACAAGCTTTTTTGGGGGAAAAAACAATGGTGTATTGATCACAGGTAGCCAACATGTATCTTCTGTAAAAACTGCACTTATTATGTTAGAAAGTAGGTGGTAAAATATTGGTTAAGGGTCAAAGAAATGACAGTTTGTCCCATTCAGGGCCGGACAGGGGATGATGTGGAATTCTGGCACTTTAAGGCCAGCGCGCACCAAACAACATATGTGTGCCCACTGGATGAATACACAGGGCCACACATTATGATTTAATACTCACAAAGGATGGACCCACACATATCCAGCCAGCAGCCACACACTGCAGGACCCAATCTACCACCGGAGTGGCAGTATTGGTAGGCCAAATGATCCAAAATCCATATTGCAGCCCATAAAACTGTGCTGTTTTGGAAATTCTCTTTTGTCTTTTTAACAATTAGATATTTTCCCATTACCCCATTACAACAGTAAGTAAGTTTACAAATGGATTCCACTAAATCTCTGATCCATGTTGGGATGCTAGTGCAGTTGGGAATATTTTCTACTTTACTAATAAAAATGTAAAACACCTGAAGTGGCTCTGAGCGAAAACGAACTGGACCTTAACGAACAAATAATGGAAAATTATCTTTCTGTTCTGTTATCATTTTTAACACAGCATGTGGAAGCGTTTGCAATATCCTTGCCTCTTCTATGGAGAAATGCTGTTTCCGACTATTTATTTAAAATGTTGTTAAAAGCTTTGTAACCATTTCTGTAACTGGTGCAAAAACCAGGAAACAGGAAGGGGTTTAGATGAGTGCCCACTGTACCCAAAGCCTTAATTTTCCTACCAGACTTTTTAAAATGTTATCACATTATATAAACCAGGGTCTAAGCTCTGTTGATTAATGCCAAATTTAAGTTTGCTAGTTGAAGTGTGATGTTTTACCAAAACCCATAAAATCCTCATCTAAATAAGGATCTTATAGAACGTAAATCTTCACTTACAGAATATAATATTCCAGGAGTCCCCAAAGTTCCCCATTCCGAGAGGGAGCAGCATTGTGTTTGACCAAACTTTGACCCCTAAAAAGTTACAATCCATTTTCAGCTAGCTCTGCTTTGTGTTTTACATGTTCCCATAACTTTAGTTCTCCTTTGTTCTATCAAACTTTAATGGCCATATGTGCCTCTAGTTGGTAAAACCAGGTTATGGTACCTTGACCCACAAAACACAAGCACATTAAAGGGATTTAATTAGTGTCTAACAATGGGAAATCAGAAAAAGGCAACGGTTTATTGTAAATACTATTATCATCTAATTAAATGCTTAAACTGATGTTTTGGTGCATTATCGGGAATTATTTATCCACCCACGCTTGGTTCTGTGATAGGTGATGTATTTATACACTTAAGAAATAATGCCCAAATGATAACCATTGATTTGTACCTTTTTTAGAGGACTAAAATTATAAAAGGACAGTGTAGATTAAAGCTAAACCCCCTTTACCATAAAACCCTTAATAAAACTGTAGTAAGCCAGTGGGGAGTTTTTATTGTATTTTACAAGCATTTTCAAGAATTAACTGTTTAAGAAACTAACAGAAGTTCATGCAAAGTTCATCTCTGCAAAGCATTTCTTTGAAATGCTTGTTGATCTTATACATATTGTATTCTGTTAAATTTGACTTTGAGGAGCCTTATAAATGTATTTTCAACTAAATAATGCAAAAGAGTATTTTTTTGTCATTAATGAGTGAAAACAGCACTGTGGCTTTGTTTACAGGTGTCTGTTCCTAGGCTAGTGTAAGAATCAATGCCCCCTGTTCAGGAGTTGCAGTCCCTCTTTGGGGCCCAAATCCTCCTGTCCTTGTTTCTTCTCTGGCGCCCCTCGTTATAGGACCTTGTTTTGTATGAGTGCTCCGCAGTGTTCTACAGCCCCCAAAACCACAACAATGTCTATAGAAGGTTTAGGGAATTTGCTCAGAGGAAAAATTTGACTATGGCTTTATCCATATCTGAGAACTCTCTGGTTTTTGCCCGGAGACACCAGGTTAGGTGCATTTTCTCGGATTCTCCGGGTCGCAGGAGCAGTGTTTAGCCAAACCCACTTATTATCCCACCCCATACAGACTTAAAGAGTTCTTGGCTAGCCCCACTCACAAAAGGCACTGGACCTGCCCACAAACGTCACTAGACCACCCACAAATGTCACATAAATGCGTGTATGTATGAATGTATTTATGTATGTGTATATAAATATGTGTGTGTATATGTGTATAATATATATATATGTGTGTGTGTGTATTACATGTATAATTTCCTTTACTGGTGTGAAGAGGACCTCTTCTTTTCACTTGTCTCTCAATTCTTTTCTCCAATTAATCACCAAGTAATACATTTGGCAAGAACTGTCAGAATCATATTTAACCGACCAGAACAAATCTTATTAGCGACTACCTTATCCTGGATTATCCACAGACAGACGCAATAGCACCGCTAAACTATGCCGAAGATTTTGTCAGCTAAACATAACTGAGTCTTGTGGTCCTGAAAATTCAGACATATATTTACGTCCGTCAGAGACTTTATTTTGTTAAATGTCAGCCTGTTCTGCCTATTACAGAGGATCATAGGCTAATGAAATGTTATAATCCCATGCTTAACCCTTTCAGTTCCAGAGAGAGAGATGTGCAGCATAGTAGTATTAGCACTTTCACTTCCCAGTAAAACCCCATTTCAATCCCCTACCCCGAAACGATGAGACATTAATGTGGTTAGCATTCTTACTACGATAACCAAGAGTCCCAATCCAGTGGTTGTCAAGGAGAAACCGCAAAAATCAAAACATCAGAACAAAGACCCAAGAAATATTTGGGTTGGGAAAGAATCTGCATAGAACCAGGAGTGAAAGAGGTAGATTCCTGCCCTCCTTCACTTTATAAAGCCCCATGTTGGCAATATTGTTGCACCCCCCCACCCAATCCCATAATGGCTGCCATGCCCTTAGATATCTGCCTAGGCCAGCAGTCATATTTCCCTTCCCTAATGGTCCAGTGAATGGCCTGAAATGTAGATTATTTAAGCCACCTGTCTCTTTGTTCTGATGTCACTAATAAGGGCAATGGTGCCGGGACCACAGGTCCTATAACTGTAGAGATAGATGCTGCTTACTGTGTCACACTGGTCCAAAAAAAATGATATTTGGAGAATTGTGAACAAACGCGGAAGACAGAGGGACGGGAAGAGATATCTTAAAGTGCATCATGCTCTTTGCTTACTCGTTGACCTTTATTTAATGGTTACGTTTAAAAACAAATACCTCTATACCTGGTCTTTTTGATTAATCGTGTATTGAATTGTTTATCTGTGTTTTCCATTATAAAGGACACTTAATGCTGACGTGACTCTTATACATGAAGGCTTCGGTGGCTAGCGGCATAACAGTCATTTACAGCATACAATATGTGAATATTGGGTGAGTGGAACCAGTTCTCCATAACTCTCATATAAAAGTGCAGAAATATTTAAAAGAATGCTGTATTTATCATTTCATGCTGCGTGTGTTTTAAATACAGAGTGCATATAATACTACTAGCTTAGCGCACCGACATTTTTTCTTTTCCCTGTTTGCATATAATACTTCTACCCTAGTCTAATAGAAACATAGAATTTGACCGTAGATAAAAACCATTCAGCCCATCATCGCCTGTTTTTCCTGATGTAAAAGCTTATACTTTGATCTTTGGTTCTACAGAGTAATGAGTAAGCTGGGGAACTACCTACTGTTTGGTTGTCTTTCATTTACCCAATAAGAACCAAGCTAATTCACATTGAGTTCCTGAGATTAATAATACTGGTTACTCGTTGGGCACTATCTGGTCGCCCCATCATTCCCCAATCCTGAAGATGCAGAGAACTATATGTTTTGCATATGACTGGTGAGGATATAGATTGATGACCTCTGGTTTTAAGACTTCTTCACCCCTAATTTGGCTTTACACTATCATTCAAAAGTTTGGAGTCATGTAGACCTTTCCTTGTTTTCCATGAACACAGCTAAGTGGCCCCAAAGTCTGAACGCTAGTGTATATTTTTTGTCAACAGTTAAATCATTTAAGAAAACACTTTTCCAAGTATGCACTCTAGTAGAACTGTACGCATGGTTTTGTATGTATAGGGGTACATTGACAAGGCTAGCACTAAGCCTCATCCCCTTACCTATAACAGTTCATCATGAGAAAATCTAACCTATTCTCTAGGTGAACCACTGTTAGACTTTAAATACTTTTTGTAACAATTTTACAATGTTCCAGCTGTTAAGACCATTCCATTGGTTGTCTTTGTAATAAAACACTTCTTATATCAGAACTGCCCTTTGTAAATAACCCAAGTCTCTTTTTTAAACTAGGCCATAAATAGGAACATAGAAGTATCTATCTTGTCATATATTGGGGAGAAGGAGCATTGTAGATCAGCACAAAGGTGGAGCAATGGAATTTTAATTTAAGTATTTAATTTTTGAAAATAAAAATTTAAAATAATTACAGATTAATATATATTACATATATTATCTCTTGTGTTCAAAAACATTGTGAGTTTCAAAATTATATTTTTTAAATTGACAGAATGTCCCCAGATACAAGGTCAATGAGATACTATTTCTTTTTTAATTATTACTATTTTAATTATTTGCAATTTCAGATAGCATACAATCCCTTTAGTCCAACATTTGTGTAATATTAATAATTGGACATCATAGCAGCCTCTCCTTTATCGATTTTGTGAAAGTATAATATCCTTGTCTGAGGTTAACTTCTTTAAAACCTGTTTCTTCGCTTTCGTTTGTGTTGGCAGGGATGACGTGATCTGCAATATTTGTCAATGTTCTGTTTAATCTTCCTAACAGGTGTACTCAACTGACTGTTCTTGTTGGGATATGTGCCTGGATTTAAGAAAAATTAGTATCAAACATTTACCATTTTTATCTCAATTCCTAGAGGAGGAGCTAAGCACCGGACGATAAGAAATGCAAAAATTAAGGTTGTCCTTAAACCCATTAATGACAATGCATTGTGAGCCCGTACATGTACGGGCTTTGTCGTGAAGGGGTTAAAATACTTTAACCAAAACACTCTTGGAATTAACTAAATATAAATTAAATGATGATATTAATGTATTGCATGGATTTGTGCCAAATAACTTAAATGTATTTGGCTGTTAAGTTAATTCAAAATATGACCGCATCATGAACTACTTCAGTTGTCCAACAAATTAAGCAGCTCTTCTGACAGTACATACATTCAAAGGCTGTGACAAGACTAGAATCGACACACTAAGACAAACCAATACATTAGGGGATGAGGGCCTGGCTCGCAAGCTTACAATCTAGAGGGGATGGGGTTTAGAAAGACACAAGATAAGAATGGAGAGATAGTGCCATAGATGACTGTGGGTGTCGCATTAGTAACAGATAAGATATGAAGGTTCTAGCAACAAAGGTTGTGTGCTTCCCTAAAGATTTTGAGGTTTTTCTTGAATATTGACATAATCTTTAAGTTTTTAGTGGGTATCCAGGGTACAGAATCATTGTACGTGTCTGTTCTTCATACAAGGAGAGTCTGATAGCTTCCTGTGTTGCTTGGCCATGTTCTCCTAATAAATAAGCAGCACACGTGACTACATTTGGTCCTCTATTGGCCTTTTTATGAGGATTTTACTTGAAACTCCCTAATTGATTCAATATCAGTCTTAACGGGTTCTACAATATCAAAAAAGATCTTCCGTTTGTTTTTGTGCATGTGTTGCATGATTTTGGTTTTAAGTGCTTTGCGTGACCATGATTGCTTTTTCTGCTATTTATTTAAAGACCAGTCATGATGTAATTTACTATTTAGCTGAAAGTATTTGATTAAATACATTATTAATGTTTAACTTCTGTTTCTTTGATGGAATTTTGCATACACATGCCTTCTTCAACGACAAGAAAAACTGGTTAACTCCTTATTATGGAATCAATTGTAGTATCTTCTGGTGTCCAGAATGTTAAGAAGCATGTTTAAAATTAAATACAGGTTTTAGATACATATATGATTACAGTTGTGCTCAAAATCTTGCATTTCCTGGACGAAATTGTGAAATGTTGGCATTGGTTGGCATTGGTCATGCAAAAAAACTGTCTTTTATTTAAAATGGCAATTTAAGTTAATTTCCTACACCTGTGGCTTTTTAATTGCAATTAGTGTCTGTGTAAATAGTCAATGAGTTTGTTAGCTAGATATTGAGCCATGGGGAGCAGAAAAGACCTGTGTAACAAGGTACTGGGACTTTATAAAGATGGAAAACAATGCATTTTGAGCCTGGGCTTTGTCATTAAGGGGTTAAAAAGTAGAAAATTTGGGGATCTCTTGATACAAAGAAATATTTCAGCCACAACTGCCAGAAGAAAAAGCCACAGGTAACCTCAGGAGAAATACCGGCTGCTCTGGAAAAAGATGGTGTGGTTGTTTCAAGGAGCTCAATAGGACGATACTTGAACAAAATGAGCTGCATGGTCGAGTTGACTTTACTGCACCAATGCCACAAAAAAGCCTGGTTACAATATGCCTAACAACACCTTGACATGCCTCATAGCTTCTGTAATTTGAAGTCATGAGACCAAAATAGTCACAACCATAAGCGGTATGTTTGGAGAGGAGTCAACGAGGCCTATAGTGAACAAAATACCATCCCCACTGTGAAGCATGGTGGTGGCTCACTGATGTTTTGGTGGTATGTGAGCTCTAAAGGCACAGGGAGAATTGATGGAAGACAATTTGCACTCTTCCACACAAAAGCTGAGTATGGGGTGCTCCTGGACTTCCCAGCATGACAATGACCCTAAGCACAATGCCAAATTGAACCTCCAGTGGTTACAGCAGAAAAAGGAAAAGGTTCTGGAGTGGCCATCACAATCTCCTGACCTTAATATCATCGAGCCACTCTGGGGAGATCTCAAACATTCAGTTCATGCAAGATGACCAAAGACTTTGCATGACCTGGAGGCATTTTGCCATGACGAATGGGCAGCTATACCACCTGCAAGAATTTGGGGCCTCATAGACAAATATTACAAAAGACTGCACACTGTCATTGATGCTAAAGGGGACAATACACAATATTAAGCTCATCGAAGCATGTCTATATGAACCTTGCACTGGGGCCCAGTCGTGCTGGAATAGCATAGGGCCTGGAAAGGGGGGGACCAACTACATATTAACATCTATGTATTTAAAATGCAATGCCATAAAAGTCCCTGTTGTTGTAATGGTCCGGTGTCCCAATACTTTTGTCCATATAGTGTAGTTACCCTAGATACAGTGGTTAAGAGAGGCAAATTTGTTTTTCTGTTTCGGGGTCCCAGTAGTCCTGTCTTTTCTATTAAGGGCAAGGAACTCATGGTTTAAGGATATCCAGGGCCAGATTTACATAGTGTAAACCACTAGGCACAAATGATTTTGGGTCCTCTGAAAATAAATAATTCAGAGCTCTTGGTAGTAAGCATGAATGGGCCCCCATCTCTCAGTTTATGTGGGGCCTATTATTTGTAAATAGTTATTATTATTTGTGGTGCTATATGTAAATTGAAAATAATCCATGTTTCTCCGCAAGTAATAATTTGAAGTAAATTAGTAATAAGAAGGCAAATGGACAGTAATGCCTACCAGACTTGTGCATTCAGATTCATACAAATTTTCATCCGAAATGTGTGGGGCCCACATTCACTCACATTGAGTGAAAGCATGAGAGAGTGAATGAGAGTGAATGTGGGCGTTAGGCAACAAATTTCGTTCCCAATTTAAAAATGCCCCCAAATGAAAAACGGAACCGAATGAAAAGGGAGTGTAAACAAATGGGCCAAAACTGAACTGGAAACTTTGGCCCATTTACACACGTCTGGTGTCTTATACCTAGTTAAAGACATGTTACAACAAATTCAAGGGCATGATTCCACAGGAAGGACAACAATGTGTGACAAGATAGACCAGAAGCGCCCCTTTTGGTATCGCGTAGGTGCAGGACTCTAGTGATCAAGGTACCTGTGTGTTCTTGTGGAAGGGCTGGTAACTTTCAGTCTGGGGGACAATTGGAGCGAGGTGACCCATTAATAAAGTACTACATTTCATTTTGTCACGGCAAAGCCAGAGAGCTGATTAGGGATGTCTATAAAATGGGATATTTCAAATAAAATGTGTATATAATGGCTGGGATACGAGCTGAAATTCCAAGGTCACATTCAGCATAGAAACAGAAGTTTTGAATAGCTGCGCATGTGTTAGGAAACCACCTTTTTTTTCTGGAAAGGCTAAAAATATTCTACCTATCACCCACTATTCTATAATGTTTTTTTTATTTTTTATCCTAACTGTAGGCTTCTGGGAAAGACGGTAAATAAACGTACAACTGTGTGGAAGTGAGAGGATATTTTTAATTCAAGAGGTTATGGTTTAAAAGGTTTGCTTAAACGAAGGATATACACAGCCGTGTTTAACTTAATAGGTTTCAAATGCATTGCATTTGACATTTGTTATTACTCTTGGTAATTAAAGTATTTTGAAAGGTTTCCCCGGTAACCAACCACATGGACATTAAATCAGTAGTTAAATGCAAACTTCAGAGCCTTAGTGATTACATAAGGCATATTTTTATGTCAGATGAGGGCCACCCACAGCAGTGTTTTTGGTAGAACATTTGCCTAGTAGAAAATAAAATGACGTTATGTACCAAATGTGGACGAATTCAGCTTTAAAGAGACTTAATCGTACGGACCGGGATCAAATTGTCAAATTCTACTGTTTACTTCTTCAATGCCAGATGGTGTAGAACAAATAGTAGGAGATGATGGAGCATTGTGTATGCTATCTAAAAGATCTATAATTTAATTATAATAGTAATAATATGTATTACTGTTAGAATGCAGGTTTTACCTTTTAATTCCTTAAAAACGAGCATTACCGTCAGTAATCTTTTGCTATTCCAAAACTGCATGCAAAACATCTGCAACATTGCAATAATACAACCGGCTGTCATATGATAAACGTAGATATTCTATTAAAGGAAACGATAAGCAGCAGAAACCAGGAACGAACAGGGGTTTAAAATCGCAGCAGTTGACAGAACGACGTATGTGCGGCAGTAGGGTGGATTTGTGCGGCAGTAGGGTGGATTTGTGCGGCAGTAGGGTGGATTTGTGCGGCAGTAGGGTGGATTCGTGGGGCAGTAGGGTGGATTCGTGCGGCAGTAGGGTGGATTCGTGGGGCAGTAGGGTGGATTCGTGCGGCAGTAGGGTGGATTTGTGCGGCAGTAGGGTGGATCTGTGCGGCAGTAGGGTGGATTTGTGCGGCAGTAGGGTGGATTTGTGCGGCAGTAGGGTGGATTCGTGGGGCAGTAGGGTGGATTCGTGCGGCAGTAGGGTGGATTTGTGCGGCAGTAGGGTGGATTCGTGCGGCAGTAGGGTGGATTTGTGCGGCAGTAGGGTGGATTCGTGCGGCAGTAGGGTGGATATGTGCGGCTGCATGCTACTCACTTTTTGCTGGCAGCCGTTCACTAAAGTTTGGGATTGGTGGCACATGCGGCAATAAAGGGAAGTGAGAAGCCAGGCCTGGCAGAAAATATTATGTTCCAACCACATTGGTGAAGATTGTGAAGGAGCTGGTGGAGGACCCCCTCTCTTCTTCTTCTGGGGCTACACCCCCGAAGGGATATGTCACCCCTTATTGTCCTTCATGGCTGAGGCCAAAGAAGGGCCGGATCATCTTGCTCCCTCATTTGAAGAGGTGGCTCCATTAAGATACAATGGGATTCAAGCATGGTCAGCCTCACGTTCAGAGGATCAAATTTACGAGTACTCGCTTGATCTTAACCAAAAGGCAGAGAAGACTGGCAGGAAATTTTGCTGGTAAATGGTTCTGCTCCTAAAATATTGCCCCACTGCAGAATATAGTATCTCTTTACCCCTAGTGGATGTCTACAGACAGATATGGGAAGGGCTTTAATTCATACTTTTACAGTATACAGAAGAAAATCGATTAAGCACATGTCTCTCTATGAGTGCTTATCCCTCCTTTGAATCCAGACACCTCTTTTCCTCTTTTATTTTCTGTTGTCCCTCTATCCTAAGAGCTCAAATTGATTGCTGGGTAATAGTCCTCCACAGTGTTCTACAGCCCTAAAAGTCAGATTATAATGCATATAACATATTTGATACATTAACGGTGATGTGCCGCTTCAACAAAGTACTCACTGTGCTTTGTAGCATGTTAATGGTCAGTCTTCGACCAAAGAGCACCTATACCTACATCCCTGTTTAGGATGCCAATGTAGGTATAGACCTCTTGTGCGCAATTACCACAGAGGCCTCTGTTGTAGTCCTGGCAGGCACCAAACCTACTTCCATACATTGGGTCCTGGAGTGACATCCATGGCTCTAGGATTTTTTCTCCAGTTGTAATCTAATATAAAAATTTTTGTGTTGGGGAAGTCACTGCTTCCTATAAGATCCAATTTCCATTAAGTCAACTGGCACACACTCCTGTGTCCTCAACTAAAGACATTTCTTTACAGCTCTCCTACAAACGTGGACTTTTGTAGACTTTATATATTGTCAGGCACCCTTTCGTCAAGTTTTGACATTATTTACTGTCTAAGTGAATTGCAACAACAGAAAAGTGAATGTTTTGCTTTTTTATCCTTTTCATTCACCCTTCGTATTCTCACCCACCTTCAATCCAGTGCACTCAAGTGACTCATTTGGTATTCTCCTTAAATGCATGCCGTGTGGAGTGATTCAGACAATAAAACAAGAAATATATAGGGGCGTGGTGACATGGACGGGCTGTGAAACATTCTATATTTACTGTATACGTTGTACTGAACCGTGTACCCGTGTTACTGCATGTCACTTGAGAGAGTATAAATTGTCTGTTGCACAGAAATGACGATGAAGCCTGACTGAGTATGGTCCAAGTCTGACAAAGAAGGTTAGACATGACATGACATTGAGCTCGGCCTTTTCTTTGCTATCCCTCAGGAAGGAAGACTCTATTTTATTTTTGATCCACCCATACAAAACCACAGTGACCACAGCTGCACTTAGAAAAAAAATACTTATTGGCAATCCTAACGCATTCTTTGTAAAGCTTCTCTGTTGTGTTTAAATAGCAAGTGATTTAAATAAGAAGCACAAGGAGACTTTGCAAGGGAGTTCGTATTCACTTTGGTAGCATCTTTAAAGATACTAGACTACAAAACAAAGATTTTAACCCTGTCAGAGCTATGGGATTATCAAAATAAGGTATGAATGGCAAAATAATTTATCAGCCCATCCTTTTAGATTACCAAATTTGCTACCCAGAGTATGGCTCTGTGTCTAGCATTGTTTCAATATCCGCAGAATAGCTGTGGGTACTAATGTCATAGTTGCCTTGAGCAGCGGTTCTCTAGTGGGTCTATTCACTAAAGGGAGAGTTGACAAGACAGTTGTGTTTTAGATCCTTAACTTCCCAATTCATTAAGAAGGTCCAACCCTTTTGAGCTTCTGCCACAGGAAGAGTCTGGCTATTTAAATTCCCCTTGTGCATTGTACAGGGCCAGCTCGGCTCTTCTTGCTGGAGACACTTTCCATTGTTGGCCCATTGTAACGAAAAGAGGGGGAATTGAAATGAGAACTCTCCCTTTAGTGAACAGACCCACTAGAAAGCTAATGGGTGGTGAAGGTGGAAGTTTCTTGGTGAATTCACCATCAAATTTAGCCCCCATTCTCATGGGGAAACCCATTGCACCTGCGTTCCTATGACATCCTCCAAGGTCTGCAACTAGACAAAACACTTACTGCCTTACGTAAGGTAGTGAGGAACCATAGCAAGCTCCCCCCCTTCAAAATGGCCTAAATTGGCATAAAACTTATTAGTCAATAGCCTGAGAGGTTGTTGAGCCAAATTAGCTCTGAATGCTTCTTCTCACATGTGCTCATTTGAGGAGGAACAGAAATCTTGTATCCTTGAGGACTAAACTCAGACCAAAGAATGTTGCAGAGTTGTGCTAACCTTAATTTACATTATACAAAAACATATGATCTAGAAAAATACCAACTTTCGTTGAATAGTTAATGATATAAAAAAGAGTAAAAATGTAAAGTGGACCAATGACTTATAAAAAAATACAGATTTTGTCCATAAGCATCAACCTATGTGAATCTACTGCAACGCCAAAATAATCCTTACTTTTTTCTGTTCATTGTTACACAATATGGACAAAAGTATTGGGACTACAGAAATTTGTTCAAGCCTGTTTTTTTTTTGTTTTGTTTTTTTAAAGAATTCAATCTCTATAGAACACTGAACTATATATTTTCTACTTCAAAAACTAGCTTAAGTGGCAGTAGCTCTGAGACGGCAAAGATATTTTTGTGCGGTGGAAATAAAAATATAGACTGTCCTAAATATTAATTATTGTTGGCTAGCAATGAAGAAAGGAAGAATTTTAGAGGATATCTCTCAGAAACATACGTCCACTTAATCTTCTCTCTCAGCATATTTCTTGGTTGTTTACACTCTGTGGAATGTTCACGGGAACGTGAAATGTTTTGTCAGATTAAAGATGAGAAGTGGTAATATAATAACGGTATTTGTTTTAAAATTTAACTCCTTTCAACTTACAAGTATTATGCACATTCGTTTTGCAGAGACTGTGGGTTAGGTCTGGGGGAATACAGCATTCACAATGTGTGGTTCAGACCCTCCTAGCCCTTTAAGATGACAACCATTTGTGATAGCCGCCTATTATTGTTACGGGCCTTTTCAAAATACATGGAAACTATTACATTAAAGGCCCAATGTCAACGATTTAGGAACCGGTCCAGGATAATTAATATGGCTGCCAAGGAGAGCACAAATGTGTGAATACATCTATAGGGAATATTCTGAATTGCTGTGGATTTTTTCGCAATTTTAAACAACTACATAAAATATTCTCCAGAGTTGGAGTTATTCAACACAATGCTTGAAAGGCTAAATTTACATCTCAGGCACCCATAGGCGCAGGCTATGAAGGGGCACCTCACCTCCTTTTTCTTAAAGGTACATGTATAGGTGAGTGTCTGTTTAGTACATATGATGTATATTTGGATATATATTAGTATTTTAGAGCAGGCATCATATTTTCTTTTGAGGGTTAGGCTTTTGTGTTCATCATGGGAGGGCTGGCAACCTTCAGTCAGCATGGGTAACTTCAGTCAAGTAGCCCAAAAATCCATTTGCAAAAAGGTTCTTCACATCCATTTGCAAAAAAGGTTCTGCACGTAAATGCCAAAAAAGCAAGGGCAAAAAGGTGCAAATACTGGCTACAGTCCTTATCGCTCTAGCACCCCTGGTGGCTGTTTATGAAACTGCAAATCAAACAGACAAAATGGATTCAGGCAGCTTCCCAAAATCTTACAATTAGAGCAGCCCAGGGGGCAGTTACCAATGCTCTCAGATGTACATACAATAAAATGAACCCTTTATATCCATAGGGTGTTTTCAATTAAATATTTTTTTAATCCTTATTATTAAATTATATATAAAACTTCCCTTCTTGCCCCTATGGATGGTATGCATCTTCCTCAACCTCGGGTTCTCTCCCAGAGGCCTGGGAGTTTGAGGGTCCTGCTCGGTATTGTAGCTGTTCTAGCACACTCTGGACAGAGTGTTCTAATGTCATTCCTCGAATCTGTTGGAGCCATTCTCCCAGCTTGGGAGTCAAAGCGCCCAGTGGTTCTGTGACCACTGGGACCACTTTGGCCTTCACTCTCCATATCTTCTGTAGTTCTTCTTTCAAGCCCTAGTACTTCTCCAGCTCCCCATACTTTTTCCTGAGGTTGTTGTCACTTGGCATCACTACATTTATCACCACTGCTGTTCTCTGGTCCTTGTCTACTACCACAATGTTAGGTTGATTGCCCAGTACCTGCTTGTTCATCTGGATCTGAAAGTGCCACAGGATTTTAGCCCTGTTATTCTCCATTACCTTTCGTGGATCTCCCCATTGACCTGGCTTTTTTTTAGGACCTGCCTTGAGCTTTTGTGGTATTTGGATGTTGCTGCCTTCCTTGCCTCCTAATTGTGGTTCCTATGTGACTGTGGGATACCAAGCTACTTGTAGCTGGTCTTTAGGTCTGCTATGTGCCCTACTGGTAGTTCCACCCCATCAGTCTTAAGTATCTTCACTCTTTTTACTACAATCCGGCCACACTTCTCCAGTCCGCATGACATACAAATGTATAATGGGTTTATATGCAAAAGGAGGTTGTTAAACTGATTGGCATATACCTACACTATCCCTTGCACTATAGGATTTCTGTGGGAAAACCAAGTCTTTAGGCTTATTAACAGCAAGAGTGCTACATTGCGTGCACAATACGAACACTAAATCAATAGAATGCTTATGCTTACAATATGTATAAGCCACAATTGGCTCTAGAACATCAGGGCTCAGAAAGGGCTTTTGATCCCCCCCCCCCCTGGATTTTAAAAATGATAATTTTTTTATGCATATGTCTTTTTTATGAAAGGTACACTTTATTCAAATTTTTTTAAAATTTAAAAATGTTAATATTTTTAAAAAATTTATGTGTATCGTACACACCTTGGATTCCTTGTCCATGGTACTGACAGGTATGATAGGGCAGGCAAAAATCAATGCTTTATCTTAGTTTTACAGCCATAGCCCTTCTCTGCTCTCATAAATAAAGCTGGTATCGATTTTCATCAGGATAAGATCAACATTAATCAGCTGCCAATTACTTGCACTACGAGCTGCCATATTGGCATTAGTTAGATGATTTCTGTTTTAAATTTACGTTTACATACAAAAACAATCAATGACAATGTGTCTTATTAGGTACAGATTTTACTTTTCTTATGTAAGCCATATAACAGATAAACAATGCTGGAAGTAGTTTTTAAATGTCTATAGAATTGTTACAGATTTGATTGTCTCTTATTGAGCAACTAGACTATTCCTTTTTTATGTAATGCTAAGGCCAAAATAACCAGCCACAATAACTAGTTTAACAATGATTTGTTTATAGCAACTACCACCAGGCACACAAAGCTTCTCCCCGGCAAGGTGTTTGTATTGTACTTAATTTGGACGACTACAGTCCATCTTTGGTTGTATGGATGGACACATTTCTACAACAATTTTTAGATTCAGAAAATTAAGCTTACAATCTAGAAATGTGATGCTTTTCTGATTGAGGCCTTCCATCTGTAGAAGTATGTCTTAAGCAGGGGCCAGCAAGGTGTCTGTATATGAACACCAGTGCCCGCCACCAAAGTCTGTGGTGTGTATCACCCTGTCAGCTCTCTCCCACTGCTGGAGGAGCAGGGCTGGTTGCTGTGATCAATCAGACCAAAATAAAGGGAGCACAAAGTTTGTTGCTACATATCTCTCTTTCAGTGCCCTCTCACGAAGCATGCTGATGATTGATGCTGAGTGCTTGGATATGATGTCACATCCTGGCGCTCAATACCAAAGCCATGCATGGGAGAACTGAAGCAGAGGTCTATAGGAAAAGAGTTTGTGCTGCCACCACAGGACCATGTTTAGAAGAAAGAAAAGGAGAAGGAAAAAGATAAGAGGTGAGGCAAAAGGGTAGAGGCAGATAGTGAGAAAGGGGAGAGGTAGTGAGAAAGGGAAGAGATAATGAGAAAGGGGAGCTGTAGTAAGAAAGGTGATACATTTTTAGAAGAGGAGAGAAAAAGAGAAAGATATAGGTGATCAACAGTGATAGGAAGAAAATGAAGAGAGACAGTTTGTGTTTTAAAAGTGTTAGTATGTTAGGGAAAGTATGCGTGTAGATACAAGGGCATGAATGTGCGTGTGTATGTATGTGTGCATGGCAGTTTGTAAAATTACTATTACTATTACTGTTTTGGGGCTAAAGGGTACAGACTGATTCACTCTAACACATTTTAAACCTGTCAGCTATTTAGTATTGTATTAAATTAAAACAAATTATTGTGTCTTTGCTGAGTCCACCATCTGTGAAAATGTCCGCCATGAACCATGTCCATGCCTATCAGTGGTTTTAATGTTTGTCCTTATTGTCAAATTGTATATTGTCAGTTTTCATGTTGCTGGTATTTTTATCATCTCCCTATTGTAATAGTTCTATTGAATCCACTGGTGCTCTATTAATTAATGCAATATATTTATGTTACCTTCTATTGTCTGAATAAAGGCTTGGATCTACATTGAGACATGCTAACCACTGTCACATGATTATAACCAAATTGACCAATTTAGTGCTTTCTTCCCCATCCCAGAACTGAAGATGTTAAGCAGGACCCTCCCAAAATCCTCTCTGCTAGAATTCATTGACATCTTTTGAGCTGTAAGCTGAGCTCGAACACATGCAAGTATCTTGTGGCAGAAGAGCGCTCAGTAAATAACTCCTTTAGAGCATGCCAGAAAAAACATGTGCAAATAAATTATACATTTATTGGCAAATAACATTCTAAAGTAACAAACAAATCCCTTTCAAAGAATTTCATACAACTGTTTGTTTAATTTTATTTTTACACAGTGCCAATTTAACACCTGATTATGAAACCTGGGTGGTCCCGAGCGTTTGCATTTTTCATACATGAAAGGGTCTATGTTAGTATATATTTGCACAATGTTATTTCTGTTCCAGAATTAATCTAGACCATAAATTTAGCACACCCTCCACCTGTAACCCAGGGTGGGCACTTGAGTTTCAAGCCAAGCGATTGCTGTTCTGCTGTTTACTTCAAAGCATTGAGAGAGCTTTATCTGTTCCCAGTTTAATGCAGACAAGTGGATGGCAAAATGCCAACTCAATCACTTGCAACTCCATAATGATAAGAAAGTGTGCTCATGTTACTTGGTTACTTTATTTTAGAGCTTGGGAGATTACTGACAAGAAAAAAAAATTATTTTCCATTTAATTGAAAAAGTTCCCAAAAAAAAGTCACTTTCCCAGATCCAATACTGTACAACTCCAACATCCTAAAAGACAAATAAAAAAGTTACCAAAGGTAGCCCTATTATTTTATCAATTAAACATTTACCACTTTAATGCATCTATTAGTATCAGAGCTTGGGTTGGGACATTATGGAATGTTCAGAGGGAACATCATAAGCTACATTCCCAGTTCCTTGTGCTTGAGTTGCTGGACAGGTGACTTTTTGTTAGACTCTTGCTTCATCAAGACATGTGATTCCTGTCTTGAGAGGATCTCTAATGCAGATATAAATGATGGAAGTGGGAATTTCAATGTTTTCCAAACACTTACCTATGGTTCTTAAAGACCTTCAGATGCCCAGTGTGATTCTTCATGCATCCCAAGCCAGAAATATGAGTGACTACCAGAACATTTCAAGGTGTTTCAGACCACAACATTTACAATAGAAACAAATAACAAAGAATATGAGGCTTTGGTGGGACACAAGGAAGTGTATATGAAACTGACCAAGGAGGAATTGTACCCATTCTTACTTGTCACCCAGCTCATATCAGAATGACAAATCTATCAGATGATCTAACACTTCCTTAAATATTTGAGACCAACCACACTTCCTTTTTTAAACCATTTTATACTTTCACTTATGTTTTAACAATGATTTGAATGATAATGTTTTAGTAAGCTAAAATTTCATAGTCTAACTTGTGTTCCCCTTTATGTCATAAAAAAATTATGCATGGGCTGCTACTGGTCTCATGGGTTTTGTGCCTTTAGTTAGACTGTCCTCATATATTTGTTTCTTTTAGATGTTTGTCCTCTAACAGAGACATCCTTAAATCCGGGCCTATTCAAATCAGGTACATGTCTGTTCTGTAGTCAAACAGTTCTCTGTTGTCCAATCAGGTAACCTCTTCAGAGTTAAGTAAAATTCTGCTAGAGCAATTGAACTGTCTCCTGGAGACATGTAGACCACTGAAAAAGGTAGGCCTCTGTTCTAGAGCAAAGTACAACTCTGGTCTGAGGTCAGGTAGACTTATGCTCTTTTTTGCCTACCCACTAAACACTCACAGTTATGCTAAGTAAGAATTCCCTGGAAGTGAGTCAGTGCCCATGTCCAGATGCCCAGAGGTACTACCTGATTGTTGTTGGGAGGCCACCACCAGGAAAGGAAAAAACCTGAAATACAGGGGCAGAGAAGTGTATTCTAAACTGTTGCCTAAAATCATAAAGATGTGACTGCCCATCTACTGAGTTTTTCTTAATCTGCTCTAATACGGAAGGAATCTCTGAAGTTTTGTTTGGGGGGGTGTTTTAATTGTCAAGTAGCAAAACCTATTTATATATGGTGACTTTCCAAGATTAGGACACAGCCATGGACTGTTCACCTACGAACCATATAGTTAGCTGTGTTCCTTATGAGACTACACAAATAAATGGGCTATTTATAATTACTGATGTGCAAAAAATATGTATTATGAATTGTAATGTTAGTTTTTCACATTTCCTTTCCCTTGTTCTGTGATTTATTAAAAAATAATAGATATCTAAAATACATATCCCCGTTCCCCTCCATCTGTCACTTGTGCTATGTGGGGAAATAGAAAGGTATATATTTAATACTTGAAAATGTTAAAACTCTTCTCCAAATAGAATGGAATAATCATGCCGGGGAAAGTTGTCACAAATGATTATTTGAAATAACCAGGTTCAGAACATTTTGTGTAAGCCCTTCTTAGACTAATTCTAAATGCACGTAACAGTGGAAGTTCTAATTCCTTAGGTCACTTGCGGTAACTACTCACTAAATTCCAGTCTTCTTACACCATTAGGGACATCCTGTTTTGTCTTTATTCCCTGGTCAGAAAGCACTCATCATACTTCACAATCTCTCTCTCTCTTGGTTTAAAGCTTATTTCCTTGAAAAATACTTTCATCAAATCGTCCACAAATTCCATTATTCAATTTTTTAAAAACAAAAATCTGCCCTAAATGTAGGGATTATAGCTAGATGCCATAATCCTTTGAAATGCTAGATCATGCATTGCATGAACAGATTTGCCAAATACATTTAAATTTAAGTTAAGTCTGTTAAGAAGATTCCATTTTGTGGCCAGAAAAAAAGCCCTTTGACTGTCTGGAAAGACCATGTAATGTGTATTTTACGTTTCTTACTTAAAAGTGCGGCCAAATATTTAACGTGATAGTTAAAACGATTATTAGAAATCATGTATATTATACCTAGGAGTGGGCATACCCAAGAAGTGTTGGAGTTTGTAGATGAGTGGAACAGCCACCTAGCAGAAGTGGTAGAGGTTAACATAGTAAGGGCATTTAAACATGCATAGGATAGGCATAGGGCTAAAATGAGACCGAGGACTGTTTATGGATTGAGTCCAGGCCCGGACTGGGACAAAAAATAGGCCCGGGCATTTAAGCCCGAGCAGCCCATATTTATTTATTTATTTATTGTTAAAGCCCACCCTTCATGTACCAGCTTTGCATTTACTCATTCACACAAATCATTAACACATTCATTAATGCAGTCTCACAAATCATTCAAGCAATTCATCCACACATGAATTCATTAATTGTCATACGCATTCACACAATTCATCCACACATTTATTCATTCATTCTCATACGCATTCACACTACCCCCTCTCCCCATCTTATCTGCCCCTTCTCACTGTTCCCCCTCTTCACTATGTACCCCCTCTCACTATCTATCCCCTCTCCCCATTTCTCACTATCTAACCCCCCTCTGCCCCTTCTCACTGCACCCCCTCCCTCACCCTACTTACCTTGTTGCCGGAGCAAGCAGCAACTGCGGCCGGGCCCGCGGCATGACTGAACTGACTGGGCCTATGCGGCCTCTACGGCCGCATTAACGCAGGGCATAAGGGGCACCTGCCCCTTAAGCCCTCCGCAACTGCGACCAGGCCCGCCACTCTAAGGGGTCGGGAAGCCCCCACCAGGCCCGGCCTTACGGGTCTGCGGCCGCACAGGGCTTACATTAAAACATCGGGGGGGGGGTTTTAACTTTATTTAACATCCTCCATGTTAAATAAAATTAACAAAAACTTTATTTAACATGGAGGATGTTAAATAAAGTAAAAAAAAACCCCAATGTTTTAATTTAAACCCTGTGCGGCCGCACACCCGTAAGGCCGGCCCTGGTGAGGGCTTCCCGACCCCTTAGAGTGGCGGACCCGGTCGCAGTTGCGGCAGGCTTAAGGGGCAGGTGCCCCTTATGCCCTGCGTTAATGCGGCCGTAGAGGCCGCATAGGCCCAGTCAGTTCGGTCCTGACTGGGCCTATTTTAAGGTAGGGGCCTGGAGCTGCAGCTCCATCAGCCCCTACGTCAATCCGGCCCGGCCCACCTATTGCCAATCCGGGCCTGATTGAGTCTTATGGTTTAAAAGCAAGAGAAAAGCAGACAGACTAGATGGACCAAATGGTTCTTATCTGCCATCAAATTCTATATTTCTACGTTTTACCCAGAGTCTTCAGGTGAGGCTCTGCATGACACAAGCCAAGTCAGATCCAGGTTGACCTATAGAGGTTTATTCAGCAGTTGGCAGGAGAGTTTGTATGAGAGTTGTTGTTTGAACTCATTGAACTCATAATGCTTGATGAAGGACCATCTTCAAAACTGGCTCTTGTCCGATGGTCTCCTCTGGACATGGATATTGCAAAGTTTAACCCCTTAATGACAAAACCCGTACATGTACGAGCTCAAAATGCATTGTTTTCAATGGGTTTAGGGACCGCCCATTGTCCTTAAGAGGTTAAGCTATCAGTTGACTTCTTTGTCTATACATAGCCAACAAACCTTTCCTTGATAATGTATAGTGATATAGTGGAAACCGCAACTCTCCTGCCAACCCTACATGCGAGTAAACCCTTCTGAGATCATGGTGTAAACTTTACACACCCCTACACAACCTTCCTTTCTCCTTTACCTAAAGGAAGATCGGGTTTCCAGTTTCACCAGCACTTATAGTCAATTCTAATACTTTTCCCGATTTTTTGTGATTCTACCAAAATAATAAATAAATAAATGTGCTATATTAAGCTGTTGTCTTAACAAATAATGCACTAATATATATAAAATAAATTTAAAAAATAATACAAGTACCCTTGAAATGTAAAAGTTTTTGTTTTGTTTAATATTGATTTTTTTATATATATATATATATAGTAAGTATAATATAAGTGAATATTTTATAGTTTAGATATGAAAGTTTAGTATGAACCTTATGTTTAAAATGTTCCAATTGTGACATTCTTTAATTTATATTATCTTCCCCATATCTAATCTTACACTTTTGGCACAATAATTATTACATAGATATATATCAACCCATCTCAATGCTCACTGTGTTTTACAAATGTACAGAAAGACCCTAAATTGTCTCATACATCCCAGCTTTCATGACCTTAGTTTGCCTGCACACGTTGATTTAAGTACAAACCAATGTTAAGCAGAGTCTTGCACTTTTAACGATTCCTGCTAACCGGGAAAGTTATTGGGTGAGAAAAGAAGAAATGCCTGATGAGGAATGTGGTTTGCAACATCTCCCTAAATTCTGTAAAATGAGAGGAGTCGGTGGATTTTGGAACACACTCTAGAGTAACCGTCAGCAGCCGTGGCACTGGGTTATATCGAGTTATATTAGAGACAACAATACTCTTGTAGACATTTTTTCTCTGTCAGGGAATATCTTAATGTAGCTTCCAGTCTAACCCACTTGTCAAGGAATCTATCACAGCAAAGCTTTTTATGTGTAGGTACCTGATGACAGCCAGGAAACCATCTGTAGAACAAGTTCTGCTAATTATCTTGGAAGCCATTTCAGCAGCGAAGCACATGCTTTAATGACCTTCCACTTGGTGGCAGGACGTGTTGCAATGCAGACAGTGGTGGCTGGAAGCCAAATGCTAATGGTTTAATATTGGCACACAGGACTAGAAGAGAATAATCTCCCTTTGGTGGAAAAATATTTTAAGTATTATAAGTATAAATCTTCCAAAACACCTGCATGCAGGGAAGTTCCAAGATATGTATCTCAGGAATTCTTACTTATGGTTATCTTGTTTCATTTTCCTTTTTTTTTTTGTTTTGTTTTTTTAAATGCTTCTTATTTTGTTTAGATGAAGGCACTTTTATGGTAAGGTATTTCTGCTGTGTATTCATAATTATAAAAATACAACGTGTAGGGCTTTATTCATAGGGGAACGTACAGCGAGTGGGTTCCAGTATCTTCTTGGAAATATATAATATTTTATGGGAAATTGACAAGATTTCCATTTCCTCCGTCTATCCTTCCTCAGTTACTCACCCAGATCCCTTTTTCCCCTTTCTTCCCCCTTCATTTTTTGAATGCACCCCCTCATCGTTTTCTTTCTTTCTTTGTAACTTAGTGTCTACTCATCTCTGCCAGGAGCATATCTGTATAAATATATGTGTAAACTCTTAATGAATATCTTTTTTTTTTTACAATTATAACTCAAAGCTGCAGATTGTGACTAAGGGATCCTGTATGTGACCCTCCAGACAGTGTTTAAAAATATTTTCCAGAGCACGGCATCTGGGAACTGAAGTAAACAAACACTTGGAAGAGAATTAATTTTTTGGCTGTAGATATCATCCACCTACAGAAGGTGGGTTTAAGATGCCATAATGTGCAAAAAAAACCTTCTGAGACATAGTTACATGTTTTTGAATTCTAATACTACCTAATCGAATTTGGATCTGCCATTTGTGTATCTTCTACACAAGACTACAGAAAGTTTTGTAACGTATAAAATAATTTCTGAAAATATTTGTACTTTAGAACACAAGTATCCTGTGCACACTTGCCGCCCCCCCCCCCCGAGATTCAAAGAGGCCCACTGGAGCAGCAGCAGGGGAGGAAGAAACAGTGGGCTGTTTAGAGTATGTTAACTAGATAGGCCTGGTAGGCAGAGAAATGCAGCAAAAAGCTGGTATTTAATGGTGTACACCCCGTGCTATCAGAGTGGTTTGGCCTGCTCACTTCCTCTCCCTCTAGCTAGTCTCTTCCCCTTCATTCTGGTAGCTGCCCTTCACAGACACAGAGTCCCCGCTTGGGCAGAGACACAGTTTGCATGCTGCAGACAGCATGTAGTTTATTTCAAACATGTATTACAGCTAGGGTTAGCACTGTAGTGCCAAAGGTTTGCTTTTCTATCATTATGGACTGGTACTGAAGCTGCTGTGAAATGCACATTTCATGACTCTCAGACATTCATTTGGTTGGCTGAACATCATGAGAAATGTCATAATGGCACTTCAAGTGCCAAATGTTACCACAACTGCTCCAAAATGACTAATTGGCCTTTTTTTTTGTTCCATCCTGTTGTCCTTTTTTTACTCCCCTCTAACTAGTATTTTGTACTCCTGGTCTATAGCTACTACTACTGGTCATATCATTTTTCTTATTAATGGGTAACTAGCATTTACCTGGAAACTCCTCTCTTAAGCCGACAAAGGAGAGGAGGTAATGAACTATTGGGGTGGGAAAGGGGTAAGGTGGGAAGGATATTTGGCCCTCTCCTGAAAAAAATCCGGTGGACACCTATAATCTTGATGTGTATATGGTGGGTTCATAGTTTGCATCCAAATATGTTTTAAAGGCCAATGGGATGCATTCCTGGAAACCGTCTATTCTTGTCCTTCAGGTGTCCAAGTTAGTGAGGGGCCTTGGCTCCTTCAGGGCCAGGCTGATTAAGGCGAAGGGGCCCTAGCCCTTTAAATTTTGCTTGATAATGGCCACTGAATATAAATACTGAAGCCAGATACTATTCTGCAAAAGGTGTATTTTTGGTTTATTAAGGTATACAGAGTATAGCTGGGTAAATAGACTGGCAAATAAAGAAAGTCCTTTAGAGTTGTTCCAGTTTCAGCCTTCCATCACTGGTGATATTTGTGGATTTGGAATCCAGGAGAGCTGCATAAAAGACAATATCACTTTTTTGGAGACTAAGATAAAATGTACATTCCAGTTAATGCATTTTAAAGTATTCCGTAAGTACACTATATGACAAAAAGTATTTTGACACCTCTCAATAAGAGTTTAGGTCTTTCAACCTCACCCATTGCAAACAGGTGTGTAAAATCCAGCACACAGGCCGCCATCTCCATAGACGGACATCGGCAGTGGAATGGGTCAGTTTGTAAAATGTCTGCCCTGCTAGATCTGCCTGGTCCACTGTAAGTGATATTATTTGGATGTGGAACTCTAGTAAGACGGGGGGAACAAGAGAGAAGCAGCTCTTACTAGAGCTGCTTCTCTCTTGTTCCCCCTGTTTTACTAGAGTTCCCCCGTCTTACTAGAGTTCCCCCGTCTTACTAGAGCTGCTTCTCTCTTGTTCCCCCGTCTTACTAGAGTTCCCCCGTCTTACTAGCGTTCCCCCATCTTACTAGAGCTGCTTCTCTCTTGTTCCCCCCATCTTACTAGAGTTCCCCCCGTCTCGCTAGTTTCTCCTTTGCTGTAATCCATTCCTGGATTTCCTTGTGCTCTGTTCTGTGCTTCCTTGATTCCAGTTCTGCTCTTTGCTTCAGCTCTGTTTCCTTTATAAGGTGTGCCCCACCTGTTTGTAATATTTGTCTCAGTCAGCAGTCTAAAGTTATGTCCTTCTTGGTTTTGTGTTTAGAGTCAATGTTTAGTTTCATCTTATTAATAATTTAGTAGGCAGGGTTTAGTGCTAGGACCAACCGAATATTGGAGTACTCTGGCGTAGTGGTGGGCTAAGCATACTATGGCCATATGATGTGACGGAATCTCCAATTGTTATCACATAGTCCTAGGCTAGTCCTGTATTCATGTTTGTTTGCCTTTTATGTTACCTTTGCCCTCTTTTCCCTGAATCATCTGAGGATCTTGGTTCCTCTCTCCTTCCCCCATGTCCCAGTTAAGATATCCCATCCTTGCTTAAAGGAGAAGCGTCTGAGGATCCCGGCTCCTCACTCCATCCCTTGTGGTCCTTGCTCCCTGTCCTTTATTGTGTCCTGTACCATGTATGTCTTGTCTGGCTGTGTTCCTTGCTCTGTTCCCCTTGCTTGCTATGTTTCTGCTGTTACTCTGCTTAGCTTCCCTACTCCTAGCCTGCAGCATCCTGCACATTCGTCTGTAGAGCTATGTCTCATGCCTGCTCCAGGGTGCCTACAGGATATCACTTTTTGTTCTGGACAACATGCGCTGCTATTTCAGGGCGCTGGTATGTGGCTGCACAACCCTAGATGCCCACCCAGGAGAGTGCAGTCGCCGCGTACGAGGCCCTGCCCAACTCCGCTACTGCACAATAACTCCTGAACACTATCTTTGGGTGCTCTGGGTCATTAGTCGTTTGTATGGACCCAGTCTTATTGAGCTAAATACGGTGCATGTTTCAATACAAACTCTTAAAAAATGTTTCCAGTGATCATTCCTCTACTATTTATGTAGCGGTATCTGGCACATTACATATATCTTCTAGTGCAGGAACAGATAACATCACATATAGATTTATTGTTCATTACAAGTATTCATGAAACTGTGCTTTATTTGTTTTCATTAACATATTCCTGGAAAAAATAACAAGAACTTTGGTAAAAGGTCACATATAATATTAAATTAGACAAACTTACAAGTGTTCTTTATTTCCTCTAGTTTACACATCTATGACAAGGCCTCCAGTGACAAACCTTATTATTTTCACTGGTTTTCTGTCCCAGTTATTAGTCATTACTACATGTCATTTCCCTCTCAGGGATGTGATTCTTTTTGATCAACAGGAAATCTCAATACTCGACACGCGATACTAATTCGTAAACAGGGTAAGAAGTCCATTAACTCTGTCGGCGGTGGAAATGAAAACGTTAGGTCGTCTGCACCACAGTCCCTAAACTTATGCAAATGGTAGAATAGAAAATTGAATTAAGATTTGGCAAAGGATATTCTCTTTTATAAGTATTTGTCAGTTTTTGTCAGTTTTTTAGGCTTTGCTTGACATTTGTAGAGGGATGAGACAGATGGCAACATTTTAGTGTGGTCTGCTTTTCTAACGTTGTTACAAAAGCCATATCACATTATTAAGCAAGAACTACTTCTTTGGAACGGCAGTCATTTTTTGACTTGGCTAATTCATTTTACACAATTTGGCAGACAATATCAGTGCATATTTAATTACATATCCACCAAACTCTTTTCCACAAAAACTTTTACTCCCGTATGAAACATCGGTTAGATGGACCGTAATTATGCCAATATTCTTCCCTTGGTGATGAGGACCGCCTAGTTCTACACCACTTTGAGGATCTCATTACAAACAGTCTCATATTATTAAAACAGTACAAGGATGTTATACATTTGAGTCCTTTATTCCTGACTGTTTTCTCTTCCTGGAAAATTTGATCGAGTGGGCTAGAAGGTTGGCTTAATGGAACTCAGAAAGCCAGACAGACAAACATCCCCACCAACTTCCCGTATTTTAGGAACCATGGAAAATCTGTTATTCAAGGGTTCTTAACTTAATCCATATTTCTATTCCTTAATTGTTCTCTTTCCTTGTTCTGTAAACCTTATACAATGCCTTTAGTCCATGAGTTATAAACAAGATTTTGCTTTAAAAAAAATATTGTTCTGGTGATGAATTCCTGAAAGACTTCTCATTTGATTTTTTAATACTAAGTTGGAGCTGGGTATAATAAAGAGCTAGAGAATAAAGCATGGAATTGCGGCGATTGCCAATGCAACCTTTGTGGAACGAGTGGAGAACTTGGGAAACTTCCAAAACTACTAATAGAATTTTGTATCATATATGTTGAAATCATTAACCTACATATTTTTACTTATGTATACCAACTCCTAGGTTCTGTGAGCTGTTGTTATAGATTTTTATACAACCAATTACCAGATATTAAGTTGTAGGAGTATTTATTTACTACCATATTTCAGAAGGTGTTCTGATGCATGTTCCAACCACTTCCTTTTGAAACCCAGTTTCTGCCTTAATCTGTGACATAAAATAATTCTGTATCCCTCAGAAAAATAGTAGGTTATGCATCAAAAACATTGGATATTGGAGAAGTGGAAATATTGTCTGATCTGATGAACCCTGGCACCTTTGCTTTTACTCTGATAAGAGAACTATTGTCTATAGATGTTTCAAGTAGGATGATCCCCCATGCCCCAAAAGCACAAGGATTGTCTAGGGGTCATTCCTGTACCATCACCAGATCTCCATCCAATCATACCTGAAATGGAACAAATTAGATGTGTAAACTGGTCACTAGGGAGCCTGTATAAGCCACGTGGAATATTTTCAACAGCTTGTAGTATCTGTGCCCTGACAAGACCTCCTAAGGATGCTGGTATATTTCAAGCATTGTCTGTATGAACTATACTATGTGCTTTACTATTAAATTATGTGGTCATCGGTATTTAAATCATGAATCGATTAATGCTTAATGGTTATAACCAGACCAAAGTTAGACAACAAATTACTAAGTTCCCAAATATCTACTAATATCTATAAGCAGGTTACACTTTGGGACACAAAGGGACACTTTGTTTGCACTTTTCCATATATTTTCCAGAGACAGCTACATTTACATGAAGATTAAGTTTATCATTTGTGGTTATATGGGGATCTACAGTATATCCAAATAGCCTTAGTGTGAACTAAACAATTCACTGCAATTTGATTAGTGAAGAATACAGTTGCTTGTGTTGCTTTCTGAATAGTGAAAGCAGTACAAAAATTGCTCCAATGATAAATGTCAACACTCACTAATAAGCATTAACATACAAATGCATATATATTTTGCTCAGTATTAATGAATGGAGGGTCAATGCAAAAAAACTGGACCATGTTTTTAAAACCGCTCTGAAGAAGATTACATCTTGTGTGATTTCAACCAAAATGGACCAGTCACTGTGGAACTGAAGGAAATTGTCTTGAATATTGTCCATTGTCTCCTCTTTCCACTGCACCTCAGGTGGGCAGTGAAATTAAGAGACAACTCAACTGACCAGACTCCACTAAAGTCACATGCAAACTCACATGTCCTCACTCGAAACTTGTAGCTGACACAGTACCACAACTCATATGATGACATGGTCCCCTCCTTATTATATTTTTCTCCCTTTTTAGCCTTTATTTTTATTGGTTCTTCTCTCCTCTCACAACAACCCCACTGCATTTAAAAAAACATCTATTTCCACTACCTTCCAGATCTCCAGACTTAGCCTACAATAAAATCATCCTAAAATAATAATAACAATAATAATAGTACCGTATTGCCCTGATTATAGGCCGCATCTTTACCCCCTAATTTAAATCTTTAAATTAGGGGTATGGCCTATAATTGCGGTTTTAGATATTCGTAATGTCCCCCTACTTATCTAAGAACTGCTTCCTGTTGCCTTTCATGCGGCTCTGCTTCTTCTCTTGTATCTTCTTGTTTTGTCTCCTTTCTTCTGTTTTCCGCTTGTCCCTGTGTGTTCAATGGGACAGCCTCTCCCCCGTTCCTCCAATCGGGGTAACGGGTGTTCCTGGAAGCTCCGCCCTTTTGTGGACGTGCGCCGGAAGTCAAACTGAACAGACAGAGACAAGTGGAAGACAACGGTTGAGGTAGGGAGACATTAAGAGAGAGAGTGAGTAAGAAAATACTGTTTTATCTTTCAAGTATCTTTCTTTTCTAAATTACATTTTCTTTAAATTAACATCAAACTTTAGGGGTGCAGCCTATAATCGGGCACAGCCTATATTCAGGACATTACTGTCAGAATAAGGTTACAAACTGTTTGTTCAAATGAATAATAACAACCTCGAGATTTTCATAAAATGTCATATCTTTTTAGATTAGTACCTGAGAATTGGAAACCATTTATTTTTCAAACTTTAAGAAGAAAGAATATTTTATAATAACAACAATAGTTAAAAGGCCATGGTGAGGAGACCTCTCTTCTCTATAGCTACTTTCCCATAGGACATATAGATGTAGGCAGAAAACAAAAGCTGTATACAAAGTAACACACATAGCATATCCGCAGATTATATTGGTACATAGTGTAAAGTCTATGAATGTCTGTGTGGGTCTGTTAATCTAACATGTGCCATGATGATGCTGTCAACAAGACTACATACATTCTACAAGGACCAGGTTTTAGAAAGCCATTGTTAACGAACTGCAAAGTGGTCTAATGAAAAATAAAATAACAAAAGGTGTCTTGTAAGTGGTATAAATATATATATATATGTATGTAAATGGGTGAAGCCGTATTAGTCCAGTAGAAACGATGTCAAAAGAGTGTTGCAGACTATGCGGTGATACCTTTTTCTATTGGACTAACATAATATTTAAAAGGTATCACAGCATACTCTGCAATACTCTGTTTTTTGACACTGTGTATATATATATATTTACTTATCCCAGTATCACACAGTTTTTTGGGCTAACCAATTTTTAAGAAGAAGTTGTTGTGACCTTATTAACATAAGCTTTGATGACCTCAGAGGTGCCTTTTCAAGATTATCACATTTTAAGAATGGGTATTGGAGGTCTTCAGGGTTTTTGTTACTCAAGACCTACTCCTATAACTATGTTGGCCCACTAAAAGATATCACAATAAAATTAGACTGGATTGCCACCTGATGAAAATCAGTGTGATTCTTTTGTAATATAGTTTCATGACAATGCTCAGACTTTTGCTTTCGGGGATATTTCATATACAACAATTCATGTGGATCTTAGACAGCTTTTTGGCCAGCTCAACATCTTGGAACGCTGGTCCATGAGTTCCAAACATTGTCTAGCGTATGTCTAATGAAAACGGCCAATCACAGCTCTGTCTCAGCTTTACCTGGTGACTTTTTCATTTTTTCCTCCACATCAAACTGAGGTGAAACAAAGTAACAGAAAAATAGAAAACATCTTTTTAGGAAAGTGAGATTGCAGCTGTGTAAGTAAAGCGTAAACCATAAATCAGGGATGTCAAATCCAAAACATATGACTTTTGCAACGTTCTCCATGTGTTCCATAATATGATCACAGCCTGGTTACTATTATGATTTAAAACAAAGTCTTTCATGCAAGAAACAGAATGCGGAATGTGACCAGCCTGAGGAAGCAAACTGCCCGCAGAGTCCTTTCATATCGGCAAGATGGACTATAGTCAGGTGTGAGAAGGTATGCCAGTCCGTTTAACCCATGGAGATCCTCAGATGCTGTGTATTTGAATGTGTTGCTTATTGTGATGGTTCTTAATGAGTTAAATATGGAGCTGGAATGAGTCTCAACATAAGGGACAAATTAACCAGTGTTGCTAAGCATTGCCGGACAAACTGAAATGAGTTTCATTTTTTTGTATTATAAAATTGCAAAGCCAAAAGCAAAGATTACAGAAGTCATTTTTTCCCGTCTATCATATAAACAAATAGCCCAGCTGTTCTTGCTAAGATTCCAGTTTTGAAACTTGGACTTTCTTGTATAAACCTTGTTGTAATGGTATTTAAAGTGTCACAGGCAATAAGTGTCTGAAGTTAGTCAATAAATTCTAGAATGGTTAAATATACTTCTAAGGTTGTTAAAGACAGCTGGGTTTTTCTTGCAATTTAAATCATTTCTAAAACTGGGCAGTTTTCCAGGTATATTTTCAGACAAACAATCGGGACAAGAGAGTTTATCAAAAGCTTGCAGTTGTGTCCTGACGAAGCTTAGTTTATCGGTTTTGCAAAACTTCATCTTATTCTGCTTCGCTGGAAAAATGTTTCAGTTTATGCAAGTACACAACATAAAGCATTGATCCTTTTTTTTTTCTTCTGTCCATTTTGCAACCTAAAACATGTGTTTTACTGACATCAGAAGCAAAGATAGAAGTGAAGACTTGCATTTATTTTTAGAACAAAGGGTTTGTGAGATCTGAGAAAAGAATATTGTTCTTAATGCATTTTATATACAAAAAAAATGTTTATATAGGATGCTCTTGATAGCTTGGGTACCAAGAATGTCTTATTTACAATACAGTCTCTTTAAGAAGCATCTTGCATATACAAACTCTGTGTGATCTCGTGCTGTGGATTTCTCAGACGTTTAAACAGACAATCTAGGGGGATTTAAAAATAGAATCTACTTTTTTTCTTTTACTTCAAAGGTGACAGATGAGCAAAACCATTAAGAAACACAAAACACATTAAAACTATGCCATAGATCCAATTACACAACAGCATTTATTTTTTGTATATATAAAAATATCAGGACAAACCCCCAAACTACATGTCTGGTTCTGCCCTTCCATATGCTGTTCCTCGGAAACAAAGATCCTACATTTAAGCATAACAACTACAGGCTTAATACACTGATCTATTTCAGTAAAAAAAAAATAGGGCCAAAGTGCATAAAAGTGCTCACACCCCTTGCTATGCTATGTTGGATGTAATGAGCGTCTTCTGTGGCAATGACTTAATTAGAAGTTTTTCTTCAATCGATGTTATTGTCATGTTTATCGCTAGATGTGTACACGCATTTCAGCAGGAGTTGAATTGCTTACTTGTGGATATTGTGGATTTTAAGCTGAGATATTCACTTTTTTAAAGGACTGTACTTTTTATCACCATTAAGTCATTGAATTGATCCACTAGTGTATTGCACACAAACAACTTTTAAAGGACATTTTTGTCAACTTTTGTTATCCTTTCTTTCTTTTGTAACATTATTACACCAGTTTTACAAACAGCACTCATTTTCATTGGACCACCTTAGTGCTGGCTCCTGTTGCGATCTCTTCCTTTATCAGGAAAGTCAAAAGACCGCTCTCCGTTTTTTTCATGAACACGCTCCATAAATATCTAAAGGAAACTTGGGTTTATTGTAGACAGGGGTATGTGGTTTGAAGATGGCTTGTTTGCACTTGACTTTGGCAGCCATCTGCTTGTTGTGTTGTAGATGTTTCTGAAGACTCCACTTGGGATGTACGTGGAAAAACGAAATTCTAAGTAACCTTCTGTTTCTCTTGGAGGATTAATATGCTCCTGAGATTACATCTGGTTTAAAAAAAAGAAAAGGCCTTCATATGCATTTAGCTTATTAGTGCTTGAGTGCCTAACATCCAGCAAGCCCGAGACAAATGCACATTGCACACCTGTGGATCCAGAGCGGGACCATTTCCTTTTTTATTATCAACAGAAGAATTGAAATACAGTAGCTACATTTCCATTTGAAAAAAGTGTTTGTCTCTGGTATTTGCCATCTGTCCTTTTTGCATATATCAAATATCCTCCTTATTGTCAGTGGTGTGAAAAAAAACTGGCAGATCATTATGGAAATTTAAATCGCAGACCTGCAAAATACTTCATGAGTGCAGAGCTTTTCACGGGTGGCTGTGCTTCATTGCAGTAAAATGAAAAACCAACAAATCCCTTTGTTGGGAAAAGGAAGTTTACATTGTCCTTCTTTTGCATATTTCAAACAGAATAAGAATTATTCTAGAATAATGTGTGTGTTTTTGGAATGCTTAGGCGTACGCGCTGTAGGTATTGAGACTTGGCTGTTTGGTTATGATAGTTGTCAACTGAAACATAACCACAGTTTGACCTTTTGTGCAAAAAAATAAATGCACACCTCGGGGAAATTCCACTACTCTTCGATTTGTTGCTTTGTAAAAAATTTACCAAACAGAAATCCTGAGAAAATAAGCAGAGGAGAATCAGGTGGAAATCAGGAGAGTAAATTTTAACAGATGTAACAATAAAACAAAATCATACAATTGGACAATGGGGAAATTCAAAAACAAGTTTTATTTTCATGGCTGCATATCCCAGAGAGCTACTGACATGCTGTGTAGTAGAAGGCATTGAACCTGCAGGTTTTTGCCAAGATCTTAAGGCACCATATCAATATGGACATTTTTATATATTCCGTTTAGTGGATAAGAATTATGAACTATATGCCTGGATTTCATTGTTTTGAGTAATTCTTGTCTACTTGTCAGGTAGCTGTAACAAATAATTTGTTTTATAAAGTCATATTTTCAGAAGAATTCATAGACTTTCCAAGTTTTGGTAATGGTAATTGTGATGGTTTTGGCAAGACCATTTCTCTGGACATAACCAATAATAAAAATGGCAAAAGCAACTAAAATAAACAATGTACTTTGTCTTTCTCTGACTCCATGTTAGCCTATGTGGATTTCACTGTACTCATTGCCAACCAATATAACCTCAACCAATGAAGCCTGTTTTAGATATCCACCACTCAAATAGTAATTCTTTCTCACATTACCTATACTCCTCTGATCCTCTAGTTTCAGAAAATGACCCCTTATCTTAAATTTGTTTCTTCAAATTATTGAAGTTATTCAAATTAAAATTGTTCCTAGGGACATATTTCAACCTAGGTCTACCAGGAACCATGAGAAGCGTTGATGTCCCACCACCACCAGTCTCACCTCCGAGAATTTCTTCTTTGAAACTTGCTGCCTTGTGACCCTGCATTGCAATTGATCAATATGCATTCACAAGAGGGACTGAATAATAAAACGAAGATTCTGCATTACTGGACCAATGCGTAGGAACCCCCTTCTCTAGTGCAAGGTGAATGGCATTTTTTTCTGGAATGCCAGGACAACCAATTGTAGAATTGGAGTTTGCTTTAAGTATGGTAATAAATCAGGGCAATGAGTTATTATAAATGTCATACTTGCAATATTCAATATGGATTGAAAAATAAAATTAACATGTTCCTCAGAAAGGGGATCATAATGATGGAAATGGCTAATTTCTACAGAAGGTCTAAATGTTCTCTGCTTAAGAAACATTTCTAGACCACAAGCAGTGATTTATACTGTTATAATAATTGGCCTACTACCCTTATAAGTATAATATCAGCTCTTAGTCTCAAGAAAAAAAATGTGCCTGGGACCAAGAAGGCTTTTGACTGTAAATTCCATCTCACGCCAAGTGAAGTCAAGGAACATACAACATGAGATACTCCTGTCATACTTTGCAAGACTCAATGAAGAAGATGTGAGAAGCAGTTTAACCACAACTGGAACAGATTGGCTGTTCCTATGCTCTCTGGATATATTAAAAAATCTTAATGTATCTCTGTTTATTGTGGTGCACTCTCCTGCCCAGTCAACATCTGTCATGTTGTGACGGGCATAGAAAAATCTTAATGAGGGCCAGGTGGCCACTCTGAGCTTTAAAAGAGTTAACTCTTCTCTTCCCACATGAATGTGGACTTCTTGTATACTAATAAATCACCATCAGTTTATTGGGTTTCTCTTTTTTAAATCACGAAAGTTTTCAATCTGAAGTTGCATCTGTGCCAATAATGGGGCCATCTTAAAGTCCAGACTAGCATGGTGCCTGCACATGGTGTTGAGAGTTAATGGACAATGTTCTAATGATATAGTGTTTAAAACAAATATTTACTAAAACAGTTCAGATTTTTCTTATTTGACTTTTGTTGACAATAATAACTAGACAAGATGTAGAATAGTCAGTGTTATTGCTTGCTTAATAAGTAATATTTTTTGTTAATGCAAATAAAATCATTTTCTACTAATCTACAGAGAACATGCTTACAGCCACCTGGAAAGGCACATTAGAGAGATAGTATGACATTGTTTTTGCTTCTGTTACTTCAGTTAGTCTGGTTAAATTTGATTAAATATAATTGTTCTGTCAGTGACCACAGAAAACAGGGACTTGGGAATAATTAGTTCTGAGAACTTAAAGGTAACCAGACAACGCAATGAAACAAGCATGAAGTTGGGTTGTAAAGCTAAAGGCTAGACTTGTGCACATACACGAGAAATGATTTGAAAGTTGTCCCTCTGGCGCATGCTGAGGCTCTGCCCTGAAGCGGGAGAGCTCCAGGAGGCCAGAATAATGCAGACAGATCCACAGAGATAACGTGCAGGATAACGCAGAAGATCACCTGGAGAAAAAGATCACCAGAGAAGAGACGCGTAGAAGACAAAAAAAGTAGAAGAAGCGGGGAAGGTCGGGAGCCATTGAGAGAGGGCGTGACAGAGAATTTGTGCGGAAAACAAAATGAAAATTCAAAGCTTTCTGCTTCGTTTTTGTTTGTTTCGTTGGGGTCCCTCCTCATATTTTGACATTGGTACAAATTAACAAAATTGGCAAATTTCACTAAAATTAAAACTCGTATAAATTGAAATCCACAAGTCTAGGCATTAGTAACCCGGAAGACAGATTCTGCTACTTTACAGATCTCTGGTCAGATCTCAACTAGTTCTGGAGACCCCATCTCCGGAATGACAGTGACACAGTTTAGAAGAGTGCTACCAAAATGGTGAATGGTTTGCAGGATAAAAATGATCAGGAAAGACTAAGGGAGCTCAATGTGTATAGCTTAGAGGAAGGAAGAAAATTGGAACTACTGAGCCCATCTATTCGGTTTTTCCTGATGTAGAAACTCAGACCTTAAAACCAGACCGTAAATCCAGTCACCAACGAAAATCAAGTGTATCTTTGTTAGCCCCCAATGTGTTCCCTGTTTAACGAAACAGGAAAATAACAAACTAAAGCTATGAACCTAGCTGCATTTCTAGATTTCCAGCAGCAATCTCTGTACTGCATGACCAGGAGCAGATCACCCTTTTGGGCGATGGGGCTCCACAACATGCTGCCGCTCCATGGGCCAGTTGGGGAGACGGGAGATTTTCTGCGTAACTGACCCATATACACTATAGAGAACTGTACCTAGTCAACAGGGCTCCCAAAGTGAACTCTCTCAACCAGGATATGCCATTATATCCCAAGGCTTAGCATAGAGCAGGGTGATCACGGACGTAAGCAGTTGAGGCGCTGCCCTTGGTTAGCCCAAGAAACGTCAATATGTCTACATAAAAGTCGTGAGTTCATAGATTCCAATTCCTGTGGAGAACCTGCAAACAATGGAAATTTTTTTCAAAAACATGATTCTGACAAAGTTGATTTAATTCCCAACATTTACATTGTTGGGAAATAGCTAATTTTATTTGTTAATAATGAGAGATGTCTATGGAAGTATTTTTTCTATAACTTTATTAATTTTGCGATGGTTTGGAAGTGAACTGCGCTGTTCCTACATCATTGATTTCCCTCTATAATCCTTAATTGTGCACATATGATGCTAACTAAACATCTGTGTGTTGCTTGTTAAGTCAATGGAAAAACTACTCTCCAGTGCTAATCTCAAACAGAAACAAGCTTACATATCTTGGCCACTAATACAGGTCAGGCTGTACCATTTGCCTGGGGTACTTCGCTTAATAGCAGAAGTAATATGTTCAATTAAAATTAAATACCATGGGAACAGTGTATTTAAACCTGTATCGGTACTGAAGAAAAAAAAATATATAACTCGTTCAGATCTCCCCTAAGGATATAATTTTGTAAGATATTTTCTTTCATGGGAATGACAAACAAATGTAGAATAAGACTGTACTGATTTCTTGATGTACAACAGCATTTCCCAACTTTTTTCAGAGTAGTTACCACTGGTTACTAATTAATTGACCAAATGTCCACAATGGCAATCTTTGATTGGTAAAAAGTACCCATAAACATAATTTTATGATTTAGGGTTAGACATAGAACTTTGTCCCTCATAAGCACATATTGCTAGTATTGCCATTATTATTATTATTATTATTAGTAGTAGTAGTAGTAGTATCTTTTATTTATAAAGCGAGAACAATTTACGCAGAGCTTACCCTTTAGCATTTCCAGTGTGGTCAAGGAGAACTTCATGATCTATTGAGATGTAATAGTTTTTCGTTTCTGACTGTCAAGGCAGCTACCTAATCGGGAAGGTCCAAAGGAAAGCAGTTAGGGAAATCCCACCACCCTACCCAACATTACATGTACTTACCTTTCTATTCAACACAAATGATCATCTACCCGTGATCCTGAAATGCTTAATGCTGAAATTATCTTATCCTAGCGATATGGAAGCCTGCTGGAACTTGGGGAACTGTAGAGATGACATTTTGTGCAACATCATTACATAAATATGGAGACTGAAAATAGTGTCAGCCCTTCCTTGTGGGAAGATGCATATTGTGTATTTTCAAAAATAGGTGTCTTCATGCAAGTCTGACATCAGAGGTGGATATCACCACGCCATGGTCTGGCTGGAAGAGGTAACATTAGATCAGGCTGTGCAGATGGAGAGCCAAGAATCAAGAAGAGCCATTGAAGACGTATGCTCCACCGAACAATAGCTAGCTAAGCACTACATATCCTACTGACTACACATGTATTCCTCTTTAAGAAGAATTTTACATTATACATATTTTAGAGCTTCTTGATCTAAGGAGAAATCCGATTGCCTCTTGGAGTCAAGAAGGAATTTTTTCCCCCTGATGGCAGAATTTGAAGTAGCTTAATTAGGGTTTTTTGCCTTCTTTTGACGTTGATTGTCTTGGAGATTTGGCTTTTTGTGCCATATATCTTGTATTTCGGCCTTAAATTCCCATATTAACACCCTAATTCACATATGGTACGTATTTAGCTAAGTATCTTGATTCACACAAATTGGATATAAACACTTTAGTTATGCTGCAAAAATGCATTAATAAAAAGACAAATATGTTTATTCCTCTGACTTAAATTTTCAACACTTCATGGCTAAATGTCACTTTAAAACAATTGAATTACATAGTCCATCATATAAACACACACTTAATAAACCAATTTTATAAGAAGGACTAAATAAACACTACGCTACCCCCCAATAAACAGCAGAACAAAAAAAACAACCAAAGACAAATTCAACAAATAAAAATTAATATTCTATCCCGAGAGTGTTCATCTCCTATAAAGAAGCTGGATGACTAAAGACTTGCCCCATGACACCTAAGGAAGGTTATTTCAATTACATAGTGCTGATTGGGGATCAGTGGTCTCCCTTTTAACTAGTCCATTGCCAATAGGGTAATTGGCTCCTTGCTATGTGCTAGAGGGCAGGATTTGTATGCCTAGTGAACCTAGGCTAGAATTCATTACTGCTGGCAGCAATAGAATCCTATTTTTTTGAGGTACCCTAGCTCTGTTTCTTACAACCCTCACCATGAGCGATGGAAGGCTAGAATGGACAACTTGCCCCATTAGAATATGATGTCACATGGACCACAACATTCAGGCCATGCTTGGCCTTTTGATGATAGTGATGGATATGATGGCATACATGAAAAGATGATGAGCCTCATATTCCACTTCATATTACATGTTCTCAGATGTCAGGTGGTGCAGTGGCTAAAAGTCGCTTATTTGTTTTAACCTTTCATAGTTGGCATCACTCGACTTTGGAGTAAGGAACACCTAATTTCTGATTGAACAGCATTCAAGACAACACACTAAAACATAATTCTGTTATGTATAACTGAACAAACAAGGTTAATTTAAGAAGACGTAAAGGTGTGCATACTAGACACATCATCTGGTTCTTATTATCTGCCGTTTTAAACTAATATAGTGGATATAATAATGATGAGGATTGTCAATTGTATATCAAGCCCCCTATGTGTGTCCGTCATTAAAAACATAATATTTACCAAGTTATTCCACTTATTCCAAAATTGATTATTTTAGCATGGACCTCCTGGAAACCATTTACTTTGTTTTTGGTGAATTTCCTTCTGACATGGAAGTGACAGCACTTCCGAAAACAAAAGCTACAAGGTTATTTGTTACTATAAGTCCACTCTCCTAAAATATTTACGCTTCTTCACATGTGTGAGATCAAATTATAGCAACAAGTCTATACGCATAAGCATACATTTTTTTCCCCCAGCCAAAATCCCATAAAATTTACAACATCCAAATATGTGTTAAACATAAATATTGGCCCTCGTCGTCATAAATTTGCGTTCTAAAAGCCAAAAAACTCATTCTGACTTGACCCTTGTTAGAATAGTGATACTCTGAGTATTTCCTGGTATTTTCTCTAAAGAATGTTTTTATTTGAATGCAGATGTCATTTGGTTTATAGGAAGGATTTGGTATCGTGTTGATGCCAGTACTGCACTTATCTGACATTCCCTGTAATGTAGGAAGGATGCTTGTCAGACCCTAGTGTTTGTTAAATGGAAAAAAAAATCCAGTACACCAGAAGCCTCTATTATAAACATTGTGACTTTGTGCAATTTACAAAATGTTCTATCTCAATTAAACAATAAACCCTTTGACCCTATAGCTCAGTTTTGGAATCCTAGAAGAAGGGGGTGAAGGGTATCCAGAAGAAATAACAAATGACTAGTTCAAGAGGTGAAGGGAAATTAACTCTTTCTCAGTTGCATGGTTGGAGATAGCATTTTGGGTTTAATTATTTTTATTATTTTTTATTATAGGCAGGCAGAACAAGATAATTCTCTCCAAAATGGTAACAGTATCAAGAAAGGCTCAGCATAAACATGATTTATTACAATCCTAAGGGTTCTCTAATGGTCCTTAGAAGAACACTGGAACGTACCCACCATTAAATAAGACAATATATCTTTAGATGTGGTGGTAGATTTTATACATACAAAGATTCCAGTAAATACAATTTTTTGATCGTTATCGTACATTAACAGATATCAGTAAAAGAGCAGTCTATCTTTTTCTAAAGCAAACCATACAATGGAAACTGATTGAATTCAATTTAGAGTGAATTTTTGCAAATACAGGCATTACTGTAACAAACAAAATGCATGTAATTTTGATACTTTGGTGAGATTTGGGGTTATTTTTGTATATCTTCATCTGCATAGAAATATATACATTTAAATAAAAGTTCTAATAGTGAGAATTCTTGATTGCCAATAAACGCACATATATTGGGCTATCAAGTAGTTCTTCTACTACAAATGTATGTGTTGAATAGAGTATCTGATTCTGAGCTAGAACAGACCAACAATAATTAACTTTTATAACACACATTTTAGGAAATTTCTAGAAACTAATACATCAGGGCATAGCAGGAGCCGGGTCTTTAAAGTGGACACATTGGGTAATTTGACAATTTCAGAGTCAGATATCCAAAAGAGGAGCGGAATTCTGTGTGTTCCAGGTGAAAATAAATATAAGTTATAGATGCTCATTGATTTTCTAAAGCAAGATTACAAATTGGAAAAAAAGAAAAATGGGTACAAACAGGCTTTTCATATAAGTTAAGTAGAATTGTATCCACATACAGCACAAGGGGAGGCAGTTGAAGCTGAATATTTAAGGATATGTGAGTGCAAGCTTACCAGCAGAGTCCTCTTTATCTAATGTATCGGTTTGTCTGTTAATTCTAGTTTTGACTCCTTGAATATATGAATTGTAAGAAGTGCTACGTAAATGTTGGTGCTAAATAAATAAAAAATAATCATTTATGTGATATATTTTGGCGGTTCTATTAAACCGTTAAAGAAATGTTTACTAAACCATGATTCTATAATAGAAGGGAAATAATGTTTTTTTTACAACCAAATCTGAATTATTTTTTTTGCCCATGCGGAAGCTACGTTTTATAAACACAAATCTAAAGTGCTATAACAGTTTATAATGCAGGAGGGGGGGCGTAGTTAATCATATGTCACATTTTGATCTTGTTGGGACCCACTCTGTTTAAATAAACAGTACTCCTTCTCTTGTAATGTTATATTCCATTAAAAGCCCCTTAACAAAAACAACGTGGTAAATGGTCACATGGTTCAGCAATGTGATGTAAACAAATCAAAGCTTGGTGGATATTGGTGTATATCAGTGTCAGGAGTTGCCACCGGGTGTTATTTTTGTTCATTAACAGAAGGTTCACCACTTAACCATTTGCGTGCCTAAACGGTAGGCAGTGTACTGCCAGCAATAATTCACACTCTTCTCTATCAATCATAGTACATTCTATAGCACCTGTAGATGTGTATTGATTTGTTTCATGTTTTATAACCACAGTTCTAAAGGACGAAGCTGCCGAGAGCCAAGGCATTCCAGGTTGCCTAAGGGTCCACAGCAGCTGGACTTCATGGCCAGTTCATATGGATAGTAGTAATGGCACAGATGGCTGATGTGGCTACAGTGGGTATTCAGTAGACTTGTGCATTCGTCTTCGGGCGAACATGAAAACGAACACGAAGAGTGCGTTTTCGTGTTCGTTCCGAAGACATGAAGAAGAGAAGACAGTGCCGGTAAAACGTAGGCGAAGACGAAGACTCACACACGAAGAATCTTCGCCTTCGTCTACTATTCTCCCCGGTCCCTTCCCCATCTAACTTACCTTATCTTCACGGCATCGCGGGAGTTGACTGAAGTGGAAATCCGCAGGTTCGTCGTCAGGGGTTACAGGGCAGTGTGAGTGAGCCTATTGGTCACCTGCAGGGTCTTCCTCTGGCATCAACCAATTGGTTGATGCCAGAGGAAGACCCTTCAGGTGACCAATAGGGCTCACTCGCACGGCCTTTTTAACTCCTGATTTCCGCTCCCGTTAACCCCTGCGATGCTGCGTTGGATAACGGGAGCAGAAATCCGTAGGGTAAAGGGCTGTGCAAGCGACCAATAGGCTCACTCGCACGGCCCTTTACCACTAGTTGCTAGGCAGAAAAAAAAAAAATCAACCTGGGACCCTGCTGCAACAGTTAAAAGTCCGTGCCAGCGACCAACAAAGTCGCCGGTACGGACATTTAACTGACACAGCAGGGACACCAGTGGTGTCCCCGCTGTGTCAGTTAAATGTCAGTGCCAGCGACCAACAAAGTCGCCGGTACGGACATTTAACTTAGCATAAATAACTTACTATAACTTCGGACACAATGCTGCCCTCTGTTGGTTTTACATTAAGTAGCATATGCTTGAAATCCAAAGTTATTATGCTACTCAGTGTAAAACCAACAGAGGGCAGCATTCTGTCCGAAGATATATTAGCCATATGTGGCAGTGTGTTCATTTTCATTTATCAATTATTTAAATAAAATATATCCCCATGATCCGCTGGTCTCCCCGCTGCAACAGTTAAATGTCCGCACTCGCGGACATTAATTCTGTCGAACTTGAAAACTCTTTTTTTCTATTTGTTTTGGGGGTTTTTTGTATTAAACTGTTAGATGAAAGCATCATGGGAATGTATTTTATTTGAATAAATGCAAATGAGCTCACTGCCACAGATGGCTAATATATGTTCGGACAGAATGCTGCCCTCTGTTGGTTTTACATTAAGTTGCATAATAACTTTGGATTTCTTTCAAGCATATGGAACAATGCTACTTAATGTAAAACCAACAGAGGGCAGCATTCTGTCTGAACATATATTAGCCATATATGTTCGGACAGAATGCTGCCCTCTGTTGGTTTTACATTAAGTAGCATTGTTCCATATGCTTGAAATCCAGTTATTTATTATGCTACTTAATGTAAAACCAACAGAGGGCAGCATTCTGTCCGAAGACATATGGCTAATTTATGTTCGGACAGAATGCTGCCCTCTGTTGGTTTTACATTAAGTAGCATTGTTCCATATGCTTGAAAGAAATCCAGTTATTATGCTACTTAATGTAAAACCAACAGAGGGCAGCATTCTGTCCGAACATATATTAGCCATATGTGGCAGTGAGCTCATTTGCATTTATTCAAATAAAATATATTCCCATGATCCTTTCGTGTAATGGTTTAATACAAAAAACCCCCAAAATAAATAGAAAAAAAGAGTTTGCAAGTTTGACAGAATTAATGTCTGCGAGTGTGGACATTTAACTGTTGCAGCGGTGAGACCAGCGGATCATGGGGATATATTTTATTTAAATAATTAATAGATGAAAATGAACACACTGCCACATATGGCTAATATATCTTCGGACAGAATGCTGCCCTCTGTTGGTTTTACTCTGAGTAGCATAATATTCTGCCCGAGAATATATTAGCTATATATGGTAGTGAGCTCATTGGTCCCCAGCAGGAGGCCCCCTGCTGGCGACCAATAGAGTTGCAGCAGAGCTGCTGCTGTACGCGTTAACCCCGTATTAACCCCTTAACCGGAAAAAACGAAGAAAAAACGAATATTCGCCCGAAGAGAAGACAGGAACGGGCGAATATTCGCGGAATACGAAGATTTTTTTTTTGACGAAGACAAGCACGAAGACGAACACGAAGAGCCCCCTGGTGCCCAAGTCTAGTATTCAGATGGTAGAGACAGAATAGCGATCCAGATTTTGGGTTCTAAATTACTAATTCATTCCTAATTCATTCCTTTGTGATATTCTATCTGGTTTATTGCAACTTTTTTAGTAACTGGGTTCCTACTCTCCCACGTTTCAACACTCCATTCCATAAACCTCTTCCAGACTAATTTTCTTATACCACGTCATTATCACAACATACATCAGTCTTCTTTTCTTACATTAGAACTTCTTTTCACTTGCTTATCCAAAATTTTACCTGTGCTGTACCATCATCTGGAATTTCCTACCCCTTTCTTTCAGACTCTCTCCTACATATTCTAACTTTAAATGCTCACAAAAAAGAATTCCCACAGTCTGCAGTTTGGAGGAAGCCATTTGTTCTCCCCAAAGCAATGACATCTCCACGCCGCCCTCTATATAACCAAATGATACTCATCCAAGCAGTCCCTCACTTTCTGTCTCGTTCATCCTCAACCGCCTCAACCCCTCTTCTCTTTCTGAGTCAGTGTGTCTTATAGTGTGTTAATGTTACTATCAATTTAGTATATTGTCAATTTAAAGGTTATTGTTCATTTCTCCATATTGTAATAGCGCTATGGAATCTGCTACCCTTTAAATAAAATGTAATCCAAGAAGCTGACAGCCCCAATGCTACGATAATGCTATCCAGAACATTCAAGGTATCGTGATAATGATAATTAAGATCACAATGTGCTATTATTGAATAACTTTTTTTGTTCCTTTTGGTCTGCTCCCACCTTTTTCCCAATCCTTATATTCAAAGAGCTAATGCCTAGCTGAGTCCTGACTTAATTACATAAACCATTGTAACTCACTGTTTAGGTTACCAGATAAGAGAGTTGAAAATAGCTCAGTAAGAAGTCTCAAATGCCCATTGCCGATTCAATGGAAGGACTAGACTTTAGAGAAAATGGCGTTGACTGCTTTAATTATGATTGATGATTCCCTGGGGGAAATCCAGAATTATGCTGATGTGCTCTTGAAATCACTTTGCTGTCTTTTGCAGAGTTTCTGTGTGCTATCAATTATATAACACTATCCAGTTCTAATTATTTCTAGCATGTGTAAGTTCACACTATGATACACAATACTCCACCATTATTGTTATTTAAATGCGTGATCATTTACATCATATTCCATGCCAGTCTCATCAAGTTTACCCTCCGAACATTTAAAAATCTAAAAAAAAACAAAAAACTCTCTGCCATAGTTTAATTAGCTGTGAATTGAATAAAGAAAAAAATAAAATAAAGCCGTAAATAATGTTTTTTGGTTTTTTAACTCTCCCAGCAGTAATCAGTAGAATGTAACTCATTGCGTAGGCTGGTATAATTAGATAACAAATCTTGTAGAATAATTTCAAGTTCCCCAGACCTGGGTTTTGCCATTGTTTAAGTGACAATAAACCAACCTGTCAGACTGACAAACTAACTGTTATAAATTGTCTACCAAGTTAATTAAATCTTATTTTGAAGGCCCACACATAATATATCACACTCTGTAGAGGTCACGTGTTCTCATTATCTGGCTTTTCAAGCATTGAATCCCATGCATGGCTGATGTGATGTGCAATAGCCTTTCATTAGTCTCCCAGCTACCAAACTGGGATACAGAAACAATAAGACAGGAAAGCATGTCCTTTCTTTATTCTCAACTTTGTTTTTGCATATATTGTACCTTTAAGAGAAATTTCCAGTTGGAGTTAAATTATTTGCAATTTTTTTAATGATTTTTTTTTTATTAGTCAAATTGGCTAAATGTGATACAGAGACAATAAGATAAAAATGTACTTGGGACTTGAGTCAATGAAGCTAATGAACCTGGTGGATTTTTTTATACGTTATGGACAAACGAGAAGAAATGCTCTAGAACAACAGGTTTAGCTGTATCGTAAGGAAGTTTTACTTTACAGAGAGGGTGGCCGAGATAAATGGAACAGTGCCCCATCAAAACTGGTAGAAGCTAATACAACGAGGACATTAACCATGCATGGGATACACATAAAGCTATCCTGAATCTAAGACAAGACCAGGGATTTTAATATGTAGTCTTCCAGAATGGAAAAAATAAAGCATCTATACAATACAGAAGAGGCATCCCTGCTGCTGCAGTTACCCTCCTTCTGCATGGTCCGAATGCTTGAAGTAGCCAATCATCAGTAGGAAGAAAGTGCTCTCATTAAAATCAACATAATGTAACCTTGGTATAGATATTGTGTACTTTGTGTTAGGTATAATTATTCTTTTTATCACTTGAATTATGTTGAACCAAACCTGCACATACTAACCCAAAGCACATAACGGAATACTGATGATTACTAATTATTGATTACCGGGAGCTATAAAAAAGGCATATAGTCAGAATGACAAAGTAGAAAGTAATCTTTTATTACCAAGAAGGTTAACATAGCTGCCGAGATGCCCACAGCCTATGTATGAAACAAAACGGTGATCTGGTAATATGTTTTGGGAAATATTAGCATCCAAATCTATCTCCAGAGTATTGAACATATGGATGGTTACTGCAGATGTCTTCCAAGATAATTTATAACTGTAACTCTTCAGTGGTGGCCTAACACATTATATCCATATACGAACCAAGGTACTATTAAGTTCCAAGGTAAAACCAGAAGAACAGAAGAACTAAATAATAAATAAATTATGGATGACAAGTCTGGAGGTTCCTACACCACTAGAGTCACCCCACCATATATTCAAACAAGGCAACTGGTGGAGTCGCCATGTGAGGCTACAAAAACTAAGAAAATAATAGCTATACTATAAAACAGAATTTATTTTCCATGAAGTTGTTTAACTATTTGAGTCACAGAGAAATATATTTCCCACTTGTCTTGACTAAAATTCTTTTTTTAGAATTATAGTAGCAAAAAAAAGAAAAACTTAATAGTTTGCCTTGTGGGATGTCCTGTCCATACCATGACATGAAAATATATTTTCCACCAGTTCTATCTCTTATAGCGCAAATGTAGCTATCATTGGCTCAGCAGGTGTAGGGAATGGGGTCCAAAATTGCATAAGCAGTTACCGCAAGAGGCTACTGAGCTCAATATCGTAATTCATTTCAATACTGCCAATAAAGGATTGGAGCCGAAAACTATTATTGAAACAGAATCAGCATATTCTTTTTTGAAGGGCGCAGGTAAACTAATAACTACACATTCAAGATGTAATATATATCAAAAATATCTATAAAAAAACATATTTTACTCTAGCTGGAATCTATGAACAACTGACTCTTGAGTTAGCCAAAGTTCTAAACAAAAACAGACTGATATTTTTCAATATTTAACTGCTTAGATTCTAAAAGAGCAAAGACAGGTTACATTAGGCAGGTTAATGTAGGCAGTCCATGCCTAGAAATCCAAACATATTGATTTTTCCATAAATCAGTGACCAGGTAGTTTCAGGATGGATATGACCTTCAAGTTTAAAGTGTTCATGGGGTTTGCCATCCCTTTATTTTTTTTAAAAGAAAATGAACTTTTATACAAACCAAGCTAAAGTAAATATGTTCTACATGGGGCGCAGGCTAATAGATTAATAGACTGGGGATCTGACCACATGAACGGGGACTGACCTGACTGACATGTTATTAGGTGTTAACCGGTGTTGGGAAATACTCAATCTTGGAACATTTATGATAAATTACCAAGTAACATTGATGAGAACTTGGGCTTCTCCTTCCAGCTCCCAATCTCCTCCGTGGTGTCAGGTTACATTTCACTGGTTGGTTGCTGCTTTCTGCAGCACTAGCCAAGCTAGCATTGGAGCTTGACTGGTGGTGGTAGGCATATCAAGTAACACATCTCCTGAAAATAGTGGCGAAAGCGGGAAAGGGGCTAATGTGTTTTTGGGTCTGCCGTGCATTTGCTATGGTGACCACACATAAATGGGGACCTCTATCTTAACTAGCATATGCATAAAAGAAGGGGTTAAACACAGGTGACAGGGCTCATTGAAATGAGGGTTTGAAGACTGCGATTACAACAGATGGATACACCATCAGTGAATAGCACGTGGGAGGAAAATCTTTGGTGAAGTCATTAGCACTCTCCATCGTAACCCTACCTGAGTTAAACAGAGGGAAATCTGGTTTCTCACTGGGAACTGATATTGAGAAACATCTCAAAAAAGATAAGCTTTATAACAGCACTGGAAATCTTTGTCAAGGCTTTTTTTTTAATGCAACCCATACAGGGTTTTTTTCCCCATAAAGAATGTTTTTAACATTAAAATAAAAAAAATAAATTTTAATGGTTTTATCGACATGGAAAAAGAATGTAGTTTTTAAAAGGGATTTGTTCCCAACTATATCTTACTTTTGATTTAATATGTTGCACATTTAGATGGCCAAGGATATATGAAATGCAATTTTTAATGGCATATTTTTTTTTAACTCATATTAATCTGACACACAGGTGGATTACTTTTTTTAAAAATTGTAGTTGCGTGCTATTTTTATTTCGTAAAACAAAAAAATTCAAATCCATTTGTGTCAATAAATAGTATTTTAAGGTTCTTTGTGTTCTAGTATATGTTTACTTAAGAGTTTGATAAAAAATCAAGTATTTTTATTATAATAATTTGAATAATATGTATTACTCTGTAAATAGGTACCAGGTTACCTGAGTTGGGGCTTTTAATACTTTTTTAATCAGTTCTTGCATTCTACAACACGGTGTCTAGATACATTCTTACTTTCTGTGGATTGTTAAGTTTGGAAACAATATCATATTTGGGCAAAACCATAAGATCCCCGGGCGACATTTTTTCAGGTCCAGAGCAGAAGTAATATTCAATTGCTTCCAATGCAGGCCAAAGTTTTATTAATTCAAAGGCAAAGAATCTATATAGAGCCACTTCCAAAAGGTCCCCATTCTGCATCTGTCAACTATGTGGGTGTCAGGCCTCATTCAGGCTCATTCTCTCTAGTTCCCCTGTCTCGCTACAGTCCCCCTGTCTCGCTACAGTTCCCCCTTCGCTGTGATCCATTCCTGGATTTCCTTATGCTCTGTCCTGAACTTCTGATTCTTTGATTCCAGTCCTGCTTTCAGCTTCTGTTTCCTTTATATGGTGTGCCTCACCCGTTTGTTATGTTTGTCTCAGTCAGCAGTCTAAAGGTATGTCCTTCTCCGTTCTGTGTTTAGATTTAATGTTTAGTTTTAGCTTATTAGTAATTCAGTAGGCAGGGTTTAGCACTAGGACCCAACTAATATTGGAGTACTTTGGCATAGTGGTGGGTTAATCATACTATGGTCATACATCTCCAATTGTTATCATATAGTCCTAAACTAGTCATGTATTTATGTGTGTCAGTCTTTTATGTGCCTTTGCCCTCTCTCCCCTGAATCATCTCAGGATCTCCATTCCTCTCTCCTCTCCCCATGTCCCAGTTTAAGATATCCTATCCTTGCTTAAAGGAGAAGCGTCTGAGGATCTCAGCTCCTCACGCCATCCCTTGTGTTCCTTGCCTTGTTCCCTGTCCTTTGTTGTGTCCTGTACTATGTATGTCTTGTCTGGCTATGTTTCTTGCTCGGTCTCCCTGTTCCTTGCTCTGTCCACCTTGCTTGCTATGTTTCTGCTGTTACTCTGCTTAGCTTCCCTACTCCCAGCCAGCAGCATCCTGCTCATTTCTCTGTAGAGCTACGTCTCATGCCTGCTCCAGGGTGGCTGCAGGATATCACCAAGTTTTGTTCTGGACAACATCCGCTACTATGTCAGGGCCCTGGTATGTGGCCGCACAATGCTAGGTGCTCAACACCCGGGACCCTGTCCAACTCCGCTACTGCGCAATAACTCCTGAATTCCATCATTGGGCGCTCTGGGTCATTATAGGTGACTGTATAGACCCCATTTGTGACAGTGGGATGTGGTATGGGTGGCTGGAGACTTTGCTGTCGGAGTACTTTGGCCAGGGTCGTAGGTTTAATAAAGTGTCTTGTGCATCATGACCTTATAAAAAACAAAATTACTTGTGGGCAAAATTTTAAGGTCTAGGTTTTTAGGAGTCTATGAATGACCAGAAGTAGGTTGATTGTCAATCATAGACAATCAAAGGAGGCAACCCACTCTTCTTTTGTCAAATAGGATACATGATCCAGTAGGTCTACTGGAGGCTAGTAGAAGCTTTGTCTATGTCAAACTCATAAAGCCCATCGTCTATATTATTTTAGGACCAGGACCAAGAGCCAATCCACTGTCACTACCAAATCAGCGTGAACATTTTGCTACTGTCAACTGGGAAGTGATGTGTGACACTGGGTGCTTTGTTTTCTGCGTGATCTTAGCTTTTGTAACATTTTTAATTTGTAAGGTCTGTGGTCAAGGCTTTTTAAGGAGCAAATCTGAGCATCTACACCCTATTAATATAGGCCTTCCATTTTGCTTCTGTTGATGGGGATTTGGTGTGGGTGGGCTCGAGGCTTTTTTTGCTGATCATCTTAACTTTAAAAAAAAACATCTTGCAAAATTATAAGGTTCAATATTTTGTTTTTTTGAAGTCTAAGGCAAAGGGTCAACCCATTACCACTTCCAAAGCAGGCCTCCCAATCACCTTTCATCAACTGGGATGAGATTACGGGGACTAGTAGCTTTGTTTCTAGAATATTGCTTTTTTTTAAATAATATTTTATTCTAAAAATCATGAAGTTTCACAAATTTTTTCAGGGCCAAGGCTGAACAGCTATCCATTTCAAATAATGGTTCTCATTCTGCTACAGTCAACTAGAATGGGGTGTTTTACTTTTTTTGTAAGGATTTTCATTTTTGGCCAGAATGGAATCTATTTTGTTTTTTAAAGCTTGTGGCGGTGGGTCCACCACCTAAAATTTCCAATAAAGACCTTCCATTATACTTTCTTCAACATGGAATGGTGTGGGAATCTGGAACCTAGATTTTCTGTAGGTGTTTAGTGTTTGTAAATATATTAAGGATTTTCAGGTTTTAATTCTGTCCACACAGTCTAGCTTGGTAGAACTAATGTTCTAATAAAGCTTTCTATGAGTTAGTTGACTTGTCTATCAACGTTATGTAAATTTAAAGGACAGGGGTCACATCTTAGGGCTCTCTAAGTTTACTTTCTAGATCAAAGGAACATTTGTCATATGCATTCTTGAGATCTTTGTTTATCAACATATAACCAGATATTTCCTCATTATGTTCAAGAAAAATATTAAGGCTGATGTGATGATGTTTTATTTTCTTATGATTTGGGCTTCTTTCATTAATTATTTGCGTGGGGCTTAATCTGTCATTCATTGCAGCTGGAAATAAAGGACAGATAGAAGAAAACAAATATAACAAAAAAATTAGAAAATCACAACAAAAATCCTAAAACAATAAATATGCGAGATTCATAAATCAACTGCACAACTAAGAGCACAAAATTAATGAGGTCCCTTCTAAGATAAATAAACATGCAGTAACTAATGGCAGGAAACCCAAAACACGGACTAACAATAATTTCACACATGGACCTGGCAAACTCCTTATTCGTCATGCGCAATCTTATGACCAACTTCGTTTGGAACACTATTTGCTATCGCCGCTTCACACTGACCCAAGATTTTCTTTGCAATTAAATACTTTTGTATTTGTTGCATATTTTAAACATAATAGAAAAACTTCTGTCAAAACACCCCATGTTTGAAGAAAAAAATAGGATATTTATTGTTTCTGAATTTGAATTGTAAAAAAAATGTTTTACATTTACTGTTTGCACCTAAATTGTAATAGAATCATGAATCAACCATAAAGACTCATTTCCAAAAAACTCATTTCCAGGGGTGATCAAAGAGTATTTATTAAAGCAAACAAGTCGAAAGCAGCAATGGCTTATTTTGTTTGGAACAATAGACATGCCTTTTTTAAGACGTTATAGGCTTTTGAAAATAAAATATAGGAAAAACAGCTTTTGGTTAGTTCAGTTATACGGCACAACCAATTATTTGGGCACTCTCCAAAAAATATCCCTTATAGTCATACCAGAGAACTTTCAATCTCTTGCAAGCCAGGACCTCTTTACCCTAATGTATTGATTTGTCTATCAGTTCTAATCTCGTCCATCAAACCCTTTGAATGTATGTATTGTTAGAAGCGCTGCGTAAATTTTTTGTGCTGTATTAATAAAATAAGATAATAATAATATTAATAATAATAATAGTAATAATAATAATAATAATTTCTTCATCCATATCCCCTTGTTTGATCTGCAAAGTAGGTTTTTCCCAGTAATTGGCCATATTGGTTTATACATATTTCTATGTGTCCCATAGTAATGTAAGACAAAGATGTACAGAGGTTGGTTCATCCATAATTGTTCACATATGTTGATTAACTTGCATGGTACAGATTTTTATAAGGATCCAATAAAAAGCAAAGTCTCCGTACATCTTAATTTAACCCCTTAATAACAATTGCCGGTCCTGGCACGGCACGGAAAAGCATGTGCTTTACGACAATTGACGTGCCAGGACCGGCACGTCTTTAAACGGGTGCAGAAAGCGATCTACTATCGCTTTCTGCACCCAAAAAGCGTTGCTGAATGCCTCGACCTCGAGGCATTCAGCAACGCCGCGATCGGCACGAAGGGGCCATCTCTGGCCCCTCCACGGGGCGTCAACATCCGCCATACTTTGTATGGCGGCGGACGCCCGTTTTAAAAGCGTTTAGGAGGCGATCGACGATCGCCTCCTAAACTTAAATGGTGTCGCTGGAATGCCTCGATCAGGAGGCATCCAGCGACACCAAACACTAACCTTTTGATGGGCTGTGACCGCTCCGGAGAGCGGTCACAGCCGCAGCTGCCGGCAATCTTCGCCATCAAGGAAGATGGCCGCCGTCCTGTAACAGGAACCACAAATTTTAAAAGTTCGCTAGATAGTCCAGACCATCTAGAGAACTTTGGCTCCACTTGCAGGTTGAATACAGGTACTGCATTCACCATGCAAGTCAATGGAGCCCAGCTTTCTAATCACAGTGTGATTAGTAAAAATAAATTAAAAAATAAAATAAAATTAATAATAATTAGAAAAAAATAGTAAAAAAACAGTAAAATGTAAAAATCATTTCCCACTGATGTCACTATCAGGGGAACCTCCAAGTTGAAAAAAAATGTTAAATTTTTTTTAAAAAAAAATAAAAAAAAAATATATATATATATAAAAAATATATTTTTGTGAGCAAGTCCTAAAATTAGCATATTAGCTTAAAACAATTCTCGCATGGAAAGAGTTAAAATACTGGCATATTAAATGCCCGTGGGGTGTCTACTTTTAAAAAATGTATGATTTGATGGGGTAAATTGAATGGGCCAGGTTCAACAACGTCCCAATTAACACGGGGGGAAGGATGGCCACACATCTAATTTCCAATTAGAAAAATGCACACGTACCAAATGTGGCCTTTTAGTTCCCCCAAAAAATGACACACCCATTCATGTGGGGTATCACTGCACTCAGGAGATGTTGCTGAACACATTATGGGGTGTCGTGTGACAGCGGCATATACCAGGAGCTGTAAATTCATACATAAAGTAGGTGTGTGTGGGAAAAATACACACACAAAAATATTACTGCAAACTTTGAAAAAATGCTGGTGGTAAAATATGTGCATGCAAAGAGTTAAAATACCAGCATTTAAAATACCCTGTGGTGTCTAGTTTTGAAAAATATATGGTTTTGTTGGGCACACTGAAATGGCCTGGCTCAAAGATGTACCAAATAGGGCATGGGCAGTGGATCCCAAATGCCAAAGTTCAACATTGAAAAAAGCGCATGCCCCAAATGTGGCCCTTTTGCCCCAAAACAGCCAGGCAAAATCATTCATGTGAGGTATCGCTGTACTCAGGAGATGTTGCTGAACACATATTGGGGTGTTTTGTGATAGTGACATATACGAGAACATTTTAATTCATACCTGAATTAAAATGTGTGTGGAAAACCAAATGCAAAAAAATGACTACCACAAAGTTTGACAAAGACTGGTGGTAGATATGGTGCATGGAAAGAGTTAAAATACTAGCATTTGAAATACCCTGGGGTGTCTAGTTTTCAAAAATATATGGGTTTATTGGGCACACTGAAATGGCCCGGCTCAAAGATGTACCAAATAGGGCATGGGCAGTGGATCCCCAAATGCCAAAGTTCAACATTGAAAAATGCGCATGCCCCAAATGTGGCCCTTTTGCCCCAAAACAGCCAGGCAAAATCATTCATGTGAGGTATCGCTGTACTCAGGAGATGTTGCTGAACACATATTGGGGTGTTTTGTGATAGTGACATATACGAGAACATTTTAATTCATACCTGAATTAAAATGTGTGTGGAAAACCAAATGCAAAAAAATGACTACCACAAAGTTTGACAAAGACTGGTGGTAGATATGGTGCATGGAAAGAGTTAAAATACTAGCATTTGGAATACCCTGGGCTGTCTAGTTTTCAAAAATATATGACTTGATGGGGTAAATTGCATTGGCCGGGTTCAAAGATACCCGAAATGGCACATGGGGGGAAGAATTACCAGATTTGGAAAAAATGGCTTTGAAATAGCAAAACGCTACCTGTACTTATTGCCCCATAATGGGTAGAAAAAAGCAAAAAAACATAAAAACATTGGGTATTTCTAAACTCAGGACAAATAGTAGAATCTATTTAGCAGGTTTTTTCATTACCTTTTATAGATGAGTAAAAGATTTTTCAACTAAAAGTTAGAAACAGTCATTTTTTTCTAAATTTTTCACCATATTTTATAATTTTTTTAATAGTAAATAATATGATACAATCAAAACAATGTCATCTAAAGAAAGCCCTTCTTGTCCTGAAAAAAACAATATCTAATGTGTGTGGGTTCAGTAAACGGGAAAGAAGAAAATTACAGCTAAACACAAGCAGCGCAGAAATGTTAAAAAGGCCATTGTCACAAAGGGTACAAAAAGTAAAATCAGCCTTTGTCTCGAAGGGGTTAAATAATTATTTTTAGCACGGAGGGAACCTTTTTTTTCGCGGCCTCCAATTTAGAGACTTTGCCTGCTTCTCACATGTGAACCGTAAACAGAATGACAGATGGAATTCTTTTGTATAAACAGTTACAGATACACTATTCTTCCACGGTTCTGCCAGCTGTTTATAGTATCAGAAAGCCACATATATGCCTACAAGTAAGGAAACTCACGATTCCTGCCAAACATTTGCACAACACCCATCCAGACTCGGTACCCATGGTGATGAAAGGCAGTTTTTTAATGGATAATCGTGAGACATACTGTATGTGTCAGGGAGAAAAAAGGTGGGTGTTTATTGCCACACACGTGTACGCATGCCTTAATCAAAAGAAGATACTATTTGAAAGCGGTGTTTATACTAATGGGGTGATATTTTGCAATCTGTTTAACTCTATGGTGAGATAAAATTAGACCTAGCAGGTCTGGACTCTCTAAAAGAGAGATAAATGCTTACGGGGCCATGGGACACAATTGCCACAAAAACAATAGACAGGGATATAATGGTGACCCTACCCAGCGTTAACAGGATTATCTAATAGGTATTTTAAATTATTTAGTATTATACTGATTAATATGATTCAACATTAATTTGCTTATCACAGTGTGGTATTTTATAAAAGAAAACTGGTGCATCTCATCTCGCAAGGACATTAGTTTAAACGTTTAGAATCTTGGAGGTCCTAAAGGAATTCTAAATCTACTGGGCATTTAAGGTTTGTTCATATGGCATTTAAGGACATGAATACAAAGATGCCATTACTGTGTTGTATTTTTGTAGCTACATCCTATATGTTAGGTGGTCCACTCATGCATGGGTGTCCTCGGATAGGTAGTGGTGACTTTCTAAGCTTTCTTAACAAAAAGCTACCCAAACAGGGTTGTCAATCAACATTGTTTGGTCTTCCTGTCTCTACTTGCTGTTTGCATCACTTTTATCCTATTCACGCTGAGGTTGAGAACGATGTTCGTGGAATGGCGGTTATGTCCTTAGTTGAGCAAATCTTTCCCCCAAAAGAGGTAGAACAGTGACCAGGAGTAACCCTGCAGAACAATAGTACTACAACATTGAAAGTTACCCTGAAAACCCCCTTCAGAGCTATTTGAATTGAGAGGAATGGGTACCAAGGGAAATGAAGGAGAGGAAAATGTAATGGGAATGACAAGCGTATTGCTTTCATTTTGGTTTTGCCCCGTGTACAGATTCCTACAGGTTCTCCTGCTTACATGCTATTCAGTCAGAAAGCATCAACTACGTTCTTTAAATAGAATACCACGTGAGAACAAGCCACATCAGAATAGTAAATGCTACAATGGGCAATATCCAAAAATGAAGATCTATTCACAAGTAGATACTAAACTGAACTGATCTGCGTTTCCTCCAAGACTTGGCAGGTCTGGATAAATGCTTACGGGGCGATGGGACACAATTGCTGCAAAAGACAATGGACAGGGATATCAACGGTGAACCTATCCACTCCAACCTATGCCCTGGCCATTTTTACCAAACCGTGCTTGCTATCGATCCCTTACCATCCCTTTTGCGCATATCCTACCCATTTCTATTGTCTGTGTCCGGTCTACACAACCTTTTCATGTCACCTGGAGTTTAAATGATTTTTTTTTAAACCTCTTTAAACAAAAATTCCACCTGGCTTAGGTAATATTAACGTATGATTTTTGCCCAAAAAAGAAAATAAGTACACGGAGATCCATATGTATGTCAGTGCTACCAAACTATCTTAAAAGAAAACGTTTGCTTTCTTTGGCCGCCGTTTCTGCATATTTTATATATATTCCCCCATGTGCTTTTACTTCAGGGCTCTCATATTTTCGCTATTAGGTTACAGTTTACTTCTCAATTGGTCAGGGATTAACGACTGAAGTGATTCCGAACAATGTCAAGATATTAGTCAGTGTTGAGATTGTATCAGTTAATTGTAACATTTTTTTTTAACTTTATTATCGCTATTTGGTGGCATTTAGTATGTGTTGTTCAAGCCATGCGTATCATGCGTGCCCAATCATTCTACGAAAAAATATATATTGTGAACATTTCAGATGAACCACAAATGTTCTTAATCACAAAGGTTATTGCTTGAAGGTTTTCCAGAGATAATACCGGAACGTTTGCTAAACATACATCTACTTCATAATTCGCAAGGAACTGAGCAGATGAGCGGAGTACGGTTTGCCATCATTGTGCTCCATATTGCATTAAACATCAAATTATGGAGTGAACACTTTTGAGGTAGGGTTGTGTGTAGACCAAGGTTGTGGACATCCAGTTGTAATCCAACAAAGCTATACGGTGGTGTAGGTGATATTCTAGTGAGTATGAATAATACATTTTTGCTTGCCTTTTTGGGATAGTGTCCAGTCCAGAACGTTTTTTCCAAATCTTAGTTGGTGTCACAAAGGAAAAAATATTACAAGCTCAAAGCTCTAAAAGAAGAACAAAGAAAATAGTAAATCAGGTGCACTCCAATGTGAATTAGAAGAAACAGATTTACTGTGCTCTGGCAATAAAAAACAAACCCATCGTTTAGCATTCATCAGACCCACGTTTCCCTTTCTTCCCTGCTGAAAGCTCTACTTTTGGAGCTGAAATGTTCGCTTAGTTTGATAAATTGATAACTATGTTTTTCTAAATGTACAAATTTGCATTAAATAATTACTTTTCTTCACTCAAAACCCACTTCTTTAGAGCTTATCTGTCACTAATACAACTGCCACATTCATCCAGGGCTGGACTGGCGATGACGGGGTGGCCCTGGCACTGTAAGGCCGAAGGCTAGATGTGTGCAGCTGCACGCTATGTTTTCATATAATATACGTTTTGTAAGTTTTATGTATTATTTTTTAGTGAGCTATCGCAACATACTTTAACTCCTTTTTTACAGGAAGACAAGGTGTTTCAGCCCCTGCTGGGTCTCATAATTGCTCTACTCTCATACTAATATATCCTAGGATTATTCCAATGAAATATAAATTGCATGAGAGATCATTGCTGGGAGTTCATTACTCATTTCATAGAGGTTTTCATGACTACACAAGGAAATAGAGGATATATTTGCTAGCTTTACATGTCTGTTATCAGGAAGATTTATATAATCTCTCATTTTTATTGAATTTTTATTTTATTGAATTACTATTTAATGCATTATCACCTTATCACAAATGTGAAGCTTCCAATCGACACAAATAAGTTTGTATTCTTTTTTTAATGCCATACAATTCAAATAACAAAAGAAAATACTACTTTCCACTCCCAGCGTCGTGACGCTTACATCATGTGAATGCGTGTGACATCATGATGCACATTTTCTAAAACTGTTGCACTTGTCTGGATGTCAGCGGTCAGAAAGTGGTAGCTGAAATGTAAATGCGTTTATCACAAGTGCCAGGAAGGTAGAGGATAGCCTTGGTAAAATGCTTTGGAGTATTCAAGCTGAACTCTCCATACCATACTGAACAGTTTGTCTCAAATAAGCCCCTGCTAATTCCAATTGGGACTCATTTATGTGTTATCTGAACCTCAACAGGATTTAAAATGTATCTATTAAGAGCAAATCCAGCAGCTCCTGAGAGAATCCTATGTTCAAAGGAGTTGCATCCAGGTTGACTGTCACAAATACCTGTACTGATAATGGCCAGATCTAAATTTTATTAGATCTGCTCAGTAGTTAATTCAATGCAATTTGGGGTTAGAAGTTGGAAGATGACTAAAATCCAATTTTCCCCCCCATTGCTTCAGTTTTGATGGACTAATGATTATCTAATACGTGAACATTTAATTCAATGATGTGCCTAATATGATTAAGCGCAGGTAGACCCAACCCAATAATTTCAAACTGTAGGGTCAAACGAAAAACCAATAAATAATCTGCAGCTCCCTCTTGTGGTCATAATTGGCAACATCAACAAAATACATTTGTGTGATATGTAGAATAAGTGATAAAATCCTAGGAAAAAATAAAGTACATCTGCATAATAATGAAGGGGTAAAACTCCAAATGGCATGAACTCTTTTACAAGAAAAATATTTTCTATTTGTAGCAATGACAGGTTTGGCTCTTCTGTTGTGTACTCATTTTATAGTTTATAGAGTGTAGCGATCAAAAGCATGTTTAAATTAACATATGATTTTAAGTTTCAATGTCTAGGAATGCACTTACATCCTTGGATGTACATGGACAAATTTGAATATTAACAAGAATAATAAATTATCTTTCCGTTATACATCAAATCAAATTCACGACATTTTAATTGCAATAACAAAATGTGGACGGCTTGGCCAAAACAGAAAAATCAATGCACCTTAATAAAGTTACCAAGTGAGGCAGAATACCTGATTCAGAGGTATACTGTAAATTTATTAAATTTCATTTCATCAACCCACCATGACCAAACTAAAAATGCAGCTGGATGGACTCAACTGAGCATCTATGCTTGGAGCATCCTTTGATCCATGCTTCTCCCTCAGTAGGAAAGAATTGTTGCTAAAAAAAAGTTTGACCACATTATGAATCCGGCATTCCTAAATTATAATAAAACGTATCACATTTCTTTGAGTAACTCAACAGGTTACTAAGTAGGTTTGCTTAGAACTTATCCTCCAGCCCAACTCATTGTGGAGGCTGCCTAACCTTAAATATTTGTCCCCTAAAACTGTTGTAGCAGAACTACAAGCGATAAATGATGAAAACACCTAAAAGCAAGTATCTATAAAGATTTATCAAGAAACAAAGAAAAGAAAGCACAAGTGTATATCATATGGATGGTCTTAAAAGCTCCAGATGTCCCAAATATCACCACCATGCAGAAGGATTTAGCAGAACTCCGAAAAACGTACTTTTTCTGAAGCTTAAATCCTAAAAAGCGTCGGCAAAATAAAAAAAATGCAATAGACGTACGCAAGTGAGTGCCCCATCCCTTCCAATCTCTTCCATTTTTAAGACACCTGAAGTAATGCAACGAGGCTGTGGACATGTACATGCAAATAATAGGATCAAGGCTACAGTACAAAGCACTGCCCTGCAATCCTAATGCAGGTGTGGGAGACAGAAACCAGGTGGCTGAAACCTTCTTTGTTTGAAGCTGTCAGTAGTGGGAGCTGAATAATCTCGTGCCCCATCCCTAAACTCCCTTTTAACCATGTCAAGACATCTCCTCGCATCAGGAAGTGTACAATGACAGGGCTATGTGCTAAGCTCAGTTAATGTGGTCCTAGGTTTAAACACTTTAGTTTGAAAGTGGATAATTGGTGGTAGTGGATTTTAAAAGCTCACACAGGTGTCTTTGAAACGAGGTCAAAAGTCAAGTGCAGCTCCCCTCGTACTACCACCCCCCCACCACCACCACCCGCTCCATGAGCCATGGTGAGCCTTTCCTTAGGAGATCAAAATTCTTTTACACAAACCCTGAGGGTCTTGTAAGAACTGTTATTAATTTAGCTCTGTATGTTCCAAATATCAGAAAAGTGATACCACATGACTCTATTACTGGTAACCTAGAGTGCAGAAGTACTTAATACAAAGGTGTGGATGGGTTATTGACACTTTAAGATTCATTTACATTCCTAGAGTTCTAAGGGGAATTGAATGTGAATAGTTACGCTCTGTCGAGATTTAAAGGACTTTCGCCCTAAGTGTTTTTGTCTGTTGTCTGACCATACGCACCAACTCAGGTCGTCACAGAAGAATTCTAACAGTGCCTGATTACTCGCTTTTACATACAAAGTGTTAAGTTAACACCGTGTTGTTTCATTCCTTTATTTATAAGGAGCTAACATATTCAGCGGCACCGTACAAGTGGGCACTTTACAGCGGGAAATAACTCTTGCATTGACTTCAATTATTACAAAAGTAAGATCAGAGGCACAACATATGCTACGAGTAACGCATTGTTCATGTTTTCAAATTAAAACGATTATAGTTTATAGCGTGTTTAGTTCGCAGCTTTAAAGTGATACAGACTTTTTAGATTACCCTGAGTTGGTACATGAGCCTTGATAGCAGCTGTGGGGCGGATAATTTATCCCGAGCCAGTTGGAAGTGGTTTTCATCTGATATCTTGGGGTTCTCTTGGATTCCTTCTTCTCCTTCATGCCCCAATCCTCAAGATAACAATTCATGCCAGTGCAATCTATCTCAACACAGCCGCTGCCAGAACAGGCAATATTATTTATTGATTTATATAGCGCTATCATATTCTGCAGTGCTGTACAATGGGTGCCTCACATGACAATTTAGACAGTAAAAGAAGGTAAGGTGGTTCCTGATCAAATGAGCTTACAATCTAAAAAGTATTAAATATTTACGCAGATAGTTGGGCACCCATGGGCTGGTGTGGAGGGAGACGCAGTTTTTGGGTTAAATAATGCGCAGGTTGAATCAATTCTGTAATGTAAACGGATTGCGAGCACCTTGATTCTGAAGGGAAACAGCTCCTGTTATTTTAACATTAGACTAGGACTCTCCCAAGCAAGGACTGCTTATTATCCTCAGCGGTGCATAGGATTTGCAGTATAAATAAATGTCCTCTGGGACCATTTTAAGGGGAGGAAAAATGCCTGGCACACTGTGTTTGATTCTGTTTAATTAAGGTCTCCAGAGGTGAAGTGATGTTTTTTTAACCTTGCATTAATGGATTCATTAGCATGCCACAAAAACAACCACTGACATTGGCGTTCTCAGCTATACCCTTTCACCGTCTGGTACCAGCGTCCATTCATTATTGCGTGTTTTAACTCTTTCAGCGCCAGAAAGGTAATGGGCAGATTGCCGAGCTTCAAAAGGCATACAATGACACTATAAGTGTCTGTTGGTAAAACATTAACAACCATGCAGCTCCTTTTTTAAAGCTGTTATCACAAATATTTTAGGGCAAATCGATAGTTTAAGGGTCCTGTTCCACTTTGTAACTAAATACATAATTACAAATATAATTCCTAGTAGTATTGAATGCCCAGACACTTCCTAGAAATAATTATTTAATTATGTAAAATTTTGCATCATTCATACTTTTTACTAGATTGTTGCTATAGAAACCTGACAAGCTTCTGAAATGTTTTTATCTTTATATGAGAGAATAAAACAATGTATCTGCTAATTTCCTATCATGCTAAGTAGACTATAATTCCATTTTTTATTAAAGTTATGCAATATTTTTAAACCAGTAACAGCATACACCACACTGCATTGAACCCAAGCCCTCCCTCCACTCCTTCGGTTTCCATACAATAAAACCGTACAAGAGAAGAGAAACATTCCAGTTACAGGTATAGTGTGAAATCAAACCTAATCCCCCCCAAACCCTGCAACTCACTCCCTCTCCCACCCCCCAACCCCACAAAACTCCCCAATGAAAAACATGGCAGTCCGACTATGAAGCATACTTAGTCACTCTGTCCATAGTCACGTCACATAAATTCCTGTAATTTATACATCCATTATTGTTTGTGTATTGTCTGTGGATCATTCTGTGGGGCTAGCCAGTTGTGTGGGCAGGGCTGGCCCCAAACAGTATTGAGTGGGAGGGGAAGTAGGTGGAGAGTGGGCGTGGCTAAACACCACTCCCTCTTCCCAGAAAACGACGGAAGTGGCTCAGAGACCTGGGGACACAGCGCCTCACCTGGAGACTCTGGGTCAAACCTAGTGAGTTCCCAGGTATATGGACAGAGCTGATTCCTAATATCCTTCAATGGGTCAAATGCAGATCTTCTTCCTGCAGATTACACGACCTGGGGCCGGCAATCAACAGTCATTTCCAAAGGTAAAATCCATATAAATTCCCAGGTGTGTACATGACCCAAGCCAGGCTCAACCACAGGATAACATACTTACTACTTACAGACAATCATGCAGACATAACTACAGTCTGTGTTACTAGCTGCCACCAGATGGACCAACTTTCCTGATATCTCTTCTGTTATTATAGCACTACTCCTTTAATTGTTACGGATGCATTTTTTTCTAACTTCAACTGTGATGTGGCCAAATTAAGCAGAATTTTCGGAATCACAAAATTAGCAAACAGAACCCTGTTCAGAAAAGCAGGATGTGTTCGGCCCCTGAATGGGACAAAATATTCCGTGGTGTTATTTGCTGGTGGCTTTTCCAGTAACAAAGAGGCTAAATTAAAGAGTTCAAAGATTAGAAATGATCTGGTAACAGTACAAAGGAATTTCATCTCATAAGGATATCATTAAGATAGACCGTCTCTGGGTGATCGGAACATCCTTTAAATTATGAGAAATGCTCACTGATTATCAGTATTCATCCTAGGGCAGCTTTTCAGGGATATATGTCCCCTTCTAAAAATGATAGCACTTTAATTCAAGCCAGTAGTGTTTTGTGTCTTACACACACATCACAGATATGTCCTTTTTGGTAAAAGTAGAGATGGGGTATGTTTAGCAGATACAGTCCCTCTTCAGGACCCCAATCCCAGGTTCAGTCAAATGAAAAAATAATAAGGCAGCCCAGAATATATTTATATTATGAAATAAGTATTGGAGCACATAAATAATTCAGTCAGTGAGCAAATCCTGCCTAAATTCCTAATTGGTCCTGATATGATACACACACTCAGTGTTGTATATATGTCTACCGCTCTCCTAGGCCCAGGGCAGCAACCCGCACATACCTCTGCAGTCACCATGCATTCTATTTAGTGCTGGGATTAGGGTGACCACATTTTATTTCTGGCATTCAGGGTCACACTATGAAGCACATGAGATCACACACACGCAGATGTGTGTGTATATATATATTTATATATATCCGTTAGAGATGCATTTTTAACATAATATGTACTTATCTCTTTGAAGTAAAGAATATGATTGAAATATGGCAGTTTCTTTAATATTAGCCACTGCTGCCGATATATATTAATATTAGACCCTGCTGACAATATATCTTAATATTAGACCCTGCTGCCAATATTTAACCCCTTGATGACAATTGCCGGTCCGGGCACGTCACGGAAAATCAAGTCGTTAACGATCTACTTTCGCTTTCTGCACCCAAATGGCGTTGCTGTAATGCCTCGACCTCGAGGCATTCAGCAACGCCACGATCGGCACTAGGGGCCATCTCTGGCCCCTCCCCGGGGCGTCAACATCCGCCATACATTGTATGGCGGCGGACGCCCGTTTTAAAAGCGTTTAAGAGGCGATCAACGATCACCTCCTAAACTTAAATGGTGTCGCTGGAATGCATCGATCAGGAGGCATTCAGCGACACCAAACACTTACCTCTGGATGGACTGTGACCGCTCAGCAAGATGGCCGCGGCCCGGGAAAAAAAACAATAAAGACGAAAGACCCTCTAGAGAACTCTGGCTCCACTTGCAGGTTGAATACAGGTACTGCATTCAACCATGCAAGTCAATGGAGCCCAGCTTTCTAATCACAGTGTGAAACCAGAACCTGTTTATTCATACCTGAAGTAAAATGTGTGTGAAAAAACAAATGCAAAAAAAAATACTACCATAAAGTTTGACAAAGGCTGATGGTAGAATTAGTGCTTGGAAAGGGTTAAAATACTAGCATTTGGAATACCCTGGGCTGTCTAGTTTTCAAAAATATATGATTTGATGGGGTAAATTGCGTGGGCCGGCTTCAAATATACCCGAAATGGCACATGGGGGAAGAATTACCAGATTTGGAAAAAATGGCTTTGAAATAGCAAAACGCTACCTGTACTTATTGCCCCATAATGTGTAGAAAAAAGCAAAAAAACATAAAAACATTGGGTATTTCTAAACTCAGGACAAATAGTAGAATCTATTTAGCAGGTTTTTGTATTACCTTTTATAGATGAGTAAAAGATTTTTCAACTAAAAGTTATAAACAGTCATTTTTTTCTAAATTTTTCACCATATTTTATACTTTTTTTAATAGTAAATAATATGATACAATCAAAACAATGTCATCTAAAGAAAGCCCTTCTTGTCCTGAAAAAACAATGTCTAATGTGTGTGGGAAAGAAGAAAATTACAGCTAAACACGAGCAGCGCAGAAATGTTAAAACGGCCATTGTCACGAAGGGTACAAAAAGTTAAATCAGCATTTGTCACGAAGGGGTTAAAAATATTAGCCTCTGCTCCCAATACATATAAATATTAGACCCTGCTGCCAATACATTTTATATTGAAAAAATTGGACCCTATGCTCCACGCTCCCTAGCATGCAATCAGTCCCTCTGCTCCCGCACCAAAAAATAGGTATAGATCAAATACATAAAACAGCACTTGCATGTATAGATCAACTGAATAAGACATGCAAACCTTATATTTGCAGGCATACATAAATAATGTATGGAAACATAGCATAACAGGTATAGATTAACACATTAACACACAAACCCAGCTTTGCATATATAGATCAATTGAAATTCACATGTGAACTCAGCACTGAAGGCATAGAATCAGACATACAAATCCTGTATTTGCAGGTATACAATAATAATGTATGGAAACATAGCATTGCAGGTATAGATCAACAGAACACACAAGCCCATCATTGCAGGTATTGGTCAACTGGAAATCACATGTAAATTCAGCATTAAAAATATAGATAAAACATAAATTACAGGCATTGATCACAGGTTGCACAACTCAAGGCTAACCCTGGCATCCACACTGCCCACATAGAACCTGACAAGCACCCAGATAACACACACAGAACTTGCAATCTTTGTTCCCAAACAGCCCAGCATAAGTCAACTTTGTCCCCAGTCTGGCCTGTGCCATCTTTGTCCCCAAGGCTCAAACGCCCTACTTGTTCCAACTTTGCCTTTCCACAAATCAATTACACATTTATGATACACACTCATTAATGCATTCTCACAAATTCATTAATTATCTGACTCATTCACACAATTCATCCACACATTAATTCATACTCTCACTCATTCACACAATTCATCCACACATTAATTATTTCATCCTCACTCATTCTCTCTTTATTTTAATATTCTTACTACCCTCTTTCTCACTACCTACCCCCTCTCCCCCTTCTCACTATCTACCCCCTCTCTCACTATCTACCCCCTCTCCCCCTTCTCACTATCTCCCCCTTTGTAGTTCACTTACCTTCCAGAAGTCCTACGGTGGGAGCGCGAGGCCTCTGTCTCCCTGCTCTGCCACTGCTCATATTCCGGCGCGCAGCATGACATGCCGACACCGCGACCTAGCTAGAGACCTCGCGGAGGAGACTGAGGGACGCCAAGCGGTTGCTCAGCGCCCCCCTCTCTCCTCCGCGTCAAAAAAAAATAAAAGACGGCGTTTCAATTCCTGGACAATGCATTGTCCCCAATTAAGGCTGCCCGGGACTGTCCCGGGCAATCCAGGACGTAGTCACCATAGCTGGGATATGCTAGGGAGGCTTTGCTGGCTTGGCACATTCCTCCATTGTAAATGGCCCAGTTGGAGAGATTGGAGATTTCCCTTGAAAATGGCAGTGGTACATCGGGGACTGTGATTGCCACCAGTTGGCCTAGGCCAGAATACATATTGGAGACAATGGTCTGGGTTCAATGCCAAAAAAAAAGGATTTCAGTAACAGCTATTAAAAACATAAAATAAGATAAAACGCAGAGATTTATCGGACAATATTCAGTAACTGAGACAATAAATATCTTGTTTTTTCTCTCATTTCTGTCCACTTCCTTTGGTAAGTTTATCTCTGGTATTACATCCAGTGCAATGTGTTTAATGCAACTCCTAAAATCAATTAAAGTGTTATTCACTAAGACCTCTGATAAATGATAAATTTTTTATGCATTTTTAAATAGTCTGGAATATATTTTTGTAAAATACAACCTGCACCAGGATATCTTGTCACTGTTATATCTCAAGTAGCAAGCAATGGCTTTTTAATACTTTTTTTTTAAATTAATGGTATCAGTTTTTCTTCCGTAAACAATTCTAGTTCGTTTTTTCATCTATCTTACAGCATTCTCATTTATTAACTGCCTCTAAGGCTCTTTGGAGATCACTATTTGTACATTATTTGTTTCAGTCTTAAGAAAAGAAGCCAGTAACACAGTGTTTAAGACCTGTATGTACCAAAAAAAAAAGCTGATGGGAAAAACATTCATTTACTTATTCATATATGTACAGAATTATAAAAAAATACTTTTTTTATTTCTTCCATTAATCAAAAGGCAATTCTATTCAATTTAATTATGTTATCATATTTTATATTTTTATGTAGTATTTAAATGTATATATATATATATATATATTATATATAGTCTCCGGGCCCTTTTATATTTCTCCAGCCAATGAAGCACTGTTTGGCTACACCCACTGCCAGCACACTTTAGGCTAACCCCACCCACATACTTTAGCTCTCAGCGGACCTGAGTGTGCGAGGTCTACTGCATCATGGCTGAGCTGTTGTTTCCCCTAGACAATTCCACTTCACAATAATAACACCGGGGCAGATCAAACCAGTACTGCCAAGGTTAAACTTGGCACCAGAATAACCTTTAAGTGCCGAGGAACTCCTCAAAGTAGTCAATAAGGGCTCTTTGACTTCTGCTCCTTTTTGGAGGCAGGAAATAGGGAGAGCTCCAGGGGACCAACCCTGGGAAGTTCTGTAGTATAGTCATGATGGGGTATTACATCGCCTTACATCCAAGGCCTACAATTACCAACCAGCCTAGTTGGCATATATGCATTTGTTTTTGGTAAAAAAAAAATGGTTATGAAACTTATACACAAACTAGTCACGTAAAGTAAAAGAAATGATCTTCGAATAACCTTTTCCAACATGTGTTCTCCCCACATCTTTATTGGCCTTCCGCACAACCCACATGTGCGTTTTAATTAAAATGTTCTTAAATGTAATTTGATTTTTGTTCGGAGGCCACATCTTAATCACCGACACAGTGCACCACCTGACACAACAAAAGCTCCCTCATTCCACTTGAAAGTTTGCAGTCCATTTAAATGCCTGCAATATGGAAGAATTATTGCACAAATCAAAAACCTCAAAATATAATCTCTACGGTAACTGGCACAGCTGCAACCACATGTTGCTGACTCTAGGCCTAAAAATCCAAAAGACGGAGGTTAAAGTGGTTTAAAATAGATTAAAACAAAGAGCGCAAACCCCCCCTATGCATTCATAAACTGAAAACTAAATACAGATCCCTTTCTTTGCCACTTGTCCATGTAAGTTCTTTTAAGAAATAAAAAGAATGTTTATCTGTATACGTTAATGGCGATACAATCAGATGTGGTTTTCATGAAGGAGTTACATACCTGTACAGCAGTGCATCTAAGTGCTTTTTAACCCCTTAAGGATCGTTTTGTACCCTGTGGGACCGAGGCTGTTTTGACACTTTTGTGGTGCTTGTGTTCAGCTGTAATTTTCTCCTCACCCATTTAGTGTACCCACATAAGTTATATATTGTTTTTTTCAGGACAAGATGGGCTTTCTTCAGATACCATTATTTTGATCGTATCATCTTATATACTATAAAAAAAAAAAAAAATAACATGGTGAAAAATTAAAAAAAAATACATTTTATGACTTTTATTTGAAAAATCTTTTACTCACCTTAAAAACAAGTAAAAAAACTAGCTAAATAGATTCTACTACTTGTCCTGAGTTTAGAAATACCCAATGTTTTTATGTTTTTTTGCTGGTTTTTGTAAGTTATAGGGCAGTAAGTACAAGCAGCGTTTTATGATTTCCAGATCTTTTTTAACAAATCTGGTCAGTCTGCCTCCATCTCCTCTTTGGAATATCTTTGAAGCCGGTTAACTCAATTTAACCCATTCAAACCATATATTTTTGAAAACTAGACACCCCAGGGTATTCCAAATGCTGTTATTTTAACCCTTTCCATGCACCAATTATAGAACTATACTTTGTCAAACTTTGTAATAGTAATTTTTTTTATTTTTTTTTCACACAAATTGTATTTTAGTTATAGATATACAGGTTCTGGTATATGTCACTGTCAAACAACACCCCAATGTGTGTTCAGGAACATCTCCTGAGTGCAGTGATACCCGACATGCATGGGTTTGTCGGGTTGTTTGAGATTTAAAATGCCACATTTGGGAAGTGCGCTTTTTATCTCCATTTTGGTCAGTCTGTACCTATGCCCTATCTTTGAGCTCGGCCACTCCAATTTACCCCATCAGCCATTTTTTTTATATATTAGACACCCCTTGGGTATTTGAAGTGCTTTTTATTTAACTCTTTGTTGAGATTTTTGAGAACTTTTAGCACTTGCTCAAAATAATAAACTTTATTATTTTATTTTATTTTTTTAATACTTTTTTTATATTTTTTTTACACATTTTGCTGATACTGGATGGTTCATCAAGTGACATCACTGCATAATTATTTTTAAATGTTAGCACATTTTTTTTTGTATTTTTTTGTATTTTTTTTTTTTTTTTTTTTTTCTAAGCTTATTTAATTTTTTGACGGTTCAGGACCGTCAAAGGTCATTTAGTGACCTTCTTGTCATGACGGTCCTGAACCGGCAAAGGTCGTGAAGGGGTTAAGACTATATTTGCATATCAGTCCCGCTATTTCAAACGAGTGTGTGTGTGCAGTACATAAGGTGATAAGATGGGCGAATACTTATAAATTTCTTGTATTTTCTTTTTAACAAACACTTGCTCGTTGAGTTTTCCGCCAGCTTCTGCCCACTCTTGAGGTGCCGGCTTCTACCGAAAACTTTTCTTTGTGTTTTTGATTGTGTTTATGATTGGGCCTTTTTTTTTATTTTCGGGACATAACCAACTCCACCTTGCTCACTTCTAGCTCACTTTTATACGAACACTCAAAATTATGTGTGTCAAGTGGAATTGGAAAACATGGGAGCAAATGGACCTTTATCTGCCTATAATAAAGGGTAACAACATGTATTCTACTTTTCAATGTTTATTGTTTCCATGTTATTGTTTTTCTTTAGTGTTTCCATTTTAGTTGCATCTGGTTATGGCCTTCGGGATACTTGGATTTGGGCCACACACAGAGCACAATATAAAAATGAAACACTTATGTGCAATTGGGTAACGAGTTCTCGACATTGGAATCTTATATGGACGCTGGAATCTGATGGCCTCCTTTTTCTCCATGAGATGAAGCAAAGGTCTTTCATGACCTCGTCAAGGTCCCTGTTGAAGTAAAATTGGTTCATGTTATCACAAATGCAGTCTTGTTTTTGGCAGAGGAACCTGCATTTGGATATCATTTATTTCATGAAAAAAAATCATTAATTGTAACATTTGGCTAACAACCTTAGAATTTTTGGATTCAGGTAAAAATAGCAGCATAGCTCATGACAATGTCACTTATTTCATGCATGTTGGACAGATGGCTACATGATTTATTCCCATTTGGAAGACTCCAAGCACAGGTGTAAGAAATAAAAAGAATTAGGAGAAAAATATTATATGATAAGTATTTTCCATCTTCATGTAACTTTTATTCTGGCTGTTGGTAGACTTTCTACGTAGGCTCTAGGAGGACAGATTCCTAGCGTTGCTGAGATCTGCTTTACCGTCCTTTAGACATATTGAAAACTGGCCATGTAAGAGATTCATCTGCGACACACAACGTGCACAGAAGGGATAATCACAGCTTCTATTTCATGTGAGACAGGATGTTTATGAATACATGAACATAGCATTAAAATGTGACAGCTACACTATATGTATGAAATGTCATAAGAATGTGCAGTGTGTGTTTCCGTACATAAGTTCTTCATTTGTATCAGTCTATCTCTAGGTATAGAGATACAAGAATATCTGCATACATCTACATGCATTGTTATTTACATGTATTGCCACATGGTAACAAACTCACCACTGCCATCGACGGCCCCTGAAGTCAACCTGCCTTTGACTTTGTTATCACAATACTATTGGAGAAAAGAGGGCTGGTATGCTCAAAGGTATGGTAATAAAGTGACATATTACCTAAGAAGTGGGGCACTGTGGCATTTGATGTCAACAAATTTGTATATTCCTTGCTTGTTAGTTTTTTTTTTCTCACCTGAAGGCATTCCTGGTACTTCCATATGCTCCAGTAGTACCTCTAGCAGGACCTCTGACTTTGCCCCTGACCTTCTCTTGTCCCTGGATATTTTGTGACTTTGGCTTCAGTTGGGCTCCTAGATTCTTTGATACTGACCACTCCAGTGTTTTCAATCCCTCATACAAGACATGCATGGTCCGTCCTGTTGCACTTTACGTCCCTGTTTTGACACCAGTACATCCTTAGCATGTATATACCTTACAATATACACATAGGTATGTATGTTCTTAGTACAAAATATACATACATCATGCCAGAGAAGCATTGCAATAGATCTTCAACTATTTTCAATCATGAAAAAAACGCACATGATCTTAAACAAATAAAATGTAAAGAAACATTAAAAGTGGCAGAAGGATGAAAACAAATTTATTAACGAGGAGACATAGGGGTAATGTGCTTCAGCATAAGACAGAACAAAAGCACGAGTGGACCGACCATAGACATGAACAGGCATAGACATGAACTACTAAGCCCTCCAAGGTACCATTAAACGATCTTAAGGCTCGTATTTAGTCTTATAGAGAAGGTAGAGCCAGAGTTGTCACTTACCTTACAGATAACCATGGGTAATTTTACATACAGGCTAGATAATCAAGTTCATCCAACTCCCTGTATCAAGTAAAATGCTTCTTTGGGATCATGGGAGTTGCGGTGAAACAAAGAAAGGCTACATGTTGGCTGGCCCAGTAGATTCATATGTGGATTGATTCCTCTTCCTTCATCATATGAGATCCTCAAATATTATATTCATTATTAATTAGTTCTAGTATACATATGTATTATATTACATAGTGAGATAATTTGCTTTATTTGGGATATAATTTATGAGGATCAAAATCATTATGTAATTTCTATATTTTGGGAAAATTTGGAACAGGGTGGTCCACACAGTCCTCAGTTGTTACTAAAAGGAAAAACCACGAAAATTTCCTAGCATGCAATTATCCAATTATAATGCGACTAATTATCACTTGGCCAGCAAGCTTCCCTTAGGTCTGTGTTGTCCTTAAAATCTGGCCTTTTAATGACCCTTGAGGACTTAGCTCTGACTACTCACAGTGAAGAATTTTACTCATTGTTAATCCGGTGGAACCTATTAGGGTCTCTTCTTCATGTCAGGCTGTTTTTGTAAGGATCTGTTAAATGCCAAAGTCAATAATGTAAAACTATACCTACTTTCTACATGTGATATTAGATGACACACTCAGTCGAACATGTTTGAAGCTGTTTCCCTGCTGTTGTTCTTGTAGGGAACTCATTTGCTTATGTCTATCTTAAACCTATTTTATAGATAAAAGGATTTATGTCTCACCTACCCCACCCCCGTTGTTGCATACTTGTTTGCCATAGGATGCATATTCAGTATTCTAGGCCAAGGAGGCAGCTGTCCCCAAGCTGCCTAACCGCGGGGGGGGGGGGGGGGCAGATCACCATCTTGGGTGATCAGCCACCCCCCCCAAGATCTCACTGTTCAATGATCTCCTCAAATGGACCATTTACACTATGGAGTCTGTGCCAACTCAGCATGGCCCCCATAGTCTGCATTAATATTCATTAACTCTGATCACATCTTAAGTTATAGAATTATAGTAAAATGTTCCATAAAATATCTTTAATATAGTTTCTTTCTTTAACGTGCCACATGTTAGTACCTGTGTATAAAATCTCTACAGATGCCAAACCATTAAATGTAGTAGACTAAATCAGATACAGGTCACTAATCAAATAATGTGCAAACGGGAAAAAAAAAAATCTTCAGATTTTATACTTGATGTTCCTAGCTAAGTTCTGTACCCTTTGCTAGTAGGAAATCTTGAAACGGAAAAGTTCTACTAAGTCCATTAAACGGGATGTTAATTTGTCAATGGCACCATGCTGTTAGGGTAAAAATTCAACACGTCATCTCTCATCTCGTTAATGGGTCGGAGAATACGAAAGTGTCGACAGGGATGATATGGATTTAAAGAAGAAAAATATTGCTCCTAAAGAGAAATTGACTATAAAGACCTGGGTAATATTGCAATCAGATGGACACCAACCCTAGTACTTTTAATCACAACATCCTGCCTAGCTGCTTCATAAAATCCCACAGCAGGCTTACATGTCTGCTAAGACAGAACCTATTAAAGTCATCTCAGCAACCGAACATATTTAAGTGTTTAGAAGGAATCAGAACACTCTGAACTCCAGCTCATCACAAAGTATCACTCGTAAATGGAATCTCAAAAAACAACAAATCCATGTGCTGTATTGCTTTTATCTGTTCTGCTATAAAATGCTTGAGTGTGCATAATTCCAGATGTCTACCATATCCATCCATGTTCCCAAAGCCGTCCTCTGGGACACCCAGTTAGAACCTCGCTTTGTGTTACTTGTTCTAAACATGAAAGGCTCATACCTCGGTCCCATGAACTGTCGCTATCGATCATATGTTTAGAAAGAAAGAAAGAAAATCTAAAAAAAAAAAAAAGAAGACCAAGGAGAAGATCGTATAACAAGTTTAAAAGGTTTAAATATAGCATCTTATTTTTTCTGATACTTTTAGATTGGAGGTAAAAAAAATTTTACAAATAAATCATATTATCAATAAATTAAAGATGCTGTTCTGTCTACTCATCTGAATTTCATACTAAATGTATATTAGAAACAGCATTCCTAATGCTGTGGAATCCCAAAACCCTTGGTCACTTTTTGGGGGAACAAAAAACGTTTTAAAATGCTTTGTGTTTTGTATGTGAATAGATCTTCAGATAAAAGAATTAAATGAAAGATCCGCTTAGGTAGAATTATTATTTTGCCTAAGTGGAACAGCGCCTCTAGCCGTGCGTGCCATTACATGAAAGGTGCTGTAATTTAGACTAAAATACTAATTAAGCTTTCCAGCATATGAAGTAAATAAACCCTAGTATATGCTAGTTTATTCTTTCCGTTCCAGATTTAAATACAAACAATACAGAAACTTTCAAGACGCTTTCTTTTTAGTTTCTCCGTCACATGACCATTAAGCATTCCCTGAAATATTATAAATGAAGGAAAATTCTACACGATTAAATTGTTATTTCCGGGATTGTTTTGGGGATTTTAGCAGTACTAGGAATCATAAATCTAATGCTGCATTTCGATACAAAGGTGTTCAGTTCACTAGTAGAAACAGGACCTCAGAGTACTCTCTTTGGTTATCAGCTCATTCATGAGTTATGTGGTTTTAAGTTTCAAAAAGTGATATTTAACTTAACTGATTGCCAAATATAAGGTACATAACTGACGGTCCTAATCAACGTCACCAAAACGATATCGGGGTTTTCAAACACAGGACCCTAGATCTATACTTAGTAATTCACATCCTGAATAAAATAATTCCCAGTACTCTAGATTAAAGTTTCTAGTTAACCTTTTTAATTGACATGGAAACTGGCAACATTGTACTGAGAATTCTATCCTTGTAGACCAAGCCATAAAAGTTTTGTCCCCCCCCCTTATGTCGTATGCTAATCATCAAGCCTTCCAAATGTTTTCCAAACATTAAAATTAAAAACACACAACATACGCATTTCCTCTAAATATACACTGCCTGTCCAGCTGTGTTAATGGCTGTAAAGCCGCTTATCTGTTTTGGTTATCAAAGTGACATACTTTCTTTATCAACCATGGGAAACTCATTTATGAAGCAGGAAGGAAATAAAGAAGTATCTGACTGATGAAGTGCTTCATGCATCTCATCTTCCCACTGTTTTTAAGTGTTCAATTAAATCACACATCCCCTTGGGGACGTTCAATTACCTTGGCACTCTCATTGACCGACACATGTATTTAATGCACTTTGGTAAGGCATACATTTATATAAATCTGCTAATTGGGTACGCGAAACATCCGGTGGGGTTGTTAAATATTCAAACAACCTCTAAAACAGCCTACAAAGTTACGATTAAATACATTTCCCTAGCAGGCAAAAAAAAAAGGGATCACATTGAGGTAATGAGTTGTGTGAGAAGACAAGACGTTCATGAAGCCTCTTTTATCAGCTTCTCCAACAGATGAGCAGGTGGAAAGAGTTATTCGAGCAGCCTTCAAGCAACGATTTATCTCTGTACACAATAATCTGGAACAAGATGCGTGCCTTGCGTGTGTAATTTCAGGTGAAAGGCATTAAATGTCTTCCGTGTTCCCTTCTTACATGTGACCAAGTCAAAGGTTAAACTCTGGATAAAGGTCAAACCTCAACACATTGACATATTTTCATCCACGGTTGTATGCTTAAATGAAAACATAAAGTGGGATATAATCGAAAAAGCCGTCTTTAATTCTTGGTTTGGTTCAGGAAGAGTCTGGTTTAAGGGATGTGTTATGTGGGCTTGTGGTCCTTAGATAACTGGTCAGATGTTGCCTAAAGTATTGTGTAGAGTACATGAGACCCTCTGTATGCTCTACAGCAGTGGTTCTCAACCTTCCTAATGCCGCGACCCTTTAATACAGTTCCTCATGTTGTGACCCCCAATTATAAAATTATGTAATTATATATTGTGAAATATGTGTTTTCCGATGGTCTTAGGCGAAAAGCGTAGTTTGAACCCCAAAGGGGTCGCGACCCACAGGTTGAGAACCGCTGCTCTACAGGGGTAAAAATATCAGGAAAGACAAGAGAGAGTGGATATGATGGAAACATTTAGATACCTAAAGGGATTCAACAAAATAAGGGCTGGGAAGTATATTTCATCAGAGAAGAGAGGCATGGACAGCAGGGTATAGACTAGAACTAGAGGACCAGAGGCCTAGATGCAATATGGTCTATTCACTAATGGGAGAGTTTGAAGGAGAGCCTGGGTTTTAACTGCCTTGCTTAAGGGTCAACGCTGGCGAGTGTCTCCATTAAGAAGGGCTGTGTTATGTATAATTCAGTGCGTAAAGAGACTTTGATGAGTTTACTAATTTAACTATACATTATACAGGGCCAGTTAAGTTCTTCCTGCAGCAGAATATCACGGGGGCTGGACCTTATATAATGTGTAGTGAAGCAATAAATTGCTAACTCCCGTGACAACTAGAACCCAACGTGAAAAAAACTAAGCTATGTAAAATATATTTATTTGTCACCTTAAAACGTTTGGATAGGGTAGTTTATGTGTTGGGAAGGATTGGGGGTAATAGACCATTAGACAAAGTAGAATGTAGGTAGTAATGAATGCAAACTCTAAATCAGCCTAAGGCAGGACATTGTTAAAATCTAAACATTTTTATTTTCATCTATATTCACATATATATATATAAAAAAAAAGTAGTTTAGAAAGTTTCTCAATTACCAGAGATATGCAGCTGCGCAACGTAACCCATAATTAAAAAAAGAACAAACCTTCACATTTTTGTTTTCCGTATCACTTGACATCATGCTATAAGTGTATATACACATAAAAAAAGAATGCTTCGTTTTATACTGATCGACAGATAAGACCTCTCTCTCTCTCTCTGACCATAAAAATATGCCTTATCTTACATAATACTTCTAGAAAACAACTGATGATTTGCCAGGTAATTAAAAGCTGTTCTTGGTTGGACCCTTTTAAAACACTGGAGTAAAACTGCACAGACCACAAAGTCCATTTTAAATAGCCCCAGCATCAGACCATAGGAATTCCTTGAATGCTCAGATTCCAAAAAAAAAAAAAAAAAAAAGATGCGCTAAAAGAATCATTACGACGTCAGCCAAGGCTTACATCAGAAACCCATTAGATGTTGGCGCTCAGTAAAAGTGGGGATGTGAGCAGTGGCGTAACTACATAGCCGTGTTTCTACACATCCTGACACCTTTGTGGTCCCACTGTTATGGGGGAAGGAATAGAGCATGGGATTGTATCCCAGTGCCAAAGAGTCATTAATGCAGAGGAGAACAGTATAGATGGCAACCTTCAGCTTAGGTTTAAGCCCAGCCAAGGTGATTAGCATTGGGTAAAGCCCTGCTTTTAAAAGATGCCTTTCAGGGAGGACTGACATCTGTCAGCTTGGGGGCAAATCCAAAGAAATGACAGTAATATAGCAGCCAAAAAGCACATTTAGCAGACAACATGCTCATCATGGAAAGGATCCAGCCAGGGTCTAAATTCATAGTTACTCTAGAGATCCATGTGACTGCCCCTGATGCCCTTTTGTACCTTTGTATTCAGTAACAAATTAAAAAAAAAACCTGCCTTCTTTACCATCGTTCACCTGGACAGAGGTGCACAAATTCAGGAAAATGAAGTAACATTTCAGCATCACAAGCTTGTGTCCTGTCCCTGGAAAGCACATCGATTGAACTCGACAGCCAGCTGGACAAAAGCAACGAGAAAATGACCCAGCTGGATTTACAGATGAAAGAAAACACAGAATGGTTATTCTCTGGGGTAGAAGCAGCTGACAGCGATATAGACAAACTTCATATTCAGCTGGAGGAATAAGAATTAAAGCTGGAAGATCTTAATGCAGGCAGAAAAATACAAATCCCAAAAAAGGGAAAGAAGATGTTGGAATTAAGGAGCTAGGAGACAAGTCATCAATCGGTTACCATTATCAAATATATGGCGCAGATATCCTTGGATCCAGTGCAAAGGGTGTTATGGGAAAAAGCTTGACATCTAATAAAACCCAATGCACATGGCTAAACTAGACTGACCTCTGATTCAGCTCATGCTATCTTTTGAAGTAAAAAAAAGTATCCTTGTGAAGATCAAGGTCTAGGTTAAGATCCAAGACGTTTGCCAATATTGTTAGATACATCGTTTCATAGGCAGAAAAAAGACATACGTACATCAAGTTCAGCCTTTCCCATATCTGTTAATTGCTTGCTATTGTTGGTATGGAACAATAGACAAAGAGGGGGGGTAACCACTAAATTGTTAGTTTGCAGTTAAGCTGTTGAAGTATTTAATGTTAAGTATTTAGTATTAAGTTGAAGTATTTCAGCTACCTTACATAACTATGCATTATGAATGGTCAACACCAGAGGTTTCTCCTGAAAGAAAAGCTCTATAGTTAATGTGTTGAGAAGTCATTCAAGAAATCTAAACAATTTTATTTTACATTATTAAGATCAGCTCTTTTTTAATGAGAAAATTGCCAGGAATGGCACATAGAAATACATAGCAAATTAATTATTTTAAGTCATCTAATCTAACTAACTAACTCAACTCCACATGATGGGAGTAAGACAGCCTATATACCAAACTAAATTCTGATGGTAGTCAGCATACCAACCAATGAAATGTTCATGCCAGTTCCTCCACGTTCTCCACTTTGCACCAGAAATGTTCTTTGTACGTAACCTATATATCATCGTAACAATCCTGGTCTTGAGGACGCTATTATGACATCGAACCTCTCAATTATTTCCATCACTACCTCTACAGAGATCTGCTGACAACTAATTTATAGATCATCAAGGAAAAGGTTCTTTGTGGACTTGATTGTTATGAAAACATAGACCATTATTGGCTCTTGAATGGTTAACATTCAACTAGATATAATTATCCTGTCAAATTATATCTCTGGTCAGTCTGATTAAAAAAAGCAGTAAATACTATGTATTTACCGGTGTCAATCAACGTTATTGACCCAATGGTGAATCTAGATGCTAATGAATGTTTCACCTGAACATTGGCTTTGGATCTTAAGGTGTCCCTCTAGGTTTTAAAGAATTGACGTTTTGGCTAAATCTATCACAATTAATTGAATGGCAATCTTCTCATAAACTGCAATAGATACAGAAAAAAAACAGTGATATGTTGGACTCAGTGACTGAGATATGAATATATCACTGTTTCTATCTCTTTCTTCCCCCACTTCGGTCTACAGGAGCACCACCATTCCAATTCTTGTAATAGATTTATCTCGAGCGATGGATCCAGTGCAATTCCTCCATTGTGAATGAATTCTTCATGAAACGTTCTGTGTCCTGAAGTGTTTTCTTACAAAATATTACACATTTGGCCAGGAAACGTTCTCGCATTGTGTAATTGTAGGTGCTTTGTTACAAGTTCTGAAATCATTTACACGCTGTTCCATTCAAAAACGATCACCTTCCAAGCATTCTATTTATTATACAAAGGGAGGAAACCGGTACAACATACATATCCATTGGTCCCCCACTATGGCCTTTCTTTACAAGCTTTTTTTTTCTCTTTGATGATTTAAACCATATGTTGAGATACTTTTAAAGGATTATTTTATCAGTTTCTCTCCAGTATGAAAGAAATACCACGATAGAATGCATAGGGTTACCGACTTGACACTAAATCATTCTGTTCTCTTGAGCTGAAAAACTGCCATATTGATAAATAACATGTCACATTAATTTTACTCCGAATCACTTTGAGACATAGTTTTGCTACAAGTATAAATTTTGTGGCATAGTGGAATGTGTTAAGCCTTTAACAAATGAGACTTTAATGACCACTTGTGAAAAATATAAATACGCACCCTTAAAATAATGGTGATTGTCTATAAGGTTATCCTGTTATAGCCGTGGAAAACTCAACAATGTGTTAATGTTAAAAGAAGATCCTCTGATCAGTTTGGGGGTTAATTGGTATCATATAAAAATAACAGTTATACAGAGTACTGTAGAGATGATTTATAAAGAATAGAAAGTGTTTGTTCAGGGTGTAACTTGACTTTCATTCATGCAGAGACATGGCTAAAATTTCACCATTATCACGTAATGGAGCTTGACAAATCACCCAAATCAATGCTCCCACCCTAGTGTCTGAGAAAATATTTAAATACATCTGTTCGGTATGAAAGGAAAGCCTGTGATAGCAGATGAGATCAGCTTGGCCCATCCAGCTAGAACATTTATTGATCTTAAAATAATAGAAACTATCTCATACCCGGTTTATTTTTACATGTCTATGCAAAAAGCATTTCTGGATTGAAAGGTCATATTAACACCTGCTACTCGAGCTACCAGGTTATTTCGAGTATTTTGTATTTTCAAAGAGGCTCTGCCGCAAAAGATAAACTTGATACAATTCAAAAACATGTAACATAATATATGGCATGTAATAATATTTTAACACAGCTCGAGGGAGTATTTTTCATATAAGAATTTAACCTAGCTGTTAATTAGCTAAACTCACGAAAGGAATCAGTTACTCAGTTATACATCCCGCAACAGCGGAGGTGTGACCTGATGGCCAAGAGGGCAATTGACCCGGGCCAGTAGTTTGGACCAGCCTGGAGAGGTGGAAACATGGTAAAGGTGAGGCTGTTTGCACACTGTGCAAGCAGCCAAAACAAAAGTGTGTGCATGCTAGCATGAATGTGTATGTGTAAGTGAATGCGTGTTAGCATCCCTATTTTGGTGGTTGTTCCTGCTGATGTCAGTGGGTGGTCCAGCTGACGTTGATGGGTGGTCTGCTGATGTCACAGGCGGTCCACTGATGTCACAGGCGGTCCGCTGATGTCAGCATGCCAAAATAATATGCGGTCTTGATGATGTTATGTGCCCCAATGCTGCTCCCATGACTTTCTCCATGATGACCTGGAGCATTCCCGGGAATGATAATGAGTAACTGTTTCCACAAACACTCCTGATTATCCTGACCATTGTCCATTTGAGATTTATTTCATGGGATAATTTGTTTTGATTGCCTCTTGTAGGTGACAGGTTTCCTTTTTCTTAATGATGGATCCAACATCAGAGAATATTTGGTATCTGCTCTAAGAATTATTAACCAGTCTTCCCTCTTTTGTAATATTTTATCATGTATAGATAATGAAAGGCACAAATTATTATTTACATTATAGGATTCAACTCATTAAGATATTTAAACAGAAGAAACTTGACACTTAAAGTTGATTTAATGCCAGCCATTGTGACACTGACCTGCTTTTAAGGGAAGATAACACATAGGGTCTATTTGGTGTACTGTGAAATGTTTCCATTTACTCATTGGTTAGCAATTCCCATTTATAAATTAAACAATATTTGCAGATGACTCCAAATTGTGTAGGGCTATGATTAGGATGTTCACTGTTTCCAGAATGATTTGAATAAATTGGGAGATTGGGCAGAAAAATAGTAGATGCAATTAAACACTGATAAATGTCAAATAACGCACTTGGGAGCAATAGCATCAGTGCTGTGCACAAACTAAATTGAGGAATCGTTGCTGGGAAAGGATTTGGGGTTACTACTAGATTGTAAACATGGCATGCAATGTTACATACCATCTGCAAAATCGAACACTATATCGGCATAAAGGCATATAAAAGGGTATTAACCCCTTCACGACAAAGCCCGGACATGTTTTGGTCACCAATCCATAAGAACGTTATTTTGGAATTGGTGAGAGTACAAAAAAGGCAAATCATTTAAATAAGTAAATGAAATCAGGGCTTCATTAATCGCTCCGGATCAAACAATATAGGGCCAAGCACACTCCCTGTGGCCCATCAATGCTGTGGGTTAATTGCAAATAGGTCCTGTATTTGGCCTTATGGAATCTTTTTCTAAATTTCAACTGAATTTAGCAGGATCCATCAGGAGCTCTGAACAAACTCACTTGAAATCTACAGTAGACTGTGCTTGTTCAGCTATACTGGATGGGAAGCAATGATTACTGAGATGGTTGTGCTTTACTACTGAGTTCTCTTCAAATTCTAATATAATTCATATTTCTTTAAAGTAAAATCTGTCTCTAGTCCTCTTATGTCCTCAGAGGAAAATCTCATAGGGCAGCCAAGTGTTTCGCACATCTTCAATTGATCCTGCTCCATTCTACTATAACATGGGGGGACTCCGAACATTCTACCGCTTGCCTTTGACATATTTACTTTTGTGTAATCAGTGTTTCTTTCCGTCACTTGCCGATTTGCAGAGGGATTTTTTGAGGTTTAAGTGGCTTTTCTTTGAATGGCCATTGTCTTCCTTATTTATTTACTGAAGAACATAAGACATTTTTCAGCAATAAAAGACCAGTAGAGCACTTGAGAGATATATACTATAATTTCATTGAACCCTTGCCAAATGAGCCTATATACACATAAACACTACTGCTTGCTTGAGACTTTTATCTTTTACATAAACAGGATTTGACCAATATTTATAATTAATTATAGTGTAGTATACATTCATTCTTTTGAACTGTTGCATTAAAAAATCTTTTACAGAATGCCTCTTTTAGAACAAAGTAACCCATTCTGGTTCAAGAGAAAGCATGCCTCTCCTTTTTGGTAATAACTTTTCAAATAAAATAAAAATGATAAAATATGTGTCGGCGATTATAAAGAGATGTTTCGTTTTTATTATATTTTTACAAAATATAATTTTCTGTTTTAAAACAATTGTAGCTTTTACATAATGCAGTGTTTTCAGACACATGCATGGATGTGTTTATCCTACTAGATAAAAACCCCCAAATCCTTATCATAATGCCTTGCAGTAATAAATGTAAACAATAGAATGGCTCAGTGTTAATTATCAAACCAGACACTCTGCCTAATGAAAATCTCTGGAGGAACGGACTTCATTAGCATTGCCATAAAGCATCAGCTCAGTGTGGTGTTTGAACATGGAAAGTCTCCCAAAATATCGCACAACTGACAACAATGGCAGCCTCCAGGTCTTCAGATAAAGGATGTTTATGGGAGCAAAATTAAATTAAAGCCCAATTTACTTTATTGCTATGCTAAATCAATAACAGTGCAAAGCTGGTTAGTTTGTGGGTGCTTTCTATAAAAGTTCCACAAGGATTTGGTTCTTTTGCCCTTAAGGAAGCAATGTAAAATAATAAAAATAAATTAAATTAATATAATAAAATAATTAATATATTATAAACAGCTTGTTTAACCAACATCATTATTTTAAAGGTAAATCTTGATCTGTTGTATGATGGTTTTTGATTATCTTTTCAGCATTTTATAAATAAGTTCACTTGTTTTTAACTGTCTATAAATTGATATGTCAGTTTTGAGCATAAACCTCTTTCCATGTAAACCCCTCTACTGCATTAGCATTATGTTAGTCGGACAGTGACACTGTATGCTAATTTAAGAGATTATTTTTTAAGACTTTAATTTAATTTGTGTAACTGGTACAGAAAAATGAGTTTAAAGTAATAACACTGTCCCCGTACTCCGAGCAGGCGAGTATAGGAGTGGAGCAAGAAGTTATTTCTCAGGAATCTAAGTCTTAAATCCTTAACTGAGTTTGAAAAGGTGAAATGAGATGATACTGCACTGCAGACATATGGAAGAAAGGTTTGTGGTCAGCAGAAAACTTTGTTCTTTAGTATAAAATTCCATGTTTTTCAGGCCCAGGTCCAATGTTGTATATCAAAAAGTCAACACCATCCCAAATGTCAAGTATGATGATGAAAGCCTTGTGTTATCGGCGCCTTTCCCTTCTGGGTAGCTCATCAGGACCAGCAGAATAATAGAAGGTAAAGTTACTAATAAATCCTGGTGGGATACCTTGATTCAGTTAAGATACAATGATTCAGTTGGACACTGACCTAAAACTCAAAGTTGCACTAGAACGAACAATAAGAGAATGGATGTTTTTCAACAGAAACATCAGATCTCATAGGGATTCACAGAAAAGTCATGTTTGGTCCTTCGGCAACTGGGGTACCAATAGTAGTACCAGAGGACCACACTCAGACCAGCATTTCTTGCACCAGCACATGGGAATGCCATTCTGTTTAGAGCCACCCGTGCTAAATCAAACAGTGAAATTGTATGTGAAGCAAATATGCCATAATATTTTGGGGTTTCCAGTCTTATTTTAAGGAACGTCATGCTCTACAGTGTTTTCACCTCTTAGTAAATCTTCATCTGGGATCAGAAATGTTTGGAGTTTGTTTAGGACTCAGATCCCTTGTTCATTTAATCTTTCTTGGGGACCTCATTAATAGGTTATATATAGTATATTGGATACTGGACACAACTTCAACTGAGCATTCCTTTAAATAACAAACTGCTTATTCTTTAGGGTAGTATAATATAGAACATAAACATATTGCAAGCTCTTATTTAATTCCCCAGCATTCTCCTAAACATAACTCATTTCCCCACTTGATGATCCTTTACTGAGGAGCCCAGAGTTGAAGAGAAAACAGCCCAGAACCTTTCTACAATACCATGAACAATAAAGCGATTCTTATATGTGACCACTAGGGGTCAGTGTTTCTTCATTTTAAGCTCTTGAAATGTTACAACTAAGTATTTATTAATTATCCCTATAGACATAAAAATGTATACATGGATCATTCCCCTGTTTCCTTACAATAATACCAAGCATATCTGTAGTTCTTTAAAGCACTTAGAGATGTGTTAATTATTAAAAACAAGTAAATCAAGTAAGTTCCTCTTAACTTAAATATATATATTCTTCATTTTCTTTCAATATACATAAGTTTTCCCTATGAGTCCCTAAAGAACACATTTGGTTATAGCTGTCCTAAAGCAATTCAGTGTCTGAAATTATTTTTACCCTCATAAAAGTGTAATCTGACTGCACTTACCGTACCTTCCCTTTATTATACTACAAATTGCAAGGTGCTAGGTACATCTGTTGGCCCAATTTCAATAAAAAATGCATGCAAAAAAGAAATGCAGGATGAGTAGATTCTGAGTCTGGATAAAAACTGCCTGCTTTCTTTTTTCTCTTTTTCAGACACCGCAAGTAATACTCACACTCCCTAAAATTTTGAGGTTACTTAACTTTTTAAACATGCATTGGATGTTATGGATAGAAACTGGACACCAAAGCAACCAATTAGCAGTAATATTCCATTTGTTATAGTGATAAGACCACTTTGAAAAGTTTGCACCAACAAATATTTTTCATATTTCTCACACAATTTTTGTTAAGATTGTTAATGAATTTGGATCTCAGGAACTGCCCATAGTATATCATCACGTGGCCACGGAGGCTCTGTCCAAACGCTTTTGTGATTCACTAGCATTGAACACCAAGTGATGCAGAAGAAACCATGGAACACGACATAAACCATCCAATGAACTGGTGTTCCAGTAATGTTCCCCGTTAATTAACCACACAGATCATCAAGTTTGTGTATTCCAGCACTCATTGCCATTGGGTGGATAAACCTGGACACTATGGGTGAGACCTACAGGATTGTAGGTCCACCTGTTGCTCAAACAGAATGAAACACTGATTATTCTATGTATTGGATATGCGCAGCCACACGCTACTTTTTTCTACTTGCAATGCGAGCATATGTCAAGCCTGCATACTAATACCACACACACCATACACTCACACATGCTAACACCACACTTTTATATACATGCACACCATATCCACCAACATACATTAATGCAAACACTGACTCCAACACTATACACATACTTATTAACTCTCTATATATATGTATGTAATATATATATATATATTGTGTGTGCGTATATATATATATATATATATATAAAATACATACACATTTTACATACCGACTCCAACACTAGAGGCCAGGCCCCCTGCTCGGTCTTGTATAACCACCTTATGGCGGCCCTGTACTAGGCATACCCCCCTGATGGTAGTCCTGGGTGCAGTTCACGATAAATAGGAACGAAACAGCAACAAAGAACTGGTTTGGTCTAACATGCTAATTAGATTGCACGTTTGTCCATGTTATACATGTTGACATGTAAGATATTTTATTTTCACCAAAGGTCTCTAGGTTCCAGTTGATCTTCTGTGTGTCACAATATTTATAGTCTTTTATTTTACTATCTTCATCAAACTTCATAATATTGGTGGATTGCAGGTCTTTTTTGGCAAAGTACATTGTTGGGGAAAGCAGTGCATACAGTAACTTTTCTCTTTAGGAAAATAACAACCACAGTTACACACTAATGACATGGGAGGAAAATCAAAAACATGTTGTTTTGGAGGATAATAAACGAAAATGATTTCTTTCACCAAATAACAGCAGATAAAAGGGGGCTCCTTCCTGTCTACATGATGTGAGACGTTATAGGAAATAGAAATAAAAGAAAAACTGTCACATCCCAGATCCTTCAATGTATATACAACATGTTCATTGCTATTCCCTAATAGTTAAACGGATCTCGGTTACTTTATTGCTGTGCCCTCAGCGTTGTATGTGAGAGGTGACATCTTACGGCTGCATCCTATGCTGCTTCGCCCTAGGACCTCCATGGTTTAAAGTAAACAGTACTTAAAACTAGAGTCTCATGGAGACTCCCCCCAAACAAAGCGTGCAGCACCCAGGAAGAGTGACACAATGTTCTTCTTGGGCTGACAGTAGAATCCCAACGATCTGGTTGTGGAAAAGGGTGAGGATCTTTGAGAAGTCCCCAGTTGGCTTCCTATGTCAATCATACCCCTACATACAATTTGGTGAGTTGCAGATAGCTGCTGTACGCTCATTCGCCTGTACTGGTATAAACTGGGGTGGTTGCCCTCACCAGCCCAGGCTAGGTCAACTATCCTCTGCACTATGCCCAGAGACTGAATCAGTGGGGTCACGTAACGCAATGTTAAGTGCTCTGACGACAAGCTTAGACTATGCACAAGAAGAGTGAATCTGTGTGTTAAAAGTGTGTGAGTGTTAGTGTGTGTGCTAAACTAAGTGTATTAGTCTATGTGTAAGTGTGTATTGCGTGTAAATGTGTGTGTTAGCTGATATGTGTGTTTCTCTGTATTTAAGCCTGCTAGTGTTTGTGGATGGGGGGGTCACTTGGCTTTACACGCTCCTCCTCTATACCGATTATTGACTGCCCACATATGATGTCATATACCAACATTCAGAAGTAGTAGATCACAGGACAGAACATAGGAGAGCTCGATTCACCCATTTACTTTATTTTCCTGCTGGGTTAGTTAAGGGAAAACGCAGTAATCACCCTAACTGATCCAGGTCCTATGAACCCACCAAGAGGGCACTATGACCGGATAAGGCACTTAGGTAGCTGTGGCCCCTCAAAGGCTAGTGAGACACTAACCACGTCTTTACCCTACATACCTTTATCTCATTGACTTTGGGATGTAAGACACAGACTTGAAAGCTCTATTTGAGGGAAATGAGAAGGAATGACACACGATATCTCCTGAGACCTCCTTGTGTTTCTTATAATACTCTTACCTTTCTTTCCGGGAAGCGAAGTATATTTTGCACTTTCCAAAGTATTTTTTTGGGAACATTCCTTAATTCTTGAGCCTTCTGTGAATGTGGTTGTTTCTAAATACAGACAGAAATAATTGTTATTTTCTTTTTCATTTCCAGATACAAATTTAGCAAATATGACATAGATCCAGAACATTTGCAGTGGTTATATTTCACTTGAAGTGAAAACCTTACATTTCCAAAAGCTTGGATGAGTGTGGCTACCCAGATAATTAAACGACAAAAAAGTTAAATTAACTCAACTTGATTAATGTGATTGTGTATGTGCTAGCGGGTCCAAAAAACTTTTTTTCTCATTCTAATATTTATAGCATTTACACCCCAGAATTTATGTATATCTTCTTTGTTTTTTTGGGGGGAGAAATATGCTTTTTTTTTTTATCTATACTTTATATACAGGGGCCCAACCGGAGCCTGATTATCAGTAAAGATGTCCCTGCATTCCGTGCATAAACAACTGAACAGAAAACAGCAAATGGACAATGTAACATTAATATCATATAACAAAGTATGTTTACATCCAACGCTTGTGGAGTTTATTCCTTTAGTAAACAACATATAACACTGCAAATGAGGCAAGGCAGGAAATATGGAAAAAAAACTTTAATTCAGACATGCTGTTTTAATTCAGTATTCTTTGACGTCATATAATTGGTTTAATTCATATTCCCAATAAGATTAAAAACCAGAAGCGTGATGGGACATTTTAATAATTTTTTCCTTTATGTATTTCCTTTACATCCCAGAGGTCTACACATATATATATATATATCATTACAAATAACCAATGTGGTTACTACAATCTGCCCCTGCATTTTTGTAAGCATGCACTAACGTAAAGGCTGACCAACAGACGACCTACTGTAGCTGAAATTAAGCCCCCCAACTGTCCCGATTTGGGCCGGACAGTCCAGATTTTGGGACTCTTTCCTGCTGTACTCACCTCGGGCACAGCTGCAAGACTAGTTGGGAGATCACAATCTCTCTCTAGTCGGCTCAACATTAGGGAGCGCGAGGTCTGTCACTTCAGACCTCGGCTTCTGTGCTCCTAAATCACTATTTGCCTGTAAATGATGCCGAGTGCGAGCATAAGATGTAGTACCCCCGCGCTCTGCATCAATAGCCGGCGCGTAGTGATGAGGAAGCAGTAAAGTGAGGTCTGAAGTGACAGACCTCGCGCTCCCACCACAGGATGGAGGATGTAAGCTTGTGTGTGTATAAGAGCAGTATAGGTATTTGTAAGCTGGTGTGTAGGGGCAGTGTATGTGTATATGTGTGTGTGTCAAGACAGTGTATATGTGTGTGTAAAGGCAGGTGTGTGTGAAGGCAGTGTACATGCATATGTGTGTGTGTGTGTGTAAAGGCAGTGTATGTGTGAGTGTGAGGGCAGTGTTTGTGTATGTGTGTGTGTAAGTGTAAAGGCAGTGTATGTGTGAGTGTGAGGGCAGTGTTTGTGTATGTGTGTGTGTAAGGGCAGTATATGTGTCTCTGGCCACACAATGTTTATATAATGGCCAACTACCACTTTGGGCAAATCCCTGGACTGGCCATCTGGGACACTGGCAAATGCCCGGAGGGCTTCTGGCTGACAAATCCACACACTCTCCCGATTGGGTGCTGTATATCGGGAAAATGCCTGGCTGCCTGCTACACGAGCATAAAACTGCAGTATGCAGCCAGGCATTTCCAGTAGTCGGCTGCACTTGTGCCATCAGGTGGCCGTAGACCTTAAAGCACCATACCCACCCTGTCATCAACAGTCGGGCCATGATGATGATGTATAAAAAGAAATTCTAACTTCAAATAATGTTATTGTAGTCTCCTTGGGGAACAACAACCCCATCAGCCAGACACCCAGGTACAAACATAAATTAAATGAGAGGCAGGGGAGAATTTAGTAAAACTAGCTCTACCAGGCATTGTTTGGATCAGTGGCGTCACTATGGTTGGTTTCACCCGGTGCAGTCCCGCTGATGTTGGTGGGCGTTCCCGCTGATGTCGGGGGAGTTCCTGCTGATGTCGGTGGGTGGTCCCGCTGACATTGGGGGAGTTCCCGATGACGTCGGTGGCGTTCCCAGTGACGGCAGCAGGAAACACCACCATTTGAAGGAAAAAATTGGTGGGGAGCGGGTCCCGCGACTCCGAGGAAGAGTTCCCTGCTTGGTGTGGTGTCACCCCTTGTAAGGGGCGCACACTGGTTGTGACGCCACTGGTTTGGATGGACTCAGAACTACCTGCTGGTGACAGTGATAAATAGATGAGCCTTACCTTTAGCTCTGACTTGATTAAAACAAATAGACATAAAAATGAAGGAATGCATGAGTTTCCCAATCGTAACCTACTCTGGCTTCCCACACTCAACACATTTTCAATTAATTCCAACTATACGTCAGGGGCCCTATAAAACAAATATATTCCAATATTATAGGCATTAACAAATTGACTTAAAAAGGTACACTGTGAAATGCATTGCTTGCGTTTTTTGGCTAAAGTAACTTTACAATTTTTAACGGCGGGGGTGGTGGTGACGTTCTGCATATATCTACATTAGTTCTTCAGTGGGAAATTCCACGCTAAAGATTTCTTTTCTGGTCACTCGGAGTTTACTGTTGCTGCTTTTTACAATGTTATAGGTGCTCAATGCTGTATAGCAAAGCTCGTTAAACCTCAACATTTTCAGTGATCAATGAAATAAATCAGGTTCACTTTTTTTTAGGGAGACTTTTTTTCAAATTAAACTATAGTTACCTCTTTTACTCCGTCTCCATGTCCTTACATGTGTAAATTTTATTGTCGAGTTGGCATATTGTTATTTTCAATGTAGTTGCCCATTTTCACCTACTCTTATTGTAATAATGCTATGAACTCACCTGGCGCATTGTAAATAAGTATAATAGTGTACAGTGCCAGCGCAATGACAGGCTCCTAATTCTTCTTCACATCTTCATAGGATGTGCATGATCATTCCATGATTCCATGATCATACGGATGCAAATGGCGGTTGTAAAAAAAGATTATGCACATAAAATAAGTAGTTAGCACTTAAAAACTAAGAATCTCTAGCAAAAGATTCTGTTTAAAGAAAAAAGAATATTGTTACCGGAAGCTTATAAAGCTTTACCAATAAACATAAAAATATAGTAAGACTTTACCTTTAGATCTGGAGTTATTAGTGGTGAAAATGCGGCCGTACCATCCAGCTCACATGTTACTCCCTGCAGAGAATTCATCCCATTAGCAGATTTATATAAAATAAAGGAAAAGGCTTTAAGCGGTGCATAGCAACTCTGATTATTATCAGTAAGGTAGTAAAAAAAAAAAAGTACTATTGGCACTCGTCAGAGAAATAACACCTATATTAACTCAGAACAAAAGACTTCTGGACAACATAATGACCTAATGCCAAAACCAGGCACTTTATGAAATGTGTGCAAAGTGGATATCCTGAACAGTTTGAAATTACTCTATCCCTCCTCAAAACCAGCTGCGAAAACAGTGCCTGACACTAGTGTTAAATCAGCGAACATTTGGGGATTTTAGAAAAGGAGAACGAACGGGTTGTAGAAAGGTAAGAACAATTTGAAAGGGGTAGTAATAACCAAATGTGTTCCCCAAGGTGTGTTTATTACTTTGCTTAGATCACCCGATGGCATTTTTCATGTAAATAAACCATTTCACTCAAACACTTGCAACTCCTCAACTGGCAACTAGGGGGCATGTACAAGTAGCTGGTTCTTTAGACATCGTTTCCATCATTGGATCCTTTCTGTGCTCCTGTTTTTCAGGTTGATAATAAAAATATGATACAATTTGTAAGACCTTCCTTAAAAAGGTACATCAGGAAAATGCATACAAACACTTTTTATGTGAAAGTCTTAGAAGATCTGTAATTCATGAGCCCTGAACATCATTCATGAGCATTCACACCAGTTCTACAGCTTTCTATGACCCTTTCCATTGCACCTATTCTTTAGCGCTTGGTGGTCAATCTCACTTTAATGATGGAAATGTCCCTGTAATAAACTAAAAGTGTTCTAAGGTTTGTGTACTATGAAAATCCACCCAGAACCATATAAATCTCAGTTAAAAAAACATATTTTTTTATTTGATAACATATCGCTACAACCCACCCCATTTCACCCCTCTCAAACTAATAAGTCTTGTCACATCCACCTTTCTGAGTAAATGTTGGAACGGGGTTGATGAAAACATCTGGGGAAGGTTCACGGCTGAAAATCGTGAGCCTTGCTGTTAATGCACCACATGAGGAACCAGCTGACAAGCTGCATATTTCTGCAAACTTCTCCCAGAGAGAACCAATTTCCTGGCTTCCATGTGGTGTCAATAACGTAGGCATGAGATGAAGTTGTACTTATGAAATATTAACTCTGGTTACAGAAACAGCAATAGGGAAATTCAGACCACCTGTGAGCTTGAGGCTTGTGCTGGGTATTCATCGTTAGGTGCACACACGGCATGCAATGACAGTAACTTGTTTAGCTATCTCTTTATCCTCTTATGCCAAAGGATAAGGATATTTACTTCCCGTAACATCCAAAAGCTTAATCATTTTCTCGGTATTACAAAAAAAAAACAACATCATTGCTAATTTAGGAATACGCCTCTTGACATTATTAGGTTTGCTACAACGTTCGGCCAAAGGTCCTATTGCTATTTTAAGCAAAATATAAAAGAATGAACTTTAGCTGCAGCTGTTGAGATATTTTTGAACGGTTGCCTTTATAATAAAAAAAACATCATGATTTCAACATCATTGTTTTCCTCTAATTATATAATTATTTTATTAATCTTGGTAATAAAAAAAAAAAAACCATCAGATGTGGATAGCGCAACACATTTTATCGAGTAGAATGGCTTAAAGTCTTCATCTTCAAATGATGTAAAAATTCTGGATGTCAAAAAGGTGTTATAAAAATTTTAATGAAAAGTAGATGTTTTTCAATTGGAATTTTGTTGGGGAGACGATAAAGAGTTGCGGTTGCCTGTCCGTTCTTCTTTTTTCTCCTACTTCAAAATGATTTTTCAGGTTTCTCAGTCTTTGTTTTGAGGTCCATGATCCCACCAGAGTTTAAGTATTTTTGTACTGAACATGTAACAAAATAATTAGCATTCTGTACCATCAATTTGACATTATTTGGAAAATATGGTTTCACTTCCTCCTGTGTCAGACCCAAGAAGAAAGCAATGCCAAAAATTGAAAGTGGCACGCTTAGAATGTCTTGCCCCTGGGTACCACAGTACCTGTATAATTATTTAGAACTTCCTCCAAACCATGAGTGTCTCTTTTATCTAGGGATGCCTACAGTCTGCATTCGTCTTCAGGGTTTCTCTAGGCTTAACCCAAGGCAGTGCCACCAGTCGCCCTCTCCACACTTCCATCCTTATTGACATTGGATCCTAGTGCTCCATCTTTAAAGGACACTTAGTGCCAGGCTGAAGTAAACCATGGAGGCTGAGTGGACGCATCCATGTCCTCCACAGTGTTAATGGGCCGTTGGGGAGACCAGTGAACTCCTTTTTAACCAGCCCATGGAGAAGTGGCTCTACAGGGAACTTGATTGGCCAATATGGCGATAGGCTCACTGTTATGCGGACCAGGGGCTGATGCCAGTGAAAAATCAGATCTAGTGATCACTGTACCTTAACACTGGCTGGTATCGTTCTGCCAGGGATTCACAAAGTAATACATCTCCCTTTAAAAGTAACGTTTCTCCTTAGTTTCACCGGTCTTTCTTGACCAGTTTCAAGTTCAAAGTGTCCTGATGCACTATATCTCATTTAAATATTTATTAATATGATTTTAATAGATCATACAACCAAATTGGATGATGGGATGACAAGTCCCACAAAGTTTAATTGTGTGGCCCCCAACTATGTGTCTAATGTGTCGGAACCATTAGGTAGGATGCAATCAAGACAATGTTATTAGATGAAGTATTAATTCTTTCAAATGTTGGCCTTTATCAGTCCCAAAGGGTGTGTGTACACTATTGACAATCAATGTAGTAATACTCTCTTATACTGAGTATAAGTATGAGGTATTTATACCTCTCTGGAATTAAAATTGTTACCGTGCCAGGTACTGTAAAGAGTTGGCAATGGGAACATATTCGCTTGTTTAAAATGCACCTAGCTGGAAATGATTGTTAATGCGATGACAAGTTCAAAACATAGCGTTGCTGCCTTTTGAAAAGGATGTGGTACACAAATGGACTCTCAAAACAAAAAGTGGAATTGAAAAAGAAACATGCTAACAGATACCATGTGTTTTGCTTAAGGGTAAGAAAGAAAACACACACACAAAATACTGTATATAAATTAGCTCAAAAGTACCTAATAACACGAACAGCAATGTGACTATTTAGATAGGGGAATAGTCAGCAGATTTAAATGGTGTTCTGGCAACAATGCAGCCATATATTAAATGAAAAAAGATAACCGTAAAGGGACATGACAGTTTCTGGAAAGATACCAACAAATATTAGAATCCTTTAAAGGAAAATGTGAACCTGTGATTATTTTTTCTGGGGTTAGCATATCCAGACCATATGTCGCATTGAACCGGGGATGTCTATGGAATCGCTTCATGGTCAGGTTTTATTAAAACCATTCTTGCCCCATAGAATGTCTCTTTTGCATCTTCTGCAGAGGTTCCAGGTATGGGTGCTGAATGCAGCCTTTTTATTCTACCCCATAGGGGAACATTAACACCGGCATATATTTCGAATGAAACACATTCACAAACATTTTTGGGAAGACAAAGCATTGTTTAATATATGGGTTGGTCTTTGTGATCACCTATGCCGCAGTTCTTGTGTGCTGTTGTATGTGTGTGTTTTTTTTATATTACATGCATAGCTGCGGATTTACCCGGAGCGCTTGCTCTTCTGGGGGAGTGGCTTTGTGGGGAGGCGGGGCTAACTTAACATGCCAATCCCCTGCCTAGTGAAAGAGGAAAGTGACCCGGAGACCCAGGGAAGCAGGGCTTCACCTCGGAGACTCCAGTTCAAAGCCAGGGAATCACCAGGTATGATTACATTTAAGCAATGAGTTTGATGGAGTCCTGCAGTACACATGTCCCATATGCGTCCCTAGTTAAAAGAATTAGCCTGCACTGAAATGTTTGTATAAAATGAAGCTTACGTTGCACAGCAATGGAAAAAATATGATGGATTTTTGTGAAATATTTGTTTACCGTACATAAAAGCTGTAACCGAGAAACACAAACCGGATCTGCTTCACTGGCAGAGTGTATTTAGCAGGTGTGTTCATCCTTCAGTGCTTCTGCAAATTATATAAAAAAATATTTGAATCTGCTTGTTTCTGAGTTGTGTAATCTTTGTGTACTTTGGAGTTCGGTTGGCGCTGAAAGAAAGTCCACATTTTGCAAACAACAAACAATGAGTGCCAGGGGCTTGATAACAACCAGATGTCACAGACAATTTGATTTAGCCATTTGGAGCCTTTAGAAAAATATGAAAGATCTAACTTTTCTGTTCCTCTATAAAGTAACAATATCCTCAATGTTTTGATATTTAATTTTTATCGGAATGTGAAGCACTAGGTCTGCTCATAAAGCACCCCTCCCTATCTAGCATTTTTTTTTTTTAAATACTTTGAATAGAAACCCCCAAGTTCCATATAGATTTTGCTTTTTCAAGTGCTAGCAGTTTGGCTGCTATAAAAGGCTGCCCTGACTTGCTCCCAGGACATAACAACTTGTAATTTCGCAACGGTACAATATGGAAGCTTGGATTGTTGGAGCTTAGATACTTTTCATTTGATAAATCATTAAAATCTTAATATCTGGACACTTATGTTTTTAAGTCACATGATGCGCGATACCCTTACTTTTCATTATTTTTCCCAAATAAAATGTAACAATAATTTCAACGTGATTGATCTTTTTACAATCTGATTTTAATCTTAAGTAGTTTAGATGGGGTAAAATGTGTCATCTAGTAAGACTGAAGCAAGCTTTATCCAGACAAGGATCGATTCTCTAAGTACTGTTGGCTAAGGATTATAGGAGTCAAGCACTACAAGTTGCTGGGGCCCATTGGTTGCTCAGTTCTCACTTACAAAATATGGCAACATGGTTTTTGAAAGGTTTGGAATCTCAGGTTAATAGATGTTTCTGTATTAATGGTATCAAGACTCAATGTACACCTCATATGGAACTTTGTGACTTTTTGACTGGCGGTGGTGAGTCTACCCAGGGCTGGAATGGTGGGGATGGGGCAGGCCTGGCACTTTAAGGCCAGCGTCTGCCGGATGATGTAAGTGTGGCCGGCGGCTGGAAACTTTTTATGCCTGTGTAGTTGTGTGGCTGGGCATATCCAGTTTCTGCCTGCACATTGTAGCATCCGATTTGCCACTCTAGCGGGCATTTGCCCAGTGTGCCAGATGGCCAGTCCAAGCCTGAGTATATCACATGAGCGCAGGCAGCGGTAGATGTGTTCAGTCATCAAGAGGAGCACACAAACATTTAAAAGGACTACTCAGCTGTTATATGTATTTAAGTACACATGATGGCCAGAGTGTCCATTTAGATGTCATAAAAACTACTGAAAACTACTAAAACTGGGTATGTTATGTTCCATTGATTAGCATGATTTGAAACAGTTTTTTTTTATATCTCTCACCCTAAATCCTCTTTCAGAAATAGAAAAACTTACCTGTTGAATTCTGTTGAATTGGTGCATTTTCAATTCTCGGTCTTCTATGTTATTCCAAAGATACTATAAACTATTAAAAGAAGCTCCATGCCTGCTACATCAAGACAAACTATTTCCATGGAAGACCCAAGATGTAGCTTCCTTATACAACTAATGTCTGAATAGCCAATAATAATAAAAAATAGAGTCTGGTAGCCATTTTTGCTGTCAGGATGAAAATATGTTTAAAGGAAATCAGTCGGAAGGGCAAATGTAAAAGGCCTGTCAAAACATCAACAATTCCTTGGTTTCTCTCTTTGATTAGCCTCCCAGTCCCCCCTACTATCCAAAGCAACAGGATTAGATATACTTAACATTTAACAAAAGGATAAAAAGGCTACTGTTATCACCTGACTCAAAGAGGATTTGGCCTCATTATGAGTCCTACTGAATACATCGCTGTTTGATGTTTTATTTTCTACGTTTGCTGATTCTAATGGGGACCTTAATCCGATGTTTAACAACAGATTTTTCTGTCCGTCAATCGACAGCGGCTCGAAAGAAAGCAGTCAATGAACCATATTGATTCCGAGTCAAGATGGGCGTACTGATATTATTCTTCAACTGGATATGAGTGCTGACAGTTCTTTTGGGGAGTCAGTGTACTCATTTCCTAATGACTCTCTCGGACGACAGAGGTAATTGTCAAAATAAACAGATAATAGGACAATACTTTCAGCATACGTAACAGCGCTAATGAGGCTACGGAACTGTATGCTTTTTCCACTAAACCATAAAAAATAGGGGTTTATTTCTTATAAAAATGCAACTGGGACTTTTTAAATAATATTACTAATCTTATCTAGTATTATTTTTTTTATTTTAGATCTATATTTTGTTTTTCAAAATAAACAGATAATAGGACAATACTTTTATCATATGTAACAACGCTAATGAGGCTACGGAACTATATGCTTTTTCTACTACGCAATTAAAAAATTTCCTTTTTTTGCTTTTTTTTTTTTTTTTAAATGCAACTGTGATTTTTTTTAAATACCGTAATATTAATAATCTTATTTGGTAATTTATTTCTTTTTATTTAACCCCTTCAATCCCCTATAGACGTACCGGGACGTCCAAAAAACGCCCACAAAGAAACCCCTATGGACGTCCCGGTACGTCCAGCCCTTCGTGCAGCGTCAGGGACACATCCCTGCCGCTGCACGGGAGACCAGGCTGTCGTTTGACAGCCTGGACTCCCCATGAAGCTGTTACCGGTAAACTGCCCGATCGCGCGATCGCGCAGTTGCAAACGCGCGATCGGGCATTCCCTTCCGGGTTACGTCACTGCTGACGTAACCCGGAAGGTCATCGGGTCCTGCGGGGATATCCTGCCCTCCGATGAGGCACAGAGACGCTGCGATCTCTATGCAGGTCTGTGAGGAACTGCATAGAGATCACAGTGTGATCGGTGCAGGGGGATCGCGGGGAGGGGAGTGAGAAACCATCTCTCTCACTCCCCCTCCCATCCTGTAACAGAAAAGCTGAAAAAAAAAAAACGGTTAGTCATTTAAAAATAATATTAAAAAAATCATTAAAATAATAATATAAATAATACTAAAAAAATTATAATATGAGCTGTGATGTCACTGTGACATCACTGGTATGTTCAGGAGGTCCCTAGGAGGACCTCTAACCATTACTGTTTAAAAAAAAATATATAAAAAATAAAAAAATGTAAAAAAAATTAAAATTAAAAAAATTAAAAAAAAAAAATATAAAAAAAGATAATAAAAAAATTCTTAAAAAAACCTTACATCCCATTGCCCTAGCATAATATCTAGCCAGTATAACCCTCCTGCCCCCGTTCACAACCCCCAAACCCGTTAAGCCATAGGCATAAAAATTATACAAAATTGTACACCTAATAGTATGCTCCCTGGTGCTGGGAAAGTCTGGAAAATCTATATAAATTAGGTATTTCTGAAATCAGGACAGCTGAATTGATAAACTTGGAGGGGATTTTCCATCACTTTACCTAATTTTGTGAGGATTCAGAGGGAAAATGTAAAAAAAAATTAGTTTATTTTTCTAATCTTCGCTAGTTTTCACTAAATTTCTCATTCTAAATTTTCAGCTAATCATCCAACTATGGTATCAAACGAAAGCTCTATCTCTCCTTGAAAAAACAATATATAGTTTACATGGGTACACTATTCACAGGAAAAGAGAATCATCGCTAAACCGACATACCCCAAAAATGGCAAAATTGCTCTGGGCTTTGAGGTACCAAAAACCCCTGGGATTGAAGGGGTTAAGATCTATGTATTGTTTTCCTTCTTATGTTTATCTATGTATTGTTTATAGTGTTGTATAACACCATATGATATTATGATCATTAGAATATTCCCTGAATAGTATTTAGGTGACATTTATCGCTACAGGGTAATAGACTCTACCTTGCATTATCTTACATTATTCTTAAATGGTCATTAATGCCATTTTAAATAATATTGCACTTTTTTTTCACAAAAATGTCTTTCTGTCATTCTTTCCTTGTTTCCCTGCCCTACTGGGCCAATGCCGCTCCAGCAGTAGATTGGATGCAGCAGAGTGTGGCCCCTCCATCATCTGTGCGGCATAATAATATAAATTAATTCATTTGACATTTCTAGAGCTATTTAACAACACTGGTTGTAATTTCATGTACGTATTTTCCAACAAATTTCCATAGGAGAATAATGATTTATGGATGAGAAGATACAAACCTCAATGGTATGCTAGATAATTGAAAGATTAAGACAATGAGAGAGGAGACACATTCAACACATTTGAACATTCCGTTATGGATTAGGTGCTAAATTAAAAGACAAATGGATCATACTTGTGTCATAGCTATGAAATATACTTGCTGTACACATGAGCATGTTGACATATAAATGACACAGAGAAACTGTGAAAGTATAGGATTTCATGATGAGAAAATGACTTTTATCCTCACGTTTACAACACAACTACACATAACACAGGCATGTTATTGTTAATTTGTTCCCACACTTAGAATCACAATGTCTCAACAATGCAACACCTTGTAAGGAGCTCTATACTGCCATCTAGTGTTCCTTGCAGATACCAGCAACTATCAGCAGCCATGTTTCATGCTGTGTACCAGGGCTTTCCACAGGGGCAGGACTGGGCAATCTGGGGGTATTTATCATTCGGCAGCCAAATGCAAAGGATACATTTTAAAAACAACTTTCACTGAAATTTGTCCAGATCAATAATAAATCAATAATAACATATATTAAAATCTTTAGGTTTCTGAAGATGCCCTGCAATAGTCACCCTGAAAAAAGGACTTCCAGACTTTCAGGTCTTGCATTTTTGTCAGTCTGAAGGCATTAAGAATTAAAATTGAAGAAAGACTATTTTTGGAAATGCTAAAAATATAATAAAAATATGTGCGTATTTCAGTCTTTCTGCAGTATCCTTGCTCATTACAGAACAAATCTGAGAATCACTATGGAGAACTCAGGGCTGTATTTCTCAACGAAAAGCTGAAATATGTCTCATTTGGAACAATTATCAGAAACATATGAATGTAGCAGTTTAAGCTCAATGTCAGCACATTTGGTGCTGCCCTAGGCGTAACCTAGAGCAGCGCCAACAGCTGCCCCCTTCCTTACTACTGAGGTTATGACATCATTTAAGGACATGCGGAGCCAGGCTGAAGTCAGCGATTTTATATTACCACTTTGAGAGCTTGTGTTTTTTTGATCTTTCATTTTAATGAATTGTTCCAATGTTGATACATATTTTCTTTTTAGCTCGGTTTAAAGAAAAGTTTTTTCCCCTGCTTAAAAATCGCTAGAGGGTTACTGAGTTTGAAGCCTGAGAATATGAGCTTGCAATTGCATCATTCAACTGTACCTGACACATGCTGTTCCTTTACAATGTGACCTACCAGAAGAGGCACATTTAAACTTTAAGAGACCCCAGGCAGCTGCCTTACAGAGGCCCTCACCTCCCTAAAGTGTTTAATGCAATGTTTGTGTTGGATATGCCAATACTCAATGGATATGACGGAACCATACGGTCCAAGGAGCCTACACTCAACACATGTCATAGCTCAAGACTATATACACTACCATTCAAACGTTTGGGTCACATAGAAATGTCTTTGTTTTTGAAAGAAAAGCACATTTTGACCATTAAAGTAACATGAACTTGATCACAAATCCAGCACAGGCGGGGTTAATGTTGTAAATGACTATTGTAGCTGGAAACGGTTGATCTTTAATGGAATATCTTCGAACAGAGGCCCTTTATCACTCCCATCACTCCTGTGTTCCTATGGCACATTGTATTCGATAATCCATGTTTAAAAGGATAATTAATCGTTAGAAAAACATTTTTGCAATTATGTTACAGCTACAAATTTCCTTGGTCTCCATGAAAACATTGACAACAAACGTTTGACCGGTAGTGTACCTGCTAACTGTTAGCCATCATGAGATAATCCATTAAATAAGTTACAATGCAGAGAAAATATTTCTTGCATTTTCAGTCTAATTTTATTCACTACAGATAAAAATCAATGTAACAATCCGTATGAGGAAAGCGATAGAGAACCAGCTGTGATAGTTACATTATATATATATATTTTCTTTCCATTATGTCCCATATAACTATTTATTATTCATTGTTTGTTACTGTATGTTTCTTAAGAGAGGAAGCCTGGTGATCATTTTTCTGCTGGTTCTTTAGTCTATTCAGCTTTTAGCATTTTTAAAAGTATTTGGCAGATCGTTTTATAACTTTTCAAAACATGTAGTTGATTTAAAGATTTTGGTTTTAAAACGAGGGGCTACTACCTTGGCTGAGACATATTTGCATTTGGGGCAAAATTTACTTCCCATCCTGAACTCACCTCCCTGTTCCTCAGTTCCCTTTGATGAGAGTAATCGCTTTTGAAAGCCATATGCAAACAGAAAAAAAGACATGTATTTACTTTTATTTGTGGATTCTGTGTGTATGTTTTCAGCCAATCAGCTTCCACCAAAGGGAAGGAACTGCTGAAAGGGACAGTTTAACGTTCATGGCAGCCCCACTAAAGAAGAATGCATTTCACTCATGAAAGGTAGTAGCTGGAGCTAGGCAGCTGCCCTCCACCTCCATGGTCTGACAATTCTTACCACTGATTGGCTTCTTGAAGCAGCCAATCAGTGCAAGAAAGCGCTTCCATTAAAATCAATGCGAGTGATTTCCATACGTTTGCACTGAGTTCTAAACAGACCCCTACCTACAATGTTCACAGGAGTATATCACATGCAGGGAGATGTGTCCTGCACGGAAAACAGCTAGGGAATGGGAAATGCATATGGAAGGATTCTGCAGCATCTCCCCATCTATTTGCAAGGGGGGGCATCATGTAATGGATTTATCTTTCAGGCGGTCCTAGGCCCGACCTATGGTAGTGTCCCCAGTCGGTTCTTTCTCTATGGTTGGCGTCCAAGGCATAATAAAAGGGGCTGCGTGCCTTTAAGAAGCGAGGCTCAGGGATATGATGTCATATCCTGGCGCTCTGTGTCTTAAAGGCGCACCTTTTAATGAAGTCTATTGAGGCTGTGCTGAGCCAGCAAAGATCTCCCCTGTAACCAGACCATTGAGCAACAGGACACCAGGGGGCTTGATCTGCCCCCTGCTTTTGTACCAGACGAACTGCTGCCCCCCTGGACCTGCTACCCAAGGCCTAGTTGGCCTTGACGCCAAGGCGCACATTGCTTCATGTGCATTAAAGGGCGTGCGATGGCTAGGGTTGAATAATAACGTAGATCACATGATAGGTAATAAAGATGGCTGCTCATAATGACTTCAAAATAAAAAAACGGAATTCAGTAGTGTTGAAGGTTATAGTACACAACTTATTTACCATTTCCCAAGCTCTTGTGAATTTTCCCAAGTAGTTTTTAACAAGTTGGATTCCGTTTTTCTGTTAGACTCAAGAGGGTCCAGGGATGTGACAGAGTCTGGTCCCATTTTTATCTTTAGATAACGTATGCTCTACATTTGGCTTTACATGATGTTGAGAAGATAAGAGTCCATTTAAGGACTGCATGTTGCATGGACCACCGTAAGATTGTTTCTGAATACCAGGTTTCACATAATAAACTCTCATTCCTTTTCTTAAACTAAGATAAAAATATGATTTCATTAAATCTATAAATATTACAGTAAAGAAGAAAAAGCAGGTCAAAAAAATATAAAGCGATACATAAAGGGGCGATAGGATTCAGTATTTTCTGAAATCCTAGTGTCTGGATAATTGAACGACCGCTGTGACGCTGGCACATTGCTAAGTTTCACACTACAGACACTAGATAAATACATTGTGTAATTCTAAAAAGGAAATTCTAGAAGGAAGTGTCATTTAATATGTCAGGTTGCAAAGCTTTAGAAAAAAAAAGAAAATCACATTGTGGAGTTAATAAAGTATAAACAATTTAACAAAAATGTTATCATCTGACAAGGTATTCATTCTTGCAAACAGGTGCACGGCAATTTCAGGAATATGAAATCTTAAGAGGATTGTAGCACACAATGGATGGCAGACTAAGTACATGTTCATGCTTCTTGGCAAACGTTCAAATGTAATGATATTTTTTTTTAAAACCTTCCATCAGTGAGCAGTGATTTCTGCCAAGAAATAAGAACCAGCTCTGGATACAGAAAGGCTCACATTTAAACCGGGGCTCTGTGCCAAGCGCTACAAGGCTGAGCTGGAAACAACCACATTGAGTTCATTAAAATGAATGAAAAATCAAAATACTGGAACTTTTTGCAAATAAAACTAAAACAAAATCTGTGTAATGCTTAATTAAATTCACAACTGTTGAAAATAATTTTTACTTAAGTCTGTCCATTAATTTGGTCAAGAGTCTGTAACATGTTCAGAAACTTTTAGGGGATTGTCAAAGGATTAGGGGAATATTGTGGAAATTTCACATTAGAATAAAGCTCTAATGCAATGCGCGCAGTTCTCTGTGTTATATATGTATATACATATATATATATATATGTGTGTATAGATGCATAGATATATATACACTACTGTTCAAAAGTTTAGAAACACTTAGAAATGGCTTTGTTTTTGAACGAAGAGCAAATTTTGTCCATTAAACATGAAATGGATCAGAAATCCAGCGCAGAGGGTGTTAATGCTGTAAATGGCAATAGAAATTGGAAACAGATGATTGTTAGTGGAATATCTTCATAGGCGTACAAAGGGCTTTTATCACTCCCATCACTCCTCTGTTCCAATAGCACGTTGTGTTCACTAATTTAAGTTCAAAGGCTAATTGATCGTTAGAAAACCCTTTTGTAATTAGGTTACAGCTAGAAATGTCCTTGTTTTCCATGAAAGCAGCTAAGTGACCCCAACTTTTGAACAGCAGTTCCAGGGTGGAGGTAGCACCTCTGCAGCAGGGATTGCCGTATTGGGTGGTCAGGCTAACCGTCGAGCCTTTTCTCCTTGGGCTGGAGATCTGATCTCCCTTGTAACCGGCCAAAATACACTATGGAGCACTCTGCCTAGCTGGCAGGGTAGGGACACATAAAAAATATAAGAAATAATGGTAGAGAAATAATAAAGGAGGTATATGTATGTGACAATACTGGATGATGAATGTAGGAAATACAAACCCCAGTGTCCAGATATGAAATTTCAATTCACATTGTGTGAATACAACTAGTAATAAAGCTGGTTTTCTTTGGTGGAGAAATGCTGCCACCTAGTGGCCAGTTCTGTGAACAATAACAATGCTTTCAAATATCAATGTTGAATAAATTTCACTATTACCGGTCCTATTTATTAAAGCGGAACGCCCATCATTTTTCAAATACTATAATGTAATGTTTTCAGGCAGCTGCATATTAGCAATCGGTATGTGTTCTAGCTCTGTTATCTTAGCGAAATCTTCTAGAAAAACACCCTGACTCTTTATCGTACTGCTTTTGTGGTAAGCAATAGAATGGAGCAGTCTTAATCACATTCTAACTAAAGAAAGTCTATGAAGGAACTGACTTGATTAGAATTGCCATAAAGCATAAGCTCAGTGTGGTGTTTGAGCAGGAAAAGCCACACGGAATATCACATGACTGACAACAATGGCAGCGTCCAGAACTGCGGCTAAAGGAAGCTTAGGTTTTTATTGATGATAACCTCAGGCGTATCCTGGTAGAAGCCCGCATAGGGCAAAATGCGTTGCGATTGTATACTGAACTTTGGGAAGCAAAGAATTTTAATTTCGTGGATTTTGTTTTATTTATTTATTTTTAACCCGAAAATAAATATATTAACCAATCAGCATTTAATTTGGCATGGTTATTGGGGAAACACCAACCCTGCAGAGAGGAGTCTTTTTCTGTTCAATCCTTCTGAAGTTATTGGGAATACAAAGTGAAGATGTATACAAGAACCTCTGAAGTGCCTGTTGACATCTTAACCACATGTGAGTGCAACTGATGCATATTAATAATCAGGGTGTTTTAAAATGATTACACTATATACTTTTTCCTGTTTCTGGTCTTTAAATCTATGAGCATTTGCTGGAGGTTTTTAAGGTCTTCATTATATAGTGAAGACATGCACAAGATCCTTTGAAGTGCCTGCTAACCTTTTGACTACATGTGAGTGCAACTGATGCTTATCAATAACCAAAGGATATCAAAATTATTATACCATTTTCTTTTGTTTTATGATCCCTTTTAAAAAACATTTGGAGGGCAATTCCAGACTAAAAAGGTTACTACAATAAAAGGTTAATTAACACACACATATATTTTTATCACATAAGCGCATGGACCATTTCTTTACTTTTACTTTAAGGTGTGATAAGGGGTTATATAGGTTCACTTTGCATTTGGTGAGTGGTTAGAGCGATGTTTATGTTACTTATTTTGTTTTCAAACATTGTATTCTACGTTTAGGGAAACTTCATGTTCTCAGAACCTGTATGATCACCCTCCACACACATACCGGTATATAGGTGAAGGTTTGCAGGCTCCTTATATAAATAATAGTAGTCTTCTTTTCCTCCAAATTGACAATAAATGTAAAGATGAAATAAATCAGCATAGATATAATAAATAGGATTTATTAAACAAAGTAGCAGCTTATATTTAAAATATGAATTATTTCCAGGTAGGAAGGAACAAATCCAGTGCAAGATAAATGAATAAATACAATAAAGAAGAACGATTAAACAAAAAGTAATGCAGTTTAAAAGTACCATGTAACGCATTTCGCCCCCGGTTTCGACTACCACCTGGTGTGTTTTTGAGCTACAAATAGAATCTTTAATTAGCGTATTATTAATTAGTGAACGCTCTGGTTCTGTGTGGTCACAATATCGTTGTGTCCTAACATTATGATGGTTCCGCTCGTAATTGCGAGAGTCCTTTTGAGTAGCTGGCATTGTATGGCAACACACTTATAGCTCCCCTCCATTGTATTACCGGTACTTTCACGTAAAGTCCTCAAACAGCAAGGGTATGCGAATATAGTAGGGGAAAATAAAAGCAATGAGCACGTATAACATTGTATTATCAATTAAATATTGGGGACATATAATGTTTGTAACGCATAAAACTTATATTACATGTATTAAATCTAATAAATATTAGAAGTATGAATGTTGCGTGTGGGGCAAGCCATGGCTGGAGGGACAGTGGTGTGTGCGGCAATACCGCTTACGCGACCCAGAGTTTCTCTGTGGTGACCCGGAGAAGTGGTACTTCACCCTGAGTGGTGCTTCACCCTGATCTGATGTTTTACCTGGGTTGTTGAAAACATTGCTTAATGTGTTTTGGGTTCCTGCGAAAGTTTAAAATTCCTGTAGTGGAACGGCCTTCCGGTAGTAAAGGTTAATACACTGAAAGAAGTTAAACGTGGACGGGATAGGCAAAGGCGATCCTAAATATAAAACAAGACCAAGGGCTGAATAAGGTTTGCCGTTTTTACATCAGGAAAAAAGGACCGACTAGATGGGCCAGATACAGGCATACCCCACTAATACGGCAGGTTGTGGAGAAGACCACCGCTGTAAAGCAAAAACCACCTTAAAGTAAACCAAGGCCTTTTATGTATACCACAGTATAACTTATCCACCTTGTATACAATACTACTGAAAAAAAATCTGAAAGTGATGCTGCCGAAACCTGCCTTAAAAGTAAAGAGAGCAAAAATTAATGCAATTGATTAATGCCTCATTAGCAAAGTGCCGTAAAGCTGGTTTAAACTGTAGTTCTTATCTCCTGTCCATTTCCATACCTTCTAAGGTGACCATACTATTTTTGCTTTAGTCATGTCTTCATTGGGGTTGTTGACTAAAATATTAAAATATGATTAATTTTAAAGGAACAGTCAGTTTTTAACCTGACTGCTCATCTAAGTGATTTTTATTAGTCATTACATTTTCTCTTTCTCTACAGAGCTCATGGATTTTTTTAAAATTGTTGATCTTATTGTCCCTTTAATTCTGTCCGCACATTTATCAAAATACCACTAGAGGGTAACAGTGAGTACTATATCTTGATAACGTATACTTCAAAGAAAGAGAAGCGCTGCAACATCCTGTGCCTTACTAGAACTAGAAACTGAAAGGCTCACAAATAATCTCGCAGAGGTTAATGTAATGATTGGGTGCCTCAGCATAAAATTCTCATCAACTGCACCTATGTCACCAGGTGGCCACCGGTCTTAACCCCTTAGTGACAATGGCTGATTTTATTTTTATGGCTGTTTTAACATTTATGTGGTGCTTGTGTTTAGCTGTAATTTTCTTCTTCTTCATTTACTGAACCCACTCAGTTTTATATTGGTTTTCTCAGGACAAGAAGGGCTTTCATCAAATGTCATTATTTTGTATCATATAATTTAATATAAAAAGTATAAAATATGGTAAAAAAGTTGAGAAAAAAGGACTTTTTCGGACTTTTACTTGAAAAATCTTTTACTCATCTATAAAAGCCAATGAAAAAAACTGCTAAAAAGAAGCTACTATTTGTCTTGAGTTTAGAAATACCCAATGTTTTTATGTTTTTTTGCTATAGGGCAATAATTCCAAGGAGCGTTTTGCTATTTCAAAACCCTTTTTTCCAAATCCTGTCATTCTGCCCCATGTGCTATTGGGACATCTTTGAAGCCGGCTAATGCAATTTACTGCCATCAAACCATATATTTTTGATAACTAGACTCCCCAGTGTATTTCAAATGCTTGTATTTTAACTATTTCCATTCACCAATTCTACCATCGGTCTTTATCAAACGTTGTGGTAGTAATTTTTTGGCGTTTTTTTTTCTTTTCTTTCTGGTATATCTCACTGCCAAACAACACCCCAATGTGTTCAGTAACATCTCCAGAGTACAGTGATATCACCCATGCATGGGTTTGTCAGGTTGCTTGGGGGGGTTATAGGCCACATTTGGGGTATACGTAATTCAACCATTCCCAACGCTAGACGATACGAGGAAGGGATCAGGAACTGGCTCGGGATCCTCGATGTAATAGCACTGTAGCCCGCCGAGGCGTAGCTGAATACAGTGCTGTAATTGTCCTGAAAAGGACAAGGAGTGATCCAGTGAGTCCCTGAAGCATTAGACGAGATTAATGTCCAGGGAAGTAACTCACACTTTATTGGGAAAACACATGGGTTTATATACAGTTCAAGAGGGAAGCAGGCCATACATCACATCCCCATATCCCCGCCCTGCCCAGACAGTCCGGCGCCAAGCTTAGGGTCCCAAGCCCCGGAATGTCCGTATAAGTTTAGCCATCATGCTCGGGGTGATCCCGAATGAGCGGCGGCGATGTATAGCTTGGGGTCCTGGGGATATCCTGTCCAAAAAGCGATGCGATCGGCCGAAGGGACCCCGGGGGACAACAGTTCAAAGTTTCCCCAGGAAGGCCCGCGAGATAGCCGGTGCACGTTTCGCAACCGCACCGGTCGACCTCCACTCTCGGGGGAGTCCCAGCGACCGGGAATCCACGGGAGGCGCCTTCTCTGAATTGTTCCTGATCCGTACTCCACCACCTGTGGGTTAGTAGCGTGAAAAGGGTGCGCTGGTGTGGTCGATGGCGTCCGGGATACGAAGGGTTAAAGTCTGTGGGCAGGACATGTGGAACATGGACAGTGGGGCGGCACGTGAGGGAGAACAAAGTCACATAAAACAATCACACAGATATACATATATAGAAATCACAACCACTGATTATTAAACTGCACCTTTTAACCCAGGGTTGTGACACAGCTCCTCGTACATGTCCCTGTCAAACACCCCAATATGTGTTCAGCAACATCTCCTGAGTACAATGATACCCCGCCCCCAATGTTTGTTGGATTGTTTGTGGGCCAAAAGGCTATATTTGCAAAGTGTGCATTTTTCTAATTCTGACACGTGGTCATCCTGCCCCCATGTGTTATTTAGGACATCTTTAAAGCCAGCCAATTCAATTTACCCCATCAAACCATATATGTTTTAAGAGTAAAAAGGCATGATCTAAGATGTGTACAAATTGCTCCAACAATTGCGAATAAGCAAATAAAGAGATACCCCTTTGGGGTTAAAATCGATCAGAATCTGGGATGTACATAAAAGATAAAAGAAACAAATAATAGTGCAACCTGTGTGCAACACAAATGAATACAATAAAAGTAATGGGCTAGAACACTCACATGGGTGGAGCCAATATGACTGGCTCCAATCGAAATCGCTATGTGTGATTTGGGATCACACACCCATCTGTTGGTGAAGATCTAATCCAGAGCCCTCACCCGGGCTCCGGTATGGATTACGCTTTATATTTATAGATAGCAGCTGGATAGCATATTTTATTTTTTGTGAAGATATAGTGCTAAGTTTAGGACTTGCTCATAAAAACAAACTTTATATAAATACATACTGTCACGTTCTGCCCAGGCTGCGGAGCTGCATGTCTGTCTTGTTTCAGTTTCCCTGTTTTGCTTCGATCCATTCCTGGATTTCCTTTTGCTTTGTTCTGATCTTCCATTCCTTGCTTCTGCTTCAGCTCTTTGCTTCAGCTCTGTTTCCTTTATAAGGTGTGCCCCACCTGTGTGTTCTGTTTGTCTCAGTCTTCAGTCTAAGGTATGTCTCAGTGCTTTGTGTTTGGTTTACATGTTTGGTTTGTTTCGTACCACTGTCAGCAGGGATTAGCGTTAGGACCCACCGTCACTGGAGTACTTTGGTGTAGTGGTGGGCTAAGCATACTATGGCCATATCATGTGACGGAATCTCCAATTGTTATCAAACAGTCTTAGGCTAGTTTCTGTATTCATGTTTGTTTGTCTCTTATGTACCTTTGCCCTTCTTCCTTGTATCATCTGAGGATTCTGGTTCCTCTCTCCTCTCCCTTGGTTCTAGTTAATATGTCCTATCCTTGCTTAAAGGAGAAGCGTCCGAGGATTCCGGCTCCTCACTCCTTCCCCTGTGTTCCCTGTCCTTTGTTGTGCCCTGTATCATGTATATCTTGTCTAATAATGTTTATTCCTTGTTTGGTTCACTGTAGTGCCCTGTATCATGTATATCTTGTCTATTAATGTTTATTCTTGTCTGCTTATGTTTCGTGCCTGGTCTCCCTGTCCCTTGCTTGTTATGTTTCTGCTACTACCCTTTGCTTAGCTTCCATACTCCCAGCCTGCAGCATCCTGCACGTGATTCTAATGATATGCTTCATGCCTGCTCCAGGGTGCCTGCAGGATACCACTTCACTTTGTTCTGGACTACATCCGCTGCCATATCAGGGCACTGGTGTTTGGCTGCACTACCCTAGGTGCTCAACACCTGGGTGAGTGTGGTCACCCTGCAACCAGGCCCTGTCCAAACTCCACTACTGCACTGTGACTCCTGCATACAATCATCGGGCGCGCTGGGTCCTTTCAGTCATCTGTTTGGACCCAGTCCGTGACACATACTATATATATATATATATATACCGTATTGGCTCGGATATAGGCCGCCCTCGTATATAGGCCGCACCCTAAAAGTTTGGTGCTTTTTTCAAGAAAAAGTTTTTTTCTTTAAAAAAGCACCAAAAAAACATGCTGCCACTCTGTCCCCCCCGAGATATGCTGCCACTGTCCTCCTCCCTGCCCGAGATATGCTACCACTGTCCTCCTCCCTGCCCGAGATATGCTACCACTGTCCTCCTCCCTGCCCGAGATATGCTACCACTGTCCTCCTCCCTGCCCGAGATATGCTGCCACTGTCCTCCTCCCTGCCCGAGATATGCTGCCACTGTCCTCCCTCCCCAAGATATGCTGCCACTGTCCTCCTCCCTGCCCGAGATATGCTACCACTGTCCTCCTCACTTACCAGAGCAGACTCCCGGGTGTCTTGCGGGGCCGGCGGGGGACATCTACGCAATACGCGTATACAACTTCCGGTGCCGGGGGGGGCAGAGGTAAAACGCATTGTGCGGACGGTCCGCACGATGCACTTAACAACCTCCCGTGCCGGCACCCCCCCCCAGGGAAGTGCTGGCAGGGGAGGCTGTCTGAGCGTATCGGGGAGTAGGATGCAGGTCCCCTGCACCGCTGCGGGGAACTGTATCCAAACCCCGCTGCCTGCCCGGCGCCCGGGACTGCATGTCCCGGGAGTCGGGCGCTAGACCCCGAATATAGGCTGCACCCCCACTTTAAAAAACTTAAAGTGGGGGGAAAAAGTGCGGCCTATATTCGAGCCAATACGGTATTTGGACTTTTTTTTTACCTTTTGTTGGAACAAACCTGCAGGGGGAGTCCAGAGTCTTTTTATTGACTGCAACAGCCAACATAATCTCTTGCAGATTCTCTCTTGCCCTTCGGAGCGGTCACAGTGTGTCCTGGGGTGGGTTTTCAGTGTCGCTGAAAGCTTCGCTATCGAAGGCATTTCAGAGATACAATATATGGAGGATGTTGACGTCTGGGGGAGGAAGGCGCCTGCTGCAGATCTCAGTGTTACTGAATGCCTCGACATTGATCATAGATTAATCATAAATCGCTTTCTACACCCATTTAAAGTCATAATGTGCAAGACATGTCACATGTCGCCAACAAGATGTTTGTCAATGAGGTGCATGGCACGTCAATTGTTGTGAAGGGGTTAAGTGCCAGGGCTGCCTCGTGACTGCCGTTCCAGGCCTGACAACAAAAATAAAATGCTTACATTTGCTAGAAGATACAGCTTTGTAGCTGCAGCTGCCCTCCTGATGATTTGTGCTCCTGATTGGCTGCATAAAGCCTTTTAAATCAATGGGAGCGCTTTCCACATATGCTCAGTGTCATGGCCATTGCATGGAGGATTCTATGGAACCCCCATAAATATTTCCCCCCACAGCCTTTTCCAAGCCATTGCTGGTGGGAAGCATATGCAGAGAGGAGCTGGGGTGTGGGGAAAGGGGCAAATGCATATGGGGATTCTGCAGAATCCTCCCCATGCATTGGCAAAAAGGGACACAAAATAAATTTAGAGGAACCTCTCAGCTACCGTATGCATTAAAGTGCATATGACAGCTGGAATGTCCCTTTAAAGAGGCTCACCCAGCTAAACCAGAAGTGTGGTTCCGAACATCTATGTTCCCATCATCCAAGTTTACGGCCCAAATCAATCACCAGGGGGAACTCTGACTAGATGCGCAAAAGTATTTATTGTGCATCTTAAGCAGTCGCCTGGTGGGAGCCCCTTAATTTTCCCACTTGGATGCCATTCCCACCACTGTTGCTTTCGCTGCTTCCTTCATAAACAAGCAATATGACAGGGAAGAAGCTGTAGGGAAGACATATATCTTCTCTGGCAATAAGAGCCCCCCTTCCACAGTTTAGCAAAGAACTTTTTAGCAGATCTCTCTCCTAATTAGCGAAAGCAGGTACTATTGATGATGAATATTGAGGGAGTTCTGCTTGGTTATAAAGCTACCATAACTTATTAAGTCAACCAGGAGGGGGTTACGAAGATGAAACACAGCGTTACCTCCATTCTGTGAATTATCCTAAGAATGTACGTTTTGCATTCTAAAAACAGAATTGTTAAATCCGATTGAATCCACCGTAGGATTAGAATTAGAAACATTATTCGATCAGGGCACGTGGAGATCTCTCTGACTTTGTCTGATCTAATCGAGGGACAAATCCATCATTGCTCCAAGAGAACTGTAAAACCATTTGGGGATTAATGCCAGGGAAGCAGTTGCGGCCGTGTTTGCAGGTTAACCTGTACGGTCAGCACCAAGGACAGCTCACGGGTAACAGATACACCGGCTGAAAGCCGTCAGGAACATGCTTCAACGGATTGGTTTTGCATCATTGGGATTGGAGACAACGTGCCTCACGCGGAGCAAACCCCGGGGCTGAATTGGCAGATATAAGAAGAAAGTGCTTTGCTGATGTAGTAGATCAGTAATTAACTCTTTCAGTAACTGCCCCCAGGCTTGGCACTCAGGCAGCAGCAAATTGATCCCACCCAAAAGGCATGATGTAGACGGCCTCACTGCTGGTCTCTCCTTACAGGAAAACTCTAACTACTGGAGCTTCTCTTCAAACAAGCCTCCTAAGATGCCTCATCATGCCGAGATCAACGTGCCCTCCTTACTTTATTGAGTAATAGGTAGAAGTTTATTGTTCATATTGGAGAAGCTGAAGCCAAGTTGAGTCAGGCGGCTGCTCGGGGGGGGGGGGTCTGGGCCAGGGTGGGGCCAGCAGTCACCCCAAAAAATGCCCCAATGTGTAACTGGTGTAATTGGACTGGTGCCTTTATTCTGTAGCAGTCTAGTAGAGTGTAAGCTGACTACAGTGGGGCCCTCTCTTTGTTCTGTAGCAGTCTAATAGAGTGCAAACTGGTTAGAGCGGGGCCCTCTCTTTATTCTGTAGCAGTCTAATAGAGTGTAAGCTTACTAGAGCGGACCCTCTCTTTATTATGTAGCAGTCTAGTTGAGTGTAAGCTGACTACAGTGGGGCCCTCTCTTTGTTCTGTAGCAGTCTAATAGAGTGTAAGCTGACTAGAGCACGGTCCTCTCTTCATTCTGTACCAGTCTAATAGAGTGCATACCTCCCAACATTTCAAAATGTGAAAGACAGACACCTTTTTTTTTATCGCTCTCGCGGAACTTATCAATACAATGTCACTTTACAATGTCACGCTTGCATCGCTACTTAAAACACGCTACATTTTTGTCAGCACACTCATACATATTAAAAATAAAGAACACATTGAATTCCCATGAGGCTCAGCCAGACATCATGGGAAGTGCAGTTAACAGTAGATGTTAGCTGTGAATTACAATTCCCATGATGCTCAGCCAGCCAGGTGTGGGAGCTGTTAACTACAGTTCACATTAGGCTCAGCCAGACATACTGCTTCCATGCTGGCTGAGCATCATGGTTAGTGCAGTCAACAGTAAAGCTGCAGATGCTAGCTGTTAACTACAATTCATATGATTCTCAGCCAGCCAGGTGTCCACCATAATCCTGAGTATCATTGGAAGAGTAGTCCACAGCAGCAGAGATTTTTTTTATTTTAAAAAAAGGCTAATGTTAGCCTCCCTCCCAGGACCCTTATACACTGCCTTTACACACACCTATACACATACACTGCCCTTACACACACGTCCATACACATACACTGCCCTTACACATACCTCTCCATACACACTGCCTTTACACACACCTGCCCATAAACATACATATACACGTACAGTGCCCTTACACACACCTGCTCATTAACACACATACACATAAACTGTCCTTACACACACACATATGAACATATACTGCCCTTACACACACACATACACGTGCATTGTGCTTACACACACATATACACATACACTGCCCTTACACACGGCTTACAAATACCTATACTGCTCTTACACACACCTGTCCATAAACACCCACAAGCTTACAAACACATACATTCATATACACTGACATTACACCCCTTTCTCCTCATCTCTTACCTCTTCCACCATCCTTCTTCCTTCATTCTGTGGTGGGAGCGAGAGGCCTGTCACTTCAGACCTCACTTTACTGCTTCCTTATCACTACGCGCCGTCTTTTGCTGCAGAGTGCAGGGATGAAGTCATATCCCCGCGCTCTGCATTATTTGCCGCTGAGGAAGCAGTAAAGCGAGTGACAGACCTCGCGCTCCCTAATGTTGAGCCGACTAGAGGGAGATCGTGATCTCCCAACTAGACCTGCAGGCTGCACCTGAGGCGAGAACGGCCTCACCTCACCATGCCTCTGCCCCTGCAAAGCGACAGCGATCGGGTTATGGGGCATGACAGTGTAAGCTGACTAGAGCGGGGCCCTCTCCTTATTCTGTAGCAGTCTAATAGCGTGTAAGCTGACTAGAGCGAGGCCTTCTCTTCATTCTGTAGCAGTCTAATAGAGTGTAAGTTAACGAGACCGGGCCACCTCTTCATTCTGTAGCAGTGTAATAGAGTGTAAATTAACGAGAGCAGGGCACTTTCCTTATTCTGTAGCAGTCAAATAGCGTGTAAGCTGACTAGACCGGGGCCGTTTACTGAAGAGTCCGGGGCTGAGCTGCGTAGGGAGGTCATGTGACTCGACTGTCACGCTCCAAGGACCACGTGATCGGCGCGAACCATTGCCGCAAGGAGCTCCTAAAGCGCGTGCACGGGAGCCGGTGTGTCCTGTTCGTTCGGCTGCTTGGACCTTTACCTTTCTACGTCAGGGGAACGGAGCCCCGCGGGCGCTTACCTACATGCATAACGGGAAAGGCCACTGCTGCCATCGTTACTGCTCCTTCCAGCCTCCGCCGGCAACGGCATGAATCATTCGGAGTGCCGGTCACCCCTCACCCCTGAGAAGAACGGACAGAGCGACTGGGAGCCCGGTGGTTACTGCGGAGAAGAGGACGAAGAAGACGGCGAGCCAGGAGAAGGTATCCGAGGTGGACTCGGAGAGGACCACCATCCCTACCGCCGCCATAGCTACCGCCGCCATCCCCGCCGCCCCTCGCCGCCCTGTAGCCTTGCGCCCATGTCCCCGCCTGGCAAGAAGCACCTGGGCCTTGAGCTGCATCTCAGCGGTCAGGCCTATGACTTTCCGTCCGACCCCGGCCTGGCTGGCTCCCCTTCCGAGGGCGAGGATGGTGAGTTCGAAGGAGGCAGCAGCGGGATGCTGATCCCGGAGAGGAAGCGGACCCGCTCCAGCGGCTCCCGGCACCGCTACGACATCGTGACGGAGCTTGGTCCGGAGGAGGTCCGTTGGTTTTACAAAGAGGACAAGAAGACCTGGAAGCCATTCATCGGATACGACTCACTGCGCATCGAGCTGGCCTATCGCAAGCTGTGGGAGCTCAGCGCCTCCGAGGGGGACCCGGGGCCCCAGGGCGAGTACGGGGACAGCCAAGAGGTGCCCCAGGAGGACGGCGCCGAACTGGATGTGGTGGCTATCGGGGATGTAGTGAAGATCGAGCCGGTGTGTGTCCGCAGTGGGCTGTACGAGGTGGATGTGACCGAGGGGGAGTGTTACCCCGTGTACTGGAACCGTAAGTCACGTTTACTCAATGGGTCATTTCAGGGGCCCTCACTGGGCCAGGTGACACTCCAATGACAGTGACCCCCTCTCCTGCTGCTGAGACCAATAGGACCCCCAAATGTCCCAATAAATGGCCTTAAGTGATTTATTATTAAGCCCCCACTTAATGTCCGGTGCCTCCCCTCCTCAGATGGACACCTGTGATTACTGCATGCTGGCCCCCTGTGATTACTGCATGCTGGCCCCCTGTGATTACTGCATGCTGGCCCCATCTTATCCGTCTGGTGTCATCTCACCGAGACACCCATCGCCTTCCACCAGTGACATCAGATGTGGAGACCTCCTGTTACTTGCGTGGAGAGCTTTTCTGTGGCTCGTGTGGTATATACAGTACGGCACAAATGGGTAGTTGTGGTTGCAAAGGTTTTGGGCAGAAATATTGCTCACGGTCATTAGTGGTTTTATATTTCTTGTCGCGTTCATTGATGTGTCCGTGACTCAGCGCCAAATAATATTTTTCCTGTTCAAGTGACTTATCTTTTCAGCAGCAGGGGACAGTTTTGTCTCCCAGTGAACCTGTCCATTTTTTGGGGGGGTTTGATTTAGTTACCAGTTAATTTTTTTTTGGAGCTCCACCCCTGCGCCCCGGCAGCTGTCACGTGGTAGCTCTGCCTCCCCCCGGCAGCTGTCACATGGCAGCTCTGCCTCCCCCCGGCAGCTGTCACATGGCAGCTCTGCCTCCCCCCCGGCAGCTGTCACATGGCACCTCTGCCTCCCCCCCCGGCAGCTGTCACATGGTAGCTCTGCCTCCCCCCCGGCAGCTGTCACTTGGCAGCTCCGCACCCCCCCGGCAGCTGTCACTTGGCAGCTCTGCCCCCCCGGCAGCTGTCACTTGGCAGCTCCGCCCCCGGCAGCTGTCACTTGGCAGCTCCGCCCCCCCCGGCAGCTGTCACTTGGCAGCTCCGCCCCCCCCCGGCAGCTGTCACTTGGCAGATCCGCCCCCCCGGCAGCTGTCTCTTGGCAGCTCCGCCCCCCCCGGCAGCTGTCACTTGGCAGCTCCGCCCCCCCGCAGCTGTCACTTGGCAGCTCCGCCCCCCCCCCCCCCCCCGCAGCTGTCACTTGGCAGCTCCGCCCCCACGGCAGCTGTCACTTGGCAGCTCCGCCCCCCCGGCAGCTGTCACTTGGCAGCTCCGCCCCCCCCGGCAGCTGTCACTTGGCAGCTCCGCCCCCCGGCAGCTGTCACTTGGCAGCTCCGCCCCCCCGGCAACTGTCACTTGGCTGCTCCGCCCCCTCCCGGCAGCTGTCACTTGGCTGCTCCGCCCCCCCCCCCCGCAGCTGTCACTTGGCAGCATAGCCCCCTCATAGCTAGCGCTGTAGCTGACTGACGGTAAGTATATCACGTGCACATTTCTATAGAAAATGGGGGAAGGGGAAAAAACGTATGGGGAGATTATGCAGAATTCCCCCAGGGGAAAAAAGGGACTTCTATTCTATTTATGTATAGAAAGAATAACTCCCCTGGATAGCACGCAGTTCAAATGCCGTTTCCTTCGGCATGTCAGCCGGAGCAGGCGTAGTGATACTGTCTGGGTTGTGGGGGGTGTAAGGTTAAGCAGACAAAACAATCGGGATCTCATGGTTTGACTTCTCTGAGCAGAAACTGAGTGAAGCAGCAGATCGGTGCTTCAGAGCGTGTCCTGCTGTTACCGTTTCCTTAGCTGCTTTATTCTCGCTAAGCCTTATCCCCTTCGGCTTTAGATCTTTTGGCTAATGTCAGGCTTTTACATGAGAAATATGTGACCACCTCCTTCCTGTTTCTGTGAAATGAAAATTAAAACAAGTCCAACGTGATGGAGTTCCTTGTGTTACCGTGATTCTACTTCCCAAATATCTACAGTTCTGGCATTTTTTCCTGTTATGCCAGGACTCTGCGTTGCCATCAAAGTGGGTTAAGCTTGTTTCCGGCAAAAGCTAATTGAGACAGGTCAGGTAGCGGAACACAAGAAGGGAGGACCCTGAAAGACACTCGGATCAGATTGCACGCTATCTCTTTGTAGCGCGATACTTACAGCTAAACCAACGATTCCTTTCTCATTATTGCCTCTGTAAAACTAAACTGTACAATAGCATGAAGTAGCAGCCTGTTCTATAGATTTCCATTAATTTCCAAAGTAGAAACACATAACTAGCTTGCCTAGATTACTTTTTATTTAACTGAATTCCGTATTTAAATGTTTGGGGTTTTTTAATGTTTTTCTTTAGTCCAGATGCTGTCGCTAGTAGACGGAGTTTATTCATTTCTAAAAATATAGCGTAGGGACATGAACGCAGCTGGAAATTTCCACCGGCTTATGACCAGGAGAAAAAAAAAAAAAAAAAGAATGTTGCATGTACATCTGATGTGTTTCCTTCTTTTGCAAATCCTTCCAGAGAACGATAAGATCCCAGTAATGCGAGGCCAGTGGTTCATTGATGGCACATGGCAGCCACTCGAGGAGGATGAAAGCAATTTGATTGAACAAGAACATCTGAGCTGTTTTAGGGGTCATCAGTTGCAGGACAATTTTGACATGGAGATTGCAAACCCCATCGACCACAAGGACGGTGAGTTCATTTCCAGCTCCGTTTCTATTTTATTTATTAAACATGTTGTCTGAAAACAGATTTCAATTTGGGGCAGATGTAAGGCATACAGACTGGCTTCATAATATGTAGGTAAAATTAAGGGAAGCGTTGTGCCATATTTTTCAATTTCTGAAGATTTTTGTCCCCCTCTGCCCCCTCTCGTTTGGTGGCGCTGTAGCTTGTGATCAGGCTACGATGCTAGTTGTACTGATGGGTCTTTGGAAGGGTTCAATTTTGAAAGCCGTTTTCAGCATAATTCTTTCTATATATTTATGTGGCCATCCATGTACTAACTATCTTACCAAGTTTCTACGTTTTGAGGAGGCTGCTGGCATATGGAGATCACGGTTTATTATACCTCCAGGTGGATTGAATAGCTAACAATGATCAGATTTGAAGCCATCTAAAATAATTTTATTATTATTATTATTAATATAGAATGCATGCCTTGTGTGTCCTGGTTAACTGTTTCTGAATGATTATCTGAACAAGATCACCTGTGAATTGAAGAGGTCATCTGCTCTTGCAGGTTCCTTTTGGCACCAAGTTTTCAGTAGTCCTCTGGTAATGGTAGGAAAAGACTTTGTCAATCAGGAAAACATCAAGCTGTTTCCAGATGTCATAATTGAACAGTTGGTAGCTGTTTGCGGAACTTGTGCTCCTCTGTTATTCTTCATGCTTGCAATGCTGAATGTAGTCTCCCTTATTGGCATTGCTCCCCAAACTCCTTCTGGTGCAGATCCTTCTCTGGTTTGCCTTCAGAAGGTGCCGATCACCAGTAGCCAAATTGATTGCTTTTGTGCCAAGAGATCCATGTGTGCGTCTGACCTCTCACCTTCACATTGGGGGTTATGTACAGAAAAGGATTGTGGTTTAAAAAACAGCCCTCCAAAAATCTTAGCAGCCAGTAGGATGTTCCCGATGATTGGAGCTCTCCATATCGCCAAGATCGCCCGATACACATAACCCACAATGTGGCATAAAGTAATCATCTCTTGTATATGATCATTACGTACATGTCTAATGTCTATTATATATAGCTCTGGTTTATTGCATTCATGTCGCCTTCATTTTCGATCTTGTGTTTCGAAGCCCAAGCAGTACTTGCGCCTTAAGTGTATTGACTGCCAGTAAGCCCTTCAGCCACCGAATAACACTTCACGTCTCCACTCTCTGCATTATTCTCTGGGTAACAATTAAAAAAGGAGCTCTGAGATTGGCTGACTGGTTTGAGCCCTGGCATCAGCATGAGCAATCTGTGGCATGGATCAAAGCAGATTTATTTCTCTTCCAAATCACAGTATGAGAGCCGGATGATTTTAAATGTAGGCTTGAGTTAAAGTAATGGAATAATCCCGTGTGCCCCTAACGTCGGTGTGCTCATCACCCCCTAGTGCTTGTTTAATAAGGAAGAAATGTGTGTGCCAGCCCGTTGCTTACATTCTAAGACACGATTAAAATGTTCAGAGGCAAAATAAAGTAACTGTCTTCACTTTGTTAGTTACCTACCAACTTCCTCCCTTCTCCCTCCCTTTCCTGTTCAAATGGAGTGGATATAAGGAGAGCGCAGAGGGCCCATGTGCTAAAAGAAAGCGTTGCGAAGGTACAGTAACCGCCGGCTTCATCTCATTCTAGAGTTTATTGGCTTTTAGATGCTCTCCTCCTTGGTTCACAAACTTCTAGACTCGTCTAGCTCTTCCAGTCGCTTTGCTAGCCGTAGCCTCTTACACCAATATAGAGGGTTAGCCTATAAAACCTACTCTGCTGTTTGGAATTTACAAACTACCGTCCTACAGTCCAAGGAGCCCGTTCTAAAGTGAATGTGTAACGGTGTATGTGTATCTTATTTCAAACGACCCTGGAATTCTTGGAGATAAATGTGGCTTCGTGTTCCACATTTGACCGTTGCCTCCAGTACTGTGCCGTAAAATAACAAATGCCCCCCGAAAGCTGTGAAATTTATTTAATAAATATCTTTCATTTTGTATCTCCCATCAGCAAACTGAAGAGGTATAGAGCTTGCTTTGATTTGATTTTTCTTTTAAAAATTCTGTATATTATTTCCTATGACTGAACTTTATTTACTTTTTTTTTTCCTTTCTCCAGCTATTCATAGTTTGAAGTTAAGTCGCAACCACGTGGATTGGCACAGCGTGGAAGAGGTTTATCTGTATAGCGACGCAACGACTTCCAAGATCGCACGGACTGTTACTCAGAAGCTAGGTTTTTCTAAAGGTGGGTGTTTTTCGTCTTGCGATTATTTGTGGGATGATTAAAGCGTGACTTGGCGTAACACACAAATGCTTTTTTGTAACCTATGGCATAGCATGATTGTACGTCGTACGTCCTCTATTGTACCAGAAATACAAAATGGGGGGCTTTCTTGCATTGTTGCACAGCGCTCTTATGGTCAGAAGCTTAATTCTCTGAAGGATATATCCTTATATCTTGTTATCTGCTTAAGTTCCCTGAAGACTATTGTAGGCATGTCTGAGAAAGAAATTGAACACGTCAAGCTGCGGCGTCACACTTAAAACCTATGGAAGAAGTAAAAGGCAATCCTTTTGCATGACACTGTATTAGATGTTCTCTCCAAGCTGTAGACCTGCATCTAATGGAGCAATACAACGCATGCACACTTTAATGCCACTCAGCTCCTTATAGAGATAGATAACAGCTTCATTATAGAAAACACTGTCTAGAACATCAGTGACTTTAATTGAATGTCACCAACTTACTATGTGAGTTGAAGAAACCAGCTGATGATGACAGTGAAGATCTGTACATTCACCCTCTCTCCGGCTTGTAGGTGTTGTACTTACATGGGTTTGCCAATTTTGTGAATCTATATGTTTTAGCCACTGTATGTTAGCAGCTAATGGCCATAAGGGATCAACCAGTAATCCTTCTGCCGTATTTTATGCTAAATGGAACCTTTTTCATCTTTCACTTGGATAAGGAGTGAGTATTACACTGTTTACATTAGAAAACCAACCAAGCTGCCTTTCCATGCCTCCCGTGTCTCTTCGGTAGCTGCCGTGGAGAGAAGCATAGCACAATGCAAAAATGTTTTTATTAGAAGAATATGTTTTCTGTAGGATGTTATAGGCATTTTCCTGGTACAGTTAAAAAAAAAAACAAACAAACAAAAAAAAAACAAAACCCAGACTCTATTGCCATCATTGCATGGCTTATTTTAGATTTTTCTTCCATTGTTGAAGACCGCATTGCTTCAGCGCTCATCTTCTATGGACCACTGTCACAAGACAACAAGGAGTTTTGAGGATGGCTATTACATGTTAATAACCTCCCTACATGCCCCTTCTCTGTAATGTGTAAGTGATATCAGTCCATGCAGCAGTCATGGTGGTCTGCATATCTCCAAGGCATAGATCGCTCTATATTTGTTCTTAAAGCCTGCCCTAGTTGCTTAACCTTCTAGTATTCAGGAAGCGTTAAGGTGTAATGATGGTTGATGTAACATGCATTCGCTTTACTTTTCTGTTCTGTAGCTTCAAGTAGCGGAACCCGGCTTCATAGAGGTTATGTTGAAGAAGCTACTTATGAAGACAAACCTGTGGAGACGACTCATATTGTGTTTGTTGTGCATGGAATTGGACAGAAAATGGACCAAGGAAGAATCATCAAAAATACTGCCATGTAAGCATGTGTATATGTGCGCGTGTATACACGTCTGTGGATACGTAGCCCTCAGCAGCTGCACCTCTATCTATTTCTGCAAAAGATGTAGATTGTAGGTCTTCGGAATACTAGTGATCTTTGGAATTTATGTAGAGGGTGTTTGATGCCCACACTGTGGAGCGTGATGCTGCAAACAGCACAATGACTGTATTCTCTTTTATTGTGTTATAATGACACTGTGGGCAAGAGTTATCAAACATGCATTATTTAACCCTTTAAGTTTATAAGAAGGCAGAACAACAGTTTGCAAAGGCATGCATTGAAAAGATTAAGAATAAGCTTCAGATTTACCCAGAGAAAAGCAATAAAATACACCAAAAGCTTTCTGTAAATCACTTGAGTACCTGCCATCTGTAAATACTCTGGCTGCGGTACTTGGACTGTATGAATAGATGTTGAGAGAAGTGCAATTCTCCGGCAAACGTTCCCTTTTAGTGATCAAACCTCATGGTGCGTTGCGTGGAGTGTCCGATGTTGTGTAATGGTTCTAATGTATCTTCCAGGATGAGAGAGACTGCAAGAAAAATTGAAGAAAAGCACTTTTCCAACGTTGCGACAGAACATGTAGAGTTCCTTCCTGTGGAGTGGAGATCGAAGCTTGCCCTAGATGGAGGTAAATCTCTTTCACACGCATATCTAGCCTGCATAGGGCTAGATAAAGAACCAAAATGTATTAAAAAAAAAAAAAAAGTTTCTCTTAATTAATGTAGACCGTATCAGCTCTGGTTTTAAGTTTAATAAAGTTGAACTCCCACATTGTTGGTATTAGATCTTTCATTTACAACATTAAAGTAGATGTGGTTGCTCTCCCATCCTCAGAGCTGCTCCTGTGGACATAACAGGTGCCATGCAAATATAATATAATATTTACAGATACTTTACAGAGTTCCTTACGTGTCTTGCTCAAGATTCCATCAGTCTTTGTGTAATTCTTCACAAATAATTTGCACTTTTTTTAAGCGCAGTAATCCAGTTCTCACACATATCAAATATATATGCTGTCAAATACGATATTATCTGTTTAGGTTGAAGATGTTAGCATTATTGTTCTTATACGGTGTAAAATGGAAACTCTGTAAATCCGATTTTTGTTCATTATGTTTTATGTCTTTTTTCCTAGACACTGTGGATTCTATTACCCCAGACAAGGTTCGCGGTATAAGGGACATGTTGAACAGCAGTGCAATGGACATAATGTACTATACAAGTCCTCTGTACAGAGATGAAGTAAGTGAGATTTCATTTGAAGAATAATGTGATGTGCCAAAAACACAGATGGAAAGAATGCAGTAAGCCTTGCACCTGCTTTAGTTTATATCTCTCACTATGGCAGACGGGTTCGATGCCTTTTCAGATTGGAACCGATGTTTGTGTTTAATGGAACGCCCGAGTTAATTTAGTGCGGTGACATTTTGGCAGTAAGTTCCTTGACAAATCTCTGAATATCTGTTTTTGGGTAGAAACTTTCCTTATGTGGACCATGAGCTGTTTTTATTGTGTCTGGTTCTCATCCAGGCTTGCTGTATCAATGGCAGCTTTACTTTTATATATTGAACTATGGCTCATGGATGGCAAAGTAATTAAACCCGTGTTTTGGACTGAATTCAGCTATAGGATTAGCAGTATGTGTCACTTTTCTTTATTTTAATATCTCATAGTTTTTATACAATAATAAACCTATGCCTTGTGTTCCAGATTTTTTTATTTTTTTTAAAAAGAAGAAATATATATGTATTAGAAACCACCCTTGTTTTCAGGGTTCTCTTGATTATTCCTCACTATAAAAATAATCTTCCCATTTTTTTATTTATTTTAAATTTTTTGTCACGGCCTCCATTCGGTAAAAGCTGACAGTGATAATTCCACCAAAGTCGGAAACCATAAAATACCGTAGTGGTTGAGACCTTCGGTGGTTCCTAGTTTCAAAGACTGTTACGTACTCTTTTTGGCTCAATCTCCAAACATTGCTCTCTGCTCTATTCCTAACTAAATAATTTATATGTTACACGGCCCTCTCAAAAGACTGCTGGGGATACTGATACTCTTCAATAAGATACTACATTGTGTCTGTCCAACTAACAGAACACCTGATCAGATATCTCTGGCAAGCTTTCCTTGGTCCGTTGGTTTTATTGAAACAAATGTCTAGTGTTAAAATGTATTTTTAGTTATTGTGGTTGGTTCTGACATTTCAAATAAAAAGCCTTATATAAGATCTAATTGTGCATATATATGTGTTTTTAGGGATAACAAAAAAGCATTATTTTTACCTATTTTTATTTGCCTAGAACTCTTTGCACCTTTTTTATTGTTTTTATTTTTTGCCCAGGGCCTAAGCCTTCCACGGAGGCTCGTAGCCGCTGGCCCTGGTGTCTAACTAAGGTGCGCAGAGGGGGAAGCAAAGCAGACGGAGGTAGGGGAAGGGAAAACTAAAGCATGCTATGGTAGAGAGGGACGCTGAGACGCTGGGTAGAAGAGACCCTTAATGACCCGGACTGTTTTACTCCTACGGGAGCTGAGCAATTTTCATGTTTTTCCTGTCTTCTTCCAACCATGCTTTCCCTCCTCATTTTGCGTTCCCAAACAAATTCAATATATTTTTTTTTCCATGACAAGTAGGGCTTCAGTTTGAAAAGCATATTTTTACGTAATAACACAAATATTTTGAAATAAAAAAAAATATATATTTCATGTTTCTACAGAGTGGGGCATTGTCAATGCCCCATGTCTAATTCTTTCATTTTTTTATTTTTATTTAATTTTTTTGAAAAGGGGAAAAACGTAGTCTTTGTCTTAATTGGACCACCCTCACTGCAGATCATCGCATGATCGAGTAATTGGCAAGGGCTTACCCGGGGCCACATTAATGCTAAAGATTTAGCACTGAAATATTAGACCTTCTGAAGTGCCGTCTTTATTGCAGGCCGGTATCAGGGGCCGTTATGGTTAATACCTTTGCCATCCTGTCCCTGTCCCAATCTGCTTCATGCCGTCTGGGTTCCTGCTGGTTCTGTGCGTTAACCTAAACCTACTGACCAGGAGTCGGCTCCTGTCAGTTCAAGTTCCTCTAAGTTTGATTTGGGGAGGAAATGTTAGGTACGTCTGTGTCTTTATCACGTCGGGCAGACGTGCCGGCAGCGGAGGTTGTTTACGCACGCATCGCCGCAGCCAGTGAACGTCTGCACGATGCGCTTAGACAATCTCCCGTGCCGGCACCCCCCCCCCCCGTGGGAAGTGCTGGCAGTGGAGGCTGTCTGAGCGTATCAGAGAGTAGGATACGGGTCCCCTGAACCGCTGCGGGGGATCTGTATCCTAACCCTGCTGCCTGCATGTCCCGGGCATCGGGCGATACGAATTGCGCATTCCTGCGCTAAGCCCCGAATCTTTATATGCCTTATTTGCCCGAATGTAGGCCGCCCTTTTTCCCCCCACTTTAAGTCTTTAAACTGATGTCCGGCTAGGAAAGGAGCCTGTGCTGCCCACTGAATTTACTGCCGGTAAATCACACGGGAGATCTTCTATCACATACAGAATAAAACACCCTGAGGGAGCTCCTTTACATCGCAAAGAAGAAAGCAGCTCGCTCTTAGAAGCAGGGAGTAGCGGTATAAGCGAGAAATGTAAGGCATTATATTTTCTTCAGGTCAAACCCTATTTCCTTTACATAATCTAGATCCAAAGCAAGCAGGGTCCAACTTACGTCATGCCTCGATGTGTCTGAATTTGTCATTACCCATATTTTGTAAATCCCTGTGAATTGTTGACAGTGTTGGAAATGTATTTTGACTTTTACCTGCGAGCAGTGTTTCTCCATGAATACGGCTGCCGTATCTAGATGACTCTCGCTGCAGGCTGGTATATAAATCGGTGCTTGATATATTCCTCATGTATAATAACAGTGTGTAAAGTAATGACGCCGGCGAGGAATGGTTTTCCTGTCTATTTCCGATTCGTGACGTTCTGTTATCTGCTCCAACCACAGCTGGTGAAAGGCCTTCAGCTGGAGTTGAATCGTCTCTACAGCCTCTTCTGCTCTCGGAATCCGGAGTTTGAAGAGAGGGGTGGAAAAGTCTCTATTGTGTCCCATTCTTTGGGCTGCGTCATTACCTACGATATCATGACTGGCTGGAACCCCGTGCGTCTCTACGAACAACTGGATCAACATGAAGATGAAGACCCTGAGGAACAATGGATAAGTTATGAAGAGCAACATCTTCTTCGAGAGCTTTTGCTGACCAAACAGCGGTAGGTCCTGAGATGATCACGCTCACTGTGCCATTACTGTATGAAATGGTATTATGTAAAATGGTCATTCTTTTCTAGCAGTTGGGTTAGAATAGGAGTGGAAGGATTGCAACCCTGCAGATTGTTTCACATATTTGCATTTGCAGGGCAAGGAGGCTTCAGAGACTTGACTTGAACCCCTTAATACCGAAGCACTACAATAATATTTCCATTCCTACTATCTGTTCCTGGAATACAACAAACCCTGATGATGATGATGATGATTGTTGTGAAATATATATGCATCGGCACATTTATTAAAAAAACCATCTGTATCGGTCTATTACTATATATATATTACTATATAAGCTCCATAATGTATTGTAAAGCGTATATCTGTCTCCCGCTGTAGGTTAAAGGAGCTGGAGGACAGGTTACATGGCCTCAAGACAACATTGTCTAACACCCCTGCCTTAAAATTTAAGGTAGGTTGATGAATTAATTTGTGTCCAGCAGCTAAAAGAAAGTTTATTGAAATGTTCTACTGTACATCTTTTTCCAGAATTGGGGTTGTTCTCTAATCTTTGGTTTTTGATGCTTCCTTAAATTCATTTGTGGTTCAGAAGCTTTGTCAGCTTAACCCACACGAGAGCACAACATTGTCTGCAATTATTATAATGGGGAGTTTCCATCTTACCTGCTGGGTATAGTTCATTCCACCTTCTAGACGGTACATGTTCTCCTTGTCTTGGGGCAACAACAATTTCATAGCAGGTTATCCAATTGAAAATACATATAATCCAGTTAGTAAAACAGGTTGTTATATTAACACAACATCATTAATGTGTTATTTATCTGTTTAAAAATCAAAAGTGCTCAGATGACCCCGTCAAGTATCCTAATTATGCCATTCTTTTTGATAAATCTGGACCTATAATGGCATGGCCCAGGAAATCTGAAGAAGAGAGAGATGGTTTCCAAGCATCTGACTTGTTACCTGACAACGTTGATTAATCTTTTTTTAGTAAAATAGTTTTATGCTGTGACTTTATCACTAGATAGAGGGCCTTGTAATCCCATGTAGAAGCGCTGACCATTTATTGTTCCTTTTAGGTTGAGAATTTCTTCTGTGTGGGATCGCCCCTCGCAGTCTTTTTGGCTCTGCGTGGCATCCGTCCTGGAAACAGTGGAAGTCAGGATCACATTCTGCCTAAAACTATTTGTAACCGCTTGTTTAATATTTTCCATCCTGCAGATCCAGTGGTGAGTGTTCTCTTTCTTACATCCATTTCCACTGATAACCTGAATTCGATTTTTAGAGATTGTTTTAAGGCTCCATAAACGTACTTCTTCTACATGCTATGTGTTGACATTGTGCAGTTGCCACAGATCTTTATCATTTACTACGAGTTTTCTGAAAAATCCAACAGCCAATGAAAAATAACTGGGTTCTGCCAGAAAAGCCAAAGTTACGTTAAAAGTTTTTCTTGAAGCACAACATCCTAGGAAGAATTTTAAAGTACTTAACAGAATAAATGAAGTGGGCGTGGGGGTTATCTGTGGCTTCTAATTGTAATGATCTTACTTTTCTGGTACTTTTCTAATGAATGTTTTCTCTTGTCGCAAACAGTAACATAGTGGAGGGGACGTACAAGCAGCCCGGTCCTTCATGAACCTCTTCCTTTATAGGCTTTTCTTTGGTATTCTTCTTTATCAATAATATTGGGGTAATAGAGTGGAACCATAATGTTTGTGAGGGCTGCTCCTGCTCCTTTTTATGCAAGCAGAGGCGCCATTGCTTGAATTATCATCTCTTTGACGCTTCTGGACTGCAGGTTTTTTTTAGAAACCCTTTCTGTATCCAGGATCGTTACTTGCATCACCAAGCAGTCCCATATTTTGACAACCAAGGGGTTCCTCAAATCTTTATATATTGCATCCTAAAGTTCTGATTAACTACTAACTTTGTCTTCTGATGTTGTGGGATTTCCTGAGGGTTTGTTCCTAAGAGACATGTTATTAAGGTCCTACAACTAATACACTAACTGTATGGACACCTTTAAAGGTTTAGCGATGCTTGACTGTGATGCACTTTCTTTCTTCGTTTCTTTAAAGAATGCTAAAGTCACTGTTTGTATTGTCGTTTACAGGCCTATAGACTTGAACCCTTAATACTGAAGCACTACAACAATATTTCACCTGTCCAGATCCATTTCTGGAACACAACAAACCCTGTACCCTACAAGCATATGAAACCATGCTTTATCAACCCATCCAAAGAAACTACCTCAATTTCCGATACCGAAAGCATACCGAGCCCAAGCACTTCACCGGTTCTGCCTCGGCGACACTATGGAGAGTCCATAACCAATATAGGCAAAGCAAGTATATTAGGTAAACATGCTGCGGATAGGACTGCATATTCTGCTAAGCAATGTATAAATATGTGTGTGTGAGCATATATTGAACATTTCTGTGTATTGTAACTGCATTTTGATGATCTCTCAGCAGGATGCGTTCAGTTTTCTGAGACATTTTTGGGAATTCTGACACTCCGCCGAAAACGTAGACATTGGGGTCCCTTCGCTAAAGAGGGAGTTTGTAGGAGAGTTGGACATTTCAACTTCCTGATATCTCTATGCACTTCCTAGGGTAAACCCCAATGAGCTTATCCTGTAAGAAGGGCTCAGCTGGCCTCGTATAATGTATAGGTAATCCGGGAGATTTCTTAACTCCGCTCACTGAATTACCCATCCATTCTGCAGGGCCAGCTCATCCCTTCCTGCAGGATAAAATCACTGGGTTTTATCCTGGATAATACATAATGATATCGCCTGCAAAATCACTTTTTAGTGAGTAGTGCGATACATAGAGATGCGCAAGTGTGAGGCATACATACATATAGATATTAAACGGGTCGGTGCACCGACAGACTGTTTGCTGCAAAATGAATCAGAATTCCAATGTCAGCTGAACTTGGGAGAGATCAGTAGGCTCCCAGCTAACATGACACAAACGCCACTAAGGAGGCAGACCTATAGTGGATCGATTACTTGCACTGATTTGGGTGATGAAGGGTAACACGCCATTACACCATATTAGCATACACCATATTAGCAACCTGGCTCTGCTTTGCATAAAAAAAAAATAGAATAGCGTGTAATTCCATGACACGCACATGCTAAGGTGACCGACTCTGCTTTCACCTGTTTCATTTATTATAAAATTGTATTTCTGAGAAAATGCAAGCAAGGAATTAGGTTCCCAAGCAAAAGTAAATATATGTTTGCATGGACAGCATATATCCGCTTGTGGTTTGCATGTTAGTGCTATGGTAGCAAAAACAAGTATTGTACAAGTCATCAATTATGTGAAACATTTTGCAAAAAAAAAAAAAGTTCTCCAAATATTCCCTATTTAAAGATAGACTATTGTTCCTAATTACCCCCCAATGTTTCTTTCAACACTCAGACACATTTTGTCCCCCTATGTAAGTATTTTCAGATTGCGCTGATGCCTCAAATGTTTGAAACGGCCGCTCCTCTCTCTGATGCAAATAGCTTTTATAGAGGATGTTGGTTTCTACTGCTAGAGGCTCGTGAACTAAACCATGCACAAAGAGCAACGGAAGCGTTACAAGTTCAGACAGTAAGATTCTGATGAAACGTTCGCCGAGGGATCACGGGAACTTCATGTGACTTGTCCTGACTGCGTCAGATCTGGAAAGGAAAATATCTGAATAACATAAAGCAGAACAATAAAAATAAAAACGTGCAATGGAAGGTTTCTTAGGACTCCGGGCAATAATTGTTTTATTTCAGATCCCCTTTGAGGGAGGTTTGCATGTGTGTGATGTACGGCTATCAGTACTCTATTGTTATTAACGTGGTTTGCTAGTGTTCAGAGGCGTTTCTTGCCCACTAGGCGGCAGCCATGACAGCATTTCTTTTTCCCTCTTTTTTGCAGGTGCTGCAAGCATCGGAAAGGGTCTCGGGGGGATGCTGTTCTCGAGGTTTGCACGTTCTAGTGCAACCCCTCAAGGTTATGACGTAAAAGATTCCGCAGAGGGGGAAGACAAAAAATCAGTCTTAAGTCAGAACTCGACTGGATCGCAGACCATCCCACACAGCATATCGGGCTCCCTGGACTCCACATGTTAGTCTCTTACGTGATTTCTTGTCATTTCTTCATTGATTAGAATGTAATGGGTTTTTCCCACAAAATATTTACACCATATCTGTTTTTCATCCCCTAAAGGAATTTTCAGCAGTATCGGGACATTGGTTTATTTCGTAAATAGTTTATCTTTGAACAACGCCTGTAGGGCATTACTTTTATATATTAGGTGGTGGTCAGAGGAGGGCTGGCAAGGGGTGCATTTGCCCCTGGGCTGCTTTGCTTTGAGGATTTTAGGCCATTGCCACAAGCTTGTTTCCCTTTTTATGTTTGGGGTCAGGGTGCCAAGAGTTAAAAGAACTTTAGGCAACATCTGAACCTCGACTTGGGCTATTTCATTGGTTTTCTCTGAAAACTAGTTAGAGGCACACTATCCTATGTTGTATGATAGCTGAGAGGTCCCTTTAAATTTAGGTGGGCCTCCCTTGCGTGGAGGGATTGTGCCGGATCCTTCCGTGTGCATTTGCCGGCCCTCCCAGCTGTTTACCGTGTAGGAGATGTGTTGGTCATATATATATATATACGATATACTTAATGGCTCCGTAAGATCTCGCCGGGGTAGGAGATTTCTAACGCTACAAAGGACTTAGATGTGCTTTCTTCTGTAGCAGAGCCGTCTCGGGCAGTAAACTGTCCTTTTATCGTGCATGGAGCGAGCGCATTGTTTTGGGGAATGCTATATGACTAAGGCATTTGTCGCCTGCACACACAGTTTGCGAGTCCTCTTCTGGTGTTTATAAGAGATCTTCTTATTTTTGTCCACAGTTTAATGGTGATGAGACCTTATGCTGACCAGTGGAGAAACTTCTGCCATATGTATAATGTTACATGTCTTCTAAACAGTTCCTATGCCTGGCAAACACATTAAAACATTACATTTAGGATCCGTCTAAATATATTATGATAGGTTTCATAGTCATTCCACACAAAAAAAAATAATTAAATACATTTATGTCTGTAGCACTTTCTATTATTGGATCATTTATAGGTCATTTTATCATGTCCTGTTTTTCAGTTCACATAACGGCATCTATGAATACAACCGTAGTTTTAAAAAAAATGTATCTTCTAGAAAGCTCACCTTTATATAAAATGTGTTACTTCAGACTGATTTAATCTACATTGACGCAGTGTGTATTTTCCGTTGTCGTATGCAGGCCAACGTCCTGTATTACTTTTAGGTTACTTTATAAAAACTCTTAAGCCCGTTCATGTAATGTAACGTTCCTGCTAATACCACGTCCGATAACTGCTTGCTAACTGCTTTCACACAGCATCACCCCATTGTTATTTTCGGCCTGTTCCTGTAGGAAAGGAAATGATCTCAACATCTGGACTCAAACCAGTATTGTCTGTTTATTAAGATGCTCTTCTGAAATGCAAGTCATTTTTTTGGTTTAGGAGGGAATATTGCTTTGCTTTATTTTCTCTTTTACTAAAACCCGTATCTCTAGCCGTCCTACTGAAACTTGTTCTACTGTAGCGTAGCAGCTGTGTCCTTTCCGTATTCCCCGGAAAAAAACTGTGCGGCCGCTGGTGGTAGAAGGGAAATGTCATAGAGGTACAATGTACTTCTCCTGGACCACTGTCTGCTTCAGTGAGGCTCATCACTCTGAGCCGCTGAGTGATCCTGGAAGGTTAAGTTACCTTATTACAGTTGTAGGTTTACCTTGGTGATCACTGTCAGAATGTGATCTCTCGCCACTCCATACAACTTACGTTACCCTCTACAGCCTTTCATACAATCTGTGTATAAATCTGTAAAATCAACTTTTCTCATAATTCATTCCATTTTTTTATTATTATTATTATTTCAGTGGAGTTGGAGCACAGGATTGATTTCGAACTGCGAGAAGGTCTTGTGGAAAGTCGATACTGGTCCGCCATGACTTCACATACCGCGTATTGGTCCTCAATGGACGTGGCGTTATTCCTTCTGACTTTTCTGTATAGGGAAGGCCAAGAGGAGGACGAAGAAAAACAAGACGTGGAAGCACTTTAGTGTTTTCTTTAGTTGCAGAAACTGGATATTTCACCCTGTTAGTAAAATGCAGACTGTTTGAGGCACGAAGGTCTTGGTTCATGCATGTTTGAATGTTGTTTTGTTTCTAGAGCGCAGCATAACTTAATCAAAATTACCTTTTCCCTAACTAACATTTTTACAGTTTTAGTTACAAATTATTTTACATGGAATATACCGCAATCCACATAACACATTAAGTAACTCCCCGGTGCATCTAGATGCGTGTGTGTGTGTATTTAGGAATGTGTCTAATCCCGTTAACATCTCTTTACGTTATTTGTGTGTGTAGGGAAAAACCTACTGCATTCCTGCCACTTCTAGAAAAAGATGATGTGATTTGTGCAACCTCACTCAAATCTGCATTGATGGAAAGCTTTGCAGAGCGGCATATTGCTTAACAGAACACAAACAGTGAGAGAGCATCAGATTAACATTTACGTATTTATAGCTAAAAATTAGCTCTCATAATTTCTATTTAATTTCCATTGTATTGAGCATAATTTTTGTACGGTTTTCTTTTTTGACCTAAGAACATATTTTCTACATTTTGTTCCCCCCCCCCCGGGTTTATTTCCCCAAAAATATGTATCTTTGTACTAAAATGACTGTGGATACTAGCACACTCTCCGCAATATTTTCATTACAAAATAATAAATCTTTGTGGTTTCACATTAAAATATGTTAAACATTTACTAAAAAAAATGGGGGGGGGGGGGGTATCCAGAGTTACTAACCGGTACTCGTACGTGAGAAATTTATATCATAAATACTATCCTGTTAAAGTGAGAAATGCGCCTCTCCAAATGGTAGTTGTCTGGGTCAGGAATCTGCCTTTGCTGAGCCACTAAACAGAGAAAAATATATAACGAGAATAACAATTCAGATATGCTTATTTATCCCTTCCTACCGGGGGCTTCTTTTCCCTGCTGATTGCTGGTGACACATGCAAGACTCCCTCCTGCTACCTGAGTTCAGGCAGGGCTACCTTCAGTGAATAACTAAGGCCGCTCAGGTAGAAACAGTAACTTGCCAAAAGCAGTTTATTAAACAGAAAATATATTAAGAAGGAAGGGAATGAGTGTGTCCCCAGGGATCAGCAGGGAAAAGAAAGCCCTCTGTAAGAAAAACTGTTTCCCTGCAATCCCTGGTGACACACGATAGAAAAATACCAGGGATCAAAACAAAATAACCGGCGAGGAAAGAAAAACAATTCAGGGACATGAAATAGTGGGTTCCAGGGCCTTTCTACTGAAGATCGCATCCTTCTTGAAGGAACAGTCAGTCCTGTAGCATCCAGCAAATGTGTGGAGACTTTCCCAAGTGATATTGTACATCTCTACATCCACGAGAGGAACACAGCATGGGTAGAATGGGCCTTGGGTGAGTGAAGTCGCTGATGAATACGCCGTACGGGTCGGGCTATAGCTTGTCCTTAGCCACTTCTGGAATCAATAAGGGTCAGAGCATCTCCAGGTTAGATGATTTCCTCCACTCCCGAGTTCTCTCTAAATCGATATACATCTCTTAAGCTCTATGGTATGTAATACTTCTGATGTGCTAGGAGGAGGACAAAACGTGTGAAGAACTATTTCCTGTTCTTTGTGGAAAACAGTTTGTACTTTAGGAGCAAATTTTGGATGCAGCGAAAAGACACCTTTATCTGTAAAAAAAAAAACAAAAAACTGACATCTTAGAACGGGCTCCTTGATAATATAATGCCTGGAGTTCACTAACCCTCTTTCCAGAAATGATGCAATCGGTAAGGCTGTTTTCAGAGGCAGAAGATAAATATAAATTTGCTGTAATGGCTCAAATGGAGCAAAAGTGAGGCTATGGAGGACCAAATTGATGTTTTATTCCGAGAAGTGCGTTTGAAAAAATTCCAGAACATCTGAAGCGAAGCAAGTTCAATGTTTAACAGAACTGAACCTCCGCTATAGCCGTTTGTAGCCCGCGGTCAAAGCCCTCCTGAGGGAAGTCCAGAATCGAGGGATAAGGACAAGCTGATGCAGAACAACCTTTCGTCACACCAAGAACAAAAACGTTTTCCAGATTTTCAGATATCTGCTTCTGCTGAGAAGCGTCCCTGTGACTGCAGGCGAAAACGCTTTACTCCTCAAGATCTGTCGTTCAATCTCCAAACCAAGATTGGCAAAGAAGATTTTCCCATTCCGGTAGCCTTCGCAGAGTCTGAGGTGGATCGAATCTGCATACCAGTTCCTCCGTGGCCAGTCTGGAACTACCAGCATACACGAAGATTAAATTAGAGCCAGTTTAGTTTGCCAACGTTTTGGCCACATAGGTCCTTCGTCAGAGCAAAAAAAGGAGGAGATACCAATTTCAATTATGGATAGCCAAGCCTTTACTGATCTAGACACCGAGGCTGAAGCTATACACGTTCGGAAAGCTGGAGTTGAGGCCTCGAAGGATTTCTTAACAATGGCTTCCATCTGATGTGAAAAATGTGATCCATGTGCCAATGGCAGTGTAGTCTTCTTTTTTTTACACCCTCATAACCGCTGTGTCTACTTTTGGGTGCTCCGTGATTTAGTCAGCTCTTCATCAAATGGAAAGCAACGTCTAGTTCTTCTGAATGTTTGAATTTTCTTCTGTGGATGATTCCATTCCTGTTTAATGTCAGACAAGACATGATGAACCAGGAATGAGGCATTTTTCTTAGTAAATCCAGAAAACAAAAAGAATCCTTTGTCTTTCTATAAATGCATGTCTGATCTGCCTGCAGAAACCAAGGTATTCACCTCTTCAACAGGAAAAAAGTCACCCTCATCAGATGAAATTTCACCTTGATCCAGATAATCAAATTCAGAATTGAAGGCCATACGAGTCTTGATGTGAGCCGGGTCCGGAAGTGAGGCAGAAGATTGTGCATAATGTGCAGCAGCAGAGACTGCCTGTTGTTTAAACATATCAAATGCAGATTGCATTTCATTTTTTAACCCAGAGAGGAATTCCCTTCCTCCCGGATGTTCTGCAGCTGCTTTCAAACATATCATTTTCTCCTGGAGCACCGAAGAGCCTTGTGACATCCTGTACACTGGTCATGTTTGGTTTTCATGACTACTTTTTAGGTTTATCCTCAACAGAGAGAGAGGGGAGGTGTTGAGATACCTGCATACACATACCCAAATCACATAAAAGAAAGAATATGAAAAAAGGATACAGGATCAAACAAGATGCAACAGTGCCATTTAATCAGTATATGTATTAAACCCAGGTCTGGAAGCTAAAATAATTAAATTAAATGTATATTGTCTATACATAAGAGTGCAGCCATCCTAACTAGTACTCAGGCTGGGTCAGCACAAGGACCAACTACACCGGCTATTTGACCCATGTTGAAGCAGAGCCAGGTTTTTTAGCCCAATGATTACCTGCTGGATGTGGCTTTGGTGGCCAGTAGTGAATCCAGGCACCCTCTCCAGAGGAGTCATGAAGGATTACTGAGCCGTAAGGGCCACATGCGACTTCATGATCAATCCCTCATTGACTAACAGCCCATTAGGAGGTATTGTAGAATTTAACTCACCATTTGTGACTTGGGATCGCCCAGGATCACTCCGTTTCTTAATGCAGGTGCATCAGACATGCAGAATCCTGGCGTATGCATTTGCCCCTTTCCCACCTCCCTTCTATTTGCTGTGCAGGAGATGAGTTCGGCAGGACATGTCTCCTGACACATGACATGCTTACCACCATTCGGCTCCAGCGGTGGCTTGGGCAGTGTTTGGAGGGGTCTATTGCGACCTCTCGTGCACATGCAGCCAATCAGTGGTGTGATTTGTCAGAACCCAGAAGAGGTGGGGAGTTGCAGCTCTGGAGCTGAGGCTTCTCAGGTAAGTAATTTTTATCCAGGTTAAATGAATGCCCATGAAACTACTTCATATGCATTCATTGTCCAGGGGTTGCCTGGCACACTTGAGTGTCCCTTTAAACTGCTACTGTTACTAAACAAGGGGGACAGTTTCTATTTTGTTTTAGGATCCATAAAACACACAAAATTCCCACTCCGCCACATTTGTGACGTCATAATCAGGGGTCCTATCTAGAGCCCATGATGTGCAGCAGCAAATGCATTTAGAATGTTTAATACGTGCATCCTCTGTTACAGCAACTGTTCAGTGTGTTTATAATAACTTCACACCAATATTCATTAACCTTACGAGAAGCACTTAAGCTATGAGAAATATGCACATTGGTATAAATTACAGTTTTTTCAGCAGGTTTAATACATTTTACAATTAGGAGGCTTGCACTTGTCGCGAAGCTTATTTTATAATAAATATTTTAACAGGTTCTTGTCCTACTCCCACATGATGGTTAAACTACAGGCGCAGCTATGTTTAGGACTCCTCTAAGAGCCCTCCGTATGCCCACGTGCATACCAAAAGTAAGGAATGCCTTTTCAATTTATGCAGCTGGTTTATATCTGTGCTCTATGTGTCTTGGGGAAAAAAAAGGCAAATGTCATAACTAGATCCATGGCTAGAGTTCTAGAATACTGGAAGAAGGTTCCACAGTAAATATATATATATACCTTTTCCAGTGATCTAGAACTAGTGTCCCCTTCTCCTGTTTCAGATTTTATTATATTTATATTTAAATATCATATTATAATAATAATAATATATTAATATTATTATTAATAATATATATTATTATATAATATTAATATACATTATATTAATATTAAATCATATTAATATTTCATTATAGTCCACACACATCAGATTTATGCTTCTGCTTGAAAGCACAATTACAAAGTTACATTAAAGGTTGCTGTCCCAGCTGTTAGCTGTTGGGTTTTTAATACATATTTTTACATATAATAAGCTAAATATAAGCACAAGGGAAATGTTTGGGTCAACCGGTATCCTGAAATGATTATGCAAAAAGTGCTAAAATCTTCTGTAGTTTTCCCTGCTTACCGAAACCTTCATATGATCTAATATTAGGCAGTGTAGATGCGCAATGTCTCATGGTAACTCTCAGACTGAGTGTGAGTAATGGTACATGTCTGAAATACTGTGGGTGGAGGTCTATACTTGAAATAGATACAAATGAGTCAGTCCCCTCCGTAGGTTAACTCCCTGCTAAATCACATCACTCTACAGTGAATGGATGCATATATACCCTATACTATATACTTACTATTATATAGTATAGTGTGCATATATATTAGTATTAGGAAAACTAAAAGAAACTTTAAAGAAGAAACATCACTTCTTAACGCAAAATTAAGTCAATTGAACATTAAGCAGTTGAACAGAAATATTCTTTGGATGGCTCATTATTGTGACTTTTTAGCCCAATGATTACCTGCTCGATGTGGCTTTGGTGGCCAGTAGTGAATCCGGCCCCCCCAAGAGGAGGCATAAAGGTTTACTGAGGGCCACATGCGATTTCATGATCATCCCTCATCGACTGACAGCCCATTAGAATTAGGTATTGTAGAATTTAACACACTAAGACCATTTAGATCACTCAGGATCACTCCGTTACTTAACGCTCCCAGGTGCATCAGGCGCTTTTCTCCTCCCTCATCCCACCGGGAAGGGGGAAACACTGGGTGTTTTACGTTAAATTAGAGCTAATAAAAGCCATAAAAAGTAACTAAAATCATCCTCGCCACGCGCCCCGTTGCTATCAGCAGTGCTGGGACTCGCAGCTTTCTATCTTGCAATTTGGGATGAATCAATAGAGCAGAGAGACAGCTGTTTTTGTTCATCTAGCCAAGGAAGTCTTTTAGGTGAATCCCACACAGATAAGGGACTCTATCTTTTGGATGACTACATTGAACGAATTTTTTTTTTTTTTTTTTACATTAGACCTTTCTTTTAAAGGATCCAGCAACACATTTAGCTTGCATAAAAGGCAGGGCTGGACTGGAAATGAAAACAGCCCTGGAAATATTTGGACACCAGCCCCATATATTTGATTGCAACGTTGTGCTAATGTGCCCACACGCGGCACCAGGAACTTAACTAAAACCACAGCTTCACAAGCGACTTGTCCCACAGTTCCATCTTTGCCCCCAGACAGCTTGTCTGTGCCACCTTTGTCCCCTGATAGCTTGTCTGTGCCACATCTGCCTCCTAAACAGCCTGCCTGTGCCATCTCTGGTGTAATTCCATAGGCCAGGTACAGACTGACCCTCTGATACACCAGGCAAAAACGCGGTGGGCCGCTGGTTGATAGCACCCCATACTTATCTGACCTGCGTCTCCAGTGGGAGATTGAGCCTTGCAGTCTCTGGCTGAATACGCCCAGCTTCACGCTTTATAATGCTGTTTAGTGCCAGCTGCCCTAAAAGTGCCATGATTGCTTAGTGAACCCCACTGGTACTGCTGGAGGCCACAGGAGAAACTCGGATGGATGAGGGAAAAGAACATCAATCAGGGGCGTAACAATCAAGGTCAGCAGGGGAGCAACTGCAAGTGCCAACTTTGCCCCCAAAGAGTTGAGAGATCATCCAATTGGATGCGCACTCTCTCCCTGTACGCTGTCTGATCCACCATGCAGGAAGTGACATCATATCCATTTCCTGTATGCTGGATCAGTCTGCACTAAGGGAGAGAGACACAGGCAAGCTGTTTGGGGGCTAAAATGGCACTAACAAACTGGCGAAAAAAGCTGACACTGTGGGACCTTACTTGGTGAAGTGGGGGGGGGGTTTAAAGGCCAGGGCCGGTCTTAGGGGTGTGCGACCGCAGGGGCGCCTGCCCGGGACTTAAATTAAAACATTGTTTTTTTTTTAAAACTTTATTAAACATTATTCATGTTAAATAAAGTAAACAAAAAAACGATGCTTTAATCTATGCGGTTGCTCGTGAAGTTCTCAGCTGTAGTTTAAAGGGGCTGAGGGGGGGTGTAGTTTGAAGGGGCAGAGGGGAGGGGTAGTTTGAGGGGGGTAGTTTGAAGGGGCAGAGGTGGGGTAGTTTGAAGAGGCAGAGGGGGGTAGTTTGAAGGGGCAGAGGGGAGGTGTAGTTTGAAGGGGCAGAGGGGGGTAGTGAGGGGGGGGCGCCAGAGGAGTAGTCTGCACAGGGCGCCACAACGCCTAAGGCCGGCTCTGACTGTGGCCATGTGGTTTCTAGTTAGGCCCCTGCCAATATTGGTGCGACCCATTCCAATGCCTCCACTGAGTGGTAATTACTGCCTGGGGGACCCTGGAATATACGTCTGTAGACAGAATCCATGAAATTTCCTATGGCTCCCAGATGCTCTGTGATAGGCCTTGGCTTACTGTGACAATGAGATTTATATGGCAATATAATGCGGAATCCAGGTATTCAGGGCAAAGGAATCTCATTATTTTAATAGAGAGGGTCTTGCATCATACTCTGTGCGGAGAGCAGCTGGAACCGAAATATTCTCGCAGTGTTTGTACGTTGGAATAGCTCAGCCTTTAAAATACTCTCATATCCTAATAAGGTCCCAAAGCACTGGGCTCGGATTTATACAAAATAACACCTATTAATTTAACCGGAGAGCCTGATGTCAGACAGCCTCCCTCTGGCCGCCTCTCGCCCTCTCCCAGTGTCATACTTTATATAGTATACTCAGCTAATTCCTAAACTAACAGTCCGTATGACATCGTATGATACCGGCTCAGCAGCTAATCTCTGCAGCACTATGATTAAGAAGCAAAGAGCGTAACAGAAGTGACAGCGCCTGCGAGATCTCGGTACAGAACTTCATGCGATGGCACTGAAAGTGAATTTTATTGTAGCCATATGGGCCATATTTATAAAAATGGATTTGACTGTCACCATGGAAACACAGAATTTGACAGCAGATAAGAACCATTTAGCCCGTCCAGTCTGACAGTTTTTTTCTGATGCAGAGACTCGGACCTTAATCAGTCGTTGGTCCCGTCTTAGATTCCGGAGCCATATACCTATCCCATGCGTGTTTAATTCCCTCACTGTATTAGTCTCTACCACTTCTGCTGGGAGGGTATTCCACTTATCTACCATCCTCTCAGTAAAGTAACACTTCCTTACATTACATGTAAAATCATGGTTTCTACCAGGGCCAGACTGATGATGGCCAGTCGGTCCTCGCATTTGAAAGCAGGTGGTCGTCTGATGACAGCAGTGCAGCTTTATACGCACAACTTTTTTTATGAACATGTAGCCAGTGATCAGCTGCATGGCCCAGCGTCCCAGCTGAAGTGGTAGATCTGCAAAGTATACAGTGACGTTGGCTAGCAACCCACTGAACATTTGTCCAATGTGCCAGATGGCTAGTCTGAGCCTGGTTTCCCCCTGATTCATCCTTTAAAATACACGCTCTATTCCATAAATGTTTCACTCATTTAATATGATTTCCGACTTATAGGGTTCGGCTTTGTAGACACAGAACCAACTTGTTGAAAAAACTACATTTATTTACACATTTTATTTATTTTAAGGGATTCGATTTTTTTTTAATAGGAACTTGTTTTTAGGTTTCCACATATCCATCCATCTGCTTTAGGACGCCAATGTGTGCCCGTCAGATCATCCGCTGCGTCACATGATGCCCCATACCGTCTCATGACTGCCATGTAGACCATACGGTAGCTGCTTCTCGTGAGCTGCTTGCCCACATCGGCAGATCAGACTATAAATGCATCCTTGTGACCGTGTTTATCTTCAGACATAAGGGAAACGTTACAGAACCCATCACGGACATAAATAATTCATTCAATATGATTATGTACCTTCGCAAAAAAACTGATATCTATTTTTTTTTTTACAGAGCTTTGACTGCAAATATATGCGAAATCTGATTTTTTCTCCTGAAGAAGCCAGTATATAACTGGTGAAACGCGTTGAGAGAGCTAATATCACTTTGAGAGAGTATCCTTAGCAGTGGATTTGGGACTTTGGTTCACCTGCGCATTTGCACACTATTCACATAGTTGTGCCCGTCACAACTGTAAGTGTATCCAGACTTCCCTTTCCTCAGATCTGTAAAGATACTGCACCATTTGTGGTCTTTTTCTGTTTTTATAGATTTTAGAAGATATTAAAATTCTGCAACTACACTACTGAACCTTAATGAGCTTGATTTATTCAACTAGTTTGTGAGTGGATCTTACACCCCTTTTTTTATTTTTTATTTTGTGTACATATTACACTATTGTGTTGTTTTTGTTTCTCCCTATGTATATGCGCTCCATGGTTGCCGTATTGTATTTCAGAGCTTTGACTATTACAGATTTCAAAAGTGTTATAAACACACAAATACACTTAACTATTACCCTCCTTGATAATTGCCTCCCTGCTGTCCTAAGGGGTCTGCGACTGCGGGAAGTGATCTTGGGGGAGAAGGAAAGAGGCATCATCCCCGCCTAGCCATGCCGCTGTTTCATAATAGTTTCCGTTTGCAGCTAAAAACACATTTCCACAAAGATCGTTCCAAGAAGCTTTGAAAGGCAGAACTCACGAATGCTGTGCGTACTCCGTGCATTGAATACGCAGCAAAAGGATCCAGTCATGATAGATCTTCTGTTTCTACTTGTGGCTATATATGTTGTATATCAAATTAAAAAAAATGTACCTACGGGCCTGATTTCTACAAACCATGGCACCCCGTCCACATCTCTAGTTCTCTGCAATTAAATGGTTAATCCGCCGAACCCACAGCATAACGAAGGGGCAAGTAGTAAGAAATGTTACTCATGGAAATGCCGTATAGAACACAGGAATAATGAAAAGTAAAGGAAGTTATGTTTTTTTTTTCACTTCTCCATGTACAAAAAGCAGATGTCAAAGCACTCTTGTGCTAAACTTTTGTGCCGTTCCCAGAGGAAAGGGATCATTTGAAATGATACAATGTCACGTTCCAGCATTATAATAGCAGGTGTGTATAGCTTGCTTTTGTCCTCCGGCATTGGCACAATAATTAACTTTATATAGTTAGAATGTATACAGCTTATGCTGCGCTTTGAAACAATAGCTCTGTTCTGTGGAATAGATTAAGGGAGTTATTTACTAAAGGGAGCGCTATTATCTTTCTCAATTTGATGTTTGTTATGAAAGGCAAATACTGTCAGGTTTCCCCAGCAAGAAGGGTTGAGCTGGCCCTGTGTAATGTATCATTCAATGGGTAAGGAGACTGAAGACATCTCACTGATTTGACTATACATTATGCAGGGCCAGCCATGCTCTACCTGGAGCTCACTGGAGTTGAACATCCGTAGAGAAGTCAAAGAGCCGAAACACAACTCCTGCAAACTCTCCTGACAACACCTCCCTTTGGTGACGGCATATAGTCGTTTTAGGAAGCACCAGCCAAGGGATTTCCTCCAGCAAAGGCTCAGCAAAAGAGAAGGGTCCAAAAAAATATCATAGGCCAAGTTTGCTTAAAAAAAATGGCCCATCAATTGTGAAATGTTTTACAAACAATGCATATAAGAGCCACGAGTGTCCACAGCAGCTGTCATTATAACTGGATGGATGAGAAGCCACAGCAGCTAGAAAGTCCAGTGTCCACCAGAGCATCAAACAAGATGTCCACGGCAGCTGGAACGCCTAGATGCTGGCCTGGAAAAAAAGAATTAAGCTCATAGGCAACATTTTGGGCTGGCAAAGCATCAATCCAAAGTGGCTGGAATGCTAGGGGTTGCCTATCCCTTGTTGGGACTCGGCGAGAGTGGAAGTGAAAGGGGAAGATGAAATGGAATGAGGTCAAGAGGACATGTAGTGGGCTGGGAGGGTTCAGAGACCTCCACTCCTATCAAAGGAATGAATGAGGATGAAAGAGCGAGCGTCTGGGGTGCGCTGGGACAATCTTTTCTAACAATAGTTTATTATATGAGTTTGATGAGTTTTAAAAAAAATGGACTTGCACAGAAAAAATAAAACACTGAATGGAAACGTGAGCCTGATTTATCTAGTTTCCAGTTTTTCCTTGACGGTTACATTAGCTCTAGAATTTTACTAATATTCTGTTTTTTAAATTGAAATTCGGAGGAATCCGGATGCACAAGCCTATAGTCCGAATTTCAATTTAAAAAACAGAATCCTAATTTCGTCAATTCATACAAATGTCCGAAAATGAGGAGGGACCCTCAACAAAACAAATGAAAAGACCTCTGAATTTTCGTTTCCATTTCTTTGCTTTTTTCACTCTCACTCACTCGCGCTCTCTCACACTCTCTCTCTCAATGTTTCCCTACACTCCCCGCCGATCGAATCCGTGTCCCTGTCTCCTTTCCTGCAGCTCCATTTCTTCTCTTGACTCTTCTTGTTCTTCTGCCTTCTTTCTTTTTCCGCTTTTCCAGGAACCTGGAGAGCCTGAGAGAGTGAACGAAGGTGAAATTGTGTTTCTGAGCTGAAAAAGCCCTCTGAATTTAGTCTGAATGGTCACGTCCTCCTACCTGCCCCATGCACTTCACTCCTCTGCAGTGCCGACAAGGGGGACCTCCTCTTCCCCATGCTGGCCGGCGAATCCTCCTGCGGTGGCCTCAGATGTCTCTCTTCTCCCCACTCTGTTGTCTTCAGGAGGGAATGGCTGATTGTGGCCTGATTGGGGCAGTGGCACCGCACACACAAGATGGCCACGTCTGCCTGCCCTGCCCTTTCTCCTATTGAGCCCTATTTAAAGCCCCAGAACGCCAATGTTGGCCCTCTGATGGTCATACCTGGGACCGTCACAGCGATCCTAGTTTTCTATATTGTTGTTCCTGTTTCTGGCCAGCTTGATTCCTGACTATCCTGAACTCCGGCTACCCGTCCTTGGCTTTGTTACACGACTACCTGAACTCCGGTTTTCTGACCCCAGCACTGATACGGCTTATCCTGACTGCGGCTTCTCTTTACTTCTCTGCGTGTGCACCTTTGTGTCTGTCCTGGTCTCGGAGGATCATCATAAGGTCCTCTGGTACTCTGAGTGTGACAGAACCCAGGAATCTGAATTTTTTTAGGTTGTGTGCTCCTCTATTTTAATAAATTATACTTTAAAAGATTATTCACTGCAAAGATTGCATCATCGGAGATAACAGAAAGAGCCTATTTGACTTTGTTTTTAGGCATTGGTCCCCTAAATAGCGATACACGTGCCTCTCATACGGAGCCCACACATAAAAAATCTTTAGACAAAGACAACATCATTAAATATGTGTGGGGGGTGCTGATTGTGCACATTTCTAAGGGGTTTCCAAATTTGGAAAGTAAAGGGTTAAACGCAAGCACATCAATCCCTTTTCGTTGGGAATTAAAAAGCCGTTTCGCATTGTTACCCACAGAATGTGGCGGATAATTTGTATTTGCGTTGTTTTTGTAAAACATTTATAAACATTCTTATGTTTTTAAACATTTATTAACCTTTATTTATATTATAATATGCAATTCTTGTCAGACAACAACAAACCAACCTCGTTGTGGGTTTGAATTCAAGTTCCATGATATTGGGGTAAAATGTGACCATTCAACATTGCAGAACGGGTAGTAGATACCTGGAGCAGACTTCCAAAGGATGTGGTACAGTAGACGATATTCAAGAAAGCCTGGGATGTGCTTAAAGCTGTCCTTAGAAAGTAAAAGTGATTTATAAAAGGGCAGGACAGATGGTCCAGTTGGTTCTTCTCTGTGTCTCTAAAGTTAGGAGAATTTAGAATTATGTGATAAGAAATAAACATTTAAGTGGATTTAATGAGTATTAATTTGGTGCATAAATTAATATAATAAATATGTATATTTAACATAGGGGTGAGAGTAAAGTGCACAGGATCTGTCATCTAAGAGGTTCTGCAGAATCTGAAGCCTGTTTGTGTTATATTATACTGTATTATATTTTATTATACTATGTTTCGTTATACTGTATGATATTATATTTTATGATACTATATTGTATTATATATTATATTATACTATATGATATTATATTACATTATATTATGTTATACTGTATTGTATTAGATATATTATACTGTATGAAATTATAACATTATATTATACTATATTATATTATGTTATACTGTATTGCATTATATATATTATACTATATGAAATGATATAACATTATATTATGTTATACTGTATTATATTATATGTTATACTGTATGATATTATATACTATATAATATCATACAGTATATCATATCATACAGTATAATAATATATACTATATTATATGATGTTATATTGTATTGTATTAGATATTGTACCCTCCTAGTGTGTAGATCCAGAGAGGGTGAGAAAGCTGAGAACCTTGCAGCCATAAAGGAGCGCAGTGCTGGGTGGTGTATAACGGGACAGCCAGTCTCTGCCTCCAGCCCTCCTCTCAACTCTCCTCTCGCCCCTCCACCTCCCTGAGTCCCGGATGTTGGATCCAATCCTGGCTTTTAATTCACTTCCATAAAAGGCCAGAGGCTGCGGAGACTCCTGAAGACTTTCTTCCCACTGACTTTTGCTGGACCAGGCATCATTTCTCTTTGGGGCTGGTACTTTCTACACCCCCCCCTTTTACTCCTCCCCTACTATTCCTCCTCCTCTCCCCAGTTTTGCAGTTGTAGGTCCCAATCAGTGATAGATAAAGGAAGCTGAGGCAGGGGAGTGCCCAGCTGCAGCAGCAGGGGAACCAGATTGAGTAGCAGTGACGTGATCAGAGCCTTGGAGAGAGGAGCTTTGGGGACTCCATTAGCAGAGAGCTCAGGCTGCAGAGAGAGGGTGTCTGGATCTTTACCCCCCTCCCTCCATTTAACTCTTTGAGTACAGACTGCAAGAAGAGGGGAGGACAGAAGGTGAGTGTGCATGCTTTTCAGGGCTTTTTTTTTTTTTTAGGGTACCCTTTGCTTACTCCTCTTATTTCATGCTTCCCACCCCCTTCCCTCCTTTCCTCCCCAACACAGCCTCTTCCCTCCACAGCCTCAAAAAGTTAATAATACACCGGCTTGGAAGCAGCAGGACCGGTTTGTTAACTTTGGGAACAGGTGAACAACGGTTTGCAGAGAGAGAGAGAGAGAGGATGTGTAAATAGCAAAATGGATGATTTGCTTGGCTGAAAAGGACAGAAAAGAGAAAAAAAAATAGAAGAAACGATTGCAGGGATCCTGATCTGTGGGGAGGAGAGCTGTTCTGGGAGATTACCCCTGATACATGCAGTTACTGGCATTGACGGCACAACAAGGGTTAATCATGATTTTCTTGCCCTCTATATACTTTAATAGCAAAGCTTTGCGCCCTCTTCTGTGGCACTGAAAGGGTTAATGCTGGAGTGTGATTTAAAGCTCCACTCTTTCTGGTTTTGTTTTTTTTTTTGTCTGGAATTTCTCTGTATTTGTGGTTTTGGTTAAACATTTGCTGGTTTCCCTTTTTTATTCTGGTTGAAATCCTCCCTGATTTCCTTGGGCTGTGTCTCCTAACTGCTGCTCTGGGTGGGGAGCAGAGACTCTGCATCATCATGGATAGTGTTTGGGGGTTTCCTAGTTTAGGTCACTTTAAGATGCATAAAAAAAACCAAATCATCTGATACATTTGTTTCATTTTTTTATGTTGTGTTTGTCTATGGAATTCTGCAACATCAGTTTGTGTTTTTGCTTTTTTTTGTTATACAAAATAACATCTTTTTTATTTAACACTTTTTTTTCCCCTCTACTCCTAACCACCCCCCCATCACCATATGCTTGTAGCCCCATAAATGTATCTCCATTGATTGTCTCTGTGTAAAATAAACAAACCTTCTCTGCTAATAGGAATGTCATTTCCTCTCTTGTAACAGGAAAAAAAGATGGCTTTGGATGGTATAAGGATGCCAGATGGCTGCTATGCGGATGGAACCTGGGAGTTAAGTATCCACGTAACGGATCTCAGCCGGGATGTCACCCTAAGAGTCACCGGGGAAGTGCATATTGGAGGGGTGATGCTGAAATTAGTGGAAAAACTTGGTAAGTTGCACATGGGAGGGTAGGTGTGGCTGTCATACAGCTTCCCCGGCCAACCTCCCATCCCCCCCTTAGTCAGAAAGAATGAATTCATTTTATTTTAACGTGGCTGGGAGGGGGAAAAAAAAGTAATGATCTTTGTGAATACCTTTATTGTGCGGCTTTTGAGTATCTGTTGCATGGTGGAGTAACCCTTTAAGCGCCACAGGGCTTGTGTTAAAGCCTTGCAGACCTAGACTTTGGCTCAGTAAGGGTTAACCATCTGAAATGCCCAATTCTGTAGGAGCGTTTCAGAAAAGTGCAAGCCAATGGTTATTTAATGGGCAGTATGCGTGTTAAGCCATATCTGTTTACATTACTAATCTTTAGATGTGTTTGGTAAAAGTCTGTTTGTTTGCTGTTGATTTGTGTTTTTTGTTTTTTTTTGTACCTTCTTGTTGTAGTTGGCATCCAAAGTAGGGGTCATCTAGGGTCCTTTGGATTACTTATTGATTTATTATATTCTGTGGCGTTGTATAACGAGTAAACCGGACATAAGAAATGCGTCTCATAATCTGGACTTCTTTTAAATGGTTTATGAAAGGTTTGTTTAGAGTTGGCCGAGTCCCTGACGAAGAATGACTTTGAAAATGTGCAAGAATGATATCTGGAAAATGTCATCGGTAATAGAATATCTGACCCATGACGGTTCAATGAATAGCTAGAGAAACACGTGAGCTCTTGGCGGAGGGTCACTGGGGCAGAATGCCTTTTTTTAGTTCTGGGTGATCTTGTACTGAGATGTTCGTGAAACAATCGGATCTAGAATGAGGTGTATGTGATCTTACGTTTCATAACTATAGTATTTTTACAGTTCAGGATACTAAATCCATGTGATGGGGCTTACTTTTTTTAAATATCAAAAATATATACGTATTAAACATTTATTAGGATTCACGTGATCTGCATGATCCGGATTAAGTTATCTCTCCCTGTTAAGTTGCTGATTGTTAGAGATTGGTTGAGGCAGCCAACGTCTGGGGAGAAGGGAGGTAAGATATTTCATCACATATGGAAGCTTTGCCGCTTCTCCGTTACCACGAGATAAAATACTCTTAGGTAGGCGAATTAAAGCGCTAATGTCCTATCCAGAGAAGTTTGAAGTGTCGGTGTTAACTCCTTTTTGTATAATTCTGTGTGGTTTTATTAGAACATCAAAATGAAACATATTAACAGGAGCTGGGGATAAACCGAAAAAATGTATCCAAACGTGGGTCAGACAGCAGCGCTCTAGGCACGGGAAGCTCTCACAAGAACAGTTGTTCCCAGTATTAAGACTGTAACTATTCACGGCCTGATGATGTTTCATAAAATGTTCTATATGGCATGTAATAATTTGGTGGAAAGTGTTTTTATTTTTGTGGGTTTTTTTTTTTTTGCTGTAACAATGGAAGACCATAGAGGCCTTTCTATTAGAGAGATATTTTAATGCAAACATAATAAAACTCAGCGATGGTTGAATATGTTCCGAGGTTACTGCTGCCGCCTCGATTATTTCTCTGCATGGGTGCTAAAATATTATTATATTGGTGCAACGCGTGTATCGCTGTAAATTCTGGTTACTGGCCTTGCGGGGTGGATTTAAAGTTGGTGCAGACATCCCTAGATGCTTCAAGAAACCTTTTTATAAAAGACAGATGCCCGTGTAGAGCCTTAACATTAGTATGCCTCGCTGGCCTCTCCAGATGGTTTGCAGATAAGTTTCTTATCTTCATATCTTAACCTGCTTTAATAAAAAAGGTGGTGTCTGTTCAGGCAGCAGATTTTAAGGCCTCTTTTCAGCTACTTTTTGGGGTTACTTCTGCTGTCAGGAACATCTACTAGTTGGATACTAATGGCCGCACATCATGGATTTTATTATAGGTCTAATTTTTTTTTACCTGGTATCCTTGAGTTCCTCTCGTGCTCTCTGATGTCTTGTAAATACGAAGGTCTCATTCATGCTAAGGATACACAATTTATCTGGCATCGGCTACATAGAAAGATGTTTATTTATTTAATCTGTGACCTTTGAAGGTTGTGACTGGTGGTCCTGTGGATGATCAGTGGCCCTACTATAGTTATTTACACAACGTTCATTTAATTACCAATTCAACGTTCTTGATCCTGGTCTTTCCTTTGTGGTGGCTGTTCCTCTCCTGCGTGTCGCTTTAACGTGCCTCTTCAATGGCATTCAGGGGGAGGGAAATGACATTTCCTGTATTGTTTCCCATCTGAAACCACACTCGTTGTGTCACTACGTAAGAATATTCCAAATGGGGTACTTGGGCAAGTACCTGATGAGCCACTTGTATCCAGGTTCCCGCAATGATATACTTTTTTGCACAGAACAAATACAAAGTATCTTATCAAAGAAGTAATTGTTCTCTGTGCTTTAGCTTCTGCTTTAAAGGAATAGTCTTGGCTTTTTGTTATGACCTTTTAGGTAAATGCTCTCCCCTTTCTCTGCGGACACCTTCTGGGCAAGACACTCTGCAGTCTCTATCTTCTAGGTGGCACATTGGTTTGCTTAGGGCAGCTTTCCATCATCACCGACTGCTGGACACAGGGCTCAACATTAACGCTATGGGAGATAATAGTGAGTGAATGAAACTCCATTTGTTTCTCTTTGAAGGGCATGCACGAGACAAACATTTGTCTGGCTGATGGCTATAAAAAAAATCTGTTCCTTTAAGGGGTAAGAGTGGTAGTCCCCTGCATAAACGAGGGAGTCAATATCTGATTCTTCTAGGAGCTCAAGCAAATGTAGCATCTGATCTAATAGCCTGGTCTATAGTACTATGTTTAACAATATAGGGGCCCATACACAATCATTTTAAGGGCCATGTGTCTGGCATGAGTGGTTTAAACCATCTGTTATTGGACCTACCTTTTTAAAACTCTGAATTTGTCTCGATCCATGGACGTTCGATGTCTCGGTCAACGTTCTTTTCTTTAAGGTTTTATTAAGATTACCCAGAATTTTGCCTTTTTAAAAACTATGCTCTTTAGTTCTCGATCTCGGTGCATGAATGGGGTATTTGTTTGTAAACTTAATCCATATTTTATTCCACAAAGCTCTCTAACCTTCTTGCGTCTAACCTATTGCGCTAATCTTTTTTTTGTTTCAAAGCCACACACAAAGAAACATTGTATTGGTCTGTTTTGGAAAGACAATTCTTTGGATGTTTTCCCCCTTTAATATGCCACTGTACTCTGCGCTATTCTGCCCCAGGCGTGTACTAAAGCCCTCCTAAATACTCCACTAAGGCAGAAGACGAACACATGGCCTTGCATCTCGCTTCTTCCTACTTGGAAAGCAGTTACGTTTGTTGTGACTCATGTTTTAATAGATAAAAAGGGGGCCTATGCAGCTTAATTCTCCAAATGCTATAATCCATTCCTTCTCCCAAGGCCATGAAAGGAAAAACAGAATTTTTGTTGGCTGAAGGCACACCAGTTGCTCTCTCGCTCTCTTCTAATGCACTCTCTTCAAAGCAAAAGCTCTGACGGTTATTTTTACACTGCAGCATGCAAGCGAGAGCGCTGCTCAAGGTGACTCCTGCCGAGCCATTTAAGTTGTCAGAATAAAGCCATTAGTCTGCAGAAATGACGCAACCGAACCGCAGCTCTCTGCATTCGGAATTATTGATTTTCTTTGAGGTCATTTACACGATATTTCTCTCTGATTATCATATTGCTTTGATTTGGAGCATTTGACCGAATTAACATGAACCCTTTGGGAGGCTGCAAAAAATAAATAAATGTGCAATTGTTCGCGGTAATGTGTAAAATTATATATGTACATAGTATAATGTACATAGTCCCAAATTACTTTATTGCTCCAAAGGACTTCTTGAGAGTCTTAACTCAGAAAAAGTGAGTAACCAATCAGGATCGGCGGAAGCAAACTTTGGTGAATGACGGAGCGATGGGTAGAGTGCCGATATCTTAAACTGATGGACGGGTTATAGAAAAAGATCCTTTTAATACCCTGACTTCAGAGCCTTATCTTTTGCTGCGTGAGACCCATGTGTTGTAGGTCTTCAGGTCCTGTCGTATTCTCGGATACGCCTTCGATACTCTACTAGTCGTGTCTTTGCGTCTAGTCCTTGCAGGCTGTTTCTGAAAAAAAGGGCTTAAGCTTTAAGTCAGTGTCTTGACGTGGACTCCTCGCGTTAACCATGCATTATACAGGGCCAGCTCAGCCTTTTGAATGAGATGCTCACTAGGATAGGCTCTTGGTGTTGCAAACTCTACTCTCTAGTTAATGTTCACCCTCGCTTTAGAGACTAAACTATCCATGTCTCGTGTTAACGCTATGTTGCTGGTATTTCTGGGACACGTACGTTTCGCTTGTTGCTGACCAGCACATGTTAAATCTGGATAATCTGAGTTTGTTTGGGATTTAAGCACCTGTTTACACTTTGCGCTATCAGAACAGTGTGTGTTTCTTTAAAAAACACAAAACATTCTACTGGATTCAAACTGCTGCCAAAAAAGTAAAAACTGGTAAAGTAAAACTGCTGGCACCAGTCATCCAATGCAAGAACCTTTCTGTAGTGAGATATTATCATATATATATATATATATATATATATATATGTGTGTGTGTGTTTTTTGTTTGTTTGTTTTTGGTATGTAGATCAGATTTAGGAGTTTGGACTTTGAGTTTGTTCTGTTTCACACCTGAACTGGCCTCAGCTCTCCGTTTTGTTGTCCTCCCCTTATTACACAAATCCAGACTTGGCTGATGGTAACTGTAGTGTAATAGGTGGAAGACATCTTCGATATACCTGAGATGGAGAGAAACTATTTTTATGGTTATATAGAGGAGCAGCAATGTTTTTTGGCCCAGGCTGGTTTGGGCTACAGGTCCAGGGGCAGATTGCCTCTTTGTGCTGCTCCTCAATGAGTCTTTTACAGGCCAGATCCCTGCTTTCCCCAGGCGGCCCATCGGCACAGGCCAGCATAGACTGCATCCGAAGGCATAGAGGTGGTGGCTGAGGGTACTGCCTTGGGTCAGGCCTAGGGCAGCACCTGAGGCAGTTACAGCTCTGCGTGTCAGCATTTGTGATGGAACCCCTGGCTCATTTGTTTGGGATTTTTTATGATAGATGCAGATTATAAAATAAAACAGATGATTTACAGTCTCTAGATTTTGATAAAAAGTAAAAACTTCTTACTTTGGGACTTGTGACCTTAAACGAAATTCCCATGTGCACCACAAATCCACACTTGTGTTTTTGTAGAACTCTGAGTGATGAGGGTATCCATCATCTCTACCCCTGGTAGTCCAGGCTACCCAGATTCAGAGTATTCATTTGGCAACTCTAGTACCGTTTTGCGTGTCGCAGGGATAGTAGTTTAATAATTTAAAGACGGTGACTTGAAAGCCAGCTCCAACTATATCTTGTGGCCACCTACTGTGTACTTTTACCTTCTTTTGTACTTAAATATTAACATTCCTGATGGCGGTAAACACCGGAACCCTTCCCAGAAGTATTTGATGTCAACATTTTTTGCTTCATTCAATGTTTTTGATTGAATGGTTAATTTGCACATGACACAAAAAGCAGTTACTGATTGGGTGGTTGCTGTAGAAACTGAAAAGGACTTTTCACAATTATCTGGGTTGATTTTGTGCGATTAAACCTTGAGAGGAAAAGAATGCCTGATCTGTTTTAGCTGAACATTCTTTAGGAGAAAGCAGTCTGTTTTGAATACGTGGAACAGGGCTAATAATAATAACTATACTATTATTATTTTAAGATCTGTAAAGAGTTGCAACTACATGCATATATATATATATCTATCTATCTTCTGGCCCTGCCATAGTCTTGATCACTGGTATTGCTGTTGGGCGATTGAATGGGGTCATGGTTTCGCATCTGTTGGCTCCATGTTGGAGGATTCTAGACGTCTCTGCGCTTTACCCCAAAACAGGCAGGTTTCAAGAATCCCCTCATGTGCACGGCTGACACACTGATTGATGTACCAGCGCCTATTCTCGGAGGACCCTGAGGCCGTGTAGTGCCCATGCAGATTTCGGCACTCTTGAGCTGGACCACCAGGTGCAGGCGACTATAATATCCGGCGTCCAGTCTGATGCTGCTGCGTTGAGGGTTTATTTTAGGTTGGCCATTTTAAATGAGCATTTATTCTTCATTGTAATAAAACTCAGCAATACTAAAAATACAGAAGAGCCCCCGTCCCAACATATGTTTGCGTACTTTCCCTCTGCTGAGGCTTAGATGTGTTTTTAAGGATTCTTTCCTGTGTAGGAAATGACTTCGCTCCTACTTTGTAAGTAGACGTTTAGTAGAAGCCTTTTTGCGGCCAATAAAATGCATTGTTCTGCTCTATAGCTACAATTTCTTTTCTTTCCTTATTAAAGCACAGATAATCAGATTGTATTTAACATTATAATCCCCCCCCCCCCCCCCCTGTGAGGTTTTTCTGTGCCTCGTTTATTCAGACTTTTGGTGGAATTGCTTTGAGACATAAGGTGCCAGACTGTGGATCCCAGGTTTGTCTGCCGCTTTCCTTTCGTAGTCGCTTTCTCTTGGTTGAGAAAATGACGCGCTCTACGTGGAATGCTTAGGATTGTCCTCGGCCGTAAACGCAAGGAGGACTTTATAATAATGGAGTCCCTGATTTACAGCTTGGTGTTTCATAGACTTTAATATTTTGGATGACTGCTTCTGTTTGCTGATTTTATCCATCAAAGAGAAAAATTATCCTGGATAAATAAACCACTTTTAAGATACTTCTAGAATGCGTTCTTGGAATTTCAATCTGTGAAATAAAAAAAAAATTAACAAAACACCCGATCAGCGGTGCTTTTTATGTTCTTCCTGTGATTTTGTGGAACTGAAAATTGTAGCTTTTAATGATAAATGGTGGTTTATGCAGTTTGTTACAAGCTAGCCTTGTTTTCTGGTGGATATACTGTATGATGCGGACATAATCCATCAGATGACAATTGTGCTGCCAAAGAAACGTGCCCTGCGCACCCGGCAAATCACAGGAATGATCAATAATGTTGATTTCATAACTATTCTAAACAATGGGTGCAATTTTTTTTTTTCTAGGTATGTCATGGCATTCATAATGTTCATCGGTCAAGCCAGACCACGGTGATCTGTTCACTCATTCATAGATGTTAGTGTATGTTTGAAACTGCTTATGAGTTAGTGCAAACTACTTTGTCCTTGGTTTAAAAAAAACACTTGCCTTGGTACAGAAATAGACCTGGTAGGTCATGAAGCGGCCCAAAATTTTTGGTTAACCTTTGGTCAGTTCTTTGACCATGACCTCACCTTACATTCATACAGTTAGCTGTAAGAGTCGGGTAAGCTTTCAGGAACGTAAAAGGGTCTTCATTTAGGTGGAATGAACATCTAAATCATGAAGTATGCAATGGTCTATACTTAATATAGAAAGTTTACTGACCTACCATCAAAAATAAAGTGGCCCTCCTTCCATGATAGGCTTCCCCTTTTCGTTTTCTCCAATGCTTTCATGCTCTATACAATTAAAGCGTATCATTAACTAATTTAATTTTTCATTCATTCCGTTACACTTAAGGGGTAAGTTCTACAAAGCTCACTGATGTGCTGAAGGCTTAGTAGGTAGGTCAGCCATAACAACCCTTGTGCCTTCTAGGTGGCCGTTATTAGAGTAACACCATTCATTTGGGGTCATGGGCTATGAAGAAAGTAAGTTTAGCGAATGTCTTGGATCTTTCCAAAGTTGAAAAGTGGTGGCTTGGAACCTATTGCCGTTGGCTGTGGATGTCTGTATAGAGTCTTTAAGTTGATTTTCTGTGCACGATGCATTCTATTTGCCTTTGGCTGTTTCGCACTCTATTTAACTTGGTTTTTGGAGATCTACATAGACAAAATGTCTCATTACTTCTCCTTTTAAAGTGGGAGAGTTCTCCACATGTTTCCAATCAATTTCCAGCTGTGTCAGCTGCTGTGATGTCATAAGAATGCCTGTACTGGAACTTCCCTTTTTTTTATCTTCTATTTCTTTTAACAATTGAAATTGTATCATGAAAAATTGATTATGAAGGTAGAAGGGGGTGTCCATCAAATCTAATTTTCAATGAAAATGAGATGTCTGTAAATTATAACAAAGAACAGATGCACTGAATAAAGCCACATACAAAGTTTTAATCTTAATTCTTGGTAAAGTAGATTGGTTTGTTTCAGTAAATGTAGTGATGTTGTGGGAGATCTGATGCTTCTATAAAATGTTTATAGCAAATATATATATATATATTTTATTTTATTTTTTTTCTTCTTATGGCATACATTTCTTTTTGTGACCATTTAGTATTATGCCTTTTTGTCTTTGGGATAAAATGATTCATTTCTTTCTACCTAGTTTTGAGCGGATGTTTTGCAGGGGGTGGATTGCCACTCTGGTGACGTGGCAATCCAGCCAGTGAAAGAGAACACTTTTTGTGGACAGCCTTGATCAAATCCAGATGTTGAATCCAATCTCTTCCAGCATCAGAATATGGTCTTTCAACTGCTCTCTGGATCTTTCTGTGGCTTCCGTGCTTTTTGACTTGTTTGTTTAACCCTTTCTGGAACGCTAGTGTTCCATACTGACTGCTACTCGGAAACGTGTTCATTGTAGAAGCTTGGATAAGATTTAAAGAAAACTCCGTTTGGTCTTGTAGCTGTCTCTGGCTCGGAGAGCTGCCAAAAAAGTGTATAGAGGAAAACTGATTCCCCATGCATGTTGGGGGGGAGCTGCATATGTGTGTTTCACATGTTCTACATATAATAAAAAGTCACATTTGCTACAGTAATCCACTGGTCAGTGACTTAACTTCATGGTCTTCCCGGGGGGCTTCTCCTGGAAGGAGGGAATGAGTTGCATCATGTTAAATGGTTACATCCATGTTCCTGTTGGTCCTCCACTTGTCCCTTACCAAGTTTATCTGTTCTAGATTAACTAATCCTTCCTTCTGACTTCATCAAGGTCCACTCTTACTTAGTGTCTGAAGTCTTACTCGTGGCCTGAATCCGTCATACAACAGAAAGTTACAGGAAAGCATTTTGAAGGGCTATCGGTCTGGATGCTTTGCTATGTTCCAGTTAGACAACCTTAACGCTTTCAAGTAAGAATAAAAAAATAAATAAATAAAAAAATCCAAAAATCGGGTTACGTCTACCGGTTTCTAGGTTGTCTGAATATGTCCAGATGATGGTTCAACTGCCTGGTTGAGTGGTTGTCATCTTTACACCCCCCTCCCCAAATCTTTTAATTGGAAACAAATATGGACTGGACTCCAAACATGTCTACTGGCCCTAGAGTACCATGTAGATGGTAGTTCTTGCCACACTTTGCCATGCCCTCTTATTGGTGCGTTGTCTTATTTCCTCCTGATTTGTCCAGTGTGATCCATGTGTAGACGCTATAGGTAAAGTCCTCTGGATTGGAGCAGTGTTTTAAACTATTATATGCCTGCCTTAGGAGCCTGTTCCTCCATGCCAGAGATGGCTGTTCTATGTGGATTTTGTCCGGGGATGGCTGAATATGTAATAATGTGCATTTAAAATGTTTTGGGTTTCCTCCAAAGAAGCATTTTCTGTATGAAAATTGGATGTCTTTCTCATGGCAGGAAGGACACTGCAGTAATAACGCTCTTAGTTATTGCCCTCTTGGTAATTCCTCATAATCTTGGCACCAGGTCTGGAAACTGTTGGAGAAGCTTACAACACCTAGAGCTGTTGCTAGGAGCCATACTTGGGTTTTTCAAGGTGTCTTTGTAGTCACCTCTTTATCTGGTTATTCCACAAAACCTCCTCGCACAAATCTCTTCTGATTAAAATACCAGCGAGGAGGGACCTGTAAAAAATGATCCAGCAAAGCGATTTGCAGTGCCCTGATGCCTTCTTATTAAAATACTGCTAATAAAACTGCTACAGTGCCAGAACTCTTAACGTGTGTCTTTGTAGACCTAATCCGTGACTTGGTATCCCTGGCATTCGCAGGGATTCTATTATTACAAAGCACTTGAATGAGCAGCTCCCTAAATTAGGGCATAATGCAATGAGACGGAACTTTGCCAACATTTTACAAGGGTTAATTTTTCCATAGCGGAGTGCCAGAAGGAATTCATATAATTAAAGTGCTGTCTACCGGGAGTCCTGAGTTGGTTGTTGGTTTTTCAACCAAAGTATTAAGACTGACCATTGATGTCTACAAAAAAAATCTGCAAAGGGGGTACTGATTCGATATGCTTTCCAATTCAGCCATTTACGTGACTTGCTTTACTTCAACAAAGTTATCAGTTTGTTTTAACTGTGTTTATGATTACTAAAAATCCCCTCTTCACCATCGTACCTGCTGGCTCCCTATGTGGTTCCATCACCCGTCCATTCCTGGGGTAAAGTCCAAGGCAGAGGGCATATTTACTGCACCTACTGAATGGAATTTCTGCTCAGTGTTGGGAGTCATGACCATGTGTTTTTTTTTTTGTTTTTTTTGGTGTTGGCATCTAAATATCAATACGTTTTTATATTTCCATTGTTAAGCAACGTCGGGGAACCTGTTACTTATTCGCTATTTTGAATATAATTTGTTCTTGGCATTTTTACATGCATGATTTTTTTTTTTTGATTTTTTTTTTTTTTTTTTCCCTTCTCAATTTGCTTGTTACTGGCAGGCAAATAACTATAATTTCACTGCCTGGAAGTGATGCGGCGCAGTCGGTGTAATAAAACGCGCATATATCTCCTTTTTGTGGCCAGGATGTAAGGAATGTGTTTTTTATTTTTTTAGGTTTGTGGAACTGGCTTTTGATTTTAGCTGCATTTCATTAGATTAATTCTGTCCTTTTATTAAGCCTGCCTTTTCCTAAAATGAATGGTTGTGTTTGTTTTCTTTTTTTGTCTCTTGGATACTTCCCTTGCCTTTTTTAGTAGCCCAATCGGGTAAAAAAAATAATTAAGAACGTCACTGCTCCAATGGATCTCTGGAAATAGGCTACCATCAAAGTACTAAACTGAGTTGGTCTTGGAATACTTCCCATGGGCTTTACCATCTTATTCCTCATTATACATTTGGTACTAAAACAGGGTAAAAAAAAATAGTTTGTTTTTTTTCTTGGCCTCCATTTTTTTTTTTTTTTTTTTTATTTTGTTTTGCTTTGGGGACAAGACTACGGAGTGAGTGCAGTATGAAACACTTATAAATATTTGCAGTTACAGATTGTGGTTTATCCCTTTTCCCTGTCAATAAATCAAGTAATGCCGGCTGTATCTCTGCTGTCTGTGTGGCTAGAGATTGGCATCTCGGCTATCATCAGCCGTATTGATCTTGTGTTATCTACTTTGCACCTGATAACTGGAGAACTAACAGGGGTTCCACAACAGCCCCTCATAGGAAAGCGGCTCCTTTCTAACTATATAGGGTCATTTACAGGAAACGTTTATTGTTGGAAAGGAGCCGCTGTGCTTATAGGGGGCTGTTGTGGACTCCCTGTTAGTCCTCCAGTTATCAGGTGCAAAGTAGATGGCGAGATCAATACAATGCTTGATGGTAGCCAAGATGCCAATCTCTAGCCGCAGAGAACAGCTGGAACAATTTTACTTATTGAGACAGATATGGGATAATGTCAGATGTTTACTGTGAATGTGTATATTGCATAGGAAAGCAACCTTGTTGACTTTTATTCATTGTGCCATTAAATGGTGGTCCGTTCAGGCCACTGGTGGCACCAATTCGTAGGGTTTACCATTGGACACTTGGCTTACTATACCTCAGTCTTTCAAATGGAATGCTTTTGCAGCTAACCTTTAATAGAAACTTATTTTGTTTTTGTTTGGGGAAAAAATGATAAATTATTTTATATAAAGTCTTGGTTGATGTGAAAAATTAGGTATTGATGGCATTTTGCTATAAGAATATTTATAGTCCGTTCAGGGTTATTTCTGATTTCAATTGATGAAAATTGTTTTCTATTTCTTTAAAAAGTAATTTAATAAGTACTGTTTTCTCTCCTGACACTATCAGGATGGGAGTTTGCATTTCATTCATGTTATTATTTATTCCTTTCTTTAAATTTAGCCTGGCTTCATCTTGCGCACGATTCCTACTGCATAACAACTGGCCAAGAAATCTTATTGGTTTAGACCAGCATTAAATTAAGCCGTCTAACAGAAATGTTTTATGGAAAAGCACTACATTTTATCAAATTAGCAGCTGTGGTACAACTCCGGCATGAAAATGTCTCAGCGGAAACGTAATCTCTTGTGAAAACTTGGACTGGCGATAAAATGGGACAAACATGACTTGCATAAAAAAGCCAAATATTGCACTCAACATTCTACCCAATTCCTCCTCTGTTCTCATGCAAAGAGTAGAAAAGGATTATGCGTTTTAAGAAATGTGATTGGTACCGCCTTGAAATGCATAGTATTACAGGCTTTTATGTTTTATTGATTAAGACATAAAAATTGGACAAGTTATAAATATTTAGAAGCCATCTGAGGGCTTGTACACCAATCCCATTTCTACACAGTCAGTACCCAGTACTCATTCCGCTTTCCACCAGTGGGTAAAGGGGTTCTGTGTCACATTAAGTTGCACAATCATGTGTAGGTTGAATACCGTATTTGCTCGATTATAAGACGAGGTTTTTTCCAGAGCAAATGCTCTGAAAAATACCCCTCGTCTTATAATCAGGGTCGTCTTATAATCAGACCTCAAATAGGTCTGATTATGAGACTAAGATCCAGATCCCCCGCAGCGATGCAGAGGACCTGGATCCTCCTGTGTTAACCCCCCCCCAACTTACCGGTGCTTCTGAGTCCCCGGTGCTTAGTCCGGGCTGCGTGTAGAGCTCTACACGATACAATCGCGTAGAGCTCTACACGCTTCCCGGACTAAGCACTGGGGACCCAGATGCAGGGGACCTGGATCCTCCTGTGTTAACCCCCGACCCAACTTACCGGTGCATCTGAGTCCCCGGTGCTTAGTCCGGGCTGCATGTAGAGCTCTACGCGATATAATCGCGTAGAGCTCTACACGATACAATCGCGTAGAGCTCTACACGCTGCCCGGACTAAGCACTGGGGACTCAGAAGCACCGGTAAGTTGGAGGGGGGGGGGCATAACACAGGAGGATGCAGGGGACCTGTATCCTCCTGTGTTATGCCCCCTCCAACTTACCGGTGCTTCTGAGTCCCCGGTGCTTAGTCCGGGCAGCGTGTAGAGCTCTACGCGATTGTATCGTGTAGAGCTCTACGCGATTATATCGCGTGGAGCTCTACATGCTGCCCGGACTAAGCACCGGGGGCTCAGATGCAGGGGACCTGGATCCTCCTGTGTTATGCGCCCCCCCAACTCAGAAGCACCGGTAAGTTTGGAAGAGGGAGGGGGAGTGTTAAATGGGGGGTGTAAGGCATTTCTGGAGGCAGAGTGCTCTGTGAAATGCTTTTTAACCCCTTTAATGCCACTCTGCCTCCTGAAATGCCTTAAACCTCCCTATATGCCATAATATGCCTTTTAATCCTCTAAGTGCCAGAGTGGCATATAGGGTTAAAAGGCATATCATGGGGCACAGTGGCATATAGGGTTAAAAGGCATATTATGGGGCACTGTGGCATTTAGAGGGTTAAAAGGCATATCATGGGGCACAGTGGCATATAGGGGGTATAAGGCACTTCTGGGGCAGATGTGCATAACTAGGAGGCAGGTTGGAAAATAGAAGGAAATAAAACCAAAATATTTTTCTCAAGCATAGCTTTTATTAAAAAAAGTGTTTAAATGAATTAAAATTTACTGGTAAAACTTTTTTCCTATAGGGTCGTCTTATATTCAGGCTTTTTCTTTTTTTCCTAAATTAATATTAAGATTTGGGGGGTCGTCTTATAATCGAGCAAATACGGTATATTATGTATATTATAAATCTGCAATAATGTTTTTGGTTTCTGGTTCAATCTATGCCTAGAGTCTGGGTTTTGTCTGGGTGATCTACATTGTCATTGTGTTGAAATGCAAAAGATAAGCAAATATCTACAGTCCAGGTGTTACTAAAGGATTCAAGACCCACTTCTAATAGCATACAATAAGACATTGATATTTAATAATCATTTGGAGAAGTTTTTGTTCTTGGCTGCCAAATTATTCCACAGCTTTTATTCCTGCAGGGGAATATAACGTTAGAAAATTACACATTTATTTCATTTGTAATACTCTTTGCTATGCAGATGTCAAGAAAGACTGGTCTGATCATGCCCTATGGTGGGAGAAGAAGAAAACCTGGCTTCTGAAAACTCATTGGACCTTGGACAAATATGGCATCCAAGCAGACGCCAAACTGCAATTCACCCCACAGCACAAACTGCTCCGGCTGCAGCTACCAAACATGAAGTATGTGAAGGTGAAAGTAAACTTCTCGGACAGGGTCTTCAAAGCTGTTTCAGACATCTGCAAGACCTTCAGTAAGTAGAGTACTCCTCCACCTCTCATTGTAATGCAGCCAGCGTTCTGCAGACCTGCCATATGTTGGTTAGGATGGATCACATTAGCAAAGAGATGTTTACTGCTGTAGTGCATGTCAACAAGTAGGTAGGAGACCAAATAACACAGAGTTGTAGAATCTCTCAAATCAGCAAAGTTCTTGCTCCTTGGCCCTCTAATCCTTTAAAGGTCATGTGATCGGGCATGGGGGCTTTACTGATTTCCATTGGGATGCACTGAATACTTTTGGAAGTGCTAATTGATTTCATCCAAATGTTGAGCTCAATGGCTTCTTTCTTCCTGTTTTCGGATCTGTTAGAATAGACGTCTTGCTTCTGCTGACGTTCTGATGTACTGTGCACGACTTGGACTACGTACACATACATTTTAAGATTTTCCTTTATAATTTAAGAATTTTCTCTAATTACGCTTGAAGGAATATAATGTGATGAAGTGTTTAAAGGAAAACTGCCCGAAAAGCACCTAATTCCTATTATAAAATGGGCGATGTGTCCTGCCAATAGTGCAGACCAAAAACAGAAGAACAAGGTAAAAATTGTAAAATATGTGTTAAAGGCTGCGCTAGTGAATGAGCTTTAGCAGAACAAGTTAGCTGGCTGTTGGGTTCATGTCTATAAACTCTGTCGGTCTGCACGTGTATTGATCCTGGGGGTGGTTGTAGTGATTAAAGTAAAAGCGTTGTAATGCCAATAAGTCTATTACAATTCAAGTCTGTTAAACTGATCAATTCCTCCTGAGTAGCCTTCCTATCGAGCCGCTTTCAATACAGCTAATTGTGCGGAACAGTAACTGTAGTGGAAAACAGATACTTTGTTTCAAGCAGCAAGACCCTTCTTTGTGAATGGAAAGCCTCACAGAAGCGGATTGTTGACAACAATATCCTTACTATTAGCTGACCTTCTACAGTTCCTGAAACTGTTAATGTGTAACACTCCCCCCCCCCCCCTGAATTTTTTTTAAAAACCTGAATATTTTGCATTCCAGACCTCAAGAATGTATTTTTCTTCTTCTTTAAGCTAATCTTAATTGTAAGTGTTCTCATTTGCACAATATTTCTTAAGTAACGCAATCCTTTTGCAATCCGCACATTCCTAATGGATGTCATTTTTTGCGTAAGATGTTGCACTCCTAAATATTTTTTATATGTAGTTTTACAAGCTGTGTGATTTTGGGTTTGCTGTTACAGACCTCACATACACTCAATAGGCTATTAGTAATTCTAATATGTAGCAGCTCTAGTACATATTGTATAGTGGCATACAGTGGGCTTTAAATGAGATCTGCAAGTAAACCAAAGCTCGGCAGGTGATCCAATCTTAAAGAAGTTTTTAAATCAGAGTACTGTGGCACACATCTGGCATAAGGTTGCATATATCTTTTTAACCCTTTTAGTGTAGAAAGAATAATAATGGGTTTGTCACTCGTGGGTTAGGATCCAACCTTTGATGGCTCTCCTGTCCTCCTGCCCCCCCCCGCCATGCACTGCTCCAGTCCTGTAATGCTAAAGACGCTCGAGCATTCTCTGGTTACTGTTATTTTTGGAGATGTCCCTCTGATCGATTACACGCTTCTGTTTATCCTATAACTACCTCTGTGTTTCCAGACAGTCCTGCTCCACTGGGATCTCTTCCTTTTAAATCCCATTATCAGAAATGCAAACGCTCGGTACAAATCTGCTGTTCCTGCATTGCAGACAAGGGTGATTGAGGTTTTTAATCTTGTCATGGCTCTTCTAATAAGACTCTTTAGCTTGCTTTTTTGTAAATAAGGCCATAATAAATATATATAAACAGTAAGTGGTAAAGCAAGCCCTGGCCCCCATGGCTCTTTATTAATACTGTCCTGTAGGGCAAGGGGAAGTTCTGTGGCACTATGGCTGTAGGACATACATTGTAGGAATTAACGCATGACACTCCCATAACGCTTGTAGCCTTGGTAGGCCTATTGCCTGGCATTGGTTTACTACCAGTCTACTGATAGCAGAAAAACTGCTGATACAAAAGCCTAGTGCCCTAGTCCAAAAAATAACCCTACATAGGCCTGGAATGGACTCCGATATATAACACCTCTGTGCAAAACTATCGCAGCCAAGAGAAAATATCTTTTCTACTATATTGACTACCTTATGGGAATGAAAGGTTCCTCTCTGGAACAGGGTTTGGGGTGTACTTAACTTACCATAGTACATCACATGATACAAAAATATCTTTCTTATAAACCATACTCTGCTCTGGACCCAGGAAGCCCATTAGCTAAACAGCTGCCTTTCAACAAAGGTTATGAAGAGGGTTTTATGGTTTGTCAGACCGATAAGTAAACTATCTTTATAGGTCTCATGGTCGGTCAGTAGAGCAATATGATCAGCGTTCCCTACGTTATTCCTTGTGATGCAAGCATCAAGTAGAAGTGTTTATAAAATGCTTCTCTTACAAATGAGACTTCCAGTCCAGGGTTATTAGACTAGTGGAGATATGCAGTAAATATTGGTGTTCCCACTTGAAATTCCACATAAAAATTGTGCTTTAAAGTTCTTCCTAATCTTTATGTGAATGTATAAATAGATGGCGCTATCCCCAGTTTATGCCTCCTTCCCTTCCGTAGACTCTGCGCATGAACATACATCAGGACAGCATTGTATACACAAGGCAATATATATATATCACCTGGACACACCGGTTTTCGATAACCAATTAAACTGATTTTTCTTTGAGGAAGGGCACAGGCATGAATTGAATGTTGTACCAAAACTGGAGGCAACAATTGAGGTACAATTGAGTTGCATCTACTTACCTTCTGTGGATCACCAAGAAAGGTGTCATTCTGGTCACATGGGGTGCTCGGTCTGCACAAAAAATAGGCATAAGAAATAACATTGTGAAGCTAATTTCTCTACAGTTACAGCTCCCCACTGTAAGTTATTTTTTTTTTTTAAAGGTTCCACATGTTTCATATCTTGTATTCACTTCTGTCAAACTAGCATTGTAGAGAAATTCAGCAGATGTGTCCAACTTTTTTTTTTTTTTTTTCCTTCTTTCAAATGTTGCAGAAGTCAATCTTCTTTCCCCATAAAAGGATGTGAAATGTTTTCTTAGTTTTGTAATATTTGCCCAACTTTTTTTCCCCCTCTCCCTAAGGTTGATGTTTTATTGCCAGTTAAAATATACTAACTTTTCTGCCTTCATCGGACATTGACCTGAGAAATAATGTTTCTGCTGTTGTGAATGACGTTTTATGGCATTGCCAATTGAATGCTATTGAATTTAGAGTGAAAAAAGCCAGCTGTGTTGCCGTTTGTTGGTTTAACAGACATGAACATGTAGAAGTGCATCTGTAGGTGCTGTTGGTAGGGCATGCTCTTTCCAAAGCATTGGAAACATTCCTTATAGGCGGTTCTAGTGTTACTGGCTCTTTCCCCCACCAATACAATGTTTCCAACAGATCATGGCGTTGCTGGACTGAGACTAAAAGTTTAGCTGTTTAAAATGCCCCTGCCACCAGATATTCTGTAGCTGTCTGAGAAGCGTTTTTCTTTTTGCCCTAGGTGCTTTAAGGCTAGTACTTTACGTACCCTGTCCATTATGGAGGCCTCTCCACTTCATCCTGGGCACAACATATCAGTGTAAACCATTCAGTCCTAAGTACATCAAGCTTTGTATAAAAAGTTAAAGCTGAATTAATAACATTGCATTTGATGTTTGAAGTCCTCTCCAGCAGCCACTGGCTCTCTCAATGTGGAGATATATATTGAAAGTCAAATAAAGGGTGATCTTCTGGCTCCTCCAGAAGACTACCACCAGGGGCAGCTAAATGTACAGGTAGCATGTACTTCGCGTGGGTACTCAGATTTTTAATTAAACTTTAGCTGTGGATTCTCACCAGGTCCAGGGGATCACAGCAAGTCACCATATCTTGAACTTTTTTTAATTTTTAAAAAAATGTTTTAATTCCACCCCTGTAGACATCAGACATCCTGAAGAACTTTCCCTTCTTCGGAAACCAAGAGATCCTACCAAGAAAAAAAAGAAAAAGATAGATGAGCAGAGTGAAGATAATATTCTTGAACTTGAGGGACCTTTACTGACTCCAGGATCTGGTGAGTAAAATGTTTGGCTACACAGCACCAAAATAGATATGCGTATAGTACTATACTGAAAATCATGCATTTCCTTCATTCTGTTAAAGACTTTGGCATGTTTTCATCTGAAGACTAAGACTAGTAATATATATTGTTATGGATGGGGAATCTGGAAATTTACCTTAAGGATTTAGGTTAGTCTTTGTTTCACAGAATAATTTCCAGCCTAACAAAGTGAATTTTATTGAGTGCCTCTGCATGCCACCTCCGATGTTGGCAGTAGGAACCCGGTATCCTTAATCAACCGCGGAATACTGGTTTCTTATACTAGTTCTATACTGGACTGATGATTGAAAAGATTGTTTTTCCTATTGAATCAACTTATAACGTGGCCAAGTATTAACTTTTTTTTTTCTTTGTGCCATAAAGGATTTAAAGTACCTTCCGTCTTTCCAATTCCTTCCTCATACTTCCCACTGTCCTTTTCTGTCTCATTTCCATCTCTTTCCCATCTTCTCTTTAGGCTCTGATGTTCTTTACATAGGCCCAGTCAAGGGTGAGTTCAGGGTTCTTTTCCTCTCTGCTGTGCTTTTTTTTTTTTTTTGTTTGTTTTTTTTGTTTTTACTGTACTTTCCCAAGCCTGTGTTTTCCACTTTTTATTCTTTTAAAGCATGCAGAAACTGACTTGTAATATGTGTGCCATGACTGGAAAAAAGTCTTAAAGCATGGAACCTCTTTCTTATGATTATTGGTTTCTCGTAGGGAGCATATATTCAAGCCCTGGCCTTTACAGTAAAACCATGACGCCTACGTATGACTCGCGGGATGGTAGCCCTCTGTCTCCTACGTCCGCCTGGTTTGGAGATAGTGCCTTGTCTGAAGGAAACCCTGGCATTCTTGCCGTCAGCCAACCAATAACTTCTCCTGATGTATTGGCAAAGATGTATAAACCGCAGACCCTTCTGGACAAAGCCAAAATAAACCAAGGGTAACTTTTTTTATTTTTTTTTCTTTACATTTTAATGAAAATATTTAACTCTTCATGTGTTGGAAGAGGGTTGTCTATTGACTGCACGTTAATTTTGATTTTTGTTCTTATCTCTTCTGCAGTTGGCTAGATTCCTCAAGATCACTTATGGAACAGGACGTGAAGGAAAATGATGCCTTACTACTTCGATTTAAGTACTACAGTTTTTTTGATTTGAATCCAAAGGTAATTTCTAATGCTTATCTTGGAAACCTAGAATTCGATAGCAGATAAGAACCAATTGGCCTATCTGTCCTATTATTTTGTGTTTGTTTTTTAATCTGTTCTGCAATCCTACCGCTCACACTGCCGGGCTTTCATCTAATCCATTGTATGTGTGTTTGGAGATGCAAAGGCAGGATCTAATCGGACAATAGTACTACTTGTCAATTGTAGGAGGTACCGGTCCATGGTATTCTGCACCTCTTGATGTGGCTTCATACCCTGTATTAGCATTTCCATTAAGACAGTGGTAATGCCAATATGAGTGCCATGTTGAATCATATAATGTATCCACCCAATTTACTTCCCATTGTCTATGATAAATGACAGTAATTTGTTTTTTATTCTAGAAAATGGCTAATTTTAACAAACTAAACATTTTGTTTACATGTCCCGTTTGGTGCAGATAAGAGGTGTAAAAATCAATCCAACAGAATGAGTTTGGTTAAATGTTTATGTAGGCTGTTTTACCTAATGAATGAAAGAAATCTGTGCTTACCTAAGCTTCTTCAGAGATGACAGAGATTTGCACAGGTGGCTTCCAATCTATTTAAGTGTGCAAATATACATGCAGGAAGAATTAAAAATCCCTAGATTAATGCAGTCAACACCAGGTAACCCAGTAACATTTAGCTGATTAAGAGTTATTGGTCCATGTCCAATTCTGTATCTCCAGGCAGTAAATAACTTTCTTTTATTTTTATTTTTTTGTCCCCAAACAATGGAGACATAGTAAAAGTATGTACCCCTTATAGTAAAAATAATTAAAGTATTGGATTAGAATTTGTGTGTGTGTGTATGTAATCAATAATAAGTGTAACGCAACACTTGTTTCTGTAACTTTATTGCAGTATGATGCCATTAGAATCAACCAGCTCTATGAACAAGCTAAATGGGCGATCCTCCTGGAGGAAATTGAATGTACGGAAGAGGAGATGATGATGTTTGCAGCTTTGCAGGTAAATAAGGAAATATGCTTGGTCTGTAGAAAAAAAAAAGAAAGTCTGTTAGCATGTTTAAATTGCCTGTTGCATCCTGTGACTTCCTTATCTGTTATAGGAAGGGCAGCTGGTTCTTTGTCACGCTGGAAAAACAATATGATGTTTCTGTTCTGTCTGATTTAAAGCCCTTGCAGTGTGTTTGGGCTCTTCTTCCAAATACTCAAGAAATGTGGGTTAGCCTTTTTTGCGTACATAAGGTTATTGAACTCTCTGGCCGCGAGCCTGCAGCACGTCTAAAGACCTCCAGAATATTTTCAGATTTCCTAATGTTGCTAAAATTAGCAGATGTTTTAACTCCTTAACTATATATAGAAATAAATGAAACTGTATGTTCCACAGGCAGGGTCTTTAAAACATATGTCTACATATTTCCCTGAAAAGTAATTGTGTGTGTGTGTATACCATGTTAGCTCTATTATAACGCAAGGGTTTTTTCCCCAGAAAAAAAACGACCTTGTGTTAATTGGTAATCTTTTATTCAAGCCTCAGATCCATGCCACGGCAGACTAAGCTTGTCACTTGCTCTCATCTGGTCTCAACGTCTCCCTACCTTCTCCGCTGACCACTTCCGTGTCCCTGTCTCCTCTTCCCCAGTCCTGCTTCTTCTCTTGCCACTTTGTTTTTGTCTTTGTTCCCCCCCCCCCCCCCTTCTATTTCTAGGGATATATATTTTTGTATTACCATTTTAGGGCAATAATTCTAAGTATTAAGAAGGCTTGGAAGGTATTGTACGATGGGTTGGCTAATTGGGAATTGGTGTTACTACAATGTTATGAGTCAGATGTTAAAGTTTCAGATTTCTGTGGGTTCCTAGTAAGCCATAAAGCCTAGGAATGTCAAATGAACAGTATAGGGATCACTACGCTGACATCTTTACTGCTGATTCATTCCGCTTCATTAAGGAGTCCCTCGGAATGTGAAATGTGACCCAGATGACTAGCGTAGAGCTATCACGAGATCCATTACAGTTTGTAGGCGCATTTTTTAGTCTAAAAGCATCAGCTATGGGTCTGAATCTGTCCAGTTAATTTGCTTATGTGGTGTTAAGGGCGTTCTGTGAAGGAATGGCAATCTGGTTAAATGGTGGCTTTCTTATACAGTGTGCAGCTGCAGTTTTTTGTTTTTTTTTGTGGAAAATGGCAAAGTTGTTATTTTTAAACCAAAAATAGCGTTTCTCAGTTTTCGTTGGTAACTTTAGTCCAGAGCCATTCCTCAATAAGACCTCTACCCTTGAGGCAGTCTCTTCTCAGTACCTGTATCCCTGCTGCTGCAGAGGATTTTATGCAGATGGTTCTGTATCTGCAGGGCAGATGGAGGATAAGTGGAGGGGATTCACTAATATCCTGTAGCTTTTTTTTTTTTTTTTTTGTTGGAGGACACATCTGTACCTAGTTTGCTGCAAGAGTGAGCTTGGAGTGGGGATGGATCTGGCCAGTCGGGGGATGGGTGGACAAAATAATTCTGGGTACGATATATGTGTATGTGTATATATGTATATATATATTGTGTGTGTGTGTGTATATATATATATATATATATATATATATATAATGTGTGTGTGTGTGTGTGTTTTTCTTCAACCGTGCTTGGTGGGAAAGCTTTATTTGATACATGCTTCTACGTTTTAAAACTGTCCTGCTGCTTTTCTGTTGGTATTACTTTGGCAGCCAAGCATCTGATGCCACCAAACCTTAAATAAATTGTCTACAAAGATATTTTTATAAAATGTGTCTCGTTTCAGGCTGTACTTTGGTAATGATTTGGTCTGCCTACCAAGGAACTAAATAAATATTAATCGTCCGCCAGCTGGATAGATTTGTACAAATTGTTCCTTTTTAAACTTTTCTTTCCATCTTCCACACTGGTCTAAAGCTGCTTTCTCTGGAGAGTTTCTAATTCAAACCCTTTCTTGTTACATCTGTTTTTATCCTTAAATCTGTATTCTTTTGTGTGCAAAGAAACAAAGTATCGCTGTGTGTTTCAATCTTGCGGGTTTCTTTCCCATTCCAGTACCATATAAACAAACTATCGATGATGTCGTCTGAAAACCACTACAATAACAGTGAGAAAGAGGTTGATGAGGTTGATGCAGCGCTGTCTGATCTGGAGATTACCCTCGAAGGAGGCAAAACTTCTACGATTCTGGTAAGAGTAGTTTTCACGACTTTTGTGATTGCGCTGACAAATTGGTTTGTAATTGGACTCTGTCTGTCATCCTATTTCCCCGCCATGATATATATATATATATATATATATATATTTATATATATTTATATCGGTCTACCTATAATTACATGTGTGGGCAGATGTTTGAGATTAGCCTCTTGTCCATGAACAGTTTTTTGTGGTTGCACCTGGTCATAAGGTAAAGGTGGTTGGATGCCCCCCATATTTTGCTGCTTTGAGCCACCCCTGTCATATACACTACCGTCCTGGTTACATTCTTAGTTACTTTAATACACAGTTGGCAACGATTATATGATAAACAATTGCTCAGTTAAAGGTCACATTTTGTTCTAAAGACGGTTTGTTCTGCCAGATGATTAGTTTACAACAACAGTCCCATCCCAGAATATTTCACCTTCTCTTGGCGATGCCGGGGGTATCCTATTTGGAGTGTTATCCGGGTGTTATCAGTGAATGGTTACATAATGCAAGGTTTATCCAAGAGAGAGTACAACCACACCATGAGTCTTGTCTTTCTCAACATCCATATTGTGATTTGAGCAAAAGCCAGATTTCTTTATATACAACCAACTATGCTCTGTTTCAAGATCTCTGCATATCTGTCAAGATTATTGAAACATTCCATAGGGACTGCTTTAAGCACGATGTTTGATATTCTATTTGGAGAATCTGTCGGTAAAGCTGGCTTCAGAACAAAGATACAATATGCAGCCAATGCCCCAGTTTTTTTTTATTTTATATAATGTACAGACTTTCCATCTAGCCCATTGTGTCTATTCTAACAGTTGTGTGTTGTATCTTCCCTATCAAGGGTGACATTACTGCTATTCCGGAACTTACAGACTACTTAAAGGTGTTCAAGTGAGTAAACTCTCTCGCATTTCATGAGTTTTTTTTGGATCCTTGCCTCTGAACTGTTTTAGGCCAAGCATTTCTCTCAGATATATAAAGGGGAATCTAAAATCCAAACATTCTGTATCAGGTTGTATATTCTCGGCACACTTTTTTGTTTAAAATGATCCCAGAGCCTATGTGTGGAACCCAGACAGAGGGGCGTTGGGTTCTGTCCACATGTGCTATTCTATGCTTGGATACAGGCTCCGGGCAGTTGGCTTGCATCTTGTTCATATAACTCGCCGTAGGTGCTACTTTACTGCAGCCAGAAGACTCTTTGCTAAGCCAAGGCTCTGGAGTCTGAGGCGGGGAAGACACTTTAGAAACGGTATTAGCTGTATTGAAATGACCTGAGACCTGTTGACATAGGCTGGTCCCTCTTGACAGCGTAGCTTGCTTCAGCATGTGGTCATTTATTGCAGAGGACTCCGTGACTGTGTGGGGATGATAAAGTCGCTCTGGCTAGTTGCCTTCCAATAACCGTGGCCCAGATGGAAATATATCTGATGCTCTTTGCATGCTTTCCTGTGTTCACTATTTGTAGCTGTGCATAATAAGGTCTCTCTAGAGCCGTGCCAACAAACATATCGCACATTCTATCCTAGCCTTGCTTAGGCAAGTGACAGCCAAAAACATAGTTGTGGAAGCTACTGTATCTTATTCATGCAGGTCTTCTTGGAACTCATAAACGTTAATGTAGTGTTTCTATTTCCTTTTGTTTGCTGATCTTACGGTTGTGGCAGAACAAATCAAACCCTTATAGCCCAGACCAGCACTCAATGGGTTATTAAACTAGAGTCTTTTGGAAGTCGCATGCCACATCTTTCCAAAGTTCATTGTACATCCGGATGCTGTATTTACTTTCTGAAGCCATCTGCATATGTGGTCATGGAAAAAATGGACAACGTGACTCCTGAACCCCTTTTTTTAATTATTTTTAATGTATGATAAGGAAGGCTTGTAAATATCCACCTTTTTGATGTTAAAGCTACAAAGGAGACTAAAGTGACAACTTTAGCAGGAGCTAAAAAAAGCCTTGAATATAAATTTCTTAAAAAGGGACAGTCCTCTAACCCTCTACTGATCTGTAAGGCAAATATTAAAAAGATTTTAAAAGTGTATGCTGGGAAATTTGTTCAAAGCTCATGGGAAAAGTCATGTAATAGCAAAGCATTATTTACAATGTACTAGGAAAACGGCTAATTCTTTCAATGTAGATTTTAAGCCTGTATTATGAAATAATGTGACAGTTCCTGTAAACCTGATCATGTTTGTTTTTTGTTTTTTTGCAAATTTTCCTACAAATATAACACTTTAAAGTGTTTGCGTTGTGTGTGTCTCTATATAAAATATATTTTTTGCAATGCCTTGTTTTAATGTAGACCAAAGAAACTCACTCTGAAAGGATACAAGCAGTATTGGTGCACCTTCAAAGACACATCCATTTCATGCTACAAAAGCAAAGAAGAATCGAGTGGCACTTCAACACTTCAGATGAACCTGAGAGGTAAGAAGAATGAGTCCTAAGAGCTCGTTAAGCCATTTTTCTTTGGTTTAATACGGTTTGTAGCTTCTTTTTTTTTTTTTTTTTAGTGCATATCAAAATATCTAAGTCTGGCAAGCTGCTTGTTGGTTGTTCAAAAGAGGCGGCAGCAGATCTGTCCCAGTGCCTGCTTAATGTCTCCCCGAGCAGTAAACACACAAGCTGCCAGATGATGTCAGCCCGCAGTTACAGGCCTCCAGATATAGCCTGGAATACCATTTCGAGAGCGTAGACATACTCTAGAAGCTGTTGACTGGCCGTGAAAGAATTTGCTTTATGCAACTTGAAATAGATTTTTTTTTTTTATCCCCCCCCCCCCCTTACTAAAAGTGTTTCTGTGATCGAGATCTTTCTGTCCAATCTTACCACCACGGCTAGAATCTTGGAAGCAAATTATTTTCAGTTAGACTGTGACTAGCAGAATTACAGCCATTTTTAACCCCTTGATGACAATTGCCGGTCCGGGCACGTCACGGAAATACATGTCGATAACGACAAATGACGTGCCAGGACCGGCACGTCATTAAACGGGTGCAGAAAGCGATCTATTTTCGCTTTCTGCACCGAAACGGCGTTGCTGTAATGCCTCGACCTCGAGGCATTCAGCAACGCCATTATCGGCACAAAGGGGCCATCTCTGGCCCCTCCCCGGGGCGTCAACATCCGCCATACTTTGTATGGCGGCGGACGCCCGTTTTAAAAGCGTTTAGGAGGCGATCAACGATCGCCTCCTAAACTTAAATGGTGTCGCTGGAATGCCTCGATCAGGAGGCATCCAGCGACACAACACTTACCTTTGGATGGGCTGTGACCGCTCCGGAGAGCGGTCACAGCCGCAGCTGCCGGTGATCTTCGCCATCTGCAAGATGGCGGCGGTCCGGGAAAATTCAATAAAGAAACAATAAAGTCTAAAAAGTTCGCTAGACGGTCTCCAGACCCTCTAGAGAACTCTGGCTCCACTTGCAGGTTGAATATAGGTACTGCATTCAACCATGCAAGTCAATGGAGCTCAGCTTTCTAATCACAGTGTGATTAGAAAAAATAAATTAAAAATAAAATTAATAATAATTAGAAAAAAAATAGTAAAAAACCAGTAAAATGTAAAAATAATTTCCCACTGATGTCACTATCAGGGGAACCTTCAAGTTGAAAAAAAATTTTAAATTTAAAAAAAGGCAAAAAAAAAAAATATATATATATATATATATATATATATATATATATATATATATATAAAAAATATATTTTTGTGAGCAAGTCCTAAAATTAGCATATTAGCTTAAAACAATTCTCGCATGGAAAGAGTTAAAATACTGGCATATTAAATGCCCATGGGGTGTCTACTTTTAAAAAATGTATGATTTGATGGGGTAAATTGAATTGGCCGGGTTCAACAACGTCCCAATTAACACGGGGGGAAGGATGGCCACACATCTAATTTCCAATTAGAAAAATGCACACGTACCAAATGTGGCCTTTTAGTTCCCCCCAAAAATGACAAACCCATGCATGTGGGGTATCACTGTACTCAGGAGATGTTGCTGAACACATATTGGGGTGTCGTGTGACAGCGGCATATACCAGAAGCTGTAAATTCATACATAAAGTAGGTGTGTGTGGGAAAAATACACACACAAAAATACTACTGCAAACTTTGAAAAAATGCTGGTGGTAAAATGTGTGCATGCAAAGAGTTAAAATACCAGCATTTAAAATACCCTGGGGTGTCTAGTTTTCAAAAATATATGGTCTTGTTGGGCATACTGAAATGGCCCGGCTCAAAGATGTACCAAATAGGGCACGGGCAGTGGATCCCCAAATGCCAAAGTGCAACATTGAAAAATGTGCATGCCCCAAATGTGGCCCTTTTGCCCACAAACAGCCAGGCAAAATCATTCATGTGAGTTATCGCTGTACTCAGGAGATGTTGCTAAACACATATTGGGGTGTTTTTTGATAGTGACATATACCAGAACCTGTTTATTTATACCTAAAGTAAAATGTGTGTGAAAAAACAAATGCAAAAAAATTACTACCATAAAGTTTGACAAAGGCTGATGGTAGAATAAGTGCTTGGAAAGGGTTAAAATACCAGCATTTGGAATACCCTGGGCTGTCTAGTTTTCAAAAATATATGACTTGATGGGGTAAATTGCATTGGCCGGCTTCAAAGATACCCGAAATGGCACATGGGGGGAAGAATTACCAGATTTGGAAAAAATGGCTTTGAAATAGCAAAACGGTACCTGTACTTATTGCTCCATAACGTGCAGAAAAAAGCAAAAAAACATAAAAACATTGGGTATTTCTAAACTCAGGACAAATAGTAGAATCTATTTAGCAGGTTTTTTTATTACCTTTTATAGATGAGCAAAAGATTTTTCAACTAAAAGTTAGAAACAGTCATTTTTTTCAAAATTTTTCACCATATTTTATACTTTTTTTAATAGTAAATAATATGATACAATCAAAACAATGTCATCTAAAGAAAGCCCTTCTTGTCCTGAAAAAAACAATATCTAATGTGTGGGTTCAGTAAACGGGAAAGAAGAAAATTACAGCTAAACACGAGCAGCGCAGAAATGTTAAAACGGCCATTGTCACGAAGGGTACAAAAAGTAAAATCAGCCTTTGTCACGAAGGGGTTAATGAATAAACCTTAAGCATGTCCAATTACTATTCTCTGCAGGGTCTACCTTGAGGTCCTAAGAATTTCTTGGCTCTCAAATTTTTTGAGTCTTTCAAATATGTTAATTTACAGCGAGTATTTATGAACTGAGGCTACCATAAAGCTTCTCCCGGTTCTAGGTGGTGTTGCTAGAAATAGGTGTTCTATGTGCCTACTCTGCGTAATGGAGGACCTGACATCCACTATAGAATGGGTTAAACAGTTAAACAAACTTGAATACAGACAGGGTTCCTGTTTAGAAACATGGACGGCTTTATCCGAGTGTGGCTTTTTTTTGCCAAGCTGTTGTCGATCTGCACTTGGTAAAATGCAATCTAACAAGGTTCTGCAGCTTGAGACTGAGGGTAGCAATGGTTGTAGAGTGTGGAAGTTTATCCACATGAATAACTTGCTGTAAAAGCTTTAACTTATTTTGCACATCAAATCTCAATATTTTACAGGTTGTGAAGTCACCCCAGATGTTAACATATCTGGTCAGAAGTTTAACATTAAGCTTCTCATACCAGTTGCAGAGGGTATGAATGAGATCTGGCTCCGTTGTGAGAACGTAAGTTTGTTTTCCATTCAAAATCTCAACTTTTATGATTTATTTTTTTTCTTCTATGGTTCTACTATTTGAGTCACTTGAGATCCTCTAAATATCACTGTTCACCTGCAGGAGAAGCAATACGCACACTGGATGGCTGCCTGTAGACTGGCATCAAAGGGCAAAACCATGGCAGACAGCTCTTATAACTTGGAAGTCCAGAACATCCTGTCTTTCTTGAAGATGCAACACCTAAACCCAGACCCACAGTTTATTCCCGAACAAGTGAACTCTGACATTAACCCGGAATGTGTTGTTTCGCCGCGCTATTTAAAGAAATACAAGAACAAACAGGTATAGTTTCATTGGGCTGTTTGCGTTTCCAACTGTACTTTCAGTAAAATCCACGCTTGGTTATAGCACAAAGCACGGTGACCTGCTGGCCATCTTCATGTTAATGGTGCTAGAAGCAAAGCTGGTGGCTGTTGACTGCAAAGCGCTTTCCAGGTTACCCGTTTACACTTTCAATCAGTGGCTTTTCACACGTCGCGGTGGCTTTTTACACATCGCTTTGACAATTTGGAAAAAAAACTTCTATTTCGTAAAATCATTGCAAGCCAACATACTGTATGAGCGTAAATATTCTTTTGCCCTTCTGACAGTAGAATGCTGTGGAAGTTAGCAAGTTAAATTTTGCATGTCTCTGGGCACAAACCCAGAACTAATCCTGCGAGGTCTCTGAGGTCAGATACGACGCTTCTGTCCCACAGAATCCCATGGCACGGCAGTGTCGTTCAGGGCAGGAAGTGCTGTGCCGGGGGAATGTGAGGAATGCAGCAACACATGAACGATGACCACTGGCTCCACTGCAGATATATCTGGGAAAATATTTTAATTGGCTCTTTAAGTTGTCATTTGCAGTTGAATCCATCTATTGCTGTATGATATCTAGATATATCTCCAGAACTAATTTGTATTGTGTAACACAATAAAATTACACATTCTCCTTTCCGTTTCAAAATGTAATTAGTAGAGAACAGGACACGCATTTCTGCTGAAGTTGTGCCGGATTAAGCAATATATGGCCGTAATGTGTTTTCATGGAAACTTAAAAACAAAGTTAATGGCGTTCTGTATGTGTCCCAGTAGCCAATCAGCCAATAGCTTACAGCTAGCTGGAACCTGCGATTGGCTACCGCTACTGCACACGCTGGGAGAGTACTTGTATGTGCTTCCTGGCTTCACTAGAGGCAGCTATAAGGGAGAATGAAGCAGACTGTAGATACTGTACTGAATTGCAAATCCATTGGAGTCCATGCAAAATGTGCATTAAAAAACACTTTGGGGACTAGGCTTTTCCTTTCTGCTGATTTGTTTCATTCGGGCAGCCTTTGCAAGCTGATAATCAACAATCGCCAGTTATAGGTAGAGGTGAACTGTTTTAGAATAACCAAGTAATCCTTGTTTTTGATTTTCATATTTTTTATTTTATTCTTTATTAAAGCAATTAATTGCATACTCGGGACAGAATAGCATTATCTGTAAAATTCATAACGTCACATATGGTACAAACTCCAACCATGCAATAAAGAGTGCGTAATAATACACTGTTTGATAGATCAGGGTAAATTGATGGTGTGACAGGGCTGTGGCCTGGGTGTGAATGAATGGCCATCTCATGTCCTTGAGCAGCTTGGTCAGCCCGCTATGCGGTTTGTACACCATGCTCTACCAGTTTTGCGTTGTGCACCAATCTCTGCAAGTCTGTGCCATGCGTTACTCCACTTCTTTCCCTTCCATGCCTGCACTATTCGCCATCTTTATTGGTTTCCTTTCTAATTGAATTTGCATGACTGCCTTTTTCCCATGAGGAATACTCATCTGCCTATTCTTGTCTGTAAATCTCATTGCCCCTTTTTTGTTTTATTTTATGGATACTTCTTCCTTTTACCGTTTTCATTTCTCCGCATTGCCAACTTCAGCCAGGCTATGTTAGAGACTTGGTAAGTTGCAATGTAGTCATGTTGCAATTTTATTTTTTCTTAGAGCTTGAAAACATGTTAACATTACTTATATTAAGGAAACCATTTGGCTATTTTTTTAAATGTTGTGTTCACTGGATGATCCTTCTAAAGTATCCGGTCCTCTGGTGAATTAATAACTGATATTGTACGTATTCTTCTGCCAAAATATGTATCCAATACACTGACATATATGTAAATTGTATGATTTGCCACTATACCCAACGGTTTCTGCTGTTACTTGCACATTTGTCACCCAAATGTTTTTGGGAACGTCTTAATGGGGTAAGGCAAACTATGGGCCCTCTTCTACCAGTAATAGAGAACCTGCTTTGGAAGTGTGGGCAGGTGGACCTGTCTAATTTGTCTCGTGCCATATGTCTTATTTTAGTGGTTTTAACTCTAACGTATGGAACAGTTTGCTATGTGGTAAATATTAACTTACTTTTTTTTTTCTTGATCTTTCACTTCTCGCCTAAAATACTTTTAAGCTGCGCTTTAATTTCCTCTTTTTATTTTAGTTCGGTTGATTACTTTGCTTTGAAGTTTTGTTTCTAACAAATGTTTCTTCTTGATCAGCTTGCAGCCCGTATCTTGGAAGCCCATCAGAATGTGTCCCAAATGAGCCTCATTGAGGCTAAGATGAGGTTCATCCAAGCCTGGCAGTCTCTTCCAGAATTTGGGATCTCTCATTTCCTTGCCAGGTCAGTTTTTAAAAATCTCTATTTAAGGAAATGTGTTCTGCAGGTGGAATGAAGGATGACACTGTAACTTTTGTCGGCTTCTATAAGTGTGTACTAATGTCGCTTAAATGCAACAAACAAGTTTAGCGGATTCTATTTAAAGCTTTACCTCTTGTCATCTTTAGGATATGCTTTTGTTATTTATGAACTCTGTGGTTTGTGGAAAAGGGTTCCACTCATCTAATTTGCTTCCATACTTTCACTCATAGGTTCCAAGGTGGCAAAAAGGAGGAGCTGATTGGCATTGCCTACAACAGACTGATCAGGATGGATGCCAGCACAGGTGATGCAATAAAGACATGGCGTTTCAGCAACATGAAACAATGGAATGTCAACTGGGAAATAAAAATGGTAAGAGACATTTGAAGGGTTGTCAGCTGCAATGCCTTGTTTATAATTTACCAGCCAAAATTCATTATTCTTTCAAGTACAAACTGGGTTATTTTTTATTTAAGAAATTTGTTCTTTTTCAGCCTCCCCCGTTTTGGTTTTTTTTTTCCCCATTTTTTTTTTTTTTTTTTTGTCTGTATATTTTATATATCATTTTTGCTTTTTCCATAGGTAACAGTGGAGTTTGCAGATGAAATGAGGCTTTCCTTCATCTGCACCGAAGTAGACTGCAAAACCGTCCATGAATTCATCGGTGGTTACATTTTTCTGTCTACGCGCGCAAAGGACCAGAACGAGAGCTTAGACGAAGAAATGTTCTTCAAACTTACAAGTGGCTGGGTGTGAGCCTGAAAACCACAGAATTCCCAAGAGCTGTTTTTAAACGTATGCTGCTTAAAGTCAGATTTTAATAAGAGAGCTTGAAGTATATCCACTAAATGAAGAGTTATGCAGTCAACAAGGTGTGCAATAATAAGCACTTCACTGAACGCTGAGTGTTAAAAGGGTGCAAAGTGTAGTGTGTACCACTGCGTTTTACACCCCTTTATCACTCGGGTGTCATCTACTACCAGATGTAACAATTTCTGCCGATTGCCTTATTGACTGGTAGAAAGGTCAGGATTAACCATTTTGTTGCCAATGGCCTGCAGCGCAGTCGCCCTTTTAGCAGCGAAAGGGGTTATACGAAGTCTAAGCTAAAGAAAGCCGTTTAAAGCCATTCAGTACACAACTATCCAGGGCTTAAATGTATACGATGTGTTATTTATCAGGTGCAATGCATGTATTTTCATATTTCGGTTTCTAAAGTTGACTGTGACTGTTTTTAAAGCCTTCTGTCTTTTAATGGTTTTTTTCGTAGCTTGTATTTTTCAACTTATCGGGGCAACCTAAGATCTTATACTAGTCTAAAGAGCCCTTAAAAAGCTCCACTTTAACATCTGTTTCCTATAGCTTAAGTTTTATTTCTGTCTACACCATATAGTATTAAAACTCCAGTATTCACCAGCATATTCATCTGATATGCAATGTTACGTGACAATATGAAGTAAAAGGTCTAATGAAGTATACTTTTTGTGTAACTTATGTAAAAACACAAATTTTATAAGATTGTACAGTAATTTTTTTTTTTTCGTTTTTTCTAAACTACTCACGTTCGCTTTAGGTATAGTGTATCTTCATTTAAAAATATTATTTCGCATTTAATAATGTATGCCTCAATTTTTAGTATTAAAAGTTATTTCACTACAAAATTTGTCCCAGTTTATGACCTATTACCCTAATGAAATGTACTTTTACCCTGCTGTCTGACGTGTCAAGACTTATTGTTCAACTACTCACTCGACGCTGAAGATTTTCTGCGTGATTACCATTTTACTTAAGTAATATATAGTATATAACAAAAAATTATATACACTTGCATAGCATCAGCAAAGAAACAGTTTAAGAGCTAGGCCACTTATCATAAGACTGTCATTTTTCCAATTTAGTGCTCCGTAGGGAAGTTTTCAGTTTTGTGGACAATACAGTCTTGGCAGTTTGACCACTTTAGACATTTCCAGAACCCCACATTGAGAATTGGAGGCAAGATCTTTTATTGGGCCTTTCATGGTTATCCATATTGTTGCAGGGACCTCCTTTTTGTCAGTGGACCATAGGAGGTAAAGCGCACCCGAACCCCTAAAAATGTCAACACTAATGAACTCAGGAGACTTCTGTATGTAACAGCAGTCCTAGAAACCTAGACCCATCTACAGAGCAATGTGCTAAGGAGATCGCCTGTGACTGGTATCTCACAATGATGTCTAAGTCATGGGTGATCTGGATGTCTGCTCTGTGATCTACTCAGATCCCCAGAGCTGAATACGACAGCTGCATATAAAACACCTCTGCAAAGATTTTGTTTGTTTTGTTTTAAACATGCTATTGTTATGACTCAAAACTATGTATAAATGCTTTTTATTTTAAATAAAAGATAAACGTTTATTTACCTTTGGTGTGGCTTGCGTTTTGTATCCACTTGAATTTACTAAAGTAGCATACAGAGGCTATAATGGACAGAGTAATGCACAAGTCTGTCTAGGAAATGACCCTATAAACCTGGGGTCCTCAAACTACCCGCCGGGTGTTTTTGCCTCAGGACATCCATGTGTTCCGAAAGATGCTTTCGGAACACAAGGATGCCTCTGTGAAGTCCCTGCGGCACGCGTTTACTTTAAAAACGCGGGGACCGCCGGGAGCAGGCGCACGCAGCGACGTCACTGACATGCACCCATGGCAACCGAGCGCGGAGAAGTGGAGAAGAAGCGAAGAAGGACGTGCGCTGGAGGTAAGTGTTTACCAGCGGCGCCTCCCTTCGGTGTTCTGACCACCGATCCTCCGGTCCTGCTATGGCCGGAGCAGTGGTCGGAACACTGAAATGGGACAGTACACAGGCATACAGCTTCCAGCCATACTGTATGGCTGGAGGCTGTATGCCTGTGGGGAACATACTGCCAGCCCCTATAGTCCGGCCCTCCAACGGTCTGAGGGACCGTGAACTGGCCCCCTGTTTAAAAAGTTTGAGGACCCCTGCTATAAACCATAGGTGGCAAATGAACAGGTCTACGGTCAGTAAAAGATATATTTGAGGTTTGGCCCAAAAGCTTGTAAGAGTCAAACTCCCTTACCTTCCTACCTACATATTACATGTGCCATTCATACGGGTGTTAAGTTAGGTCCGGATGTCCCTTTATGACCTGCTAACGAGAGCAGACAGCCTTGTTGGAAGAGGAGTTTCATTTAACCCCTTCGTGACAAAGGCTGATTTTACTTTTTGTACCCTTCGTGACAACGGCCGTTTTAACATTTCTGCGCTGCTCGTGTTTAGTTGTAATTTTCTTCTTTCCCGTTTACTGAACCCACACACAGTTGTTTTTTTTTTTTCAGGACAAGGGCTTTCTTTAGATGACATTGTTTTGATTGTATCGTATTATTTACTATTAAAAGTATAAAATGGTGAAAAATTTAGAAAAAAATGACTGTTTCTAACTTTTAGTTGAAAAATCTTCTACTCATCTATAAAAGGTAACGAAAAAACCTGCTAAATAGATTCTACTATTTGTCCTGAGTTTAGAAATACCCAATGTTTTTATGTTTTTTTTTTTTGCTTTTTTCTACACATTATGGGGCAAAAAGTACAGGTAGCGTTTTGCTATTTCAAAGCCATTTTTTCCAAATCTGGTAATTCTTCCCCCCCATGTGCCATTTCGGGTATCTTTGAAGCCGGCCAATGCAATTTACCCCATCAAGTCATATATTTTTGAAAACTAGACAGCCCAGGGTATTCCAAATGCTAGTATTTTAACCCTTTCCAAGCACTAATTCTACCATCAGCCTTTGTCAAACTTTATGGTAGTCATTTTTTTGCATTTGTTTTTTCACACACATTTTACTTTAGGTATGAATAAACAGGTTCTGGAATATGTCACTATCATAAAACACCCCAATATGTGTTTAGCAACATCTCCTGAGTACAGCGATACCTCACATGAATGATTTTGCCTGGCTGTTTGGGGGCAAAAGGGCCACATTTGGGGCATGCGCATTTTCAATGTTGAACTTTGGCATTTGGGGATCCACTGCCCATGCCCTATTTGGTACATCTTTGAGCCGGGCCATTTCAGTGTGCCCAATAAAGCCATATTTTTGAAAGACAGCCCAGGGTATTTCAAATGCTAGTATTTTAACTTTCTATGCACCATATCTACCACCAGTCTTTGTCAAACTTTGTGGTAGTCATTTTTTTGCATTTGTTTTTTCACACGCATTTTACTTCAGGTATGAATTAAAAAGTTCTCGTATATGTCACTATCACAAAACACCCCAATATGTGTTCAGCAACATCTCCTGAGCGCAGTGATACCTCACATGAATGATTTTGCCTGGCTGTTTGAGGGCAAAAGGGCCACATTTGGGGCATGCACATTTTTCAATGTTGAACTTTGGCATTTGGGGATCCACTGCCCATGCCCTATTTGGTACATCTTTGAGCCGGGCCATTTCAGTGTGCCCAACAAAACCATATATTTTTTCGAAAACTAGACACCATAGGGTATTTTAAATGCTGGTATTTTAACTCTTTGCATGCACACATTTTACCACCAGCATTTTTTTTCAAAGTTTGCAGTAGTATTTTTGTGTGTGTATTTTTCCCACACACACCTACTTTATGTATGAATTTACAGCTCCTGGTATATGCCGCTGTCACACGACACCCCAATATGTGTTCAGCAACATCTCCTGAGTACAGTGATACCCCACATGCATGGGTTTGTCATTTTTGGGGGGAACTAAAAGGCCACATTTGGTACGTGTGCATTTTTCTAATTGGAAATTAGATGTGTGGCCATCCTTCCCCCCGTGTTAATTGGGACCTTGTTGAACCCGGCCAATTCAATTTACCCCATCAAATCATACATTTTTTAAAAGTAGACACCCCATGGGCACTTAATATGCCAGTATTTTAACTCTTTCCACGCGAGAATTGTTTTAAGCTAATGTGCTAATTTTAGGACTTGCTCACAAAAATATATTTTTTATATATATATATATATTAATTTTTTTTTGCCTTTTTTAAAACATTTTTAAAATTTTTTTTTCAACTTGAAGGTTCCCCTCATAGTGACATCAGAGGGAAATTATTTTTACATTGTACTGGTTTTTTTTACTATTTTTTTCTAATTATTAATTTTATTTTATTTTTTTATTTATTTTTACTAATCACACTGTGATTAGAAAGCTGGGCTCCATTGACTTGCATGGTTGAATGCAGTACTTGTATTCAACCTGCAAGTGGAGCCAGAGTTCTCTAGAGGGTCTGGAGACCCTCTAGCAAACTTTTTCGTCTTTATTGTTTTTTTTCCCGGGCCGCCGCCATCTTGCTGATGGCGAAGATCACCGGCAGCTGCGGCTGTGACCGCTCTCCGGAGCGGTCACAGTCCATCCCAAGGTAAGTGTTTGGTGTCGCTGGATGCCTCCTGATCGAGGCATTCCAGCGACACCATTTAAGTTTAGGAGGTGATCGTTGATCGCCTCCTAAACGCTTTTAAAACGGGCGTCCGCCGCCATACATTGTATGGCGGATGTTGACGCCCCGGGGAGGGGCCAGACATGGCCCCTGATGCCGATCGTGGCGTTGCTGAATCCCTCGAGGTCGAGGCATTACAGCAACGCCGTTTGGGTAAAAAAAAAAAAAAAAAAAAAATCGATCACGGATCGATTTTTTTTACCCGTTTTAACAAATGACGGTCCTGGCACGTCATTTGTCGTTAACGACATGTTTTTCCGTGACGTGCCCGGACCGGCAATTGTCATCAAGGGGTTAAACAAACTCAGCCATGTTTTCACATTGAATTGTTACATTCAAACAAGCAAACTTGCTATGGTCTTCCACAGAATTGTAATATGAAGCTGAATTAAACAACAACACCTGGAGACCCATTCAACGCCAAACAATGTCCAAATTATCCTTGACGGGCCACATATTGGTTGTCCATATTGAGCATATACTAAAGGTTTTATAATACGAATAAGTGGCAGATGTGAGCAGTTGCATCTCAACACATTTGCCAATAATAATTACCCAAAATTAAAAGGTATCTTAACCAAACAACCTGGATCGCCTCAGGCTTTGCGGAGAAGCTGTGAGATAAAGTAATTTCGTTTTACCAAACTGCCTGGAGTCAAAAAATAAACTGGCAAAATCAAATTTACATGAGTCATATATAATTACCTTGTGCATTTGTAGATTTCCAGTTTGAAAACTTTTTCCATTTTATTAAAAGTACACAAGTCAAAGGGGAAAAAAGTTGGAACTTTTCCTCTCTATACAACTTTGACTGTCTATCTTATACGGTATGAAGGACTAATTCAATAAAAAATGTCTGTCTCAGAACATGATCTCCTCAATTAAGCCACACAGAGAATAGTTTCAGATTTAGTGGGGATGTGCACAGTTTCCCTACCAGTGTATTTTAAGTATCATCTCTTTAACTGAATAGCCTCATCCTAAAAGCTAGCTAAGCCCTGAGCTAAAATTATTACCTTACGAGGATGTCCTTGGCAGGAAAAAGAAGACCTGGTCTGTGTACAAAAGCCATCCTGGGGCAAGTATAACTGTCCCCACTGCCATCAATTCTATGAAGACAAAAAAAAAAACAGTGACCAGAGCCTCTCTATGTCCTAGATGCAGAATTTACTTTACTGGGACGGTGGTAAATAAACAGTATCCCATCATAAGTAGAAGAGCCTAATACACATTGACATAGCCATAGGGCTCCTGAATCTCAGACAAGACCAAAGTATGATTAAGGACTGAAACTTTACATCAGGAAAAATTCTGATTATGATCTACAGGCAATTTTTATGTTAGAACAGATATTAAACCAAAAATTTAATGGGGGAGGCTTCAGAAATATACTAATATATATATATATATATATATATATATATATATACTGTATTTACTCAATTATAAGACGAGGTTTTTTTCAGAGCAAAATAGAGGTCTGACTATGAGACTAAGATCCAGATCCCCAGCACCGCTGCAGGGGACCTGGATCCTTCGGTCTCCCTCCCATTTAACACCCCCCCACACACACTTACCGGTGCTTCCAATTTCCTGCTGTATACCAGGGCAGCGGGTTGACGTTGACCTTCCCCGGCTGTCAGAGATCAGAGTTCCCCGCACCGGTGCCCCGGTATGCAGCAGGAAATTGGAAGCAAATTGGAAGCACCGGTAAGTGTGTGTGTGTGGGGGGGGAGTGTTAAATGGGGGGGAGACAGAAGGAAGACTGCTGCCCCGGTATACAGCAGGAAATTGGAAGCACCGGTGAGTGTGTGTGTGTGGGGGGGGAGTGTTAAATGGGGCATAGGGCATTTCTGGAGGCAGAGTGCTCTATGAAATGCCTTTTAACCCCCTTAACGCCACTCTGCCTCCTGAAATGCCTTATACCTCCCTATATGCCACTCTGCCCCATAATATGCCTTTTAACCCCCTAAATGCCAGAGTGGCATATAGGGGTATAAGGCATTTCTGGAGGCAGAGTGGCACATAGGGGGTCAAAAGGCATATCATGGGGCACTGTGGCATATAGAGGGTTAAAAGGCATATCATGGGCCACAGTGCCATATTGGAGTGGCAGGCCTGGGGGCAGATGTGCGTAAATGGGGGGCAGGTTGGAAAATACAAGGAAATAAAAACAAAAAAATATTTTTCTCAATCATAGCTCTTATTAAAAAATGTAATAGTTTACATGAATTAACATTTACTGGTAAAACTTTTTTCCTATAGGGTCGTCATATATATATTATATTCAGGCTTTTTCTTTTTTTTCCTAAATTAATATTCAGATTTTGGGGGGTCGTCTTATAATCAGGGTCTTATAATCGAGCAAATACGGTAAATTATACCCTATATATCATAACCTATATACCGTACCCTATAATACCCTATATATGTATTATACCCTACATACCCTGTATAAACATATACACCATGACCTATATATACCTTATATCATACACTATATATACCATATATTATATTATATGCATCTTAAACCCTATATATCATTCTACATACTCTATATACCATGCCCTATATATTATAGCTATATATTATACATACTATAACATATATTATACTCTATACATATTATATAAATATATATTATACCCTATATATATATAATTATACGTAGTATACCTATATTATACCCTATATATATTATACATGTATATCATACCATATATATATATATATATATAAATATATATCTATATAAATATATATATATATAAAATCCAAAGTACACAATTGCACACCAACCTTAATTATTCTGCCCGGTGCCTGGTAACTGAAGCAGTAATGCATATAGATTCCAAAAATAGTTGCCTGCACTCATGGGACTTGGTTTCAATAAATCTCTCAAAGCTCTGTGTTACAAATATATATATATATATATATATATATATATATATATATATATACACACACACACACACAGTATACCCTATATATATATTATACCCTATATATTAAATATATATTTTATACCCTTTATATATTATATATATTATACCCTTTATATATATATATATTATATATTTTTTTATACCCTATATATATATATATATATATTATACCCTATTATATATATTACACCCTATCTATCTATATATGTTATACCCTATATATAATATATATTATACCCTATAACTCCATATTATATACCGTATTGGCTCGGATATAGGCCGCACCCGAATATAGGCCGCACCCTAAAAGTTTGGTGTTTTTTTAAAGAAAACGTTTTGTAATAGATATACTGCCACTCTGCCCCCCCCCCGACTCACCAGCGAAGACTCCTGGGTGTCTTGCCTAACCCTGCTGCCTGCCCGAATATAGGCCGCACCCCCACTTTAAAGACTTAAAGTGGGGGGGGGGGAAGTGCGGCCTATATTCATGCCAATACGGTATATATTATACCCTGTATATTATACCATATATATATTATATCCTATATATTATACCCTATATATTACATCATACCCTATATATAATATATATATAGTATACCCTGTATAGTATACCCTATATATTATACACTATAATATATATATTATACCCTATATATCAATATATTATACCCTATATTATATATATACATTATACCCTATATATTATATATAGTATACCCTATATATTATATATAGTATACCCTATATATTATACTTTTTATATATATATATATATTATATCATATATATTATAACCTATATTATATATACATATTATACCCTATACATATATTATATAATATGTATATAGATATATATTATATCCTATATATTATACCCTATATATATATTATACCCTATATATTTTAGATGTTATACCCCATATTATATGTAGTATACCCTATATATTATACCCTATATGTTATATATATTTTATACCCTATATATACATACCCTATATATATTATATACATAGTATACCCTATATATATTATACACTGTATATATTAAATATATATTTTATACCCTTTATATATTATATATAAAAATTATACCCTTTATATATAATATATATATATATATTATACCCTATATATTATATATATTACACCCTCTATATATATGTTATACCCTATATATAATATATATATTATATATATTATACCCTATATATAATATATATATTATACCCTATAACCCCATATTATATATATATATTATACCCTGTATATTATACCCTATATATATATATATATATATATATTATACCCTGTATATTATACCATATATATATATATATATATATATATATATATATATATATATATATATATTATAGTATAATATGTAGGCTTATGATGGTCGGATGATGATCAGATCACTCCTAACCAACTGTTAGTTTAAAAAAAATCCTGGCTCCTAACTTTTTTAGCTGGCGCCTAGATTCACAACAAATTTGTCAAGCCCTGTATTATACCCTATATATTATATATATATATATTATACCCTATATTATATATATATATATCATACCCTATATATAATATATATTATACCCTATATATATACCCTATATATAATATATACATATTATACCCTATATATAATATATACATAATATACCCTATATATAATATATACATATTATACCCTATATATTATATACATATTATACCGTATATAGTATACCCTATACATATATATTACCGTGAAATGAAACTTCTGACCAGCCATAGGCCAGACAAGTGCAGAAGGATCTCTATGAGACTGATTGTCCTGATCAAGATGGCAAACCGCAGAAGGCCTTTTCCAGGATACATTTCATACGTAGACTTAGGCCTCACATATGTTTCATACGTAGACTTAGGCCTCATATATGTTTCATATGTAGACGTAGGCTTCACATATGTTTCATACGTAGACTTAGGCCTCATATATGTTTCATACGTAAACGTAGGCATAATTACTAACACAGGACGTTGCTAGCGCCTACCGACTGCTGCAGAACATGCTGGAATGTGTTAAGTGCGCCGTCGATGGAGCGAAGCTCCGCAGCAGGTGCAGTACATCTCCCCAGCAGAGGCGGCGCTGTGACACAAGCGCTGTATTGTTTCGCTCAAGTGCCGCTCTGGCCCGATATTTGCGGGGCTGGACTTCTCGTTCGCTGTTCATTCCTCCTCCCCCAGCGGCTATGGCCCTTCCCGGCATTCCCTATGAGCAGCGACTTCTCATCATGGCGGACCCGCGGGAGAAGGCTCTGCAGGACTACAGGAAGAAGCTGCTGGAGCATAAGGAGATAGACGGCCGGTTGAAGGAATGTGAGTGGCGGAGGAAGGCTGGGGAGAAGCCCTACAGGAAGCTGGGTGCTTTAGGATAAGAAGGGAGTTCAGTGATAGCGGATATGACAGCTTCGGCCTCAAGTCGCTTTGTCATGCCGGCCTTGGGTGAATGACACCAGGTATTAGCTGGGCCTCCCTGATCCTAGTAAGCCTATTTGGACTGGCTTATCTGAGCTCCGTGCCTCTTATCTTCAGAGGTCCAGCCAACCTACCGCATCTGCCCATTGTATTTGGGAAAGCCCCCCTGCCATGTCAGGCGCGCTGGGCCTGCTGTCAAAGTAACTCCCTCAGTGGTTTCTGGGGCTGCTTTGCTTTAATGTGTAAAGAAGCAATGGGCGCCATAATAACCCAGTTCCTAATACTTGCTTATTAAGCGTTCTCTATGCCATTCAGTTCTATTGATTAGAGATCCCAAATGGACTGTCTTGGATAACATCACCTGCTTTCTGTCATGGCCTGGGACCCAGTGACACTGCACTAAAACCCCCCTGCACTCCCCCCCCCCCCCCGGGACTCACCATTAAAATAGCCAAGGCTCACCATTAAAATAGCCTTTAAAAAAATATGAAATATGTAGGTTGTAAAGTGCTTTTTTTAAAGGTGAAAAATAAGCTAGTGATGGTGCATCATATAAGCAAGAAGGACCGTCTGCGTGCAGTAACTTGCTGAGTGTGTGTGTGTATATATATATATATATATATATATACACACCTATATGGAAAGCCTAATCTGTATGCGTAGCTTGCCTGATGTTATCTCTTACTAAACATCCACTTACAAATTAATAAGAGTGTTATTTTTACTTATCAAGAGCATGATTAAAGTTTAGGTAAAAAAAACAGATCAAAATACTTTTAAAGAAAAAAAAATATGTAAAACTTGCATTAGAAGCAACCAATCACTGTCAGGAAAAGAATTACCTTTGAAATGAAACAAATTACAAAATCTTTTACGTAACTGATCAGCGGTAAACAATAAGGATATACTCTTAGTCCGGGGCTTGACAAATTTGTGTGAATCTAGGTGCCAGCTAAGAAAGTTAGGAGCCAGGATTTTTTTTAAACTAACAGTTGGTCAGGAGGGATCTGATCATCATCAGCCCACTTACTAAACTCACAGCATTTGACCTGGAAGCACCCTGGACTTTCAGGTCAGTGCTGGTTTTTGTTTTTTTTATTTTTTTTGATATTTTTTTTTTTTTTTTAACGCTTTCAATGCTGATGTTCCATTGGAGCACAGCATTGACTGGTATTTAGTCCCCACAAACTTGTGGGGACAAATGTTAACCCCTGCAATGCCACGAATGTGTCATACACAATTGTGGCATTGAAGGGGTTAAGGCTGCACTGTCGCTTTCATGGAGCGATCAGGCAGCAGGGGGGTGTTGGGGCTGGTCTCCTGGCAGCTGGGACGCAATTGCTGGTCTATAGACCAGCTATTGCAGGGGGGAGTCTCTGATGACTGCTGTAGGCTTCCATGCCTACAGGAGTCAAAGGGCTTGTGGGGGCTCGTTTTTGCTGTTGCTGGGCTTCCAGGCAGACCACCAACAGCAGAGCCCCGTACAAAACGGGAATTAACCCCATAAAATGTGACCCAATCAACACTCAACCCCCTTTCCTGAAGCTGCCTGTGGTAGCTGAAAACACAATTGCAGGTTTTCCTGCAATCGCGGTTTCAGCCTACAGAATCATTCCGTGGGAGTGATCACAGACTGATAAACACCTAGGTGGCAGGACAAAATTCTGAGTTGCCATGGCAACCTGGCACCTGGGATTTGTCGAGCCCTGTCTTAGTCTTCCGTTACCCGGGGTGCCGGGCAATGCTCAGACCAATCCAACAGAAGGCAACCGTATAGGTCCCTAAAACAACAATAATGCGTTACTAGCTATTAAGTACAGTAAGCAACTTGGTATGGAACGCAGCCTTCGTCATGAATCTAGACCAATGTGCAAACTTTACCATTTTGGGCATCGGATGATTGCTGTGTGAATCCGGACTACTTCTTTACTCGCTTAACGCAGTCTTGCTAAATAGGAGCTCTTTAGAGCAGTTGGCCTTACCGGGATTTAGCCCTGCTTAAGCATCTTTATGGGTAGTAGTGAGTATTTATAACGACCCATGCTTTAATGTCCATGCCACGGGGTATCTGAGTTCACATCTTATTCTCAATAGAACTTTTTAACACTTATTCCTCCCTTGTAAAGCTTTATTTAAACTGCATTAAATATTTTACTAACAGTGCGAGAGCAATTGAAGGAACTCACGAAACAGTATGAAAAATCAGAAAATGACCTCAAGGCCTTGCAAAGCGTGGGACAGGTATGTTTTTTTTCGGTGAAAATGTCACTTCAATATGTGACTCAAAATTGGTATAAGCGATGTTCTTTGAGTTACGCTTCTGTTTTTTTATGTTTCAGATTGTTGGAGAGGTACTTAAGCAGCTAACAGAAGAAAAATGTGAGTTCTAAAATATGAGCTTGTATAATGTATGAGAATTTCCTGCTGTAAGCGGTTTGTCTATTTTTCTTTGTTTTGTCACCAAATAGTCGCCGCCGCTGCTTTTAAACTTATAATTGCTAAAGAGCATGAATGTGGTTTTTTTTTTTCTTTAGTTTTTTACTATGTCAATTAAAAAAAAAAAATCCAATTATTCCGTTTCAGTTATTGTGAAAGCCACAAATGGGCCAAGATATGTTGTTGGCTGTCGTCGACAGGTAATTTATTTTCTGCATAAATACAGACACAGTATGTCTAAATGAACTATCCTTGGTGTATGTCAATTTCCATTGGATTTGTAAGCCACAAAGAACTAGTTCTGCACTAAAAACGTAGTCTGGAGTCCGGGAGGAACCATTGTGTCCATCTAGTCTTATCGTTATTCCTGCTGTAAAGTCTCAAACTTTAATTCAGTCCTCGGTCTTGTCATAAATATTTGGGGTAGCTGTATATGTATGTCATGCATGTTTAAATTCCTTCACTGTATTAAACGCTGCCACTCATGCTGAGAATCTGTTCCACTTATCTACCACTCTCAATAAAGAAAATCACTATAGCAATTCGAAGATCCTACCCACTATACAGAAATAAAAACAATAACTTTACGTGGTTAATGATTTGAAACGAACTTCAACTGATATTGAAGCTGTTCAAATAGTGTCTTTCATTTGTACAAGTTCCTGCTTTGCGGATAGATTTGGATTGGCGGCAGTTTCCTAGAAACAGCATAGTACTCCGTGTTCTCAAACGTTTTCCTCTGTGTGATTGTTTTATGATGTCTTTTCAGCTGGATAAAAGTAAGCTGAAACCTGGAACAAGAGTTGCGCTTGATATGACTACCCTGACTATAATGCGGTAAGGTTCCTTTCATTGCATGGGATGTATATTGTGTGAACACTAATAAGCCTGACAATTAGAACCATAGCTGTTTACCGGAACTCCGAAGCATGGTGGAATGCACGCTAATAGTACCACGAGAATTTTGGCTATAGATTAGTGATAATTTGTCATTTGGGCTGCATTATATAGATAGATGATACAGGATAGGACCAGTGGCTGAGCGAGCCTTTGTTTCATCTGTCACTGCAGTTATTTGCCACGAGAAGTGGATCCTCTCGTATACAACATGTCTCACGAAGACCCCGGAGATGTGTCTTATTCTGAAATTGGAGGACTTTCTGAACAAATCAGAGAACTTAGAGAGGTAATTTTATTTTCACGGGTAGATGCAGATGTATGTGGAGGTGTAAGTTGTAACAGCTTTAATTATATCAGCGGGCGAGGAAGGTATTGGGTGATATGTGACTTATCGCGGAAGCTTAAATTATTAGCTTGCTATAAAAAAAAAATATATTGAAATTCTGTGATGCACTTATCCGGCGTTACTTTATTTATAACTGGGATCAAAGGGATATCTTTGTATAATTTTGCTTAATTTGTTGTCTTGTTTCAGGTCATTGAGCTACCTCTCACAAACCCAGAGTTGTTTCAGCGCGTAGGAATCATACCCCCAAAGGGCTGTCTGCTATATGGGCCCCCAGGTCTGTATGCCAACATTTATTGTCCTTGCAGAAAACACTAACGAGTGTTTAATTTTAACAGTTGCCAGGCAAACAGAATTAGTTACAACACTTGTGTGAGTTTGTTTTACACTGCAATTTGTGCAAACATCGGTATATCTGTGTTCCAAGAATTAAACATTTATGTCACTCTTGGAAATTTTTCAGTGGTTTATTTCTAAGGGAAGCTATATCAATAATTCACGATGCTAACTTTTCGTAGTTATTCGTGTTTCTCTTATTGTGGTACTGTGTAAGTAGTGTCTGTAATATAAACATGGTTTACTTCTGTTCCCCTCCAGGTACTGGAAAAACTCTCTTGGCGAGAGCTGTTGCCAGCCAGCTAGATTGCAATTTCTTAAAGGTGATTCTTTTTGTAATTCTCAAATAAAAAAAAAAAGTGTTGCTCTTTTGAAAACATAGCAACATTTAACATTTTTTGATAGACAACTGTTTTAACATTAATTTTCTGTTCTAGGTTGTATCTAGTTCTATCGTAGACAAATACATTGGTGAAAGTGCCCGTCTCATTAGAGAAATGTTCAATTATGCCAGGGATCACCAGCCATGCATCATATTTATGGATGAAATTGATGCCATAGGTGAGAGACATAAAAGAATACCCTAGACCCTGCAAAAATGTTTGCATGTAATGGGTCTAGGTGAAATATGCACCGTTTTAATCAAAAATGTGTGAGCATCTAAGTCCAATGGTGCGATTTCCACTATCTTCTCTGTTACCTTTTAAGGTGGCAGACGGTTTTCTGAAGGAACCTCAGCTGACAGAGAAATTCAGAGAACCCTGATGGAGGTGATTTCTGTTTCTATTCTCTTCTTGCTAGTTAATGTTTCTTTGTTAAAAAATACCACTTGATCTTGTTTCATGACCTTTTGCTGGGCTTCTAACGAATGTGTATTCTGTATGATAGTCAAACACTTTGTATCATCGGGGATGCTCATGGGTTAAGCACATAGTTTACTTTTATATCAGAAATATCAATGTACATATGACATTAATTTCTTTAATTGTATATTTCTTCAGTTGTTGAATCAGATGGATGGATTTGATACTTTGCATAGAGTAAAAATGATTATGGCCACAAACAGACCTGACACATTGGATCCAGCTTTGCTGCGACCTGGAAGATTGGACAGAAAAATCCGTAAGTCTGAAGGGTTGTGCTGTAATATCATGTATTTCCGTATTTTTTCCCTCTTCTACCTAATATATATATATATATATATATATATATATTATATAAAAAAAAAATTCTTCTTTTTCTCCAGATATTGAGCTGCCCAATGAGCAAGCCAGGCTAGATATTTTGAAGATACACGCCGGCCCAATAACAAAACATGGCGAAATAGGTAAGCAGTTTTGTAACTTGGCAGTGGATCTTACTGCACCTGTTGATAACTAAAGGGGACACAACCACCAAATATTTATTACTAGTGTTAGCTATTTGTGTGTGTTTTAGTTCTGTTATCTGAGCCCTGTCTACTAAACAAACTCCTTATTCACCCTGCTTTGTGTTAAACAAAATAATGCCTTTGTTTTAATTACCCTGCAAGACAACCTGGCTAATGAAGGTGAGGCATGGACATCATTAATACTGCCATCACTTATTGGAAAAAAATTTTAAAACTGTGTGCAGCGCTGTATTGTGCCCGTGGAAAAATATATTCCATTTAAATGTTAGCCAATTATGGGCGACACCATAGAAATATGTCTGAATTGGCGCCAAATGCGATGTGCTATCCGTTAACTTTAAAAAAGAAAGATGGCTGACTTGGTGATCATCTACAAGTTTGCAGTTGTCTTCACAATCATGTGCCATCTAGTTCAATAACAGCAGCTACCTATTGATTACCTCGTTAGTTAAATGTGCCTCATACAGAGAAACAGTCTGTATGTTGGAGTTCATCTCGTAATAACAAGATCTCACGCTGTTTGGTTCTTTGTGCATCTAATGTAGTTTATTGGTGTCTTCAATTTCTTTAAATCAGATTATGAAGCAATTGTGAAGCTTTCGGATGGGTTTAACGGAGCAGATCTGAGGAATGTCTGCACTGAAGCTGGTATGGAAACAAACAATAAACAATATTTTTATTTGTGGTCTGTAACATTGTCTCGCTTGGAATTTAATTTATTGTTTTATTCGCTACAGGCATGTTTGCAATCCGGGCCGACCATGATTTTGTGGTCCAAGAAGACTTCATGAAAGCTGTCAGGAAGGTTGCAGATTCTAAGAAGCTTGAGTCTAAATTGGATTACAAGCCTGTCTAGTATAGGCAACGACTGCATGGGTGATGTGGCTTATGTTAGAGGCTCGTCTGTTCCTCTTGGGTATGGTCTTTATTAAAAGTACATATAACATCGTCAGATTAAGTAATTTGATAATTTCTGGATTAAGTCTGCTACACAAGAGGGGTTCTTGATTCCAAAAAACTACTGCGCTTGGTGCGTTTCCTGTTGGAATCAAATCTCTAAATATTTACTGTACGAACGATTAAGAAAGGCTTGGAAATAGTGAAACAACATAGCAGATTTTAAGAAAGTTACTGTGTTTCGTAAGAAGTGTTTTATATCAATTGACTTTTGTCCTTTTCCTTTCCAAGGTTAAATAAAACCATGTTTAAGTCGGGTGCGTTTTGTCCACACATGCTTTTCTAAGTACATATTTTATTTTGAATCCGTTTCTAAAACATTCAGACACCCAGTATCATGTTTGCAGGGACATTTTTGGTTGGCATGCTGTTCTTCCATTGTGTTGGATGGTTTGCTGCTTCACTTCAGGTCACATTTTGTGGTGTTCCACCTAGAGCATGACATTCTTTATTAAACATGCACTACTTGTTTTCAGGCAGGGATACACAGAAATTCTTGCTGTGATTGTGCCCTTGAGGCTTATAATATATAAATATACATATAATCTGTGTGTGTATGTGCCTTATTATGTGTATACCATGAGCAGTAAACTTTATTTTTTTGTGGTCACTTAAGTAATTTAGTTACATCTATGTCATGTCTCAAAACATGAGCTCTTGGGGTTCCCTAAATTAGGGTACCCTTTAACTTCAGTTTTTTAAGGGGCTCTCTTTCTTTTTTTAAAAATTTATTTAAGGTAAGAGCTTGCGTATTTAGGCAATTTTAGTTCATCATGCAATCCACAAATGAAAGGTCAGATAAATATATAGTGTGTTCCTCATTCAGTTGTTTTTGCAATGAAATCAAAGTTGCTCATGGGCGGTTATTGTAATACCCCAGGCAATGAAAAAATCGGTGGAAGAGGTAGAATGAATAAAAGAATTTCACTCTGGAATAGAGCTGGTGTGTTCACGATATCCAAGGCTGTACGTACTTCTTTACGATGCGCTGCAGCCAACGGCTCCGGCAGAGTTTAGAAGTTTATACTTGTCGCTTTTTAAATGGCACAATGTAACTGTTGCAGAAACCACATTCATGCCGTGATAAGAGAGAATGAAACGGAATAAATGAAAAAGTGCAGCGTGCCCTGTGTCGTGGAGATCAGCCCAGCTGCAGTTCCTTGTGGTGCGAGTGATGGGAACCCGAACTATAACTAATCACAGAAAAGCAGATAAATGCCACCTAAACTCAAAGTATACTGACAGTGGTTAAGTGTATCCATGCCACCAACAGCTGGAGAAACCTGATATTTTTTACCGATTAAAATTGCAGACTTTAAAAAAAATATATATATATATTCATCAGGATTGGACTGTTTATATGATATATAGATTTACTAGAGGCTGTGTTCTTAAATTTAGACGTTGTGGGACATAAAAGATCAATTTAGTGTAATTGTTAACGTGGGAAAAAATTGTGGGGTTGCGTCCAAAATGTACGTTTAGTTTATCATACAACCAAGCAGACGTAGGCACCGACATTGCTCATGGTGAACATTTACTGGGTGGTGGTCGATTTGATGATGATCTATGGATGTTCACCAACCTTGCTGCGGACGCCGGTATCCTCGTATGGACGTTTTACCTATCCCTACAACCAAGTCTGTGTGTATAGATCTTAACTATATTTTTGTTTTAATAGTAGGAATTCCTATATCTTTAGCACAAGTACAAGTTCATAAATCAATCTATAGAATTAACACTATCCTTTACCGGGGTTTATTTTGTTGGAGGCAAGTTGACTCCGTTGTGGTTGTACACTTCCTGTGTCGAGTGCACGAGCTTCGAATTCGGTCTCTGTTGTATAGAGCTCGACGATGTATAACACGTCTAACGCCTTGACGCTCATTGATTTATTGGAGTTCTATGTACTAGAGGCGTACTATCGTTCCGTTTGTTAGTTACTCCCTTTAAAGATCTTTATTGCGGGCTCCTTCTGCACCTTCACTGACTCATAATTTCCAAACAAAATGTATCTTCCTTTAAAGGTACACTATAGTGAGTGTACATTTTATAGGCATTATCGATTTGGGGTTATGTCTCTAGCTGCTAGCGCTCTGTGATTGACAGTTGTGAAGGGACGGGCTCTGTCGGCGGTTGCGCGCAGTATCGGTTTGTAGTGTGCAGCATGGCGGTAGTGTGCGAAGTGTTGGCCGGTCTTGTTGTGCCGTAAGCCGCTCGCTCGTACACGCTATACTCCGGCCCGGTGGTAGGCCGCAGAGCCAGGGACATGGATGATTTGAAGCTGCAGTTCCCTTCCCTGCCCCCGTCTAAGGAGGACGCCGAGGTGAGCAGGGGCCTGTCGGACAAAGCGGTACCGGGGACTTCGGTGCGATTTGGGGAAAGCATTTAAAGGGGCCACGTCTGGTACAAGGTGGCGGTTAATTTAACTAATTAATCTAAGGGGCATAATGCCCCCTTTAACACCTAATAGCCCCATTGTGGGGGGGAATCGGTGTCTCAGCCTCTGACGGGATCACTGACAGCTTCATTAAGGGAACAACGACTGCTTTCCGTTCCTACTATCAGACCAAAAATAAGTACACAGAATCTAGAACAGCTTTGGGAAAAGTATTCTGGCAGCTGCATTCCCGCTCTGATGTCTAAACCCGGTGCCCTAGACAAACACTCCGACTCCTTATGCTGTTTGTGGTAAACACTAGAATGGCTCGGTCTTAATCACCCAGGCGGACCCCCTGGCTAACGAAAGTCTATGTGCGGCCGGACCTCGTTAGCGTTGCCGTAAGGAATCAGCGGTACTTGTGTGTTATCCGGGCCCTGCTTATTTACTTTTATTTTAAACTGTAACTGTCACCGAAGAAGGTTCCCTGGCGGTTCTGGGATTTACCAAAGAAAATGCAATAAAAATTCTCAAGAAAAAGGTACTCTTCTGTTCAAAAGTGCTCAAAAAAAGCAAATATAGTTTTCTCGATCCAGGAACGGGTACTCGTAGCAAACCAATTAAGAGGTTATGGAGTTCAATTAAATGGGGTAATAAGAAGCATCGTGGAACGTTTCGAATAGTTACTTTGCAGAGTTTATGAAACAAGAAAATGATTGACCTCCAGAAGTTCACGTGTTAAGAAACTGAATAAATATTTAGCTGTTTGTAAGGTTTAACTGTTAAAGTTTATTAAATATAAAACCTTGGACATAATATGTTGTCATTAAAAATGACTTTTAATGAAAGAAAGAGAAATAAAACCCAGCTATGCCCCGATAATCCACAAGTACGGGATCGGCTCACCGTGGTGTTTGTGCACGAAAAGCCAACCAAAATGTCGCACGACTGACAACAATGGCAGCAGATAGAGGGAGTTTTTTTTTTTTTTTAACAAACCGAGCTAAATCCTATTTTTTGTCAATTCCAACCTACATTACAATACAACAGGAATGTTTAAAGGTATTGAAGAGTTTAAAAGGAACTCTGACATCCCCCGTAGCACTTTGTGCTCCATATTGACGTCGGTCTGTGTTACTGCATGCCGATTCCTGCACGGGTTGTTGTTTTATATAGCGCCATCCAATTCCGTAGCGCTGTACAATGGTTAGACAGGACATAACAAGTGGTATGTAACATAACACATTGACTTACAGAGACAACATGTGAGGAGGGCCTGGCTCAAAGAGCTTACAATCTACAGTGTGTTGCCTTTTTTTCCCTCCTCTGGCTGCTTGTGTTGAAGTATGCCTCGGCCGTATCTGGGACGTGTCTGCTTTTTGCCTAAGGGCTCGGGAAAGCGGGTCTAGTTGCTTTCTATTACTAGAGGCAACGCTTTGGTGAGGCTGTAACGTGTGCATTAGCGGCATACTTAAGTATGCTACTTGCGTCAATACATTGAGCCAAGGGAGGAGGAAAACGAGACAGAATTCACACTGCTTGTTGCAGACGTATCGGTGATCTCGTGATTTTTCTTTCAGGATTGGTCGTATCCGATGCGGAGGGAGATGCAGGTATGTGTGTGTGTAATTTAAATGCATAATAAAAGAGTAAAGGTCGGCTTTACTTATTACTTTAACATAAATTTCATCTTATATTTAGGGAAAAGCAGATTTTAGCAAGTTAATGAGCAGGTGGAACAGTAACTTTAACGCGTTTCTGGCGATGAGAGCCGTCTCTGTGAACTGGAAGCTCTTCTTGCTTTATGATTTTTTTTTTCTGTAGTTATTAACTCTCACGTCTCCTGTCACTTTGGGTTACAGCGGCCGAGAAAGCCCTCTTCTTGGATGCGAAGTGTAATTGAATAGATAGTGTTATATTTTGAACCGTTACAAAACATTGTCTAAAAAATGTTAAGTTTAAATTTCTCCTTTCTCGCTGTTTATAAAGGAAATTCTGCCAGGCTTATTTTTGGGTCCATATTCAGCCGCGATGAAAAGTAAGGTAAGTAACCAAATCTGTGACGGCAGCAGCGACTTTGCCTGTTCCAGCGCATGTTTATCTGCCTGGCGGACCTGATCTAACCGGGCTTGGTTTCATTTTTTTTCAGCTCTCAATGCTTCAGAAATATGGGATAACCCACATAATCTGCATCAGACAAAGTATTGAAGCAAATTTTATTAAACCAAACTTTCAACATTTATTCCGGTAAATTATTGCTTGACATGCGTTGTGACTGAGGGGTGCTGTGGCATAAGGGATTTATAGTGTGTGTGTGCGTACCTTTCTTTGTATATGTGTATATAAAGGCCGCAATGGCATGCTCTTTATATTAGTTTGAAGGGATTATAGGCTGATCCCTTCAGATAAAATCAGAGAGATAAGGGGGGGGGGGGGGGGATTTACACATGATTAAAATGATCTCACTTTGTTTCCATATGGATGTTCACAAAGCCCACAATGCTGAATTACATGCCTCCAGATTAATTGTTACTGCTGTAGTTACAGTCTAACAGCAATATGAATCGAAGATAGAAGCAGAGAAAACGATCCAATGCTGTGGAGAATGATACGAAACCTATGATTAAGAGCCACAAGGCTTGTAAGGCCAGTCTTCTACTCCCTGCTGATTGCCCCCCAGTCTATCGCTACGAGTCCTTCTCGTGTGCGGATTCTGGCGGTGTTGTTTGGACTGTGGTCAGTTTGGTGGTCTCATCTCGTTTTCTCCGTGTCTTCCATTTACATTGCTTTTTGGCTTAGACACCAGATCCTAAGTCTGCTGATCTATGTACAGTTGAGGGGTCTATCCATGAAGCCCCACTTGTCCCCCATTAGGTTATCATTGACAGGTTTTTACAGGATTATCAGCACTGCGCTGTGCTCCTAGGAGAATTGATAAACTACCGCTTAGCCGCAGCCACGTCATTTACACTGGAAGTTTCCTGAATACTTCATTTTAGCGTAGAGAACCATATTCAGGTTACGGGCTACATGGCTATGTTTTTTTGGATTTGTGTGTATTTATGCACTATGATTGTGTGTGTGTGTGTGTGTATGTATGTATATATATATAATGTGTATGTATATTAATTACTATAATCTGACCATTCATCCAGATTTTCACACATTTCGTACATTTTTTATTTTTACAGCTATTTAGTACTGGATATGGCTGATAACCCCATTGAAAATATAATTCGTTTTTTCCCAACGGTGAGTAGTAAGAAAGTTAATTTTGATAGTATAAAGTTGTGCTGATTATACTAGAACACTTTTTTTGTTTTAGAATGCATGTAGACACATGCCAAACTCGCATGAATGCGTTAATGGGATGTTATGGAAGGGTCTAGTATTAGTCTCGGATGATGTGCTCGGTTTGGTACCTTAAAGCTTGTTTGAGAAGACGTGATAGACAACCTAAGCTTTCAATACATCACATATTTCCGCAGTCCCTCCAGATATATCTTTGTGTGTGGACAGTACGCTTTCCCCGTTTGTTATTACACGGCGTGTCAGCGCTTCTCATTATCTCAGAACAGTGTCCTGCAAAATACAGATTATCTGAAATAAACGCTGGCACGTTAACACGCTCACTTGTGTGATAGGCAATTAAAAACTCTGGCAGAGCTCGTGACTAAGCACTAAGGTGCGAAACGCGTCAAGCAATTACACTTTCACTTGTGTACTTTACATACAATATGTGGATTTATAGTAAAGCAGACACTGGTGTTACTGAATTTTGTTTTGATTATATATATTTATTTATTTATATATTTTAGTGAATTGTATATACAATGTAAATATAATGTATAATTTTTTATTTTTTTTTGTAGACTAAAGAATTTATTGACGAGTGTTTACAAACTGGAGGTACCGTTCACATTTTCCTCTGTAGTAACACGTTGTCCCAGCCCCTTGTTTTAGCGTATGTGTAATATATAAGTGTGTGTGTGTGTTTATTCTTAGGGTTATATCTGGGTGGTTCATTGTATATCTCTCTGTGAATTATGTACACATTTGGAACATTTAATACTGAATAAAGCCATATATCTGAGGCTCCAAATCTCTACCATAAATGCATTAACCCTTAATTGTTTGTAGTCCTACATCCATTGTACTTTCCTGCTAATAACGTGGAGCATATATGGACTCCCTTCTCATTCGTCGAGATGCTTAATATACATAGAGTATCATTAGCGGTGCTACAGATTAGGACCAGGCTTTATTCTTTTAAGCCGTGTAATGTTTAAGAGCTCTAAAATTTATAAGCAACTTGGAAATTCTGTATATTTAGCGTTACTGTCCCAGTAAAACTACTTAATATTAAATATGGTAACTAACATCATGACTTTATGGTACGTTTTTGCAAGCAACGCTGGTTTGTCGTTTCTCTTTGTCTTCCTTCCATGCGTGTAACTCTTGTGTATTCCGTGTACAGGAAAAGTTCTCATACATGGAAACGCAGGGATTTCTCGAAGTGCCGCCTTAGTTATTGCATACATTATGGAAACATTTGGAATCAAATACAGGTACAGGACGCATCTTCATTCTACAATTAAAACTTTATTAAAATGTGACACTTTATAAATGTATTATGGATTTATTCCGCTTTGGTGTACAATGGGTCACATTTAGTATGCTTTGCACACAATTTAAGTAATACTATTTACCGCTGAATACTTTCCCCACCTATATGCTCCAATTCTGTAGGAAAGGCTATGAGAACGGCCAGGTTATTTTATGAGTTTACAAAGACTGTTCTTGGTACCTTTCAGCAGCTAAAGCATATTCCATGCCTCTGTTGCCTGTCGCACGGGCAGCCGAATGCATTAATCTAACTGTGATGGAGAAGTATTGGCGCAGAAAGGCCAGTTTCAGTAAATATGCAATATATGTTGCAAAAAGGGTTAGCGTCTTAAAACCTTTAGTATAAGCTGTAAGAAGGTAAGTGTGCCTAAAACAGCATTCTCAGTTTAAAAGCAACTTTAATAAACTTAGTGCTTCTATAAACACAGCCCACTCTGGGCCGGTTTCTCATTGTTACGCCTGGTCTATCTTTTCATGAGAACATTACCCATACTTGTGAAGACCCCTATTTAACGGTCTGTAACTCTTTCAGGGATGCATTTACGTACGTGCAAGAGAGAAGGTTCTGTATTAATCCCAATGCTGGATTTGTCCATCAACTGCAGGTAGGAAGTAATGCAAAATAAGTTAAAAATAAATTAAATTGGTACAGAACAGACTGAAAAATCAGACATGTATCTATGTGTGTGTGTATCTGCCCTGAATGTATCGGGGCAGATAAAATGCTCACTTGATTCACCTGAGCCTCTGAGGAAGTCCGTTTAATGTAATGAAATATGTAGGGCTTTTATCTTCGTACAAAGCAACGCTTTGTGTGTGTGTGTGTGTATATAATATATAATGTGTGTTATATGTGATTTGTTTAAAAACATAGCTTATCGCATTGTAAGTCAAAAGACTTTTTCTTCACATTTTTCCCCCTATTTTTTTTGTGTGAATTAAATTTCAGGAATATGAAGCCATCTATTTAGCAAAGTTAACCATCAAAATGATGTCTCCTCTTCAGCTAGGAAGACCTTTATCCCTACAGTCTGGTGCTACAGGTAAATCATACAGTGGCTTCTAAAACAGCGGTGTGTAAGCACTCGACATGGGATGGATGTGCATTAGTATATAGCATTGTGCCTAGGTGATCAGTCTCCTGCCTGCTGTATTTTCTCAGATATATATACGTAGTTCCACAGGCATTTTCAAAACATAAATATTTGAGCTAGCTTCAAGAACGTATTCACTAAATATATTCGGCATCTGTTTATCAGGAAGTCTCAAGCGGACGCTCGAGGAGGATGACGACTTGGGAAACATGCAGGTGTCGGCAACCCATGATGGTTAGTTATTACTGTACATTAACAAGAAGACTTGAATGGGTTGGAACGCAACAAGCTCACTGAAAAATACAAATATTTAGTTCTGTTCTTGCCCTGGTGCTGCTATTGGGATGTATGGACAATGATTGGACTTCTTCGTTATGAGTGAATGGCACTAATTGTTTTACTACTTTTTACACAGTCGTTTTACTAAAAAGCGAGTAACTTTTTTTTTTTTTTTTTTTTTTTGGACCTGCAAAGAGGTATTATTGCAATAACGCACTTTTCATACTTGAAGTTTTTTCCCCTTTATTTGTAAAATATAAATTAATTGAATGCAATGCAAATGTTTGGGAGGGATGACAGTGTGTATGTATATATATGTATATGTGTATATATATATACACACATTAGAAAATTATTTATAAGAAACGGCTTTAGTATTGAAATATTTGCTAAAATTTTGTGTTTTGTAAATACATTTTTATAGGTTTAGAAGTTCTGAAATTTTTAACAAACTTGACTATATACAAAAGCATACTTGATCAATGAAACGGATTGTACACATTACTGCTAATAACTAAAAACGTATTGAAGTCCTTTTTATTATGCAATTTCTATTGTGGCTTTTGCCAAAACTTTTTGTTCATAAAAAAAATTGTACTGATGTTTTCCAAATAAACAGACTGTAAAACTATAGTGAAATATAGCAGTTTTATGGAATGCAAGACTAATATTGGGAAGATACATTGGAATTAAATGTAAACATTTAGTTTTTATTCCCCTATTGGGCTCTATAATTTTCTTAGCTGTAGCATCACCCCTTAGGGCAGGGGTGTCCCAAGTTTTTTTCTGCAGTGGACCACTTCATCAGAAATGTATGTGTTTGTGGCCCGCACTCATTTATCACTGAGAGAAAATATGGCCTTTTAGCTTTATAATGCATATTAATACAGGGTTAAATTGGCGATAATGAAAACAGCAGTGTAAAGGTTTTTTTTGATCAACTTGTATGGCATTCTATCAATACTGAATTACTTAAACAGTAAAACATTCAGTCCACAAACCATTTAAAACAAGTTTAGCCAAATAAAACCGCACAAGGCTGGATCACACTGTCGGTACAAGATGTATTTAAACCCTTCATTCCCCTATAGACGTACCGGGACGTCCAAAAAACGCCTATTAAGAATCCCCTATGGACGTCCCGGTACGTCCAGCCCTTCGTGCAGCGTCAGGGACACATCCCTGCCGCTGCACGGGAGTCCAGGCTGTTAAACGACAGCCTGGACTCCCCACTGACAGCAGAAGCCGGCATTGCCGGCTTTCTGCTGTCCGATCTCCTGTAACAGCTTCCGGCATGAAAGCCGGTAAGCTGTTACACTGTAAACTGCGCGATCGGGCATTCCCTTCCGGGTTGCGTCACTGCTGACGTAACCCGGAAGGTCATCGGAGGACAGGATATCCCCTGCGGGGATATCCTGCCCTCCGTTGCAGATCGGTGCAGGCGGATCGCAGGGAGGGGAGTGAGAAACCATATCTCTCACTCCCCCTCCCGTCCTGTAACAGAAAAGCTGGGAAAAAAAAGTTAATTCATTAAAAAAATATTAAATCATTAAAATATAAATACTAAAAAAAATTATAATGTGAGCTGTGATGTCATTGTGACATCACTGGCATGTTCAGGAGGTCCCTAAGAGGACCTCTAACCATTTCTGTGTTAAAAAAATATATAAAAAATTGTAAAAAAAATTAAATTAAAAAAAAATATATAAAAAAATATTAAAAAACCTTACTTCCCATTGCCCTAGCATAACATCTAACCAGTATAACCCTCCTGCCCCCGTTCACAACTCCCAAACCTGTTAAGCCATAGCCATAAAAAGTATACAAAATTGTACACCTTATAGTATGCTCGCTGGTGCTGGGAAAGTCTGGAAAATCTATATAAATTAGGTATTTCTGAAATCACGAAACCTGAATTGATAAACTTGGAGGGGATTTTCCATCACTTCACCTAATTTTGTGAGGATTCAGAGGGAAAATGTAAAAAAAAAAAATTAGTTTATTTTTCTAATCTTCGCTAGTTTTTACTAAATTTCTCATTCTAAATTTTCAGCTAATCATCCAACTATGGTATCAAACGAAAGCTCAATCTCTCCTTGAAAAAAAGAATATATAGTTTACATGGGTACACTATTCACAGAAAAGGAGAATAATCGCTAAACCGACATACCCCAAAAATGGCAAAATTGCTCCGGGCTTTGAGGTACCAAAAACCCCTGGGATTGAAGGGGTTAAGCTGTTGCACACTGGAGGCAGGACCGGATTAGGAGACCCAAACACACACACATACCATGACAGGCTCTGCCACAGCAACACCCAAACACACCCACCAGGACAGGCTCTGCCACAGCGACACCCACACACACCAGGACAGGCTCTGCTGCACCAACACCCAAACACACACACCAGGACAGGCTCTGCCACACTGACACACACACACCAGGACAGGCTCTGCTGCACCAACACCCAAACACACACACATCAGGACAGGCTCTGCCACACAGACACACACACCAGGACAAGCTCTGCCACACTGACACACACACACCAGGACAGGCTCTGCCACAGCGACACCCAAACACACACACCATGATAAGCTCTGCCCCACCAACACCCAAACACATACACACACCAGGAAAGGCTGTGCCACAGCGACACCCAAACACACACACCCCATGACAGGCTCTGCCAGAGCAACACACATACCAGGACAGGCTCTGCCCCACCAACACCCAAACACACACCAGGACAGGCTCTGCCCCACCAACACCCAAACACACACCAGGACAGGCTCTGCCCCACCAACACCCAAACACACACCAGGACAGGCTCTGCCCCACCAACACCCAAACACACACCAGGACAGGCTCTGCCCCACCAACACCCAAACACACCCACACACATCAGGACAGGCTCTGCCACACAGACACACCAAACACACACACCAGGACAGGCTCTGCCACACTGACACACCACACACACCAGGACAGGCTCTGCCACAGCGACACCCAAACACACACACCATGATAATCTCTGCCCCAAACACATACACACACCAGGAAAGGCTGTGCCACAGCGACACCCAAACACACACACCATGACAGGCTCTGCCAGAGCGACACACATACCAGGACAGGCTCTGCCCCACCAACACTGAAACACACACACCAGGACAGGCTCTGCCCCACCAACACCCAAACACAAACACACATCAGGATAGGCTCTGCCACAGCGACACAAACACAGACACACCAGGACAGGCTCTGACACACCAAACACACACACCAGGACATGCTGTGCCACAGCGACACCCAAACACACACACCATGATAAGCTCTGCCCCACCAACACCAAACACACACACACACCATGACAGGCTCTGCCAGAGCGACACACCAGGACAGGCTCTGCCACACCGACACCCAAACACACACACCAGGTCAAGCTCTACACTGCTTTATCATTAACTGACCCTTTTGTATTTTTGCCCCTTGTGTATTGATGCCCCAGCCCGGCCCTTGATGCCCCCACTGCATATCTATTACCCCCAGCCACCCCCCTTTGTATTACATTTTTGTCCCAAGGGGATTCTCCCCCCCCCCCCCCCCCGAAAACCACAAGAATAGACTGATTTAAAAATGTGTTTTATTGAATCTTAAATAATTACCAATAAATTAAAGGCATTCTACCATTAGGCGGAGAAAAAGTATTTCCAGCTTTGCTGAATGAAAAGAAATATAAAGCAGTATTTTTGTTCACAACAAATTACTACTTCGTAAATAAATAAGCCTTTTAGCGACAATTTTTTAATGAAAGATGTGTGGTAGACATTAGATCTGTTTGCTGTAACAAGGACTGTTTGAAAAATGTCCAGACAATGCCTAGGTGTACCTGTAAACAATATAATGGTTAGCTAAAGAATCAAAAACCCTTTCTGTGCAGCTCCTCATATTGAGGGATCAATAAATAGTTCTAAAATAAGAGGTAATCGGGTTTAGTAAACTGTCCTTAAGCGTTAACATCCGTTTTGGTTTTAAAATATTGTGTTGCAGTAAAGAGAAGTAGACTTTGTTCCACATCTTTGCAATAAACCACTTTTACTGCAAACATGGAGGGTGCCACTAAAAGCGGTGATGTCATGTTTACATTTTAAACTCAAACACCACTTCCGGCAATGATAATGCACTCCTTTACTCCAGAGACCTTAAACTGTCAGTGTCTCTGGGTTATTAAGATAGGGAATTATTTGCCAAAAGAGCACAAAAGGTGTCTGTTTAGTAGATTGGGATAAGATAACAGAGCTAGAACAAATACAAAAACCATAAAGCTGCTACGCACATTGTATTTTGTAAAAACCCGCTGAAAAAGAAATTGACGCCATCTTTAAAACCTTTTAAGTGATTCTGAAACACAAAGGCATCCATGCCAAGAATTGGAAGTACCTGTATTAGCACTGTCACCGGAAGCAAAGGGTTAATATGCATTTCTCATGGGAAATGTATCTTTATTTAAGGACGACCTTACAGAAAACCCTGATTTTTTCCCCCCAGGTAATTAAAAAAAAATATATAATTATATATATATTTATATGATTGCCCCTTTGATAATATTTTGCCTTCCAAAAATCAATGCTTTTCTAATAAAATATTTAATGGAAAACCTCTGACGGAAAAATGTTCATCAGAAACTGTAGCCTTTTAATAATCACCATTTTAGAAAAATACAATGCAAACGAAGTTAAAAAATATATTTTGTCTTTTGTGAAAAAACCCAAAAGAAAAAAAAATTTTTTTTTTCCTTTTAAAGAATTTAACATTTCTAAAAATAGTGTAAAATTGCTTGTTATTTACAAATTATATTACAGAGACTCTCCCCCGGAGGATTTTCATTGTAGGCTCTTTGGTTAGATTTCCGGTGCGGTTAGTCGAAGAATCGGCTCTGCATGTAGGTTTCATCTGATGCGACATAGCCAAACTTTTCATAAAAGGCTACATTTTTGGGCTTGCATTCCAGAGTAACTTTGTAGCATTCTAACTTTTTGCTTAGCAAGGTAAGTACCGACAATAACCTGAAAGAGAGGGGAAAAAAATGTTCTGAATCTTCCTTGCAACGCTTTGGGGCTTATTCACTAAACCACTAGCTGTGGTTTGAGCACTCTCCATTCACTTCAAGGACAGAACTGGCCCTGTATAATGTATAGCCTAACATGTTAAGAGACCTGAAATGTTGATGCTGATAAAGCTATACATTATACAGGGTCAGGCAAGCTCTTCCTGAAGCAGAATCTCGCTGGAGTGGCACCCTTATAATATATAGTGAACAGATATTTAAAACAGAACATCAGGTCTTGTGACTACTTACAGTTTCCCAAGCTGTTTCCCTCTGCATTCATCATGGACAACCACCTCTTCTATTCGGCCCCTCTGTAAAAACACGGTAGGTCATTAATGAAAACTTTCCTGGGAAATGCTTTGATGTTTAGAGGGGCTTATTTCCATAAGAGTCATGTAAAACCAACCAGGTTTAAAATCCTTCCGTTTTTAGCCCGGGCCTTTAAAGTAACTACGTACCTTCGAACATCCGTGTATAAATTTATGTTCCACGATCAGGGTAGCAGTGGCGACAACCTGCCCGAGATTAATATCTTCAACCACAACAACGAAATAATCTCCAGACTTCTTCATGTGGTCAAACTTTTCTGTTAAGTGGAAGAAGGAAGGAGTTTTATTTCTAATGCTCGGATCATAGGCATTGAAGTTCATAAGCTTTTAGAGTACCGCACTTCTGCCAAGGTTATTGTCACACACCAGAAAGACCAGTAAAACCAGTAAATGGAGTATATAATCTCCCTGCCAAATAATGTTTAAAAAGACAACAAACCGGATACATTTGGCCTTTGCGGGCTACAGTAATTCGATATAGATAAGATAGAAAAGGTCAATTGTGAATTCTAGCAAACAGGGCCTACAACATGTTTAAATAAGTCACAGTTGTATACAGCTATGTTGGTGCTTACGAATAGAAGTTACAGTAATAAAAGGTGTGTTCCAAGGAGCCAGGCGGCGCAAAGGGACTTACTGATGAACTGCTCAGTGGTAACATCTCCAACTGTTGTCAACTGACCCAGTATCTTAAAAAAACCTGCAATAAAAGATTGAGTTTAATATAAATGTGTGCAAATCATGCAGGAAAATGTAAGCGTCGGACCCCAATGAGCTCACATAGTGATAAAACCCTCCATGGTATCACGGCTGCATTAAGTATGTTAGCAATTAAAAGGGATGACGTCATACTCGCGCTATGCTGCATTGTGCAATACATGGATCAAGACAACAGTACCTGGCAACTGGATAAGCAAATTGGCACTAATCAAGCTAGGGTATTGGGTCGGCCCCCCCGAGGCCTGGAGTTTGACGCCCCTGCTTTAAACAGCGAAACGGATGATTTATTTTCTGGGTGTTTTAAATGCTTTGGATGAATACCTCGGTTCACGTCAGATGTACAAAGTGGTCTAAGAACGAGGCCGTCCCCGGGATGCACGGGAGAGATGGCTGGGCAAAACGACGCTGTGTTCTGGGTCCAGTCCAGTTCTTCCAGTAACCTTGGGTCAAACAGGGGTGTTTCATCGGGTATCATGGTGGTAAAACTGAAAATCCTAAAACAAACATCAAGTTAGTTCTGCGATAAGCTTATTAAAACTACTATTTTTTTCCGGGTTAATATGTAATAATTGAATTCCAGTCATTCTTGCATTTATTTTCTCCAATGTGTTCTTTAATCAGTAAATAATATCCAATAAATATACATTATGGAACTAATACAATTCACACTTTAGGACAGAATGCCCCACTTTATACCGATACATTTACCACTAATAGGTTTGTAAATGTTTTTCCATTACAGAAACAATATACTCCATTAAGTTGCAGCTCTGAGTCACGCAACATGCCTCTATGTTACACGCATCGTTAAAGAAACTATGAGCTCAGACCGGAACTGCAGGCAAAACCTATTAAAGTTTCCAGGATGTCAAGTAAAAAAAAACTACAGAGTAAGTTTTTTTTTTTTCCTGGAAACTTTATTCACTGTGCACAGGGGGTGACAGGGCCTCCCTTTGGTACCTCTGCAGGGGAGTGAGCAGCTCATATACATAGCAGCTTAATACAAAGCTTGCCCAATGCCTCAGTAAGGGGTATATTATGCCATACTTTACTAGTGCCGATATATAACGGGGGTTATATCTAACAAGTGATTTTAGTCCAAAGTATCACATCGCTGGGAGCTCTCTGGGTTTCGCCAATTCTCCAGGTCACCACGGAGAAACTCCAGGCTGCTGGAGAGGCGTTAGTGCCCCCCACTTCCCCCACAAACATGGCGTTTTCATGAAAAAAATGCATGTGGGACTAGCACCGCACATGAAAAAAATGCATGTGGGACTAGCACCGCACACAATGTCAGCAGGACCCGCCCACCACACCATTGGGACCACCCACTGCCATGCTGAAAAGGAGCCTGGATGTTCCCACGTATGCTTATCACCATAGCAACTAATTGAATGTCTCTGCTGATTGGACCATTTAATTTTTATTTATTTATTTATTTTTAAACCCCAGGGTGGAATATGATGTGGAAAAAGAAAACAGAATACAATAATTATTGGTAAGTTGGGAAACTGGACATTGAGGTAAAGTAATCACTGTACAGCGCTGCAATGGGAGATAATTGCTTATTTTAAAATTCTGCCAGACATTCTGCTCAATTAGCATAGAAAAGAAAAGCAAAAGGTCCTTTATGCCTATTGTGCGTGGCCTTATCAAATGGTATTTGTGGACAAAGGATCCCCACTGGGACAACCGATCTATGTAGATCCCTTTAAATCCTTGTACTGATAGCCCTTGGTATGGTAATTGAATATATACCGTGAAGCACTATACTCAGAATGAGGAGCCACATATTTTAATATTTCAGTATTATAATCCTGCTATTAGTCCAAAGAGTAAAGAAAATGGATTTATGATCTTAATCTTAATTATGATTTGTAGAAGTTCATGAAAAAAATGCCCAAAAAGATGCTGCTTTAGGTAAGCTTAATGAATAAAAATAGTGACCCCTCCAGTGGTGTATAGTTAATAGGTGTGAGTAAATAGTTACATTGGAATTTATATGCCATATGTATCTCTTAGGAATGGGGGTGATTTAAAATGAAGGCATATGGCACACCAATCCCTATTCCCCTAATAATCTTCTAACTCACTAGAATAGGTCAACTTTGAGCAATAAAATTCACATTATTATGCATCAATGCATTACAACCATAATGGCCATGCCACATAATAATAACCATGTAGTGACATCACAGAGTTACATCACTCATCAGCCTTAACCCAAGCACTGCCAGCCAGTGATCACAGAGATGGTTGGTACCTGTTCCAGGAAGTAATAATGAAGCAGCCCCTGTGTCAGACACTGGCCCACAGTGAATTCAGAGTGTACCGGTACCCACTGCCCAAAACACAGAGCGTGAGACCAATCACTGGCCCGTGATTAAAGAACCGGTGCAGAGGAACTTGGCCCACCATTAAATGAAGTGTTTTACTCTGTGCCAGACACCGCGTCTGCTACTCCACATCACTAACACTACAGACCTCTAGGCCCAATCCATCACACATATAATAGGCTGAGAGTGATGAGAGCTGATCACCAGCATTAGCCGATTGCCAGAAGTTGCCCAGGCTTCGGATCCCGGAAGACGGGTTAGTGATTTAACGGACAGGAGGGATAAGGTATTCACGGTGACACTTACCTCCGAGAGAGAGACCGGCTGTCTGCTGTCCCGATCCACTTAACGCCCTCTGATGAATCCTTTAGGCCCCGGTGCCTCCACACTGAGAAACTAAGACGTGGCGTGACGTCAGCTGCAGAGCGGCGAGCCCAAGCTTTCAACCAATCACAACAGTGCGGGAGGAGGACTGGCCTTGTGTGGGCGGACCTGTAATGCAACGTCAACCATCCTCCACAAGCAAGGAAGCTGGAAGTGGATTAGCGTTGCGTTGCTATGGTTACTAACGCCTGAAAGCTCCTTGCACGCGCGTTCTCGTTAATCTGAATACATTTGGGCCCATTGATGGTCAGTAATGGGAAACGTTAAAAAGTATGTATATGATCTATTTGCAATGTTTTCATGAAAGTCATTTGGCCTTCTTGGAAGCTTGTTTTAGAACAGTTAGGCATCTGGGGCCATTTGTCCGGGTCCCTTTATTGAAATCACATGAGAAAAAACACTTAGAAACAGAATTTGGTGAAAGATGAGGCGCATCCGGCCCAACTAGTCTGCCTCGTCTGTATGGACTGTAAGAAGCACGTATACATGTTCCACGTATTCATATATACATATATCACATATAGATATACCACAAATACATATACCACCTATTCATATACCACATATACATTTATACATATACCACGTATACATATACCACGTATACATATACCACGTATTCATATACCACATATACATCTATACATATACCATGTATACATATATATATATAGATATACCATGTATACACATAGCAGCCAGCCAAATGGGATAATCTTAATCAGTGTGTTATTTTCTATAGCTCGTGCCGTATTTAAATATGTATAAAATGCATCCAAAATTGCAAAAATGTCAATTTGTAGCTAGAATACTATGTGTGCGTGGGGGGGATTAATGACCGCCCTGGGTTCTGTGATAATCCGACCCAGTTTAGCTGAATAATAGCAATAATCATATGCTTTTGAGGATCATGCATAGTTAATGTTCATTCCTGCGGCTAAAGCGTGGATCTTTTATTCAAGAATATTTAGTTTTTGTGTAATTTAATCTATTTATATTGTAAACCTCTGAGCCGAGCTCTCTCTACCTAATGAATCAGTCTATCCTAGTCTGTCAGTTCTAGTCTTGCCAGACCCAGCGGACTGTAAGAAGCGCTGCGTAAATTGTTGTAGCCACAAACTCTTTCATGATGTCCAAGGTATTTTTTATATCTCAGGAATGGTACACTGTAGTGTTTTGGGTAGTAATAGCAGTCACCCAACACCCAGCTGAGAAGGGAGCTGATAAAATGAGAACTAATTGTAGAATATTACATTATGTTACATTTTATTTATAGAGACACGATAAGATTAAGACTGACAATATGTAAGGGCTCTGCTCTTGTGAATGTAAAAGCTGCCATCTCCGATCCCCGGGGGGGCTCTGTATCTGTAACCCCCCTCTTGTTTTTTGATTGCCCAGACTTGTGTCTGAGGTATATAATGGCGGCGTATACATGACTTTAAATCCATACATTAGCTTACTGTGTGTATATTAAACACTTAAATCCTGTTAGTATTATCTAATTACGTTTTTGTATCAACAAATACATGAGGATGCCCTTCCCACCCAGCTGCGGACCCCAAAACAGACTTCTGTCTGAAACACACGGTGGCTTTAGAGGTTGGTGCTTCTGTTGATGTGAACGTTATACGCAGGGCTATACCCTATAGCGGTCTGTATGGGAAAGATGGGATAGCAGATCTGAGCATGAGCTATTAAAGGGACACTCCAGATCGCTGCGTGGTCCCTTTAAATGTTTATGTTCCTTTTGCAAATGCACAGAGAATTCTGTAGAATCCCCCCCCATATACATCGGCCCCATCCCCTGCCCCCCACCTATTCTGCCCATAGGAGATATGCTTGGCTGAACACATATTTGTGCACATGATATACTCAGTACCAATCATCCCCAGCGCCATATGTTCAAACTCCCGTACCCTTACGCTGCAAGTGTGCATTCCTACCACTGACTGAGGAGGAGGGCGGCTGCAGCAATGGGGCTGCAGCATCTAGGTCAGATAACTGTTTGTTGTTTCTTTTCTTTCAGTCATTTAAATCACATGTATGCAGTTATTACAAGAGTTATTAGATGCATATTTTATTTTTACAATGATATGTTATATATATATATAATTTCACAAGAAGAACTGGGATCGCCACAACATAGTATTTAGTGAATCAAGCACTTTATGGAATGTGTAAGAAAATGAATGGCGATTGTACTCTTTGTTTCCTTCATAATCTTGGCAGCTAGTCAATAGATTGGAGTCTTTAATCATATTAAAACAAACATATAATGCGTGACACGGGCATGAATGAAAGAAGAAGAAGGGAAGCAAATGCTCTCCACCTGTTGCTGCTTGTCTGTTACTGGCAGGACTGTAATCATACAATAAGTTACTATCCGTGTATGAGTCTGCGTGTGGAGAGCATGTAACTGTTTGGAGCTCTGAAGACTGTGGTAGTAGTCATTAGAGAACTCCTAGAATGGATCCCTGCTGTGTCTTTAAAGTCCCAGATGTGGGTGCCCTGCTCGAAGCCTTCTGCTTCACGTGGACGGAGTGTCCACGCTTTGTGCCTGTACTGGGTTTTCTAATAGGCAAGACAGACGTATATGAACTTAGTGGCACTACAGCGGTAGAATGACCCTGACTATCCTGAGCAACATGAAAAAGAAAAAATGTTTTGTGATCCTACCCCATTCTTTGCTTTCTCTAATATAGTTGTAGGCCTCGCAGTTGTGTACCCAAAAAGGTGATTCCTTTTATCCTTCTGTAACCAGTATGCCTAATAGATTGTAAGCTCACAAGACCGGGACCCTCTTCTCCTTCTGTACTAGCATGTCTAATAGATTGTATGCTCACTAGACCAGGACCATCTTCTCGTTCTGTACTAGCATGTCTATTAGATTGTAAGCTCACAAGACCAGGGCCCTCTTCTCCTTCTGTACTAGCATGTCTAATAGATTGTAAGCTCACTAGACCAGGACCATCTTCTCCTTCTGTACTAGCATGTCTATTAGATTGTAAGCTCACAAGAGCACGACCCTCTTCTCCTTCTGTACCAGCATGTCTAATAGATTGTAAGATCACTAGACCAGGACCCTCTTCTTCCGTGCCAGTATTTCAATGTTATTGTCCACTTTTATATTGTCAATTTTAACATTATTATTCGTTTTCACTCTTCGCCATTGCACAGAATCTGCTGCATCTTCAGAAATGAGTCTAACGTAGAAGTAGAACCTGATAATAATCTCATCCTACTAGGTACTGAGAGGGTAAAGCATGGTGCAATATGAAAAGTCTTTGCCCGGGGTAATATTTGTCATTTATCTTGCCCCTTGAACAGTCTCGGAAAATTTACAGATGTTATTTTTTCGTATAACATCAAGATGTGTTCTAGGGTTTTCAAGCCTTGTGGATTATTGCGTAAAATAACACACAAGCCCCCTTTAATTTGTAAATATAAACTATGAATATAAATACAGTAGATTATTTGTGGTTGAGTGGATTAACATAATTATATTTGGGTCTCAATAGTGTTAATGTATATAAAGGCTGAATCCTCTGGAGCCATGTTAATAGGGGTCTATTGTCTGCACGCTGGGGGGGGGCTCAGGTGGAGCTGAGATAAAGAAGACAAAGCTTGATTACAGAACCTGATAAAACCCTTCTTCCGAATAAAATACGCTGGCATTGCAAATGTTCTTATCCATCAGCTGCCATGTCATGTTTAAAAATTAGAATTAAAAATCTAGTTAAACGTTAGACTGATGTGCTTTATTTTTGGGAGCCCATGGATTTAGCCCATCAATTACACTAGAAGAAATATAATTAATAAAAAAAAACGGTTCGTCCCCTTCTGAGCCCGAATAAGTACACTATAAATATAATGTAAAATATATTAAAGAAAAATCCCAGGTTATTAGTTATTGATTTATACAGCTCTGTCCACAGATCCCTTTCCTAACTCCACAAATCCCTAAGGTTGATGATTGGTATTCTATGAAACCAGTTGTGAAATATCCTGGCCAGACCCAGAGCAGCGCGACCCACTACCCCGTCCAGCACCTTCGCTGCATTAAAAGGTGCTGTGAGCCTATATATATATATTTACATATATGTGTGTGCTTGGATATGACGTCTTTGAATGCAGTGTTTGGAGATCATCCCGTAACCGGCCCATTTAGCAGCAGCGCACCATGATAATTTTGCCCCATCGTCTCCAGTAATAAATCATAACCACTAACAATTCCTTTGTTTCACTGGTAATCTATGTATAACCACAGGGGGTATTTCAAATGCCATTTATCTAGATCTTTAAGGATCATCTCAGACATGATTTGTTAGGCCCATAATCTTATCAGCACTTTCTACGCACAACAGTAATAATTGCCAAGTGTTGACCGAGGGATCAAAGAGTTGTATCTTGCAAAATTTGTTTTACCCTAACTGTGTCACCAAAACTATTACCTCTTCTGATTTTATATTTACACACACACACACACACACACACATGTATATGATTTAGGTAAAAATGCCAAAAACCTTTTAAAGGGGAACTTACGTTATTCAAATAGGACATTAACCCCTTAATGACAAAGCCCGTACATGTACGGGCTCAAAATGCATTGTTTTCAATGGGTTTAGGGACCGCCATGGTCCTTAAGGGGTTAAAAATGCATTTTCAGAATATTATATATGATACTGTTTTGAAATAGTTCTAGTGTTTATATAACAATGTTCTCAGGGGGCCCAAAAAGCACCCTGACTCCTTCTCATGGTGCCTTGTAGTAGACATTAGAAATGCTCAATCTTAATCACCTAGTCTGATATTGTGACCAGTGAAAGCCTATGGAAGAACAGACTTCTTTAGCATTGCCATAAAGTATCAGCTCAGTGTGGCGCGTGAGCCAGGAAAGCAAATATCACAAGACTGACAACAAAGGTGGCCTCCAGGTCTGCAGATAAAAGGTGTTTATGGGGACAAAACCAGGTTTTCGTTAACGATAAACTGCATTAAAATAATATTTTTCCATGGGATTTCCCCTTTAAGTAGTTTTGCATCTCTGACCTGCCAATGTCTGTAAACTCCTAAAGACTGAATCATGAGTAATTAAACAGGAATAGACAGAGTCTTGAAATCCTGCTGCAGGGGGCCTTGATGTCCATGGGCATTACCGGTGATTACGGATCTACGTCTGATCACTATAATTCTGCCCATTACTGCCGCGGGAAGGCAATGGCTGATTCTGGGTACTAGCTCAAGTCAAATATCTGTTAGTGACACATTTACTACGGAGACGCCACTAATGCTTTTCATCTTTTAAACAAGCAATTTTCCTGGAAATACAAATCGACATTTTATTACCTTAAAACAAAGCTTTGGAATAAACATAGGGGGGAAAAAAACATCTACAGAGTGGACCACTTAGATCTTTCAACATCCTTTTAATTCACTGGAAATCTGCACTACCTGGAAACCGACTCGGTGTCTACATGCCCGGGTCTGTAGTCCACTCTCGGTATGCTACGCGATCTTTGGACCTCATCAGTCATCTGCAGGACAGCCGTACAGAAAAGCTTGTTTGCACGTAGGACGATCACTCTTCCTATTTAGGATTGAAAGAAAATTTCAAACGTCGCTAATCATTTAAAGCTTTGGTGAATATATCATCAGGTTGAGATGTTGGAGTCCTATCTCGTAGTGCTTTTCTAAAAACCTGCTTTATTTTTGTTATTTTTTTTTTCCATTTTTGTTACATTGTCTCTGTTTCGTGATGGAAGATGAGATCAGGATAAGTAGAATTAACTTTGCGAGCCAAAAACATGTTTATACGTTAGATTTAAGCTCTCCTACGGTAAAATAGTCCTTTAATTTTAATTGCCCGGCTGACAGAAAAAAGCACACACTGTAGTTTTAATAAACTTTTGTGACGGCAAAAGTACCCAGTTTATAGATGACTGCCCCTATTGTCGCACAGATTGGGTGACTTTCCAGATCAAATACGGTAGATGTGATTCAGTATACTCCATGTATTAAGCATATAAATAGTAAAATATTGGATTTGGGGTTTGCGTTAAATAAACTGACTAAATTAATAATGTGTTGTTAAACATATTATTATACTGCATATCCAATATTAAACCATTGTTTCGTGCTAATTATCTTTTTTTTGTTACAGTTGAATTCTATGGAAGATTTGGTGAATATCTAACATCGGTTCCCCAATAAGTAATTAGATAGTAAACTCCAAATGGTTATTAATGGCTTGTAGTTATTGACTTTTCTCTTTATTTACCTTGGATACAATGTGTTGATACACTTAGATGTGGCCTTATGACATCACACAGCTGTGCATGCAGGGAACGTGTCAATTGACTGGTTACCAGTCAGGCTGATGGTTGTGGTTCAGTGATGGCTGAAGACTATATTGCATATGAGGGAACTGAGAACATTAGTGACCGGCATAGCTATTTCCAATTCCATCTGGACGAAAACTGGAAGAAAGATGGAGAGAGGAAAAACAGCATCCTGCATGAGGAGCTGAAAGAAGAGGACGAAGACTATATAGAGAAGCTTTACTATAAAAACGTACTTCTCTATGGATATGAGTACTCATCTTCAGAAGAAGACAACAAGTCTACAAGCCTACAAGACTATGTAGGTAAGGTTATAGCTTCTGTCGAAGATTACTTTAATCTATGTCCGCTAGACCTTTGGCAAGACAATGACATTAAAGAAACGAGGACAGAAAGACACAAGCCTCCTGCTAAACGCAAAAGGGGGGAAGGAATAATTAATTTCTTCAGAAACCTCTTTAAACCAAGAACATTTTTGAGAAGATTCAGCTGCCGGCGCGTTTCTACAGCAAAGTAAACATGAAGCCATGAAGTTAAGCTTTCCGAGTTCTACTGATCCTCCCCTACGTTTCCCCTTCGCATTTGTTAATAAATATAGATGGACTAAAAAAATTGTGTTGCCTAATATGTTGGGGTTTTTTTCAACAATTGCTTAACCCCCAGTGTGTTCTGCAGCACAACTCGAGGGCAAAATCTAAATGGTGAGTTATATACAAGAACATTTTAGGTGATGATATTAAAAACAATGCAGATAACACAATGTAATATGTGGAGCTTGGAGGAAAGAAGAGAGAGGGGTGATGCGATGGAAATATTTAAAAGGGATTTAACAAAGTACAGGAGGAGAAATGTGAGAACAAGAGGCCATGGTCTAAAACTTAAGGGTCAATGGTTTAGATGTAATGTAAGGAAGTTTTACTTTATGAAGAGGGTGGTAGATAAATGGAGCTGCCTCCAATAAGATGTGGTAGAGGCTGATACATGGAAAGTATGCGATTAGGGCTGCAACTAACGATTATTTTAATAATCGATTAGTTGGCCGATTATTTTTTCGAATAATCGATTAATCGGATAAAAAAATGCATTTTTTTAAAATTTAAAATAATGTAATAAAAAACGTACAATTTACACTTTCATCTCTTTATTGCAATGGCCTCTCTCTCTATTCACCTTCTTATTTTACTGACATAATAATAAAAGCTACAAGAACCCAAACACAGTGTTTCTCAAACTAGGTTTTAATACAAAGTTATTAGTAAATATTAATTCATATGTTAACTATTTTTCATATTTAATAAAAACTATGAGAAAAAAGCCTTATTTATATTTTCTTTTATTTACCAAACTGCCCCCAGTTATGCACATCTGACCCCCAGTTTGCCACTCTTCCCCCATATATGCCTTATACCTCCTATATGCCAGAGATTCCACTGTGCCCCTGATATGCCACTGTGCCCCAGATATGCCTTATACTCCTTATATGCCAGTGATATGCAATATACCTTTTACCCCCAGATATGTCTTATGCCCCCCTGATATGCCTAATATCGATATGCCACTCGCCCCCATTTATGCCTTATAGCTCCCTATATGCCACTGTGCACCCTGATATGCCACTCCACCCCCCATAAATGCCCTGCACCACCCTGAAATTCATTATACTCCCTGATTCACCACTCTGCCTCCCCCAGATATGCCACTCTGAAATTCATTATACCCCCCATACACCACTCTACCTCCCCCTATACACCACTCTAACTCCCCCAGATATGCCATTCTGCCTCCCTGAAATTCATTACACCCCCATACACCACTCTGCTACCCTGAAATTCATTATACCCCCCATACACCACTATAACTCACCCATATACCACTCTGCCTCCTCCCCCTCCCATACACCACTCTGCCTCCTCCCCCTCTCATACACCACTCTGCCTACCCCCCCCATACACCACTCTGCCTCCCCCCCCCCCTCCCATACACCACTCTGCCTCCTCCCCCCTCCCATACACCACTCTGCCTCCTCTGCAGAGTGGTGTATGGGAGGGGGGAGGAGTCAGAGGGGTGTATGGAAGTGGAGGGGAGAGACAGAAGTTGTCTGTGCGCATCGCACGGACACCCACCGGCCGACAGTGAGGGGAATCCAGGTCCCCTGCAGCGTTACGGGGGATCTGGATTTTAGTGTTATAATCCGATCTCTGAAAAAAACTAATCGATAATGAAAATCTTGTCAACGATTTTAATTATTGATTATTATCGATTTTATCGATTAGTTGTTTCAACCATATATGCGATAGGCATATGGTTCCTGAATGTAAGACAAGACAAATGTTGCAAAACACCTAAGAAAAAGCAGGAATAAAGTAATACAGTTATATAAGACAGCAATAGTTTGGTCTGATTATTGGGTTGGTTTGGGAAGGTATTATAGCAAAAATCACAAATCACATTGATCTGTTTTATAGAAAAACACACTATCCCATTAGGTTAATTTAGCTGTGATCGATATTGTTCATTTACGCAGGAAAACTCCCTCTTTAATCTTTGTTGGTAGGAATACTGATGTTTTTAATCTTTTCAAGGTCTAGCTGTGTCAAAAGCTCATCCCACTTATCCATTTTGTAGAAAGCATCAATCAAAGCTGCCAGGGGCATTTAGCTTAATGCACTGAACTCAGGAAGCTACAGACCGAGTAGGAAAAAAGCCCTTACCTAATGTGAAAACGCAGAAATGAGAAGCCGATCTGTCCAACAATTACTTTGTACAATCAATTGACCTCTTCAGCTCTAACAAATAACAGAACATGCTGTATGTTTTTGGTTTGGTTTTCTTTGTGCCGATTTTATTTTGAACCTTTTACACACAATTGGTGTTTTATTGACAGGAGTACGTCTTTTTGCAACCAAATTAAAACTTGCCTGCCAGAGTGCTGAAAAGAGGCATTACTGTGAGGACCTGTTTAACAATCTACTTTTAAATATGTTTTAATGCTTTAAATTATTTAGTTGATGATAATATTAATCAAGGTTTTTTCAGAGCAAATGCTCTGAAAAATACCCCTCCTCTTATACAGGTCTGACTATGAGACTAAGATCCAGGTCTCCTGCAGTGCTGCAGTCCTGTCTGGTAACCTCAGCTGCTGCCGGCACTTCCAACAGGGCTTCTATCACCGAGCGCCGGCGAAAGTGCCGGCAGCAGCGGAGGTTCTCTACTCGCATCGCGCGTACCTTCCCCGGGTGCCAGAGAGGAAAATTCCCCGCTGCACTTCGGGGAATTCTCTTCTCTGGCAGCCGGCGAACAGTGGACGCGGACAACCCCCGCTGCACTCCCCCCCCACCTCAATTTAACCCTTCCAGTCCTGGAATGGTGGGGAAAGCGCTCTGATGACGCTGTACACTGAGGCGTGGGCGACATCTAGTGGCGGCTTTATAAACCAGCACTGAGTATTACTCAGTGCTCAGATATTGTTCCTTATTGAGCTTCCCTCTGCATTTTTGCTGTTTTCTGATTGTTCTTGTTGCTGACCTCGGATTGCCTTCGGACGTTGCTGACTTCTATATTCCTGACCCCGGCTATTGTTTACGGATTTTGCTGACCTCTCCTTCCCTGAACCTTGGCTTCGTTTACTGGACTGTGTTTTATTACCCTGACTCGGCTACGTTTCTGGACCACGCTGCACGTGGCGAATCTGTTCCGATTACTTCTATTGGACTGTATATTCCTGCATACTGGGTTTCTCATCCCTAATCCTCACAATTGCCCAGGTCCCGAACAGCCTAGTCACTTATTTTTTTTACGTGGAGGAGAGAGAGGGGCGCCTAGCAACCGCTTGGCCCCCCTCAGTCTCCTCCGAGGCCTCTAACTCTGTCGCGGTGCTGGCATGTCATGCTGAGTGCCGGAATATGACATCATGTGAAGCAGGGAGACGGAGGCGTCATGCTCCCGCCACAGGACTTCTGGATGATAAGTCCAAAACCTGTTTGCCTTTAACTACAAAGGGGGAAAGAATCGATAGTGAGAAACGAGGGAGATGGGGGTAGATAGTGAGAAGAGAGGGAGAGGGGGGTAGATAGTGAGAAGGAGGTAGAAAAGGGGGAAAGGTAGATTAAGATGATTAAGACCTTCCCCGGCTGTCAGAGATCAGAGTTCCCTGTGATCTCTGACAGCCGGGGAAGGTCTGCGCGATGGACGCAGACAACCCCCGCTGCTAACCGCACCTCCTCCCGGCTGCAGCGGAAGTTGTCTACACGAATCTCGTAGAGCTCTACACGCTGCTCGGACTACGCACCGGGGACTCAGAAGCTCCGGTAAGTTTGGAGGAGGGAGGGGGAGGGAGTGTTAAATGGGGGGCATAAGGCATTTCTGGAGGCAGAGTGCTCTGTGAAATGCCTTTTAACCCCCTTAATGCCACTCTGCCTCCAGAAATGCCTTTTAACCCTCTATACGCCACTCTGCCTCCTGAAATGCCGTATACCTCCCTATATGCCACTCTGCCCCATAATATGCCTTTTAACCCCCTAAATGCCACAGTGGCATATGGGGTATAAGGCAATTCTGGAGGCAGAGTGGCACATAGGGGGTCAAAAGGCATATGATGGGGCGCAGTGGCATTTAGAGGGTTAAAAGGCATATCATGGGGCACAGTGGCATATAGGGGGTATAAAGCATTTCTGGGGCAAAGTGGCAAGCCAGGGGGCAGATGTGCATAACTGTGGGGGGGCAGGTTGAAAAAAAAGGAAATAAAAACAAAATATTTTTCTCAATCATAGCTTTTATTTTAAAAAAAAAATTGTTCACATGAATTAACATTTACTGGTAAAACTTTTTTCCTATAGGGTCGTCTTATATTCAGGCTTTTTCTTTTTTTCATAAATGAATATTCAGATTTTCGGGGGTCATTTTATAATCAGGGTTATAATTGAGCAAATACGGTATATAGCTATAATATATAGGGCATGGTATATAGAGTATGTAGGGTATTATATATAGGTATAATATGTATAGGGTATAATATATGTATGATATATAGGGTGTAGTATATACAGGGTATGATATACAGGTATAATATATAGGGTATACTATATAGGGTATAATATATATATGTATAATATATACAGGGTATTAGAGAGTATAATATACAGGGTATAATATGTATTACAGGGTATAATACTTGCACGTCGCTCCTCGTCTGCTTCCCAGATCACTCAGTATCTTCCTGTTGTCCCTGGAATCACTTCCAGCACCAGCCAGCATGGGCATCTTGGAACCCTGCTTTGTGTACCCAATAAGTAGACACAACTACCTTGAACTGAGTACAGCAGGAATGAACAGTTTATTGATGTAAAACATAGACTCATATATCCAGAGAACCGCATTAACATACAACCCAACCTTTAATCCCCAGGCAGCAATCCTATTGATGGGACTAATTAAACAATGGAGTTCCTGCCTGGGCTATCTTTGTTTGACAGCCAGGCTGGAGCCATCTCTGAGTACCTTGGGGCCCTGTATGACAGATCATTCTGTCACAATACGTTTTAAATATTACATTATTTTATTTCTGACATCTTTTATGTAAATCTCACTATGAATGTAATATATATATTATAAAGTTAAATTGATTTCCAATTATTTTGGTAATATATCAAAATATATTTGATATAAAGTTGTGCTTAAATACATTATGAGAATATATATATATATATATATATATATATAATAAATATAGGGTATAATATATTATAAATAGGGTGTAATATGTAGATAGTATATATAGGGCATAATAAATATATAGGGCATTATATATAGGGTATAATGTATAGGTTATAATATATGCATGATATATAGGGTGTAATATATAAAGGGCATAATATAAATAGGGTAAAACATAAATTATATATCGGGTATAATATATATAGGGTATAATATGTATATTATATATAGGGTATAATATTTATATTATATATAGGGTATAATATGTATATAGTCAGGGCCGGACTGGGACTGAAAAGCAGCCCTGGAAACATTTGGAGAGCAGCCCCATATAGTTTATCTCGCGATTGAGCTCTTATACCCACACGCACCCCTTATACATACCCGAGTCACACTATTTGCCGTACAAATAACTATAAAACATTCTTTTTATCATATTATTTGTATTAAAATACCAGAAAGCAAAACTGTTAAAAGGCCCTAATAAATGAAATATATTACACATAATGGAATCAAAACATTTACTACTGTAAACATTTTAAGATTGAGACATTTTTTGTTTTTGTTTTTATTTCCTTTTATTTGCCAACCTGCCAACAGCCCCTTCTACCCCCTTTTTATTTTCTTTTGCACAGAGCCCCATGTCAAGGAGCTTTCAATTACTTAAGTTAATAGAACCTGATTAAGTTAGTAGAATCTGATGTCTTTTCGTATTGCAGGGTGCATCCAGAAAACAAACACAGATCAATTCTGGTGGAGTGCCAGACATCTGCCCCAGGCTTGACACTCTGCCCCCTTTTAACTCCCTATATGCCCCTCTGCCTCCAGAAATGCCTTATACCCCCTATATGCCACTCTGCCATATAGGGGGTTAAAAGGCATTTATAGAGGCAGAGTGGCATATAGGGGGTTAAAAGGCATACCATGGGGCACTCCAGAAAAGCCTTATGCCCCCCATATGCCACTCTGCCTCCCTGATATGCCTTATGCCCCTTATATGCCACTCTCCTTCCAGAAATGCCTTATACCCCTATATGCCACTCTGCCCCATGATATGCATTTTAACCTCCTATATGCCACTTTGCCTCCAGAAATGCCTTGTAGCCCCTATATGCCACTCTGACTCCAGAAATGCCTTATACCCCTATATGCCACTCTGCCCCATGATATGCATTTTAACCTCCTATATGCCACTTTGCCTCCAGAAATGCCTTGTAGCCCCTATATGCCACTCTGACTCCAGAAATGCCTTATACCCCTATATGCCACTCTGGCATTTAGGGGGTTAAAAGGCATATCATGGAACAGAGTGGCATATAGGGGTATAAGGCATTTCTGGAAGGAGAGTGGCATATAAGGGGCATAAGGCATATCAGGGAGGCAGAGTGGCATATGGGGGGCATAAGGCTTTTATATAAAAAAATATTATACAGTTTGTTAAAAAAAAAAATTTGTTTATTTACCTTCTACTTCTTCCACTTTGGGGCTTTTTCATCCTGGCCTCCGTCCTCTGGTAGCTGCAGGCCGCCGTTTTCTATGTTGACAGGATGTCAGTGACAGGACATCCGGTGCTCCAGCAGTCTGAGTGCGAGGGGGCGGAGCTTCCACCTCACGCTCCTCCCATCACTATGCGGCCATCAGATTAATGGAAATTTAATCGAAACGGCCGATGCGTGCTGACACCGCCAGCCGGAGCTACTTTAATTCTTTTTTTTTTTAAATTGAATATGCCGGATCGGCTTGCCATATCAAGTAAAATAAAAAAAGTATTAAAGTAGCTCCGGCCGGCGGTGTCAGCACGCATCGGCCGTTTCGATTAAATTTCCATTAATCTGATGGCCGCATAGTGATGGGAGCAACATGAGGGGTGAAAGGCCCGTGCGAGGGGGCGGGGCTTTCACCCCTCACGCTGCTCCCATCAGTAGGCGGCCATCGCACACGGCCGCTGAGTGCTGATGCCGCCGGCCGGCGCTGCTTTAATACTTTAATAAAAAAAGAATTGAAGTAGCGCCGGCCGTTTAGATAAGATTTCGGGCAATCGCCCGGCCTACAAATCTGCCGGCCCACCGGGAAATTTCCCGGTATCCCGGTGGGCCAGTCCGGCCCTGTATATAGTATATATAGGCTATAATATGTATATAATATATAGGGCATAATATATATATATATATATATATATATATATATATATATATATATATATTATATAGGGTATAATATATATGTATACGGTATAATATATAGGGTATCATATATATATGAAACGTCGACTTGACTTTGAATAAAATGAAATTGTCAATTTAAAGACCTAGAGTGCTGACCATCTTTTTGAAAGTGTTTTATATATAATATAGGGTATATCAGGGGTGGCCCACGGGCCAAATGCAGCCTGCCGGACTTCGAGGTGTGGCCCGCGAGAGTGAGCAGGACCGGCAGACCACACGCAATGGGAGATTTTTAAGGATATCTTAAATTCTCAATGTGAAAGGTACATACCGTATGGGAATAAAAGAGTCAGGAACAAGAGAAAACCAATGTGGATAAATAAAAATGTAAAGGGGGTAATAAATGGCAAAAAAAGGCATTTAAGCTACTAAAACAGGAAGGCAGTGAGGAAGCACTAAAAAGCTATCGGGAAAAAAATAAAATATGTAAAAATCAGATAAAAGCAGCAAAAGTGGAGACAGAAAGACTCATTGCCAAAGAGAGTAAGACAAACCCCAAAATGTTCTTTAACTATATAAATAGTAAAAAGGTTAAAAATGAAAGCGTTGGCCCCTTAAAAAGTAATGAGGGAGAAGTTATAGACGGGGATCAGGAAAAAGCTAATCTATTAAATATATTCTTCTCTGCTGTATTCACAGAGGAAAATGAAATGCCAGGTAATATACAGCAGGATGAGATAACTGCCCCAGTACATGTCGCCTGTCTAACCCAGGAAGAAGTGCAGTGCCGCCTAAACAAAATCAAAATAGACAAATCACCAGGTCCAGATGGCATTCACCCCCGCGTTCTAAGGGAGTTAAGTAATGTAATAGACAGACCCCTATTTCTAATATTCAAGGACTCTATAGTGACAGGGTCTGTTCCCCAGGACTGGCGCATAGCAAATGTTGTGCCAATATTCAAAAAGGGGACAAAAAGTGACCCGGGGAATTATAGGCCTGTTAGTTTAACTTCTGTTGTGTGTAAACTGTTTGAGGGTTTCCTAAGAGATGCTATTTTGGAGTATCTCAATGAAAATAAGTGTATGACTCCATATCAGCATGGGTTTACAAGGGATCGGTCCTGTCAAACTAACCTGATCAGCTTTTATGAGGAGGTGAGCTCAAGACTGGATCGGGGTGAATCGCTGGATGTCGTATATCTTGATTTTTCCAAAGCATTTGATACGGTGCCACATAAAAGGCTCGTACATAAAATGAGAATGCTTGGGCTGGGGGAGAATGTGTGTATGTGGGTAAGTAACTGGCTCAGTGATAGGAAACAGAGGGTGGTTATTAATGGTACATACTCTGAGTGGGTTACTGTTGCTAGTGGGGTACCACAGGGGTCAGTTTTGGGTCCTATTCTTTTTAATATATTTATTAATGACCTTGTAGAGGGATTGTATAGTAAAGTATCAATCTTTGCAGACGATACTAAGCTCTGTAACGTGGTTAACACAATAGAGGACAGCGCACGATTACAAATGGATCTGCATAGGTTGGAGGCTTGGGCTGGGATGTGGCAGATGAGGTTCAACACAGATAAATGTAAGGTTATGCACATGGGGAAGAAAAATCCAGGCTGGGAATATGTATTAAATGGGAAAACACTGGGGACGACTGACATGGAAAAGGACTTAGGAGTTTTAGTTAACAGTAAATTTACCTGTAGCGACCAGTGTCAGGCAGCTGCTGCTAAGGCAAATAAAATCATGGGGTGCATCAAAAGGGGCATAGATGCCCACGACAAGGAAATAATTCTACCACTGTACAAGTCACTAGTCAGACCACACATGGAATACTGTGTACAGTACTGGGCACCAGTGTACAAGAAAGATATAGTGGAGCTGGAGAGGGTTCAAAGACGGGCAACCAGAGTAATAAGGGGAATGGGAGGACTACAGTACCCAGAAAGATTATCAGAATTAGGGTTATTTAGTTTGGAAAAAAGCTTAGGGGGGATTTAATAACTATGTATAAATATATAAGGGGACAGTACAGAGATCACTCCCAGGACCTATTTATACCCAGGACTGTATCTATAACAAGGGGACATCCTCTACGGTTGGAGGAAAGAAGGTTTCTACACCAGCACAGACGGGGGTTCTTTACAGTAAGAGCGGTGAGATTATGGAACTCTCTGCCAGAGGAAGTGGTTATGGCAAACTCAATAAAAGAGTTCAAAAGGAGCCTGGACGTGTTTCTTGAAAGCAATAATATTACAAGTTATGGATATTAGATTAATAGGGACAGAATGTTGATCCAGGGATTTATTCTGATTGCCATATTTGGAGTCGGGAAGGAATTTTCCCCCTGGTATGGGGCAATTGGCATCTGCTTCATAAGGGTTTTTTTGCCTTCCTCTGGATCAACACAGTAGGGACACAATATGTATATAGGTTGAACTTGATGGACTTTGGTCTTTTTTCAACCTTATGAACTATGTTACTATGTTACCTGTTTAGTGTGTTATGTAAAATATCTATTCTCAGGTGTTGTGGTTGTGGTTTATTTAATTAAGGTAATCAGGGAACCTTAATAACAACAATACATTTTATTAAATCTATATATACTCTGTATCTTGATATACAAATGGTATATAATATTAGGTATTCCAGTCGATCATATGGTGAGAAATACTTAAATACTGTGGTGAATAGTAATTATACTTTAATGATCAGCAGAATTAAAATCACACACCAGTCTTAACAGATTGCAGTAAAATAAATAATAATACTTAGCTTCGGTAGATGGTCAGCTTACAGAGATGATGAAGAAACCCAGCAAAACAATATCAAGTGGAACTCCGGTGGTCATAACGACTACTTGATGAAACGTGGGAAGGATTCTGGTCTATAACCCAGGGCGCTTACAGACAGGTGAATCCCTCTGGATCCAGGCACCATCAAGCCCTGGATTGAAGTTCCACTAGCACATGGTGTATGGTTCTTTTTAAGGTGTTTTTTACTATAGTATTGATAGGTTGCTATGTAAATAACAACCGTATCAATTGTAAACTAGTAACAGTTTTTCCAGTTGAAAGGTGTACAATATTTTGGTTGTAACCATGCAAACCAGAATCACCAACACATCCTATACCTACACACGTGAATAAAACAAAATGTGCCAGTAGGTCAATAGTTCAGCCTTTATATTAAATTATTCTGCTGTCATTCTGCTGTCTATGACGTAAATCATAAAATGGGAAAATCATTTTCATAACACCAGGATGATGGTACATTCACATTCTAACTCCGCTACGCTATTATTATTATATAGAGGCATAGAATTTGATGACAGATAGGAACTATTGACCCAAATACCCTGCCTTTCTTCCCTCACATAAAGACTCAGATCTTAATCAGTTCTTGGGTTCATCTTAGATTCAGAATAGCGTTATGCCTATCCAGTTTTATTTATAAAGCACCAATGGCTTCTGTAGTGTTATTATAATGAGCCTAATGTTATTGAAACCATACCTGGATTTGCCACTGGGTCAACATCCCAAAATGGTGGTGTGGAAACAGGATGTTGCACCTATGAGTGATGTCACCTTGGGACACGTGAGAATGTCCTTCTCAATTTTTAGTCCCAGTTTACCAGTGATTTTGTATGTATTTCTCATTGAGTGCATTCATTTATAATTCCTACCTTGTCCCTTTAGTATCTGTGTTAGTATGTCAACTGGAATATCCTCCCCATCCTGCATCGCTCTCTGTCTCTTCTCGATACATTCTTTGTCTGTCTGACGAAGCAGTCTTACACTGTCTTGGACATCTTTGATGAATTCTTGATTTCCTGGTACATACTATTTCGAGGGCAAGAATACAAAGTGGAGAACAACTTCTTTATAAATATACATTTCGAAGCAACCTCTTTTATAGATCATATTGCCATTGAGAATGACCTGAGTCACACCAGTTAATGCATTTCTAGGTCAAGATCCACATCCTTGTTAATGTTGGCACACATTGAAAGGGCCACCGTAGGCTACATTCACTTTTGTGTTCATGCAGTAGTTGTGTCGTCACAAAAAAACAGGATACTTTAGGTGGTGGTCCCACCAGCCCAAATGTAGCAACCCCCTAATTAGCAAGATGCTAACTGGGTGATGCTGTAGAGCAGCGGTCCCCAACCTTTTTGGCACCGGGGACCAGTTTTCGATGTAGACTGTTTTGGTTTTTTTGTGGTGTTTTGGGTTTGATTCAATTGCTTATAGGCCACAGACCGGTACTGGCCCGCGGCCCAGTGGTTGGGGACCCCTGCTGTAGAGGACTCTCTTTCATCACAAAACTCTTCTTTACCTACCAACATTCCTACTACCCCAGCACCATCCATCCTTAGTCATCAAACTTTCATTTAAGTTTCTCATTCCATGACCATGCCTAGACTTGTCTCCTGTATATTATCTTGTGCCCAGCAGCTACATCCAGTTTGAATATGATATGGACAGCACACATACCTTGGCTAAAGGATTTCGAGTTTCAGCCAAACCTTTCATAACAAATAAGATGGCATGTGGAAAGGGAGTCTGATCGTCATGCAGGGAGTTTAACTCCATCCCAAAAGCTACCTGTATGTAGACAATATTAGAGATATAATGAATTTGATCATTCTACATTTTTGGTGAAAATAAGCTAGTATCATTGTTTCTTGCTTTACTGGAAAGATAAATAAAAGTTGATCGGGTTTACCTTGGCGATTACATCCAGGGTCACTCTGCTCCTTATACCTTGCATGCTGACCTCACATCTTCCATCTGATTTTTCTGTAAGTTTCTCCATTAGCTCCTCTGCCCTTTCATTAAAAGTTCCCATTAATCCAACCAGGTACCTGATCAGAACAAACACACTTAAAGAACAGAAATAGCCTAGGCTACCATTATTCGTGACACTCAACTGTAATCCACTGCGCAAGATGCAAATAAGCCTTTATTAAAACAGATAACCATCAAATTAATTAAGCCTTATTACAATGTATTTAGAATAGTAATGTCACAGTAACAAAAGGGGTGCATATTAACTGGAATTTTGTTTCAATGTGCAATATCCTAAGCAGCGCTGTATAAATATATTGTTTATATATGTTATTATATAACTATTAACTCATGCCCTGAAAACCTGTCCACTTACGATCTGCTGAAAGCAGGATCCATGATTCTCCTTTGTCTGTGCCAGTGATCATAATTTTGATTAGTCAATAAACCATATCCCAAGAACCTGGATTTATGAAAATAAAGAAAGTTTAAGAAATATTACTTTCTAAACTCAAATGATAGCAGTACAACACAGATAAAAGTAACTCTCTAGCATGTTATGGAAATTGACCTTTGCTGTGATTTTGTGCTTTTCCAAAAGTAAATCAGTGTTTATGGCAGGAACCTATCAGTGCCAGCAATTAAACATTCCCTCATTCACTATACATCATTAATCATTTGTGACATTTATTAAAATCTTTCTAATGCTACATTTAGCTATAAGTTTTAAATACAACATAATAGGTGGGAAGACACCATCTTGTAAACATGAACCAAACTTATTCTAGCAAAATTTTGAATTATGAGATATTCAGAATATATATAAGGAAAACAATTTGTAGGGCACTTTTTTCAGAACTGTTCTATTGCCAAGGTTATTTTTGCTATAGACTCTGGTTCGGGTCTGGACTGGCACAGCAGGCATTTGCCCAGTGGACCACGGGCCAACGGCGTTCCATAGTCATCCGATCTGCCGCTCTGGTGACAAATCGGGTGGTGAAGTGCGCTGGCCTAAAGTGCCAGGGCTGCCTAGTCATCTTCTGACCGCGAGGAAGAGTTTGTAGAACCTACCTTACGCCAAACAGACTGTAAGCACGTTTGTAAACATAGTCCTTTGTATAATAAGGGGACATGAGAACTTCCTGCAACAAAATGAATAAATCAGAAACATACATCTGCAATCAGCGGTCTTATAGGGTATTTAAAGGTATTTACTACTACCACCACTTTTCAGATTGAAGAACATATTAAATGAATACAGCATATGGTTGATCAGAAGCATTATATTGCCTTTTTATTATACATTTTCATCAATTGTACGTAAGGTACCCCTGGTCTTTTCACTTATGGATCCTCAAAACCTAGAGCTATGCCTAAAGGAAAGACAAAATAATCTCTTCTCAATCAGGATAGTTAAGATGTAGAGTTAATTTCCACAAGATAAAGCTTAAATTGATTCATTCACTAGCTTTAAAATTATTAGAAATGTTTCAAGCGAAAAGAAAAAAGGCTTTCAGTGAATCTTTTATATTTAGGCAAATCCTGTTTTAACCTCATAGAGCAGATTCTGTTTCCAACCAAAGTTAACTGTAATTAATTATGGGATTTGATTGTGTCATACCTTAATGCCTTCAGGACTAGTAACGAGTATCATCACATGCAATTCATAGATACGGACAACTGGACCATGCCTTTCAGCCCTAAAAGAGAATTGGTTGTTCAAAAAAGGGGGGAGTATTAAAGTTCCTATACATTTAAAGTAGATCATGCAATAAAAAAAGTGAATAGTAGGGGAATACACTATGTACTTAAAAATATAGCACCGCCAGTGGTATAAACGCTGTACAGTGGGTAAATGGGACATAAAAAGTAGATCATTACATCACATTATGGACTTACAGAAGCTAAAGGTAAGAGGGTGTCACGCTCTACCCAGGCTGCGGAGCTGCATGTCTTTTGTTTCCCTGTCTTGCTGTGGTCCATTTCTGGATTTCTGTATGTTCTGTCCTGAACCTCTGATTCCTCGATTCCAGTCTTGCTCTTGGCTTCAGCTCTGTTTCCTTTATAAGGTGTGCCCCACCCGTGTGTTCTGTTTGTCTCAGGCAGCAGTCTACAAGTATGTCTATCTGATGTCTATCTGATATGTGTTTGGAGTTCATGTTTAGTTCCTCTGTAGGCAGGCTCTAGCGTTAGGACCCGCCATCATTGGAGTGCTTTGGCGTAGTTGTGGGCTAAGCATACTATGGCCATAAGATGTGACGGAATCTCCAATAGTTATCATATAGTCCTAAGCTAGTTCCTGTATTTGTGTGTTAGTCTGTGATGTAACCTGTGGGGTGTCCTGTCCTGTCTTGTATCCCTGGTAGAGGGTTGTCCTGTCTTGTAACCCCCGGTATAGGGGTATAGGGTATAGGGGCACAACCGGATAAAATGCATTGGGCTACCATCTGTGCATTGCCCCATGCAAATAACTCCCCTGACGTACTATGTGTAAATTGTACTCGCTCTTCTATAAAGAGTTAAACTGCCCCTTTCTGCCTCCTTGTATACTCAGTGCCACCTTCCACTTGTCAGGTAAAGGTAACGGTACAGACACTAGTACTGAAATGCAGTATTAAAATAACATGTAACAATGATTTATTACCCTGCCTCGGTACATATACCTGCCCCTTACCTGTCTCTGGAGGGACCTGGGATGTGGTGAATATATTGGAGGTATCCACGGTAAAAGAAGAAGCAGGTCACAATTAATACCAGCAGCAGCTGCGATGCCCATGTGTTCCCATATCCCCATGGTCAGTGAGGGAGGCAACAAATGTTTCAGAACAGAGGCTTCTATTCTGGTATGTATGTGAAACTTAGTGCACTATGGAAGGCAGGAGCAGCAGACCTGGATGGCCAGGGGTTGAGCTGCCATCACACACACCTGCTCATAAACACATATACACATAAACTGTCCTTACACACAACTGGCTTTACACACACATATACACGTGCATTATGCTTACACACACATATACACATACACTGCCCTTACATACACTGGAAGAGTAGTCAACAACAGCAGAGATTTTTTTTTATAAAAAAAAAGGCTACTGTTAGCCTCCCTCCCAGGACCCTTACACGCTGCCTTAACACACACCTGCCCATAAACACACATATACACATACACTGTCCTTACACACACACATACACTGCCCTTACAGACCTGTCCATACACACATATACGCTGCCCTTCCACACACCTGCTCATAAACACACATATACACATACACTGCCCTTACACATGCCTCTCCATGCACACTGCCTTTACACACACCTGCCCATAAACATACATATACACGTACAGTGCCCTTACACACATATACACATACACTGCCATCACACACACCTGCTCATAAACACATATACACATAAACTGTCCTTACACACACATATACACGTGCATTATGCTTACACACACATATACACATACACTGCCCTTACACACAGCTTACAAATACCTATACTGCTCTTACACACACCTATCCATACACACACACACAAGCTTAGAAACACATACATTCATATACACTGCCATTACACCCCTTTCTCCTCATCTCTTACCTCTTCCACCATCCTTCTTCCTTCATTCTTCATCCTCCATCCTGTGGTGGGAGCGTGAGGCCTGTCACTTCAGACCTCACTTTACTGCTCCTTCATCACTACCCGCAGGCTATTGCTGCAGAGCGCAGGGATGACATCCAGATATTAGTTAGTAAACCCCAAATGGTTCTTGGCTAGTTTTGTTCTAGAAATTCTGCTTTGTTTACCTTGGATAGGGTGTCTTGATACAATAAGATAGAAGATTTTTGTCTGTTTTATAGGTTTATGACGTCACACATTCTGCAGCACAGCTATAAGCGCATGCAAGCAACAGAACAGTTGACTTATTGCCAGTCAGACTGCAGAAAATGGGCAGAAAAGAACTAAAAGAGGATGAGGACTAATTAATGAAAAACTATATTTTCGAACTATATTCATTTATGGACTTGACAGCCTCCTACTCAGCATGGATGTCATCAAGATGGAGATGTTGATGTGATTACAGGCAGCACTTTAAATGTCTTTTAATGTCTTTTGATTTCACCTTGTCTTATTTACAGTAAGTAGGAATATTGGTACCAGCGACATGTTTTTGCTTCTACCTCCCTACAAGGTAAATCGTCATCCTCACTGTTTCTCTTATCCTTTGCAGGTTTTTGTAGCTCGCATGGATCTTGTCTACATTAGTTGGTGCTCCTGTCTTGTGTTTACCCTGGTAGGTCAGATGTGATGAGTTGTAAGCATATAAGTAATTTGTTCCGAGAGAATAGCAAGTGTAAAGCACACTTTTATTAACAATAAAATGCTTATATTGTCTGAGAACATTGTTAATAAAAACATTAAAATGTTTCTGAAGATGTCTTCAGGCATTTCATTTTCAAATTGTTTTTTCAAACATTTTTTCTAATATGTTTCAATTGCTTCTAAATAGTTGTGTCTTTCTTTTGACTTTTACAATTTGTTTATATGTTATATTGCACATCCCTATTCTTACACTTATTTTTCTTTTTCTCTTTTGCAGTGTTTGTAAATTAGCTTATCTATAGCTGCTCTCAAACGTCTCCAGAGTTCCATGTGCTCTCAAGGGTCCTCATAAATAATTATACATGTGGTTTGATCCTTACCTAAATATCATTTCTTAAAACAATACAATTTAAGAAAGGATGTATATTTACTCCTGCACCCTCCCATTTGAACTCGCTCCTCAGCCTTTCATTTCCCTTTGTGCCTTCCTCTGAAACCCCCATCGACATCTTTTTTATAACCTCCCCAACATGCCCCCATCATATATCATGGCCATTTCATTAAGAAGTCGTCGCACACAACAACCTCACATTTCAAAAATCATTATAGCAATAATGCAATAGTATATGAATTGTTTCTACTAGTTGAGCATCATTATCAGTACATTCTATAATAAAATATTAACATGTTTTTCTTTCCAATAGGCTGTTTTTGCTATTTTGTCCTGGGGTGCAGTTGCTGCATTGGACAGAATACTTTGCACAGGTAAAAATAACATGTATTAAGAAATCAAAGACCCAGCATGTTTAGTGCATCAGATTTTTTATGTACTTTTTTGCCTTGATAGAGCCATTTGCTAACTTCTTGTAAATAAAATGGGAAAAAAAAATTTCTTCAAAAATGAAAAATAAAATAAAAAAAGAACTTATCTGAGGTAGAAGCTCCATCTTACATGGTCTAATGATTCTTGCCATTGATTGGTTGCTTGCAGCAGCCAATCAGTGATAGGAAAGCGCGTCCGCTAAAATCAATGGGAGCGCTTTCCATGCCTGTGCACAGTGATCTGAAAAGCCCCCCGAACACAGTATTCTGACAGTGCTGGGGCTGACTTGCGGGAAGTATATCACTTGAAAAAAGATGTGATCAGATAAATACCCCGGTATAAAACGCACTTGCTTTTTCAGGAGTCTAGAAAAGGGGGTGAAATTGTGCGTATTGTACCTGAGATTTTATGGTAGCTTTCTCATTTTAATTTCTGTACTATATAAAATCATAAACGATATTCTAATTTCCGAACAAGAGTGATTATTGTGTCATTTATCTTACAATCATTAATTCTATAAGGGCATTCATCTTATATAATAGCTTCTTGCATGTAATGGCAAACCCATTAGGTGACATTTGATTTGTAGACACAGTTCATTTTAGAGAGTAGAGGACAGTCTACATTTAGCCCAGCAGAAAGTCCAGCTAAATGGTCAACTAATAAAGCAACCCAAAACATGTAGTCATGTTCAAAATGTGAATCCATTGAAAACCCATGAAAGATGCATAGAAAGGATCTAAGACGACATGAAAATGCCACAAAGTCGTTCTAACTCTATAGACTTCCTAGTGGCTAAATGTGTAATGCCAAGTAAAAAATTCAGAAAAGCTTCATGTAGTGACCTAAAAACGTTAAATCTGAACAGGCTGGAGGAAATGGCTCCCCTGCCTCCAATTAGCCGGCCTCCTTTGATTTTGGAGTACATGGAGTGATATTAACTGTTAGTTATATGTATTTGTTATATGAAAATAATAGACTTTGTTGATAACCATTTTTTCCAGATGGAAGCCAGGATGGTAATGGTGACTTCTCCAGCGCCATGACTGTGGACAATGGAACCCTATGACCAATGGATGCAGTGGTCTTCATGCTGATACAAGCAATCAAAAGGAAAATAAAACACTTTAAAACTATAAGACTATAGAGCTTACTGAGATTTATGCAGCCTTGTCCAATCTCACGGGGAAATGCTCCGCAATATGTTGTATTAGAAGTATCACATTAAAATGTATTTTAAAAATAATTTGTATTTTCTCTTTTAAAATAGTTTTCGTTTTTAGACGGGGTGGCCTGGTGTCCCCTGGGCTGGTCCAAAAGTGCTGGTGTGACTTGGACCGGCCGACTCATGGATGTGGGATCTATCTATACTGGCGGAAATAAGTGCTGATTATTTTGCCAATACACTCGGCAGAGAAGGGGGCAGCTAAGTGGTTTATTTTTATTTTATTCTAATATATATATATATATATATATATATATATATATATATATATATATATATATACACACCATACCACATATATCCAATGCAACAGAGAGCAATTAAATAGATTGCATGTTCTAACCATTTTTTACAACCAAACGAGTATTAAGTCATTGCCCCAATGTGTGTGTTGGTAATATTATTGGTTAGTCAATAAAGGTGTCATCTTTTTTTCTAAATATTTTTTTATTTGATTCTTCAGTATTCACTAGATGGCAGTAGAGGTCTTAGTGAATTAATTAAAAAAAAGGACATTGAGAATGATGTCAGGTAAAGGATTTGGACTCCCGTGAAGGCACTCCTCAGTGGGTGTCCTCAAGCCACACTAACCCATCCCACTAACAAACACAGACATGCATTCCTGAACTAATTAACTCATTTACTGTAAAAGGACAGAGGTGAGAGGTTGCTCAGAGCCACAATGAAAGGTCACATTATCTTCTCTGGAGCTGCACTCATTTTTATAGCAATCTATTTGAAGTGTTCAACCGTTGGAACAAAATCCTACAATGACAAGCAGAAATCTCTCCTGCTCATCCAGCATCACAATGGTTTGAGACAAGAAATTTTAAAGCGACACAAGGATTTGATCAAATTCTACAAATCTTTACGTGGAGAAGTTGGAGTTGAACATATACTTCCAGAGGTGGATCCTGACCTGAATACATTGAGTGAGAGGAATCTCCACGTTCCAACAGACAAGAGAGTTCAAAAAGGATCTTTGGGATGTGAGGACCTTGTTCACTTAACAGAAATAAATTATGTAGGGTCTGGATTTACCAAATTAGTCTTAAAGGGTACTTTATTAGATGGCACAACAGTAGCCCTGAAGTCTGTCCACGCAGAGGGCAACGACATGAAACAGTGCATCCAGCTTCATGGTGACCACGCGGGATGCCACCGACTGGCCACTTACAAACTTCAAAAAGAAGTGGCTCTCCTACAGATCCTCCGCCATCCCGGTATTATCCAGGTATGAAACACATCTTACTCTAGCATGTTTGATGCTCATAGGTATGATGCGGTAGAATCTCTTTTACCCTACGTTGTCCAGATAAGTTGCGATACCTTTTAGTGGACCAACAATAATATACCTTTTAGCGGTTCAACATTAATAAACTTTTGAGTAACACAAGCTTTCAAGACATTCATTCTCCAGATGTAAAGAATGTTTCGAAAGCTTATACATCTTACTCTATGAATGTTGGTCTACAAGGGTCCATCTTCTCAGGAACCAATGTCACAATATCCATACTTTGATCCTACATTGTAAGTTCTGAATTATTATTAGTAAAACAGCAGCACCTCTATTACCAAGGATACAAATGCGTCCAACTTTTCACTTTTTTTTCCTCATTTGATTCACACTTAAGATCACTTGATGAGCAAAGCATTGTGGATTAGTTTAATGTGACACCTCATCAGTCCACATCTGAACTCACATCAGTTCTTTAATTCACACCAATGCACCTCTCACTTCCTTGGATAAACACAGAGCCTGCTTCGTTTACATGTGTTAAAAGTCAGTAAACGAAAGTAATGTTTAGATTTCAGTTGCACCATTCCACCAGCGAGACCAGGAACCCATAGTTTCTTATCCCATCATCTTTTCTTGTGGTTTTACATGAAAAAAAAAATTTGGTTCATTATAATGAAAAGACTGTCATATTATATGTAGCAGATAATTGAAAGGCATGAATAGAGCCACCAATGGGTGCTGATCATTGGTTTGAACGTGTAAATAATTTGTTCTTTAAGATTGCTAGATTGTAAGCTCTTGTGAGAAGGATCAGCATACCTCCTGTATTATAACATGTTGTACAGTGCTGTACAATATGATGAAGTCAATATGCCCTTGCACAATACAGTAGTGAGTAAGAATGTTTCATATCAAAAACTACTATTTCTTTTATGTGTTGTTAGGCCAGCAGCGCTTCTAGGCGACATGTTATTCCACAAGTACAATCAGAAGTTTGGCCACGGGCTAATAACCTTTAATTGAGAGGAAATCCTATGGCTGGTTAAAGAGGATGAGTCTACTCTGTGTCGTTCCAAATCCGATCGATCATATATTTTATATAGATGGGACGGAAGTGGACAATGCACATATGGGATACATACCATTGAGTGGGGGTTACCTAGGGATTACTGGTGGCGCTGAATGGTAATGGGTGTTTTGCTGGTTTGGGATCCAACGTTAAATCTTGTAGGAGCTGGACATCACCCCTGCTCCAAATCAGAGTATTTTCCTAAAAGAGTCTCAGAAGTACTTGAAAATACAGGTTACACCAAGGAAACATCCCCGTTGCCAGATTGGCCCGTAACCCATTTAAGAGTATAGGATTCCTTCTTTCTTAAACAGGAGTGATTTCATTGTAGATTTTGTTTGAACCCACAGTGAGACGTCACATGCGGTTTATCATAAGGACACCCTTCTTTCTGCCTTTCAGTTACACGGACAGTGTTACCATAATGGAGCGGCTTCTGACATCAGGGTCACTGCTATGCTGGAACTGGGATCCCCCTTGGAGATGATTCAGCTCCTGCAGACCCCCTGGGAAGAGAGATTTAAAGTAAGAAAGCAATCTCATGACTGTCTCAATGGCCTTCAGAGCTCATGCCGTGCGAGGGTAACCTGTTGGCAGCTAGAAAGTGTATGCAAGCTGTTATCTCTTAACACACTTTATCCCTCTCCAGCTGTTAATTGCTCGTTTAGGCCACTAACCCCAGGGCAAAAGGAATTAGCATACTGGCCTGTGCAAATGCAATGAACCCCTTCCCATGAATCACATTTAGGAATGGTATTTACAATTCACTCATCAATCAAACAGTCCAGAGACCATCTGATCCTAAATTGGCTTTAGATTTAACATTCCCCCAAAACAGTATTATTTTGAACCAAAAAAAAACAAAACATTTTTTTAAGTATAGTTGTTAAGGTGCGGAACCCACTACTTAGTGAGGTTTTATTCACAGATATTAAATGTTTGGGCATTACCTTTCATCTTTGAAGCAGGAGAAGGCTTTACATGTTAATAGTATGCCTACCGATCTGGAAAGTATCATTATTTAAAACAGAGTATTTTTTTAAGTTTTATTTGACCAATAAAGATGGTTTATTGGCGAATTAGAAGAATTTAAATATGTAATGTTAGAAAAGAGGTAACAATGTATCTGATTAGACTGTTCAATTACATCATATATAGAAGTTGAGATTTTTCAGCGGACTGCTTCTCAAGTTTAAAGAAAAGCACGTTCCATGTTATAAGGAAATGCTTACAATGTCTCCTCTTCTCAGATTTGCTTAGAATTGGTACAGCTGCTACATTACTTGGCCAACTCTCCGCTGGGATCGGTCGCACTCCTGGATTTCCAGCCCCAACAGTTTGTCTTGGTGGACGGCAGTTTAAAAGTCACAGATATGGATGATGCCGCTACGGAGGAACTGACTTGCCTACAAGACGAAGACTGTACCCTTGGCTTTCCCTCCAGGACATTTGCCATCAAGTGCTCTGCAGCTGGGACATGTGCAGGAGCCAACGAAAAGAAAAATCTGTACAATGCATATAGGTATTTACCAAAATAGATCCATTTGTTGTCATCGGGAGGCCAGGAGCCCAAGTTTTCATTGATGGTGCTGTAGGGGAGGAATCCTCTAGAGGTTACAGATAGTGGTTTAGCAGCTGGCACAATCCCTGTACATACCAGTCAGTCCTGTCCAAAAAAACAGTATGAAGACCAACAGTAGTACAGAAATGATCCAGACAATGTTAAACGTGGCCACTTAAAGATACTCATTGGCCACGGGCAGGAAAATGTAAACATGCCAATATGCCAAATGAATGTATTAGCTGGCACTGGGAGGTGTAGTTTCAGAATAATCTAAGTAATGCTGATGTCTCTGATTTTCACAGGTTTTTCTTCACGTATCTTCTGCCTCATGCTTCACCTCCAGAATTACAACCAATGCTATCGGATATCATGAATGCCACCGGTATGGTCACGTTAAACTCCATGCGTGTGCGCGTGACCGTTGCCCCGATTTGCACAATTCCTCATTATATGTCTTTTTTTTTTTGTAGGCAATTTACGTCTTGGAATAAATGAAACCCTGGAAGCTTTTGAAAATGTTTTGAATTTGTACAAGTCGGGAAAGAACCCCTTCAGTGAACCAACATATCATAAAGGTTATTTACATGATTGTATGAGTCATTATAGTCTGTACATGTTAAGACTTCTTCATTGGGAACATAAGCAACACAGTGTTGTAATCTACACTTGGGGCACACCTAGAGATGCTTGTGCCTTTGCTAATCATATTTTATTTTTACACACAGCAATGCTTCAAAAATGGTGGAATCACAGTCTTTGGTTTATAGAAACAGAAATTATAGGCTAAAAAGAACCATTCGGCCCGTCTAGTCTGCCCGTTTCTCCTGATGTAAAGACTGACACCTTAATCAGTCGTTGGTCTTGTCTTAAATTCAGGAGCCATATGCGTATCCCATGCATGTTTACATTCCCTCACTGTATTAGCCTCTACCACTTCTGCTGGAAGGCTGATCCACTTATCATTAGAAAGAGAGCGGCATGATTTGATTTCACTGCACGTTCATTGCCATATTTATTTATGGATATTGACATGTTTCTTGAGACACTATATCAGAAGGGTACATGCTCAGCAAAGTTGGAGCATGTTATTATTATTATTATATTATTATTATTATATATTCTTATATATTATTGTTTTATATAGCGCCATAAGATTCCGCGGTGCTGTACAAAGGGTAGACAAGACATAACAGTTAGTATATATAACATAACACGATGACATACAGAAACATTGTTTCTAAGTTATTAGACCTCTTTAAGGAGAAACCATAATCTGACCCTGCTTATTTACAGAAACCCAGCAATCAAACTTTTACTGTGGGTAAATAATGAGAACATGCTTGCGCTGTGGCAGGGCAGAAACCTGGCTGAGTTTAAGTAGGGTTTAATTTAGGAGTCATCGAGCCATAGAGACCAACCTCAGAGATTGCCGATCATGTGAGTCTCGGTAGTGAGTCAGAGTTTTGGAGCTATATAAAGATGAGCTCACGTTGTGGACTTCATGGACTAAACGTGGAAATTTCACTGTGTTTTATGTTTAACTATTCTTATTAACTCTTTTCGGTTAATGTGCTAATTTCCATGAAACCGGAAGGGTTTCCCAGCTGTGCTCCTATGCTTAAGGATCCCTACAGGGACATTCTCAGGACCCCTACGCATTGCATACATTAACTGGGGCAGTGGGGTGCCTGGGGTCACAACCTCTGGTGATCCTTGTGAAGATACGGCTTTCTCCAGCTCCCTTGTATCGCATCACACAGTAATAAAAGTGCCCCTTCTTCTGTGAAGAAAGCGGTTTCTACCCCCCCTTCCATCGCGCCAGCAGGAAAGAGGTTGCAAGGAACAGAGCTGCCATTTAATTTGGGACCCAGTTCCTCTAACCTCAGCCAATTTAATAAGACTTGCTAATTAATTCTCTGCCATAAAGCAGTAAGCACTGTGTAGCCTGGAAAGAGGGAGATCACATAGTAACCTACAACAGGGATCTTTGATCAACAATATAATTTAAAAGAAGAATAAGCCAAATGCATTATACCAGAAAGTATGTAAAGGAAAAGTCCCATGGAAAATATATATTTTTTTCCTTGTGCATAAAACCCATAGCTGTATACAGTAACGTAGGTCGACGTTGACTAAAAACCTGATTTTATCGCATTGTGTTCCAATAAACTCCCTTTTGCTGCAGACCTGGAGGCGGCCATTGTTGTCAGTCATGTGATATTTTGGGTGGCTTTCCCTGCTCAATCACCACACCGAGGTCATACTTTATGGCAATGCTAACAAAGTCCATTCCTCCATAGACTTTCATTAGTCAATATGATTAGGAGTCAGGGTGTTGATTATTATTCTATTATTTTATGCAAAACGACAACTGTTTTAAGAAAACAAAATAAAAACAGCACACTATTTTTAAAAAAAATTCAATAGCTGTGCCAAAAATGGTGGGAGTTTTGACAATGACAAAAAGACATTTGTCAATATGTTTTATTCATCGGTCTTTCTGTTTTATTTCAGAATATATTGTATGGGATGGATACCGGGTAAATGAAACTGGAAACAATTTTACGTGCTGGCCTTCCTATAACCACCTGGGGTGTCTGCTTTCGATGCACAGCGCAGATGAAGCTGCCCGATTCTGTGCTCGCCACGCCAACTGTCGCAGTTTTGTTATTGGTCAGGAAAAGACATGGACAGGTAAGACTGGTTTAACCCCTTAACGACAATTGCCGGTCCTGGCACGACACGGAAAAGCATGTGCTTTACGACAATTGACGTGCCAGGACCGGCACGTCTTTAAACAGGTGCAGAAAGCGATCTGTTTTCGCTTTCTGCACCCAAAAAACGTTGCTGAATGCCTCGACCTCGAGGCATTCAGCAACGCCGCGATCGGAACGAAGGGGCCATCTCTGGCCCCTCCACGGGGCGTCAACATCCGCCATACTTTGTATGGCGGCGGACGCCCGTTTTAAAAGCGTTTAGGAGGCGATCGACGATCGCCTCCTAAACTTAAATGGTGTCGCTGGAATGCCTCGATCAGGAGGCATCCAGCGACACCAAACACTTACCCTGCCGATGATCTTCGCCATCAAGAAAGATGGCCGCTGCCCTGTAACAGGAACCAACAAATTTTAAAAGTTCGCTAGATGGTCCAGACCATCTAGAGAACTTTGGCTCCACTTGCAGGTTGAATACAGGTACTGCATTCACCATGCAAGTCAATGGAACCCAGCTTTCTAATCACAGTGTGATTAGTAAAAATAAATTAAAAAATAAAATAAAATTAATAATAATTAGAAAAAAAATAGTAAAAAACTAGTAAAATGTAAAAATCATTTCCCACTGATGTCACTATCAGGGGAACCTCCAAGTTGAAAAAAAATGTTAAAATTTTTTTTTTAAAAAGACAAAAAAAAAATATATATATATAAAAAATATATTTTTGTGAGCAAGTCCTAAAATTAGCATATTAGCTTAAAACAATTCTCGCATGGAAAGAGTTAAAATACTGGCATATTAAATGCCCGTGGGGTGTCTACTTTTAAAAAAGGTATGATTTGATGGGGTAAATTGAATTGGCCGGGTTCAACAACGTCCCAATTAACACCGGGGGAAGGATGGCCACACATCTAATTTCCAATTAGAAAAATGCACACGTACCAAATGTGGCCTTTTAGTTCCCACACAAATTACAAACCCATGCATGTGGGATATCACTGCACTCAGGAGATGTTGCTGAACACATATTGGGGTGTCGTGTGACAGCGGCATATACCAGGAGCTGTAAATTCATACATAAAGTAGGTGTGTGTGGGAAAAATACACACACAAAAATACTACTGCAAACTTTGAAAACATGCTGGTGGTAAAATGTGTGCATGCAAAGAGTTAAAATACCAGCATTTAAAATACCCTGTGGTGTCTAGTTTTGAAAAATATATGGTTTTGTTGGGCACACTGAAATGGCCCGGCTCAAAGATGTACCAAATAGGGCATGGGCAGTGGATCCCCAAATGCCAAAGTTCAACATTGAAAAATGCGCATGCCCCAAATGTGGCCGTTTTGCCCCCAAACGGCCAGGCAAAATCATTCATGTGAGGTATCGCTGTACTCAGGAGATGTTGCTGAACACATATTGGGGTGTTTTATGATAGTGACATAAACGAGAACCTTTTAATTCATACCTGAAGTAAAATGTGTGTGACAAAACAAATGCAAAAAAATGACTACCACAAAGTTTGACAAAAACTGGTGGTAGATATGGTGCATGGAAATAGTTAAAATACTAGCATTTGGAATACCCTGGGCTGTCTAGTTTTCAAAAATATATGATTTGATGGGGTAAATTGCATTGGCCGGCTTCAAAGATACCCGAAATGGCACATGGGGGGAAGAATTACCAGATTTGGAAAAAATGGCTTTGAAATAGCAAAACGATACCTGTACTTATTTCCCCATAATGTGTAGAAAAAAGCAAAAAAACATAAAAACATTGGGTATTTCTAAACTCAGGACAAATAGTATAATCTATTTAGCAGGTTTTTTCATTACCTTTTATAGATGAGTAAAAGATTTTTCAACTAAAAGTTAGAAACAGTCATTTTTTTCTAAATTTTTCACCATATTTTATACTTTTTTTAGTAGTAAATAATATGATACAATCAAAACAATGTCATCTAAAGAAAGCCCTTCTTGTCCTGAAAAAAACAATATCTAATGTGTGTGGGTTCAGTAAACGGGAAAGAAGAAAATTACAGCTAAACACAAGCAGCGCAGAAATGTTAAAAAGGCCATTGTCACGAAGGGTACAAAAAGTAAAATCAGCCTTTGTCACGAAGGGGTTAAAGGCAAATAACCACCATTTACATTTTTTGGGTTACTTTCATTTTTTCACTATTGTGGATAATAAGTCAATAGCATTTTATTAAAGGGAAACCGTCGCCACCACCGGTGTAAATGCATAATTCATTAATAAAACTACTATAGCTTGTGAGTTTTGTTCTTCAATGAGTGTAATTATTTTTGAGATACGTAGCTTAAACCTCATGGAAGCCAAAATGTGGGTCTCGGAGTGGCAGAAACACCATTATGTAATATATATATATATATATATATATATATATATATATATATATATATAGTTTTTTATGTTTTAATACATATACATTACTTTTTAATGTAAAAATTACATAGGTTTATTTTAGTGTATAAACCATCACATACTTAAATCTTCAACGCTATGCATTGTTGTAAATCCTTACAAATTAATATGTAATTTCGGCTACATTTCCCAGTATAATTCCCCTCCAGAGATCATTATCTGGCCTGTTCTCCTAGTTTCCTTCTGGCTCTTACGTTGGCTCTTGTAGATACATGTATACCGGCAGTCAGACATTCTGGATATATTAAAAAAAAAAAGACTTTTATTTAATGCCAAAACTTGATGTGCGACAGGGCTTATGACGTTGACAGTATCTCAGAATTCATTGTATGCACTTTTAATTTCTGTTGAAACGGCTCAAATGGTTTACATATGCCTTTAGTCCCCAGTGAAGGGGTTATTTCAGCATTTGAATAATGGAAAGTTGATATGTTCATGCAATGCACTGATATTAATCTTAGAGAATATGTCCAGGAGAGTTTAAGGACATTTAGCTTAAACCAGCCTTGTCTTCCAAATGGTGTTCCATTTCCTGATTTAGAACATCGGAAACACACTCACTAAAACTCTTGGAGTGCCCGGGGGTTGAGAAAAGTATTTTACATTTTAAAATTACAATTAACAAAAAAAGCAACATATATGTAGTAGAAACCCATCTGTATAACAATGAAACCTCCTGTTCTTAAAAATGGTTATACCGTGAGTTGATTGCACCCCTTCCTCTGTTAAATCAGAACTGCAACACTCACAGCTCTCTGCATAAGTAAATTCACTTATTAAAACTTTTTTTGTTCGTTTGTCAATTACATATAGATACAGAAAATGTTGCATCTGCTACAATTTGGCAACATTATTAGGACCAATATCACTTATAACTGTAGGCAGGAACATCAATGATGTGTAGGGAAGGGGGGGCTGGACCTTGAAGAATTTTGGACCAGCCTGGGGAGGTGGAAACACAGCAGGGTCACATAAAAGCCTTGGATGTGGGTGAGGTCACATAAAAGCCTTGGATGTGGGTGAGGTGAGGGGTTAAGAGGGTGAGGGAGGGAGTGAAAGGGTAATCGAGAAAGCAAGTATGTGTCTATGTACTGGATAAGTGAGAATGTATGTATAAGCAGGGGCGTACCTAGAGTATTTGGCACTTGGGGCGGATCCTGTATGTGGCACCCCCCCCCACACACACACTTTAAAACTGCATAGCTTCTATCTTTATACGGGCGCAGACACTGAAGGTGGTACAGCATTACTGTTATCATTATATACTGAGGCAGGTCTTGCTCAATAATTATGTTATTTTATCTTCCAGGTCGATTGCTTGCATCATTCACAAGCGGGTCAACTGAATTAATTCCTGATGTGAACTCACAAGTCTTCATTAAAAGATGTAACGGTTCCAGACAGAGAGCGAGGCCCAATCAGTGTCTAGATCTTGTAAAGTGATTCTGCTGAACTCTCTATGATTGGTCAAAAATGTAATCCATTCCTAAGCTAAGCAATGTATCAATGCGAAGCACAGGTGACCTCAGGCATTCAGCCTGCTACAGACTATAGCTGTAAATATACAACATACTTATTTTAAGTGACCTTCATGTTAAGAGCACACAAGCTACACAGCGCTATCCACTGGAACATGTGTAGATACTTTCAGTATTATTACCTTATGGGTAGAAAATGTACTTTCCATGAAAGATATTTTTAAATGTGATTATTTAAGCCTGATTGTGTAAATAAAAACTTTTAATAAGCAGATTGCGTTACCTGGTGTTACGTTATATGAATAACAAAAGTTACATTGACATTAATAAGCGTAAAGGATGCTTTATGTCTTGTTTTGATGAATTTGACCTCTTCAGAAAACTGACAAAGGGTTCTAAATATCATAGAAACATACATTTTTACAGTAGATAACCATTCGGCCCATCTAGCCAACCCATTTTTTCCTGATGTAAGGTTTTAATCAGTCCTTGATTGTGTCTCAGATTCAGGATAGCTACCCCATGAATGTTTAACTCCAATCACTTTATTAGCCTCTACCACTTCTGTTGGACGCTGTTGCACTTAGTTACCACCTTCTCAGTAAAGTAAAACTTTCTTACATTACATGTAAGCCTCTGTGACCTCTTGTTCCAACATTTTTCTTCCTTTGAAATAAACCTACCTCCTGTACTTTGTTAAATCCTTTTAAGTATTTAAATGTTTATATTCTACCCCCCCATCTTCTTTCCTCCAAGCCCTACATACTGCGATCCCTTAGTCTTTCCTGACTTCTTCCTACCTTCTTCCTACCGTTCAGACAGTAATATTTAAAAGCAAGTTTACAACTTATACTAAACAAATAAGAAGGCTAAACAAAACAATAAAACCATAGGTGCATTAATGTTAATGAAACTGTAAATTAGTTAAGCAACCACACTCCAACGCTTTATTTCCGCTATCAATCAGCCATTGTTTCTTAACATTTACAAAGCCTAGAATTTCTATTAGAAGCTAGGAAAGTTCTCTATTGACACAATCAATTAGAGAGAATGGCTGCTTTACATAGTAATAAAATAGGTGTTGCGTGAATGCCCTCTGCTGTGACTGCTTAATGTGTTCAGGGAATGCCCATAGGTTCAATATACATTTAGTTCTATTAGACTGGTATTACACAGAACTAGATGGGGGGTGGTAAATCATTGTCTGGTCTATATGGTTGCTTGGTCAGAGCTACAGGGGAGAGAACACACCACGACACTAATTCAAGACATCCCCACAGGGCTTTGCTTTGTCTTGCAGCTAAATTGTTCATCCATTCACTGAACTATTCATTCAGCACATTGCTTTTTGTTATAGATGTGCAAACTTAAAGCTTTAAGCCGCACTCGAAGAGGTAAATAAATATAGCTTTTGCTAGGTATTCAGGGTGCCCATGAGGCTCAAATTTATTCAGCTTGCGTCCAACCCTCCCAGCAGTATCTAGATGGCGTGCATAGAATTGCCTTAGTGTTTTAGAGGGCATCATCAAAATATCAAAATATCATTTATTAGCAATTATAATATTTTAGCATAATACGTATATATATATATATATATATATATATATGTTAAAGCCCGAGCCATGAGGACAACAAACATTTGAAGATTTAGGTAAATCCTAGCTTTGAACACAAATTATATTGGTTGCAACTATTTTGATTGAGCTGCCATTAGTCATGCTGGGTTATCCATAAAATCTAGACTGGGTCTGGCCTCCAGTTTGACACCCATGTATATATATCATTTTTATTGTCCCTTTTAAGTCTACTTGGTCCAATCAGGTCACAACCTCCTGGCTGTATGTATATCATACTAACATTATAAGTTACAGTACAGGGTGTTTACCTTCCCAACACATTCTCAGCCTTTTATTTGAATAGTTTAGCAATAATACAAAGCGAAACATATAAACTATATGGTGAATGCCCCTGATATGATAGTTATTAGTATCTCACTAGAGTTCTTAGGGCAACCTGGTCCTTAGTTGAGGTTCTTAAACCATCTTAGTTAATGGAGAGGCTATGAAGACAATCATGTACATGTACCATGTCCTATGACATGTATGATTTGTTATGTAAACTAGTGTTGATATAGATGGTGACCCTGTTTGCCGTCTACTGATAACATCCCCCTCTGACACTTGGGCACATTGTACACAGAGAGATCAGCTCCTCCACAAAGTCTTCTGATACAAAGTCCTGATCAGGGATCAGCTCAGATAATGACTGCCTCTGTTTTTTCTCTGCACTGATGACCATTTGTTTGCAAATTAACTCAACTCCCTTTGAAGAGCACAACTAATTGTTGGGGTAAACCAATGGAACCCACTCTGAAGGGTTCTCAAACATTAAGAAATCAATAAGAACTGGACCTAGCAAGCAGGTCAAGCCAAAGACTTATAAGAGAAAAAAAGACATGATAAATTATTTTGATCAGGGAGCCGGCAGCTTGTGTTTCACCAGCTGTTGTTGACAGATGTTTATTAACATTCAGTCCAACAGCTGGGCAGCTACAGGTTTCGTTATACTGGCTAAAGACAATGGCAGTTTCATCAAAAGCTGCTGGGCCATGCGCTTTGTAGCCTGTAGTGCGCTGTAAGAATGTCACCAACTTTTTCCCTTTTCCCAGATATTAGAAAAATTCCCCAAAAAGGAACATTTCTATCTAGGCTAGGATTCTGATGGTCATTGTCATATTTCTCCCATAAATTCCCATGATCTCACAACTTGAATTTTTTCCACGTCTTAACTTGCAGCCGTGCTCAGTCTATCACTACCATACCATCCATATGTCTCTACTGATACTTAACTAATACACTTTAACTTCCTAACAAGGGTTGCCATATTAAAAAAAAAAAATAGTGTTACTTAACTATGTTACACAACATCCTCTAACGTAATACTTCCTCTATGCTTTCATTCTCTCACTTCTCTCAACTTCTCTTCTCATCCTTCCAAGTAAACTTTTTCTAATTGTCTCCTTCGCTCTTCTTCTGTCTTCCACTCATTTCCTCAAACTGGCCCCTTCCTCAATCTCTTTCACTTGCTTCCTCTCTCCTTAATGCATCCTCAATATTCTCTTCTCTTGTTTCCTCTAACATTTTCCCTGACTCTCTTTCACATACCCTCAGTCACCTTTTCTCATTTCCTCATATATTTATGTCCATTCTTTATCCCTCACACATCTTCACTTATTTATAATCATCCTCTACTCTTCATGTCTCATTCACACTTATTGCTCATCACTTTCTCGGTCCCCAAACACTTCTCTCCTTGACACCTTCATTCCCACTCCATACCACTTCTTTATTGCAATTCATCTCTCCCTCACACTTCTATCACATTCTCTCTCTCTCATTCTCTCGCTAGTCTTTCTCTGCAGGTATACCTTTTCACTGTGTGTCACCTCATTTTCTTAGTTCACCAGATGTACAGAAGCAATATGTAATCAGATAAGAACCTCATGCATATTCTAACTGAGGTTAGTCTTGCTTTCGGCATGATATGCCCAGACCTGAATCCTTTTGAATTCCAAAAACATTTTGCCAGTTATGAGAACATCACAAAACAAGATTAAGAAAACTTATCAAAATATGCTTACATGGGTAACTTGGCCAAACACTGTGGAAATGTAGTTGAATTGTGTAAGGCATTTAGAAGAAGACTTGTGTGTCTTTTAGGGCCGTAGAACACCGTGATACACTCTTACCTGACGGCTAATGTCTGATGGCATGAATGCTTATTCTGTGGGTATTCATCATGTTATTGAAAACATGGACACATGCTAGCCACAAAGAGCACAGAACAGTTTATTTCATAGCAGGCAAACTTAATTTTACATACAAACAATAAAAAATGATAATGATGAGGATTGGAATAATAATTGAAACTGTTAGTTTTCCTTTAAAAATCTGCTGTCACAGCAAATTGTAGGTCACACTGAGATGATTTAGGGTTAGAGACCAAAAGGACATGTAATTATTACTTTTCAAATAACCTTTGAGCCGTAGACCACTAAACATCTTTTTGAAAAACGAGTCAGCGGTTCCCTGGCTGTGAATGTTGGGAGTTGTTGTCTTGTGTGTGTATCTCTGTGACATTATACAGAAGATGCGATGTCCAAATTGGCAGAATTTCACAAATACAAAAAATCATATTTTGAAATAAGAATTTTCTTTCCATCTCAGGCTATTTCCTTGGATTACGTTTTAAAATGTCTCATGTTACCCCGGCTTTAGTTTGTTGGCCAAAAAAAAAGAGAAAGAAACAAAGAACACGCAATTTCTTTTTTTGGTTATCATGCAGAGTGTAAATTTTTCCAAAGAGTCTGAATTAATCCCAGAACTATAAAAGCATTATAATTTTTTTATGCCAACACAAAAAAATAATTACTGATTTTCAGAGAACATGAGAAATAGAAGATTTGATTATAGAATGTAAAAAAATAATGGAAATAATTATAATATAAAAAATATTATAATGCATTATTGTTATAATTATAACTAAATGTATTCTAGTTACCACAGGCCACAAGGGAACCAAGGCCAGATTCATCATTGCGAGTTTAACAATGATTGAAGTAAGTGTTTTCACCCTCCAACCTTTCACCTCTTAGTAGATACTGTATACCTACAACAGAAGCATTGATGTCATAGTTCAGATTTGTTTCGAAATATTAGTGTAAATAAACGGACACCTTCGCGTTACTAATCTCTCATCCCAATTTAATATTAAAGTTTAGGTAGCACTAATCTGCAGACTGCAGAAGAACTTACAATCATGGCCATGTTACCAAAGAGAAATCATAGTTGGCATTGAGTCCATAAATGCTGATGGAAAAATATATAAAAAAAACGAGAGATTTTGACGCTATTATTACCGGAGATGTAACATGGCTGGGCGCTGACCCCCTACCAATTATCTACGCGACCACCGCCTTTCATGCTGAGTGCCGGGGTATGATGTCATATCCCAGCTGATCCCAGGTATGATCCCAGGTATGTAACAGAAGGGCTATGGCCCCCTGGAACCGTCTCCTTAGGCTTAGTCAGAATTTTGGGCAATTTATGATTATTTCAGGCAATTTAATGCTATATTATGGTTTACCCAATTTCCAGAGGTCCTCATAGCTCCCCAAAAAGTTCCTGAAACAATTAAAATCCTTGGCTAGAGGAGTATCCTAAACTTCATAGGGATGACTCACTGAAAACTCCCCAAACTTCCTGGCTAGAAGATGCTAGTAAAGAATTTTTAATAAATTATATGAAAGTCCTGTTTGAAGATCAAATAACTCCAAAGAAATTACGAGCCCAAAACACAGCCTTGGAAACTGATATGACATTTGTCAATTTTATCTTCGCTTTCAATATTCATACTGAATTCATTTTTTTTACTGATATATACTGAGCTATTGTTCTTCTTTCTCTGAAGTCATCAAAGGAACTTTATTGCATACGTTGAATGCATTTAATACGGCTTTATCTTACAGACCGCTGAAAAATATAAGCACTGTCTCATGAATAGCAAGGAAAAGTTCAAACCAAGGGCAAGACACACATACGTTATAGGCAGCGCCAAGGCTGGATACTAACGCTGGGTCCAACGGCACCAGAACCTACCTTTTACCATGAACGAGACAATCTTGGCTGTCTCTAGCCCATAAGATACAGTTAGAAATGGGCTTTAAATGAATGCAGGATCTCAAAGCCATTAAAACTAATTTCCCATAACCTCTGTCTCACCGTCTCACCCACATCCTCCTAATGCACCCGTCTCATTCCCTCTTACCCTCACTCTATTTGATCGCTTACACATGCATGAGTGGAAGCCAGAATGCGGGCCCTTGAGAAACGTTTTTAACGGTAATGTTGTATGTTGTAATGTGTAATGGCCAGAAACTGGGCTAACACACCTATCCTGGGAATGGTTTTGTTTATCCACTCTCCAGTGTACATAGTGAGAGTCGCACCTGAATGGTGACAAGGTAATGGTCAGGAGAAGAGGATAGACCTCTCAAACATATATATTACACTACTTTTTCAGGGTCTGTTTGCCTATTTATTGGCTGAGGCAGCAGAGCGTGAAATGTGGGACAACGCAACGTTATACTGCATGATCAACATTAATAGCAGAACGAAAGGAGAGGTGATGGCACATTGGAGATGGCCAAAGTAGATTGAGAGAGGGACAAATGGCACTGGGGAGTAAGGAGTGGCAGGGTGATGGCAAAATGAGAAATAGTTGTAGCCAAGGGAGAGATCTGGTGTACAAGTGAGGGAAAGGGAGAAAGGAGGGGATACTGATCAAGAAACTGTAATGGGACATTAAGGCATGTGGTCTGGAAGCCATGCTGGTTTTTTTTAGCAGGGCTGCATCCCTTGAGGAACAAACCGGCAAGGGATGAAGATGAAGGACATCAGTGTCACTCCCTATAGCTAGAGACTCATGAATGTAGTAGCGTCCAGTTTCGGTACCTCTTTACAAAATAAAACAAGAGACACTTCTTTATTTTACAAGCTTTATTAAATGTCAGATATGGAATTATTTGTCCGCGGTGCGGACTTGAAATAACTTCAGCACCGCGACACTCAACCTTTATTAACATGTTACAAAGTGTCAAATATTATTACCATAACCAATTTGACACAATATATATAAATAACATAACCAATTGTAAACATTTTAATAACCACTTAATAACCAACTTAATAACCAAATAAGTAACCTGCTGGTATGGGCGTGTCCACCTGTATCCCTGCTGAAACTGCCGGCGTCCCCTAGCGCGGCAGTCACATGACCTTACGATTCACAGAGGCGCATGCCCCTGGAGTGTCCTGCACTTACACCTCTGTGCACCACAAGTAACCATACCTAGATGGTTAACTCCTGCACCGTACCAGCTTAAAACCAGAGTACCCGGCAAAATTGCCAAAATCAGGGGAGGGACGGGCGGGAAAATTTTCTTTAAAATGGTTGCCCCTATAGGCCACGACCCTTCCTTATATACCCCTAAGGGAGGGTAATTACCCCCTCCCTTCTGCCCCTGCACGTGCCACTAACTTAACACTTTCAGTGCCAAAATTTTCCTTAGTCATGCCTTAACCCCTTCAACAGGCCTGACCATGGGTACCTTGTCCGCACTAAATTCATGTGGCCCCTCTGTCCAATTTCTTTCCCTCCGGGGCTGTTCTCACATGCTCGTCAGAGTTTATTAGACCTCAAAGGACTTCAGTGATTAAGAATTGAAGTTAATTTTATACAACAAGTGTCCTGTTTTAAGCATGGTAGTCCCAATTACCGTTCTCTAAAAGCTATACATCATATTTGTTGTAATTCCGCACCAAAGCCCAATGTATTGTACTGTATTTTCTCTTTAAATTAACATACAAAGGTGTCCCGCATTGTAAGGTAACATTCATCTTTACAGGTTGTGTGACGAGTGATATATATTGTTATTGTTAACATTTTGATGTAAGACACTGATGATGTCATAGATGTGAAACAGGATGAGGGGTAATTTAAAGGCCCTGGTAAACCATAGGGTTTTTTATTTTCGTAAATATAAATCCATGAATGAAAGCATCTCTGTTGACATTTTTCTGCTTTCACCATAATTATATCTAAGTTATATTTAAGTTACCTAATTGATCGTGTTTTTGACCTTTTTATTTTTTGCCATTTTGTTAGCCTTTTGAGTAGGTTTCTTATAGTATTAGTGTGCGTAGTTCACAAGTGTGTATTTATTGAAGTCTTGTGCTTATAGGTTGACTTATATATAAAAAGTGAAAATAGTACAAAATTTAAAAATGTGATGTTATCACAGGTTATTGCTCGGTTGCTATGGTAATAGCATCACTTTTAAAATTATACACTAGAATCACTACCATTGTTTCTTATCCTTGCTATCTCACTGAGCATCTTAGTTAAACTGGAGTCTGGACAGCTCGCCCTTTGTGACCTCCGAAAAAAAGACATGTCTGCTTTTAAGTGCCTGAAGGGTTAATCACAAAGTTAGAGTGAAGGTATAGATTAAATGCTCATATTGTATAGTTAAAAACAATCAGGTCATTGTACTGAAACATCAAAGGCAGACGGCTTGGTAACTGTTTTACTTTAATCAGTGATAGTGTTATTAACAGTAAACTACAATTAGTTCTGAAAATACCTATACTTATACCCCGCAGCTAATACCTGGTTTAAACCTGCCTGGGGGGCACAACCAAAAATCCACTGCAGCACCTCATCCAGTAACGTAACAATACCCCAAAATTATTTCACCATAAATACCTCTTAATATCTGGGTAGTATGTCTGCATGGTTTCTCAATAGCATTGTTTGCGTGACTATAGGGCTCTACAGAGGTTGTCTATGACCTATTGATAACTGTAGCCAAGTAAAGTATTTAGAAGAATATATATTATTTATACATTTTCATCTAAAAGTTCTCACATTTCCACAACTACTTGGCATGAAATAAGCAAGACATATCAACCTTGAGAACTTGGGGGGCTCTGATCATGCATGTAAAGAAGACTCAACCACCTCTCTAACTTGCAATTATAAAAGTTGGATTCCCAACAAAAGACTAACTAAACTCCTACACTGATTTTAATATGAAGGAGCATCAGAGTGACACAATGTTCTAGCAGAATCTTGTTGTATTTATGATATTTTTTTAGGATAATGCTGATGTCCTCAGGGTTCTTGGTAGAACATCAGGGCCTAGAGAAGAACAGTCTTGGTTGTAGAAGGCAATCTGACCTTTTGACCTGCTTTATTTGAAAAAGTGCAAATATTAGGTCATGGTGGGAAGGATGACATGTCTTGTGAACTTAGGGTTTTCGGGAGGTCAGGACAACAGAGCAGCTCTTCCAATAAAACTCAAAGCAACACACTAATCTGTTAAAAACAAGAGGACACCAAAAACACATGGAACAGGACACACAGCAGATGTGACAGTATAGATAGGTGATAGAGTTGGGGTGTGATAGACCTTAGAGGAAGAATGTGGTAGAAACTAGATGACTACACCTGGGAACTTTCTAGATGAGTTGACCCTGAGACTTTTGAAATATTAATCCTTTAATAGCCCATCATGAAAATTCCGTGTAGTTACTCGACAAATGTGTTAACCTAATGGCTAATATCGTTCCTCAAGGAAAACTTGACTTGTTGTTGTTTAAAGAAGATAATTAATCAAGTCACCTGAATTCAAGCAGGGATATCATCCATCACATACTGTAGCAAAAGCACTAATTGGGAGTCTTAAATATGATCACAGCAGTGTAGAATAGGAAAGAGTCGACTCCAGACTGTGATCCTGAGAATCTGCCCCTTCACCATGAGAGTCCCTGGTGCAGTCCAGGTCGGAACGACCCTTTCTAAACTATTTTAATTCATGTGAAGAGACAGGAACAAGGGATCGCTCTGGGCCTCCTAGAGCCACGGGCCCCATAGCCACTGCGACCCCTGTAGTTACACCACTGAACCTTTATGAACCTTAAACAATCAATCACCCTTGGTGCACTTGTAAAATATTATCCTACTCTTACATAAGTGAGGGATAACTTTAATTTCATTCTTTACTATCAAATTGCCACCTTCTGTTGCTATCCGATCATATGGATAGCAAATATCATCTGGTTGTTTTCTGGTACCTTCATTGGCTAACTGGCGTATAATGGACTGCAAGCTTTCAGGACTAGGTCTCTTCTTCAGGCATATATACCTAAATGAAGAGACCTGAAGAAGCCTGAAGAAGAGACCTAGATAGTCTTGAAAGCTTGCAATCCATTATATGTCAGTTAAGCCAAAAAAGGTATCATATTATTCACCAAATTTGCTTTCTCTCTTTCTATGGCTAACAGTACAGCTCTATACCTTTCTAGGCTAATATACTGTAAGTGAAAGCGCACTGTGGTGAAACAGCACCACCTAGTGGCCCAGCTCTGTACTCACATTGCAAAGGGTTTAATACACTTTAAAACCCATTTTAATGGTATTAGTCAATGTGATTACAAATATGACACAAATTCACTATTTACTCCTCTAAATCAGCATTCTCACTATAAAAGTATTCATTAAAAGTAGCAACAAACAAGAAATAACAAGTACTGCATACATCTATCAGATCATAGTGGATAATAAAGATTAAACATCAAAGGGTCGCTGTATCAGTAAAAAAGCATCGAGTGTCACTGTGAACCAACCCATTGCTTCCAAGGCAGACACACAAACACAAACACGCTGCACATGAAATACACTTAATGGCATAATACATTAAGCATGAATAAATGAATGAATGAACAAATACATAAATTTTTTTAAAAAGCAATAATGCCTTTACTCCAGCTGCAATCTCAATGATACTACCATTTGTATCAATGTAATTTCCATTAGAAGCAACTGTTCATTCTCTTCTCTAAATTTGCTCCTGCGTTCTGAGCCAAAGTGTTGGTAACACGGACAACACGTGAAATCTGAGCTCTACTTGTAGTCATCCACAGAAGGAGCATTAGGAGGCACTTGCCCCCTCCAATTCAATGATAATGCCCCCCTATTCTGCCTCTGCCTTAGATAGTGCTAACACCCACCCAGAGATGGTCCTTTGGATACCCATGGGTCTACTGCATGTTGGTGGACCATTCTAGCCGTGTTAAAATCAACCACAAACAGGTCACTGTGATGTCCCTCAGGTGCTCACTCACAAAATAACAGAACATCTGGACTGGGTTGTGCATCTCATGGGCAGATCTACTCAATCAGTTGCAAAAAACTAGCAATAGTTAAGAGATATAAATGCATCATATGCCTATCAACATCCAAAAAGTTGTGCCGTTGCAGGGGAAAAATCTCCATCAATGTATAAGTCTGGTCAGTCCAGAACTATAGCGCGAGACAAACCTGATGTACGTTTCAGCATCATCAGTGGTGAGCGATTGGTATCCCTCTAGGCATAAGTGAGCAAATTTGCTTTAATTTACACTATATGGACAAAAGTATTGTGACAACTGATCATTAGACCAACAGCGACTTTTATAACATTGCATTCTAAATACATAGACATAAATATGTAGTTGGTCCCCCTTTGCAGCTATAACGGCTTCCACTCTTCTGGGAAGACTTTCCACAAGATTTTGGAGTGTCTCTGTGGGATCCAGTGGAGCATTTGTGAGGTCAGGCAGTGATGTTGAACGAGAAGACCTGGCTCGCAATCTTCATTCCAGTTCATCCCAAAGGTGTTCGATGGGGTTGAGGTTAGGGCTCTGTGTGGCCGGTCAAGTTCTTCCACACAAGACTCATCCAACCATGTCTTTATGTACTTTGCTTTGTGTACTGGGGCACAGTCATGTTGGAAGTGAAAAGGATCTTCCCCAAACTATTCCCACAAAGTTGGAAGCATAGCATTGTCGAAGACGTCTTGGTATGAGCTGAAGGGGACATTCCAAGACATTTTGGACAATACTATGGCGTACACTATGCCACCTAGTGGCTCAAGCAGGTAGTACACGCAGACTGCTCAGAGCTGCAGACTTAGGTTAATTGTCCCTGAATCCCCCCTATGTGTTTGTTGCACACTAGGTGAAGTAAAAAATAGTAAATTACCCTTGACATTGAGTGATGTGATGGAAATAAAGATACCTGCACCATTTATCATGATATAATTCTAGACAGACGGATACATTTCATAAGCAGCTTCCCCAATAATTCATTTATCTTCCTTGTCCATTTCAGTGAACTCACATACATTATTTAATTTACCAGGCTCTGTGGAGCTGAGACGTAATAAGATCACAACCATCTTTTATGTTTTGAAATCACTAGCAATAAAATAAACAATATTTCTAATACCGCATGGTAGGTTCTCTCATCAAACAGGTGGCACACAAAAAAAGGAATGAGTTTATTAGCTTCATTTGTTTAGCACAAAAACAAATTCAATGGAGTCAGTGTTGTGTGAGGCTCGTTATATTAAATCATGTTGATTCCTTTTGTAAGCCCTGATGGATGATACACTGTAGAGATGCTGTTCGCACACTGATGGTTCACGGCTTCCCTGGTGATCACAATGAGACACAAACGGCTTTTGGAACGATCGGGAAAGGAATGTGTTTCCATCGGCCAAGAAGGGCAGATTTAATGTGAGAGAATGAGCAGTCAACTTGTACCAACATTGGGCTCTCAAGTCCTTTGGCATCCGTCCACACAGCAGCAGAGTTATTTTTTTGCCTTATTTTGGATCTGAAGAGGTTTAGCAAACAAAGGATGTCAAGTTGGTCCCTTTGGACAGCACCGAGACATATGATGGCACTATATAAATCAATAAATAATAATAATAATTTGAATTGAAGACTAAATGAAAGATTAAGTTAAAGATTTTGTTTTAAAATTATATTTTCATAAATAATAATTGCAGAGAAAATACATTTGAAATGTATCTGTTAGCCTTGTCACATTAACCCTGTAAGGCACCCATTCCAGTACATAATTTGCAATATGGAAATATACTACCCATTTGCATGTCTTCTTCTTTTGGATCTGCTTTGAATGTGGCAAGACTCTCTGTTTAATGCGTATTTCGATCAGTAAGGTGGTGTTATAGGAATCTCTCTGATTTAATTTTTTTTACACAAGGCCATTAAAGCTATTCTTGGAGAAGAAGTTCAGGTGTTGGTCCTTCATAATGTAACGTGAAGTCAATGAGAAGAAGCCTCCTGCCACGTCTCTCTTTAGTGAATAAATCCACAAATAACTGGTCTAAGGCTTCAGATTCCCATTCCATTAGGTGATGCATCACAGGTCACCCGTTACAAGGTAATTTAAATATTTGGCAATGGACCAGACAGCGGAAGGTACCTGCAAAGGGCTAAGCATTATCACAGCCCATAAACCAGACACAGGATCTTACACTACACACCCTTTTGAAAATTGTTCACCAAGACCGAGCCAGATGTGATGTTGGAGAACCCCACGGTAAAAGCGACATTTTGTGAAAAGTCAGAAAGAAAACTGCAAGCGAGGGAAAGTGATCACGTGTGTATGTATGTTAGACGCCCCGGACACTTAATGACTGGAGGCTCCATGTTAACTTGCACTCCAAGCAGATGGACCATTAGACAGAGCCAGCCTATAGCCACGTATGCTTATTATTAGTAAACTCAGTTTCAGATCTGATGCTGAACAATTTCAGTGTAAATTTCTCAATTAACCCATTAAAGTCACTGAGCTTTTCAGTACAATCCCTCCTACTGCCGATGTCTGTCTATGAAGCCGGCTGGCTGTGTGCTGGATTTTGAAAGGCTGAAACACCGAAATAATTATAAGGGGCGTCCCAATACTTTTGGCCATGTAGTGTATAGTTCTTTTGCACTCTACACTAAATTAACCCTTTTAAGAGACCTCCAGAAAATCATTACTAGACTCCCCTGTATGAATGGTGCGCACTGCACAATGAATGTCTTATTGATTTTCTGGCTTCTGCCTGCTCCGAGCACTCTCTTAAATAATCAAATCTTTCTCAATTTAATCAGCTTCTCCTACTGCAGTCAGTCCGACGTTTGACGAGTTTGTTTCATCTCACTTTCTAACGGTCTAATCATTCTAGATTAATTCCATAATATTCCCTACTCCTGGTCTTTCTCCGACTTCATTTGTCTGTAACATTTTTCCCCCTATTGCTGTATTGATTTGGTGTTTCTTCTTGCTTTCCAGCCAGATCAGGAGTTACACGACACATATTTTAAGGGATTTTCAACTTTATCTACAAAAGCTGCGCATGACCACATACCGTATTTTACACACTCCCTTATTTTTTCTTTTGAGAGTAAATTACTCTCTTTATTATCGTCAAATACTTTTTTGTTGATTTGCTCTCCACTGAAACAGCTGAAAGGGAATGTTCATAATCCCTATTTATCTCGATGAAGGGATGTTTCCTGGATACCGGTTTCAGGAAAACTCACAGTGTTATTATTGGAACAGATTAACTAAGCCTGTTTGGGATACTTATTGTAATTATACGCTCCCATTATACACAAGGAAAACCCTTGTATTTTAGTTTATAAGCTTTTTTTTTTTTCACTAGAGATGATGTTGGCTGAAGAAGTTGAAAAATGTATTTGGGGGGCGGCTAATTGTTTTGAACCCAACCCGGTGTGGGATCTGCAGTGTCATAGTCACTGATCGCTGCATGTTAGCAGAGATCTGGCTTTTTTACCAGCATGTCAGTTCTCACAACTGCTGTTTAACTTTTAATGTAGCAGCATTGGTTGTCATGGTAGCCACCACTTTTACGTTTTGTTTTTTTCTTATGTTAGAGAAGTTGATTTTTATATTGGAGAATTGCTGATCTGCAGCATTTTGTGTGCTGCTGAGGAAGCCTTGGAGTAAACGTGAAGCCTTTCATACTTGATGGAAGTCTTGCATGTACAGAAAGAATGGACTTCATCTCCATGTTAGGGTAAAGTGACCTCTTGCATGTACACAAAGACTAGACTTCATCTCCATGTAAGCGTCATTTTTAGTGAGGTCTTCTATATGGTCACCCTGTCATTTCCAGTAAAATGATTCTGCTGAAGCATAATAATGGTGTCAATTTCATAGACACAAAGCATAATGCACAATCCATATTGTGTAAATGTCCCGGTGTAACCAGACCAGAAAAAAAACAGCATTCTGTTGCCAAACAATTCAAAAAAAAGAAACTAGCTGTTTTATTAAGCAGACATTTCAATAAATGACCCGTAGATCCACAAGTCATGCCCACTGGTGTTTTGTACAGAGACGTTGCCTGCCTCGGATCGTTTACTCTAGCCATCATATGCACTCTAATATATAACCTATAACCTCTAACGTTGCATCAGAATCTCTTTCACAATCCCCAGCAGCCCCCTGGATCATGGAAGACTTTCAGGCGGTTTAAGCAGACCCATCACGCGCACGCTCAGAAAGTACTCCTATCGGGAGAGTATGTGGCGATGGCATCCAGCGGCCCACTGGGCATTTGTCGGGTCTGCCACATGGCCAGTCGGGGCTTGCATATCCTCGATTATGTCTGCCTATGTTGGAAAATCTGTTTACAGGAACTCTATAGATTTATACAACTTGTTTTGGGTCCATTTCCCCTCTAAACACATGACAAAAAAAAGATTAATTGCACTCGTGTGAAACTAAAATGCCTTTTTTTGCCTTTAAATAGACAGAGCGTTTATCTCTTTATTCTCTTTCTCTAATGCAAGGCTCAGAACTTTGCTTCCTGAACAATACCAGGAGGCATCTCATTATTTCCAGTCCAGTGATATTTCCGGGACGTAACTGGACGGCGAGTGTTACTGACAATGTTTTTCAAACCGTGTACTTATAATCGGTTGTGGCATTTTGTGTCTTTTAAAATGAATTTGTTTTCTTTGCTCCTGTCTGTTTTATCTTTTTAGATTTGCTGAGTGGTTAGTAATAAGGTATCAGGAGTCTTATGTTTTACTATTAAAGGTGCTGTTCCACTTACTCTGCGAAATGTAACTCTGTTATAAGTAAATGCAGCAATAAAAACATTATTCTTAGAATTATCTAATGTCCAAACCTCTCCCGGAAATATATTTTAATGAAGTAAAATTTTGCCTGATTCATAGTTCATTTCTGGGAAACATTAGTTAACCATGTGACAGAAGAGCGAGTACTAATAGGATGTTCCCCTCGAAAGTGAAACATGATTTTATGGAATGAATCTTTCAGAGGAAGAATAAAATCAATGATCTGCTAAGGTTTATTTGCTTAAAATGGTACAATGCGTAAGTAATGCCTAAGTGGAACTGCATCTTTAATGCTTATAAGTATCTGGGTTGAAAAACCACTTCTGTGTTTTGGGGTTGTTTTTTTTTGCCTTGATCAATATCTGCTGTTTGTATACAGTTAGTATATCCCTGGCTCCAGATCAATACAAATCACCCAGGGAATATTCTCCCCCATTATCTCGTCTTGTATAATAATTATTATTGATATGCTTTATAACTGTAAGCTTGTCTGAGCAGTCAAAGTCAAATTGTTATGTTTTATATCACATTGTACAACGCTACGGAATATGATGGCACTATATAAAACTATATTATAATAATAATAAATAAAGCAGCAATATATTATTTGGTGTTATATATGTGCCTATTGTAAACGGGGAGTGCATGAAATATAGGCTTAAAGCTAAAATTAGAATTTATGATCTAATAAATTAGATGGTTGAAAAATAATAGTAACTAAATGAAGAATCCAATACATAACTCTTAGAGGTGTTGAATGCCCCCACCCTTGCGAGAAAGAATTCATTTTTAATTTTCCAGGGAATGCTTAATTATCATGTGACACAAAGCCGAGCCCTGATAAGCTGTTGCTATAGAAACCTAGAAGGGTTTGTTCTGTTTCTGTGTGATTACAGCTTCGGAGAAATACTAAAATACCAGATCTGTTAAGGTTTATTTGCATAACACTGTGCAGCGCTGCGGAACATGATGGCGCTATATAAATGAATGTAAAATAATTATAACGACACAGAACGCAATTAATGTTTTGTAAAAGTGGAACTGCACCTTTTAAATCTCTCAAAGCTCGGAGAAAGTCTGATGGATGGAGTAAACCCCGTACACATCGTTAATCGATGTCGTCGGTAAGTAGCGATGCCATTCCAGCTGGCAAGACCACAACGCAAAGATTGTTTACCTTGTGCTCCGATTCCAAGTCTGGGAAACAAATATAATCTACGTCATCAATCCCAGAGTGAGTAAGCGTGGGTTAACGTGTCCAGAATACGCCGCATACTGGGACTTGTGGTCTGCATCATTTGGCTGGGACTTGTGGTCTGCATCATGGCTGAGCTATATGGGCTCTTACAAAATAATGGCGGAGCAGATGTAAGGGAGAGGAGCAGCTGTCAGACACAGAACGTGTCCGTGAGCCTTATGGTCAGTCTCAAAAACAGCCTTTATTAATATTACATTTGTGTGTTTAGTGTCGAGTGGAAGAGGAAAACTCCGAGGGGAGGGAATGAATCAAATATATCCACCAATAGCGATGGCTCCTGGCACTGGGATCCATCCTTATCTTTTCATTCCTCCCATAAACCCGAACCACAGCTGTCTCTCAGAGACAGCCTCAGAGAGCTGCAGAAGTTTCAGCATTCTTTACGGCGTACAGCTAAACTTTTTCTCTGGGATCTTCTGTGTGTGTGGGGGGGGGTCTTTTCTTTCATTTTTGGGACCGAATCCAATAGGCTCTGTTTGTTGATGATGTCAGACAGCGAAGGTCTAGCTGTGGGTGAGTACGTTTTTATTTTTATCTCAGAATGTTGCTCGGCGGGACCGTCTCCCATTTCAGAGTTGTGTATAAGAGGCCTGTGGTCTGTTCGGCGACTCCAACAAACTGCTTTCTCTTTAGAATCTTGTACCACTAATCTCTGTCACTTGTACATGGCTTGGGGCCACGATCCGAACCCGAGGCTAGTGACATGACTCTAAGACAGCCTTATGGAGCTCGGCGCCACGAGGGCTGCGAACAGACCTCTAACTCTCTATATCCTTATATGAATCAAATCAGTGTAACCAGTTTCAAATACATTCTATTGAGCTGCCTGTACTCAAGCTGGGATATCCAAAAACCCCAGCCTACCTGTGGCCCTTAAGGTCTGGAGTCCGACGAGCTTTCCCTTAGTAATGCAGAAGGTGAAGCTGCAACAGCGTCTGCAGAAACAAGAAATCCCTTTGGTCTCCTTTTCCCCTATCCTCCCATTGAATGTATATATGTATATAGATACATACACCTATATATATATATATATATATATATATATATATATTGGACGGTGGTAACATCTGTTTCATTTTTGAAAAATGAAAAACTATTTTCTGACGGGGAAGCAACTAAAAAATACTGGCGTTTAGTAGAGTGACTCAATGTAAGGTTTGATTAGGGGACGCCTGCAGTAAATATATATGGAAAGAATGCATTAAAATCTAATGTTTATATACAGATAACATTCCAGGAATAATAAAATGCCAGAATGTTACATATTATCTTTCATGCCTGTTTATTGCAAGACTTTGACCACAGTCTGTAAGTTATGTGTTAATTTTACAAGTGAAAGCAAAAGAATATGTTATAAAACTATATAAAAAAGTGAATAGGTACTTAATTCTAATTAAAGTGCAGAAATTACAAAAAAAAAGTGTACTTCCCAACCACTTCAAACTGTAAATCAAGTGTAATAAAAAATGTGTTGCGCAAAAAAATAATAATAAAAAAATATAAATACTGAATACTTATCTATACGGACTTGACCACGTACGTACAAAAAGAAAGAAGCAAAGAAAAGTTTTATTGGCCCCTTAATAATAAGGCTTACTTTAAAATCGGTAAATTGTCCCATAAAACTTGCATGTTCAGTCCGTTCTCGGTAGGAAGGATAACTTTTTCTGCTGCACATCTTCTCTTTCTTTTGGTCTGTTGGCTGCCGGTTGGTTTCCGCTCTCTGAGTGTCTCTGTGTAGCCCTGTTGACACCTGATCGGGTATCTGGCCAGTGGCTAGACATACCAGGCCACACACCACATCAACATAAAAACATAATATCCGCCGGCAATGCTTATGTCATTAGGTGGCTGCCGGCCTTAAAGCACCAGGCATCCCTCGTTATCCCCAGTCCGGCCTGGGCCACATACTTACCCATAACTCCGCTTCAGCTTCAGATTGGGTCTGGCAGTGTGTGGCTTGCAAGAGTATAGAAACATAACATATATAATAATAATATATACATATATTATATCTAAAACAGCCCTTCTAGGTGACATAATGTCTGGAGTAACACAAGTCATCCATTATAGGGGCCACTAACAAATTATCAGGAAATGTCGTACTTCCAGCGATGTACATACAGCGATGTAAAATCCATTACTGTCCCTATAAATTAATTAGCGGCACTTAAGCTGTTACAATCTCTTATTTTAAATGTATCCCATAATTACAAGAAGGATCAGGCCGAGATGCACAGAATTTCCAGTTACAAATTGCTTGGGTGCTCCTTCTTTTCCATTAGCAGAGATTAATGGCATTCTTCTAAAGATGTAAAAGGCTAGAAACGGGGCTCATACATTATTTAAATGCGATTTGTTCTGTGTACTAATATTCTGTTCTGTGTTGACAGAGCACCACATTTTTCCACATATTACATTTCACATCCATTAATGATGTTTGGGGAAGGCTCTGTGTGGCTGCAGCGCTACAGGCGGACGCTGAAACAATGCAGGTGGAGGCCAGGAGGTACGCTATATGACCAAAAGTATAGAGATACCCTTCATCATTATTTAATTTAGGTTTTTCAGTCTCTCCCATCGCTAACAGGCAGCACACAGCCCAGCACACATCCATCTCCATGGACAGACATCGCAGTAGAATGGGCCGTACTGAAGAGCTTGGTGACTTTAAACATGGCGCTGTCACAGGATGCCACCTTTGGCACAAGTTAGTTCATTAAATTTCTGCCCTGATAGATTTGCCCTGGTCCCACTGTAAGTGCCATTACTGTGGGGCTGCTGAGCAGGATTGACGGATGCCAGGAGAACGTCACCTACCGTGTCTTCTGTAAAGTGGAGGAGGGATAATGGTCTGGGGCTGTTTTACAGAGTTTGGGCCCCTTAGTTCCAGCAAATGGTAATGCCAATGCTACAGCATACAAAGACATTAAAGACAATCGTATGAGTCCAACTTTGGGGAAGAACCTTTCCTCTTCCAGCATGACTGTGCTCCAGCGCATAAAGCAAACTCCATGGTTGGATGAGTTTGGTGTGGAAGAATTGGACCAGCCACACAAAGCCCTGACCTCAACCCCGTCGAACACCTTTGGGATGAACTGGAACGCAGATTGTGAGCCGGGCCTTCTCATCCAACACCAGTGCCTGACCTCACAAATGCTCTACTGGATGAATGGGCAAACATTCCCACAGAAACTCCCCAAAATCTTGGTATAGAGGCTGTTATAGCCACAAAGAAGGCAGAGGGGTAACTCCATATTAATGCCTATGGTTTGGGAATGTTCAATAAGCTCATATAAGTGTGATGGTGGGGTGTCTACATACATTTGGTCATATAGTGTATGTTACAAATACCTACATAGGTTTCAGAACAACCTGTGTTAAGGGAAAGGGAAGGAATTTTCCATATTTTTATCTCATTGAACAGAAGAATTAAAATCACCTTTAAAACCGTGTTAAGCATAATGAGGAACACAATATTTTGTATGCTTTATTTTGTTTTTTTATATTGTACCATAAAACAAAAAGCATTGTCTCTATGCTCTCGGGTGATTTAATTGACTAATTATGACTAATTACTTGTCTGGACACCAATTACCTACTTATACTATTGTTTCGTGATGCAACAGAACAATAGTGATTAGCGGTTGTAAATGAGGTAGGCCCAGCCATTTACATCAAGTGATCCATATGAATGAGATTTGAGGATTTCAGACCAAATGTCTTTTTAATGTTAAACTTCTGGTGGAATAAACTCCTTTAAGAATTAACAATTAAGGATTAACACTTCCATTAGTAAATGACATTGACGGCGTGACTCCCCATGCCTCGCAATCTGATTACAGCCAAGATGATCCTGGCTTTTTTTTAAATTGTCTGTATAAATGAAATAGGGCAAAAAATGAAGATAAGCAGACATTTTACACGAAATTATAAAATCTGAACACATTTAGGAGAACAGAAAATGTATTGGTTATACCTCTATAAAATAATATATATATATATATATATATATATACAATAACCTATTAATCACCATTTGATATATGTGTCCTCTGGAGAGGAATTTTAATTGGCTCCCTCTGTTTATAGCCTGCATTGTGTAACAGATACAATACTGTATTTATTAAACATTACTTTTTACAATAAAGTTATAGTTTATAGGTTTTATTATTTTGATTTGTAGTTTTGTAAGTAAAAAAGAAAAAGAAAAAAACCCCCAGATTTTCCAAAGACCGCAATGACTTATGTGGAATGGAAGCACTTTCCACACATGGGCAGTTGGTTTTAACAGACCCCTGCCTGCGGCATTCCCTAAGCCAGTGCTGGAGGTGACTGGTGGTAAGTATATCACGCGCATGTGTTCCGCTGACCACATCTCCTGTATGTCATTTAGCTGGAGGATAGGGAAAGGGTCAAATGCATATGGGGGTATTCTGCAAAGTCACTCTATGCATTTGCAAAATGGACAACGCCAACATGTAGAGGAACCGCACAGCTATCAGATGCATCAGAGTGCGTAGGGTGGCTGGAGTGTCCCTTTAAAGTACTAAATGATAAAATGTAGGCTTTAGAAAAGTGACACGTCCCTTTTAATGGATAGCCATTGCAGGAAGATGAATTGACCTTTTTCCATTTCCACCTGCACAGTATTAAACACAGCTTCACATGGGTTCAGAGCCCTTTGCAATGAAAATGAGCTCCATGACATCATTTGCATAGCCTCTCTCCAATGACATTGTGCTCCTAATCTGGGTTTCTGACATCCCTTTAATACTGTAGCTTAAGGAAGACTTACAACCATTGAACAGGTGTTCAATGCGTGTCCCCTGGCTTTACCCTTCCTTGTCAAGAGCACAGGTCTTTAGAGGTCCATGAATACTTGGCACGTTGAACTGTCCACACATGGGATACCTCCGAAGACTATGAAATCTATTCCTGAAGAACCCTTTCCAATGAGTCACGCTGGAAACACAGATCCCAGGCAAGGTCACTAGCATTTTCCTTCTCATTTTCAGCACACATAGTTGTAAGACATGTCCAGAGATTGCATTGTGTTCTATGTAATTGTTGGTCGTTCTTGTTCTGGTTAAAAGTTGCTTAACATAACAAATTTCCGTGTACCCCGTCTGCCAATTATACATAATTGAAGAACAGAAATATAATACCATCCTCATATTGCAAGAACGTTGACTATTCTATATGTTATATCAATGAATACACTACTTAATATTTGTAGCCTCTCCAAGTATTTCTAGAGAAAAAAATTAAATTTGTGTTAACACGGATTTATTTTAGTATTGGATGTTGTGCATTCGGTTTTAGAAAGACTGACAATATAATTGTGAATATGTAAAGGATGTACTGATGTATTTTTTGGATTATTACACCCACCAAATCAGGGACTATATTAATTTATAATTAAAAATATATATATCGGGTTACTAAGTTGCATTTGGAATGTAATATTCAGTTAGTTTTCACGACACCTTTGTGTTTAAAAAATTCCAATTTTAAATTCTAGAAAATACAAATTATAAGTTTTCTGCTGTGATGTGAACAAGGAGAAGCTCTTTAGCACTTTGTGTGTCTTTCTTACCCAACAGATACAGAATAGGTCCTATTTTCTAGTGTGCTGCAGTTACGATGCCCCAGATCTGTCACATAGAGTATTACATATGTGCTGACACAGAAACACTGAGAACTAATCCAAATCCAAAGGCGTTCCAAGAAACACAAAAAAAAAGGTCCTACTGACAATTGTTTTAAATGTTTTTTTTACAGTAGTGTATTTCTTCTGATCCGTGAGAATAATTGTATAGTGTCAACGCCTATTTCTTGTAGTATTTTATTCCAAATTAGAATTTGTCTGTACAGTACGGTATTAAAACTCTGCTTAATAGAGAGTTGGGCAGTTTGCGTCTTCATGTTCAGGTTATAACTCTTAACATTCTCAACCAGGGCTGATGGGAGCTGTTGCACCACTGGTAGCTGGTGCAGGCGTGTTAAATTTCATCGGGCAAAGAGCTGGTTGACAGAGACACTCACAAGGTTACCATGATATGTCATGAAAATGAAAGCTGGCACACAGCTGGGCAAGGAGGTGTTGGCTTGAGTCTGACTCATGGAGATTGCATGAGCACTAGCTGGTGCCACCCAGCTCAAACTCCTGGTTTTGCTTAGTATGTGAGTCCTTGATAGCATCCACGTGGACATTCCTTAATGCAACCAGTGTGTTGGACTTGGCACTGAATTGACTTGTGCAATGAGGCTCACCTACCATAAGCATGAGGGTAATAAATGTATTGACCATCAAATATACTACTTAGTATCAAAAAAATACTAATAGTTACTGTGTGCCATGTATTATATAGATGGGGCTAAGGGCAAGCCTTTGCTTAGGGCCTCCAAAGCCCCTAAAGGTACACTAAATACAATCCCTTCCTTCTATGTTAGCAGACATTGTTGTCTCCCCCGCCTCCATCTCAGATTTCACCTTTATCTTGGAGTTGTAAGGTTCTCCGTAGGGTAAAACAAAAACAGAGAGGTCCATTATAGGCTCCCAGGGAGCATATGGGTCATGAGCTTCTCTTGTTCTGCCTAAAGACTGCCCTGTCTAAAATGTCTAATACCTGACACTTTACTATTCAGCACCTGTAAGCGCGAAACATGACAGCTGTTGGCTTTATTCTGTGCTCATGACCAATTAGCCATTATTGGGTTCAGATACTCACGCTCTTCCTACTGTAAGGTTGGGGTTGGAACTCCCTGTGTGCTCAGCGCCTGTCTGGGAATTAGGAGTGATAGTTTTCAGTTTAAAAAATCTGCTTCCTCCAGGTGGATCACTGCAACCTCTCAATTTTTCCCTGCCTTCTCGCCTTAAAAGGTCTCAAATAATGTTTTATACCAAATTGAGAAAAAAAAGGTACGGGTGGCATCAGGAGGACTTATTTTCTGGATAATCGCAAGAAAGCAGAACAGATGGCTTCTGGAAAGTCTTTAGCTCAGCGGTAAAGTCATTAATGGTTCACTGAGTGATAAGAAGGGATTGCTGCTATGTTATCGCTGGGTTACAAACGGCTTTAAGTTTCCTTGTTTAGTGTTATGTATACAGCCAACTGTATTCGTGCCTAACAATGATATCTAATGCTCTTTGCAACCATTTCTTTGGACCTTCCAGAGCGCCATGGCTTGTAAAGGGAAGGTGGAGTTATTATTGGATAATTTGTACATTATATTCTTGGTATTCACGCAAACATGTATGAATTCAAAAATGATCTGATATATAAAGAGACAGATACAAACTTCAGAATGTTGGAAGCCAATGGTTCCCAAACAGGGCAGGACCCTGGTGGATGTGACCTCAGCATGGGGCATGACATCTGACTGTGCCCCAAGCACCAAGATCCCAAATTATAGCTCTGTTTCAAATGATGGTTCTTCTCAATCCTCTGGAACATATACCTGACCGTTTTTTAAACTAAAATCTTAGAAAGTAGGAAAGGATTGTGTCTCCAGCCATTTATAGCTTGCTCAATGGCCTGTTCATCCAATGACAGCAGAGAATATGGGGAGCAGGTATTCCCCCATACTCTGTTATTGTTGAGAAGTTTTAGTATGTACTTTGTTGTTTCTAAATGATCTGTGCTTTCTTTTGGCTATTCACTGATGGATTTGAAGGTCTAGCTTATTTGTTGTCACAGGGGTAACATTCTAGAGTTTGTCTTATACCCAGGTGAGTCCCATAGAATAGTGTTATGCGTACCAACGGGTTCTGCTCCAGAGCTTAGTTATCATTTAGTTATTCATTAATGGAATGAACAGGTTTCAGCTTGTGAAAGCATACACCAAGCAATCTGGTCATAATAACTCACAAATTTACCCAAGCCAGCAGTTCAGATAACCTCTAGCTTAAGGCAGGTTGGAGAATAGAACTTGTATAAATCCTCTAACATCAGATTAGTAGACTGGGTAGTATATTAGGTGTAAATTCACATTTCTTTGTGTTTATAAAACAAGACTTTTCCTTGAGCCAGTATTCACATATCGGTATGGTCGTATTGACCATACCGATATGTGAATACTGGCTCAAGGAAAAGTCTTGTTTTATAAACACAAAGAAATGTGAATTTACACCTATTTACACGATCTTCTGGAGAAGGAGATGCTGTTAAATATCGGTTTCACAATTGTTTGGGGAATGGATGTGAGCAGGAAGGGTTGGATATTTACATCAGCATTTGTTTGGATTGCTGGCATAGGCTGAAAAACCTGTTTGTGTTTGTTATAAGGGTTTAAACATGATTAAATTATGTTCTCATTTGATTGAATACCTAGAAAGCTAAAAATTGTAGGATTTTAGTGGACAGTATAGTGTAACCAGAGAGGACACCAGTGGAACATTTATACGTCATGGCAGCACTAACATCATTGCTACCCATATTGGAAGGTAGCTGTTTTATTTGTATATCATTGCACTAAATAATCATGTTTGCAGATTAAAAAATATAAACTATATATATATATATAACCAGGGGAGGGCTGGCCCCTTCTGGCTTGGGGGGAAAGTAAAGTCAGGTGGTTCCATTGACCCCTTGCCCTCCTCAACATATGCACTGATGGCACACATATGTACACACACTTACACAAACTTGTACGCTCATACTACACTAACACACATACACATGCTTACACTTACACATCCATGCCAACACACAAACACAAATACATATGCATTCTAACACACAAACACTTACACATACATATCCATGTTAGCGCACAAACACTTACACATACACATCAATGCTAAAACACAAACACATACACATTCATGCTCGCATTCACTTACACATACAGATTCATGTTAACACCCCCCCCCCAGCCAGCCCTCCAATGATTTATGAGAAACTCATTTAATGAGCATAACTGGGTAATCTCTAAATTTGACCTAGAGTCTCCAGGTGAAGTGCTTCTTCACAGGGTCCCCAGGTCACTCTCCTCTTTCTCCAGGGAGAGGGAGCGGTGTTTAGGCATGCCCACTCTCCACCCCTTTCCATCCCACTCAAGACTACATGACTAGCTAGCCCTGCTCCTGACAAAACTACTACCTCAGAAGAGGGAAAGCTCCAGGTAGCCTACCCTGAGATGTTCCCAGGCATGCTAACGTGTATGTAACAGGATCAGCCATATAGAATTCCTCTTCTCGGGAACTGCATAATTATTTATCACCATTCTCATTAGTTATAGGCCATCCTTGGTGGCAGCTGGTTGTCTTTGTAAGTGTGGGATGTGGAGAAGGGGAGAATAATTAATGAAAGAAAATTGATATGTTGACTATGCAACCCATTCCCACAGATCTTAGCTTCAATGAGGTACAAATATATCTTTTTTTAAACCAAGTTTCCAAAAACTGTTTACAATGATTAAAAAGCAAAGTACACGCTGTGGGCAGTTTTAAATTAATTTTGTTAAATTCTCCTCTAAGGACGTCTGATCACCTTTCTCTATTCTCCAAATACTACTAGTAGTGAGGCTTCAGGGCATTGATGGTTCTTTCATTAGTACCAATTAATCTTTCAAAATTAGACTGATTGAACAACTTTCTACCAGTTAGTAAAGTCTTTAAAACCTGTATTTTCTGAACTTAATTATCCACATCGAAGAACTCTTCTTTAGGGCTTATTATATATATTAGCACTTGAAAACACATTTTGTTTAATTAGATTCTGTCTTATTTGACTGCAATGTTTGAAAATGTAAAAAGATAGCAACATTGTGCCTGAAACATTTTCTTCTGAAGGAATGGGCCAAAAACTTGGATTTTATGAGATGGAGGAGGGAATGTTTCAAATGCCAAGTTCTCAGTTTTACACCAAAAGCATACGAAAATGGATTTTCTCATACAACAAGGCTTTTCATGGAAAAACTAACCCTTCTCAATGTGACTATTTATAAGCTGTTAAAAAACTTCTGATCTGTCATATTTTCCTTGCACAGGGAGATTATTTTACAGATTTTATTGGATTTCCCATTTGAAGTTACTTGGAAGGTTATTTAACTCCATGTGTGTTATAGGGGATAGTCTTAAACTCAAAGGGTTATCATCCCATTATATCATAAAAGGTTACTTTAAATTGAATTGCGGATTTTATTTTAATTTTTTTTGCATTTTTTAGCACCATTTACATTTAGGCGTCAAAAAAGACGCGTATTGTCACTTGTTTTAACACTGTGAGGCTGCTAATTGGGTGGATCTGTAGAACTTCAAGCCTGTTGTTACATTCATCGTGTTACAGGAGGTGGCAGAACAGCTCAATACATCTTAGAAACAAGGTATATGAGGCCAAGAATCATCTAGGGGTAGCTGCCTTGAGCCCAGTCTTACCATAGGGCCCCCCAGCAACTTTCTCTAGGACCCTCTGGGCTGTAATCTTTTACGCAATCCCCTGGTGCACTCAGCGGGGGTTCTTCTCCCTCCTATCATCATGTGCAATGTCAGTGCTCTGCATGAAGCATGGATGCAGGGAGGAATTACCAAGGGTCATATTGGGCTGCTGGAGACAGGTACAACTGAGCTTTCCCAGGGCCCTTTTATATTTCTTGGCAAGCCACTATGGATTGGTGCCTGACACCTGGCTTTGTGCATCCAGCCTGCGGCCACACGTTGAAGGACCCGAAAATGCCCAAATATATTATCATTTAATCATGGAGGTAGAGGCTTGAGCTGAACCCCCTTGCTACAATTAAGATACTTTCTCCTCATCTGATGTCCCTTATTGTAGGTTTCCATGCAATATTTGACTGCGTAAGCGTCCTCCCAAGTTGTGGAAGGCTGATTGCTTTAGAGCCTCCAAACAAGTCCCTCAAGCATCCAAAACTCTAGGTGTCCATACATGGACACCAGTGTCTGCGGCAAGGCTTGCAGAAGTCATTGTTCCTTACGGGGCATTTAGTCAAATGTCATTCACAAAGAATGATGCTGCCTACCCCTGTTCTAATAAGATCTCCTCAGATGAAAGCCAGTAGACAATAAGTCCATACACTGCATTATCTTGTGTTGCAACAGGAGAAAGTCTTGTTACATTTATATAGTTGACTTATTGAATATTGAATACAAATGTATTGCAAAGATTATTCAGGTATACTTTGTAAAAATAATGTATAATTATCAACATCAATAATATCAGTTTTCCTAAAAATGTCCAAGATATTAGAATGCTTCTTTGTAGGGTACGAATGCGCTGATAGAGTTTCTAGACTAGATGTCTGCAGTCTTCCTACCGATTTTCGCAAGGTTGTGCGTTTTGTCTGGTAATCTTTCAGAGGCTGTGAAACAATGTGAGTTTCAAAACAATTTAATATGTAAGATAACAAGGGAACCCAGAAAGAGATGTTTGGATAAAATAGTCATGCTAAAAGTAAATGTATTCATATCAATAAATTAGAGGAGCATTGAAATATCTTTGCATGATACTGAATAATAATAATAATAATAATAATAATAATAATCTTTGCTATTTAGTAGAAAGGGCATTCCCGGGTGACTCTTTCTTGCAAGAAGGGCTACTCTGGTGCTGCATAATGTATAGTTCAATGATTTAACTAAGCTTTATTTAGGGCCAACCAAACCATTCAGCAGGGTTAAGCCCTTCATCATGCATACTGAAGTCAGTTATCTCCCACACATGGCTGTTATACTTTGTGGTTAACTTTGTGGGGTTTTTAGTACAAAAAACGTAACTTATATTGATACCTGATGCAATGCATTCTGTGTCGTGGCTGTTCGTCTTTTTTGTTCATGGATCTACTATTTGGTGTGACTTTCACATTCTGCATTGTTGCTAGAGCAGAATCTCAGTGTAGCCCAATAAAACCTTAAAAACAATTAAAACCATAATAATAATAATAATAATAATAATACACGTAATATAATAGGGGTACCCAGCCTGTCTAAAAAAACAGAACCGGAGCCAGCAACCAAAATAGAACATGAAATGATGAAACACAATTACTATCAATCATTCCACGTGGAAGCGACACATAAATGTGGCAAACGCATCCCGAGCTCTCAAGCAGCCAGCATTTGGCATACTGAATGATGTCAGCTTAAGTTATGTCTGTCTCTTCTGCGAGCGACATCATTGCATTACTCTTCATAAGAAACATATGTTCTCTTCTGGCAACAGTACCTTCCAGTCCTTGTTTAGGACTCCTGCAGTTATTTTAACCCATGTCGTACCCAATACTTCCATGTACTGCACGTGTATACAGACCGGCTTCCCATTTATCACGTCTTTTCAAATTAAGGGATACATCAAGATTAACTGCTAAGACTTTTGGCTTGCTTTAGATATAAATAGCTGCACATGGAGATTTTCAGACATAAAGCGTTGGCTACGTGTCAAAGGGTCTGACATCATTTTTATTACATGAAATCGACTCACGGTCACTTGTAGCCAATTGATTGCGTGGAAAGACAGAGCTTCAAAGCGTCAAAGCAGATGTGCATTTCGGGTTATGGTTTAAGGCAGGGTGGATTATGTATCTCTTTTAAATGTTGACTTTCTGGTGGCCATAATCATCATGCAGAGGTACACATTTTCCATAAAGGGGAAATCAGGTCACCATACATTATTAAAGGATCACTTTAATAATCAATCAAAATTATATTTTTCATTTTATTTCATTATACTTCATCTGAAATACCATTAGGTTCTTTCTACAAAGGTTTTGTTCCTTAAGTATGGTGACCAAATACACCATTTAAAGGGAGCTCTTTAAAATGTATCATATAGGTGTAGCAATGATGATATTTCACTGCTGTGGATTATGCTTTTAACAACTGTTAACCTTTCTGAGGACGTTTGGTCAACATAAGGTATGGGTAAATCAGTGATCGGAGACATATCACTTGTGCTACAGATCAGAGACACTCTTACAGCAGGCCAAAGGGTTCCTCTTGGACGATCAGGCTGCTCAATGGACTGAGTGCAAGGGAGATCTATGATCTCTCCAACAAACTCATTTGCGCTATGGAGGACTATGCTGAACGGACACAGCATGCAGTGAAAGATGGTGCATGCCTTTAAGACATGAAAACAAATGGAAGAAAGCGGCCGCATAGAGGGCAGCTGGGGGTGCTGCCTTGGGTCAGCCCCATGGATAGCCGTCTAAAAGAGTACCACCCAAGAGTTTAAGTGTCCCACATTCTGAGGATAACACTCAGAAAAAAAATAATACTGAGCCTATGTAACTCAGTTTGATAATATTTTTACATGCTTTGCAATTTTTAGTGCTGTTCGGAGTTGTGATCACAGGTAGATTCCAACCATCATATGCACTTTTATCCATATGGCAACTGAGAGGCCCCTGTAAAGTGTCATCATGACATGTACTATCATATAACATTGATGGGGTATTATATGACACGGATTGTCTTATAACAATGTTGGGGTTTAAAGCTCCAAAGGCAAAAAACTTTCACCAATATTCAGACGTGAAACAGCATTGTGTGGGATAAATGAAAACGCTTCTCTGCTGCTGCAGGGTGAGATAATAATAATAATAATAATAATAATAATACACCCACCACCCAGTGTATAAGACAAAGTATCTATTCAGAATTTCACATTTACATGGGTACCCAATACTTTTAATGCAACATTAACATAAAAATGTTGTGAAAGTATTTTATTCCATGCTGGCTGGTGGCCCTACCATATACATGATCATAACATAACATAAAAAAGCTTTTTTCACCCTAACTAAAGGCTTCATATTCTCTTGGGCCAATATGATTATATTCATTTTTCTTATTTTTTCATCTTGGGGAACCTTCCACAACAATAAAAACTTGTTTCTGAGGATGCATATTGGGTGGTGTATATATCACGAATGTTGTGATAAATATATAATATGACCACTCTATGATGTCATAAACTATGCATTTCCCAGCTTATTTAATGCTTGTCGAAGCAAGTGAAAAAAAAAAGCATTTAAAACAGATGCTAATCATGGTCTATGGCCACTTACAGCAGGAGATGCCATGGAGAGAACTATATAAAACTGATCTATTCTAAAAATGTAAAGCAATAAATGTGTGAGCATATGAATTTATTAGATACACATACTCCAAAGTTGGAAGACTGAGGCTGTGTTGTGTTCTTTCAAGATTATTTCAGTATAGATGGATTACAATGTTGTATTGTATGTAGCGGTAAACTGCATACGATCTACATTTTTGACATTATGGCGTATGGCTGGTGTTCTTATTAGAGACAGAATGAGTTACCCAGATACATAGTGATTTATGTTATGCTAGGCTGAGCTGTCACTCCCGGCATGCAATCTTTAGGAGATGTTTATAGAGTGCGGCGTAGAGTCCCAAATCCAGCCTCGGGCTGTTCCCAGACCTTACCCACATACACGTCCAACACACCGACCCCCACTCTCCTCCCGCTTTTACTGGCCGGTGGCACGTTACAGCTCTGATCTTGGGCTAGAAACAGATCATTACTAGTGTTGGTTGATATTTGTTAACCCTTTATACTACTTATACCAAGGACATTTCTACTCTTGATGGCTTTAAATATTGTGGTGATCATTTTGTCAGGTCAGTGCTTCAAAAAAATGAAGGTTTTTTTTATACTTCCCCCCTTTACTCTGGTATGAAAACATATATTAAAATCTAATTTTTCTGTAAGCGATGGTTAAGTCTGCAAACTCTGAGAGTCCCCCATAAGCCGAGATGTTCCTGTTTAACAAACAAAAAGCAGACACATTACATATATTGCTAACAAACAAATAAAGAATCATAATAAAGAAAAAAAATAACATTTAAAAAGAATCTCACAACACGTGCAAGACACATGGCTTTAGATTCATGTAGCCACCTTGTAGCTCTTCAGGTGTTGATTGATTACAATCCCAGACTCTTATATGTAAGAAATAATGTGGATGGAGTGAATATATAATTTAATAAACACAAGACAGGCTGTGTGTATATCTATATATCTATATCTATATATATATATATATATATGTTTCACCGTCTGGCGAATGCTTGGTGGGCGGCTGGCCGACAGTACCCGACCCACTGGGGCCCACAGGTACATGGATTTTGCCCCAATATACACAAAAAAGAACCGCTGAGCTGGGTCATGTGATAATGTCATGTGACCCTGCTCAGCACTGGCCTCCCAGATGCAGCCGTATTATTCATTAAAGCACTGGGGGCCAATAGGCATGTGCTTAGTGTGCTAAATGGTTATTCTGGTTCTCGGGATAAGGGCATCTGTTACATTTCATAGCTTTATTATTGGCGCATGTACGATGGTGTATTTATGGGGATCACTGCCTACGCCGGCACAGGATATTGGAACCTTTTTAATGATTTATAAACATCCAAGGATAAATGGGGCTTATAGGCTACTGAGCAGTTCTACCAAAGTAAATGCAATCAATGAGGTTGATGCGGTTATTGCCGACACACAGAGACATATAGCTGAGTAGTATATACATAATGTATGTCTCAGACTGTAAAGCCATTACTGCTTGTATTACGCCAGCAAAGTCCTTCCATGAGTGCGGTCCTCAGAACCCGCTAATACTCCAAATGATGTTAAGTAGTGAAAGAAAAGAGAATGTGACAGCACCTAATTGTCCTGTAACACATCTGCTTCGATATGTGTCCGGAACGATCCGTGAGGGGAGCTCTGTGCCTGTTCTTCCTTCACTAAGTGATGGAAGCGGCTGCCCTCGCCTTACAGCGCAGCCAGTGCTATGCAGCCACTGGTGGTGGCCTATCAGATTATCAATGAGCACACTGGGGGGCCCATTGTTTGTAACAAGCATACACAAACACCACATATGTGATATATATATATTTATATGTGTGTGTGTTACTCTCACTATGACAGGTTCAAGTAACCTAAATACCCCAGGTCAGGAACAGCTTGGAGAGCCCTAGGGTATTAAGGGTTAAAGAGAGAGCGCGCTCTGAGACGTCTCAGCCGGGAAGCGGGGGCGGAGACAGCAAGTTCAAGTCTTCATCCCCCAAAAAAAAAAACGAGACAGAGCCAGCCCTCCCCACCACTGCCCCGCCGTAACTCGGCACTATCCCTGGGAGGAAGGTACGGGGTGAGTCCGGCAGAGGTGGCAGGGACACGGGAGCTGAGTCCGGCAGAGGTGGCAGGAGCAGCCTTCCTGGGAGCTCAGCATCCCCTTTAATAGACGGAGAGCCCCTTACAGCGGTTGTCATGGTTACCGGGGGCGGCTGCAGGCCGAAGACAGGATCCGAGCCCCTGGAAAGAAGCTGCTGACCGTGAGGGGGGGGTGCAACGAACCCGAGGCGGGGGTAAAACCTGGACAATAAAAGGGATCCGGGCATCAAGGAGCGGAGAGGATTAAAGATCACTCAGCATGGAGGACGGCTTCCCCGGCTACAGCAACCTGTATGACACCACCTCCCTCTTGCAGTTTTGCAATGGTAATGAAGGCTTTATTATCGCGCTTCTTAATCTACGGGCGTTCGGTATGGAGCTCTGCTGCGCACCTATCTGGCATGCAGGGGGTTAATAGGGCGCCGAGTATACCCATCCGTATTCGAGCGGTAGGCAGTCATTATCACACATGTGGTTAAGGGGTTCGCTTGCAGATTTTTGTGGAGTTGGGTGGGAGATCCAGGGACCCCCATAGTGAGCCTGCCCATCATTTCCATGGGCTGGCTGTGTCTGGGTGCCATTGACCTCCAGGCCCCTCTCTTTTATAATCCATGATTAAAAGTTGTCTTTTACACTGAGATGGGGCCAGCAGGTGGCTATCCTTTTTTAATCTACAAACAAATCACTGATCTTAAACCAAATCCCAAGAATGGCCACTCCTGGCTATACATTCTAAAACACCTTTAATTGACAGATATCCCCCCCCAAAAATCCCAACACTTCCATCCAGTATGTATGGGAAATCTCGATTTCCTGACCGGGTGGGGGTGACGCCGCTTGTTGTGACATTTAAGTTGTTTATTGGCGAGTTGGGTTCCGTTAATAAAACATCATCTTCTTGGAAAGTGTGTTTTGCTGAATGATGAAAGTGATGTTCTTTCCCTGTGTTTTCGGACACATGTAGAGTTGCCTAGCGCTGTGTGATTGCTACTCCAGAGAGCTCAGATCATTCCCCGAGGTAGAGAACGTAGGTAGAACTTAATGGGTTTCAGTAGATCTGGGACATGTGCTGAAGAACAGCATTTCTATGGGGGTTTATTCGCTAAACAACCCCTTTGCTTCACTGTGCGTTTCGAAGGTCCGGTGAGCTTCTGCTGTAGAAAGAGCTTGGCTGGCCCTGTATAATGTATAGTTAAATTAGTGATATTTCTTCATCCTTTGACTCTTGTATCGAATGCAGGAGAGTTGTGGTTTTAACTCTCTCACACTTTCCATTTAGTGAATAAACCCCTATATCCCGTGATCAGTACCCAGCTGAAATATAACTGGCTTGATGTTGCTGTGCTTGGAAGCTCCAGAAAGTGCTGGATTAAATAGGCTATAATTTAAAATAAAGGGTTAAACGTGCAGCAGCGAATAAACTAAAATAAATCCATGTCACTGTATCTACCTGAACTAAGTCACATCGACTTAAGTTCAGGTAGATACAGGGGTAGTTGGTCTTTGTGCTCTGCCCTCCACTAGTTAATGATTAAACTGATCGGTACAAAAGTTACGTTATTCACTTGGAATCTATGATCTCATTTATAATAAGTGAAAAATAAATGCATGATACTCCTGCAAGGGGTTAAAATATATCATAAGGCTTGCAGATATGTAGACGCTTCCATCCTTTGCTCCTAGGGGCAGATCAGCTGAGTAAAGGTACTTATGTTTTGTCCTTGGCGTGTTGACATCACACGCTATTTATTATGCTTTTATCAGGGTCTAACAACTTCCGCATGTGTTTCTAAATGTTACAAAGTAACATATAGTCAGAAGTATTTCCAATGGTTTAAAGTTATTTTGTGTCAAAAGATTCCTGCACAATAAGATTATAGATAAAAATGGCATTTAAACCAATTCCAGCTCTTCTATAAAAGGGGAAAAAGCCATTTCCACGGCTTCTTCAGATCCTTAAACTTTCTGGCCAACTTCTAAATGACGCTTCTATTAGTGATTTTGTATTTGTTGTCTGAAAAATGCAGCATTAGGACCTTAATTTATTATTATTATTATTATTAATCGCTATGGGCAGCTTTGGTTTTTTAAACCCAGGATGTTGCTGGAGAGACTCCTTCCTGTGATAGTCAATAGACCGGCATGCAGTGACTCTTTTTGCCGCCTCTAGAACTTGGCCTGCGCTGAATTAGTTTAAGGACAGGAGTGATGTCATAGATACGCTGTCTTGTGGATGTGTAAACTACGGCGATACAGGAAACAGGGATAATTCGTTAAAGCAGAATGACGGGTTACTTCACTCCTGCGATGCACCACTCGGTTGGCTGTATAAAACTACGTTTAGATTGTAAGCTCCTTTGAACAGGGCCTTCCTCACATTTTGTTTCTGTAAATCAAAATGGTTATGTTATGCGCTATTTATGTCCTGGGGAGCTATTGTACAATGCTGCTGAATATGATGGTGCTATATAAAGCAATAAATAATGTTAATGGTGCCCAAGGACCCCTGAAAGCAGACGAGACGCATCAGACTGTATAATGCACTCGCTGACTCCCCAAGGGGTTTGGAATCTGTGTGTGGGGGGGGTTATATTAAGGTACCATACATTCAAATCCTGTATTTTATTTATTTTTAATTTATTTGATATCCCCTGGAGATCATAGGGGGGGACTCCTTGGGTCTTTCTTTCATGTACGGAAGTTTAGGAGCCCTGGATCCAAGCCAAGGTTTAAATATGTTCTTTCTGCTGCTCTGATCAGAGAGCGCTACTCCCCAGACACAAGTCCGCTTTGCTTTCCGATTCCCGAGACGTTCCTTCCAGCCACGGATCTGTACGGATCTTCAGGATGAAAATGTAGAATTCACCAAATATTTATTGTGTAAAAAAACAAAAACCAAAACATGTATGTCTATCAGTCCAAGGCTAGGGTGTGTATGTCTTTTCTAACCTCCCCTTTCAGAGTAGGCCATGGCATGCAGGGGCACTTTGTAATTAATGATGGGCTGGCTGCTCAGAATGTATGACCACATAAATCAGACGTGGCCATTAGACAAGAGAGCAAATCAACAGTCCCAAAGAAAAATACTTAGTAAGCAAGAATGCTCGGCAAACGGCTAAATCCATCAGGATCCTGCTTTTAGCTAAAAAATCAGCCTGCAATGTAATTTCCAAATGGATTTCATTACAAGCACCGGGGTGCGATATATCGTCCTTTATCTTAATGCTAATTGAATTTCCTTTTTTTTTTTTTTTTTTAATACCTTAAATAGGATTATCTGCTTTAACCCCTTAAAAAAGGATGGCGGTGCACTCTTAAGCTTTTCAATTGTTTGTTTTTTTTGTTTTTTTTTATTTGGTGAAACACAAAAGCACTTTTTTTTTTTTTTAAATGCTTTTTGTAAATGTACATAAGGGATCCAGCGCAATGGTCGTAGGAAATAAATAGCAGTGGTTGAAGGTGTCATTAGGTATAGGGTTTCTTGAGTTGGAGATGGCTTTACATGCGCGGGGTGGAGGAAGGGCTCTGCTTTTGTTAAGCTTGTTGGCTACCTAACCAAAGGAAGAATAAGATTACACCTGACCCTGGGTGTTCCATACTCCATATACATTTAGACCCATATCACAAAATAGGGCAATAGAGCAAGCGTACAACTTGACTGAGTCCGGATTGTTGCCCCTTGTGATATTTAAGGGTTTTAGAGCATTAATACTGCAGATAATACGGGATTAGCTAACCTCATGCCACGATACGCAGAGGACGGGGTCGTTATTTTTAGTTGGCTAGTAAAGTTAGTAGAGATTATTTTGATGCTCACACGGCTGAATACATAATGGGTGGAAAAAAAGAAATTCTGTCATTTTTAGGTTGGTGCTGATCTGACATTTTAATGTTTATTGAATATTAGTTGTGGCAGCTAACTTTTATTATAGAAGTAAATAAACCTGTCCTGTAACTTGGGTGCTGTGTCCCGTTAAGGATAGATTGCGTTGCTCGATTCGTAGTGTTGGGGAGGAAATCTTGTTTCATGTTCTTTAGATCTGCTTTTTTTTTTTTTTTTTTTTTTTTTTATGATGAGTCACGATCCCAAACTCCAGCTCTCCGCAGCCCGTGTATCAACGCGGCCACTGAAATGGCATGTGCTTGGCTATAAAGTAGCTGACTCTGTATCCGCACAGTCTGCGAATGTTCAGAAACGTGGCCAACATGTCACGCTCCGTCTCCGATGATACTATTTGTATCTCACAATGACATGCATTTGTAAAAAGAAACCTCGTTTTTAGGCATTACATATTTTTTACTGTATCCACTTTTTATCTAGCTCCCTTTTTTATTATAAATCTGTATCTCATGTACATTTAACAATTTACGGTAATCTGTGTAACAAATTATTGTACATATGTCGCCATCATACTTGGATTAAGACAAGTTAGATTTAAGTATCAAATATATCAACATCAAACCCTAGAAGTTTTTTAAAATTATCGCTGGGATGATTAAAAGGGATGTTAATTATTATTTTTATTTATATAGCGCCAACAATTTACGCAGCGCTTAATACAATACATATATTCAAGGGGTCTGACGAGACAAGAATTGACAGACTAAGACAAACCGATACATTAGGTGGAGAGAGCCCGGCTCGCAAGCTTCAGGTTATAAAATAAAACTCTTATAAGACTGCAGAGCAGTATATCGTATTGAGTGTATTACCATTTTACCAAGAAACCTTCAGATTTTTACACTTTAAAAAAAAAAAAAAAGTTATTCTCTTCTGCTGAAGTTCAATAACTTTCAGGAACCACTTATGTTATAATGACTTTAATATTTATATCCCTCCTGTTGGTTAATGTGCACATTGATTTTCTTCCTGACATGCCCTTCATTTATGCTGATTCAGCTTCTTTTGAGAAAATGGATATGATTATTGAAGAAATTATAATATTAGTTACAGATGGGAAGATAGTGTTTCTGTTTAGCACAAGTACCGTCATCTGTGTAAGCATGTGCTGCCCTGCCTATACATATACCGTATATTTTGTTTTGTGTTATCCTGTATTTGGTAATGTTTGTAAATATTTAGATGTCTTCATTAGTTGAAAAACAAACAAAAAATCAATCGTGTCTCTTCTCCCTTATTGGTGATGTTGGAAATATTTGTATTTTGTTTTTAGATGCTGTGCGGTCATCTCAGACTAGACGGAGGGTTAGCTTGTTCAGAAATAGTCAAATAATAAACAGGTCGCATATACTGAACGCTGGTGTTATCATTGGGTAACACACAAGGTGTTAGTGCTTGTGAGCATAAAACATTATCATGTGCCTGTTGCTGTATGGTGTTAGCGTGTGTAAGTGTAAGAATAGCGGTTAAACCTAAAAGCTTGAGTCTTTATCATGTAAAATACCCCTTGTCGTGAAGGGGTTAACTGCAGTACTGTACAAAGTGGTGCAGCACTGAATAAATGTGTGTGTGTGTGTGTGTTTTTTATTTATTTGTTAAGTAGCCCCAATAAACATCCTTCAATTGCAGACCAGGGGGTAAGAAATGGAAAAAAAAACCCCAAAAAACCCTGAGCTAAGTGACCCCAAACTTTTGAACCTTAGTGTATATATTATGTTAATATTATATTTAGATGAAAACACTTTGGAAGAAGACTGTAGCTCTAGGCGTGCGGGAGATTCCAATTTTGAAATACAGAAACCATTTTCGCATGCCGAGACGTTTGACCCTTTATTTGCCGGCTCCTGCTGGGATCTCCTGCTTCCAGTTTTTGGTGGTTGGCAGCTCGGCACATTTGCCTTTTATACTTTTGCTTGTTTTATAGGCTTGAATGCTGAGTTTTCCACAAAATTTCCTTGTCCTGCATCCAAAAAATTGAGCTTTCATGACGAGACAGCCAGAAGTATGTTGCAAAAACGGTGGTGTTGCTGAACTCTTACTGATAAGGCGAGGTTACACAAACTTTTGTACCAGTTTGGGTTCTGACTTCTCTTTGCGTTTATCCAGACCGGGAGCCTTGGAATCGCTAACTGTGTTGCTCATACAGTAGTGTCAAAGGCATGTAGACAGATGAGCTTTCACAATCCTCTTTTATTGTTTTTATTTAAAATGTACTTTCTTTGTAGTGCGTCGGTAGACTTCATGGCGCTGTTACAATAAGTGGAGAGTGAAAATTATAAATAGCAGTAAAATTGACAATATACAAATATATTAACGTAACAATCGCCCTGTTCACAGGAGCTTATAGTCTATTAGGAGGTGTAGGGGAAAGAGATAGAAGATGAGGGTCTGAGTTTTGGGAAGGTTTGATTTTCCTGCTAAATTGAGGTTTAAATGTGGAGCTGGAGTTCAGTTGAATTCAGAAGGAATTGACCACTTCAGAGAACCAGTATCCCCAATGACGTCTGTACTCCTATACTGGATCTGAAGAGCCTATGTTTATATGTGAAGAGATCTTACACTGCTAACATGTTTAATTTGAGAGATCCTGAAGCCCCAGAGGGGTGATGGTCCGCTGCTTCCTAGATCAGTCGTCTGTAGGCAATACTTACAATACGATTTCTGGTGTTCTGCCAAGCCCTGTGTTTTCCTGAACCCTTTCAAGAAGCTCTAGGAATAAATACAGAGACGAAACAGGTGCGGCAGTCGTCTCGTCTTCCCACGCCAGACTGCCAGTCGTTCTCGGTGTGAGCGTTTTCCTTAACCCCCATGCCAAGAGGAGTCTGGCACCTGTAGCTTCTGTGTCTTGGGACGTTTGTTACGAACGCCATGGTCTCTGGCAGCGATGGATTATAGTCCCTTTACAAGGTCCAAGTCAAATTGATGTTCTAAAGACAGAATAAGTAATAGCCTTTTCTTCCTGAACTCCGGCTGTAACACTTTTAAGCTCTTCCTGCCAGTCCTCAAAGTATTTATTTATTTAACTCTCTAAGCAGATTAGAAAAATACAAAACGGTTTCATGCAATACCCAGACAGACTCGTCCACACGGTTATAGCGCATTATGACATTTAGTCTGCTGACACTTTAGACTGTAAAAAGTCAAACCTTCGTAAACCTGGTGGACATTGCTTCACGAGTTTGGAGCTGCCCGACCCTCACAAGGATCACGCTATTTATTTATTTCCGTCTTACTCAGTATATTTTCCGCTGTTCGTTTCGAGATTCTGATGATATACAGACCTTTTTAGCTACTAGATGAGAATGCCAGATTCCTTTTACATTGTATATAGCACAGTTTGTTCCCAGTACCGTGCAGTTCACTGACCCCGGGAGTGACTACGTCGTTTGACTTTTAACATGGAAAATGTGATCTAACAAGCAGAAGGGGTATAGCCTTCTGGGAAAGATGGTGGACAAAATACGCTGACCTTTAGGAGCAGTTTTCTTTCCAATTATGGCTAGGCTCTGTTCTCTAACAAAGACTTATTAGTCTTATTCTAATTGGTCTTATTCTAGGCCAGGCATCCTTTAGCAGGGATGTTCATGGAATTACCAGAAGCCTCCTGACCCTGCTCTTTATGTCTACAAATGTCTGTGATGAGCCCATATTTGAGCTTGAACATACATAGAATGACATGCACATCTGTGTTCAATGCCTGAATAGTTCCCTCTTGTCATGTTAAAGAAGATATTAGTAAGGTGACCGATCCGCCAGGTTCACCAGCCTGCTAGGTTTTCAGGGCCCTCTTTCACTTCTGTTAAATCCCGTGCCTGCCCAAGCTGCGTTGCTCTTCTGAATGAAGCTTTGGTTTTCCGGACAGGGCATGCATATTAGTGGCCTGCAACTCCCATTCCTTTACAGCAAGTCATGCACGCTGTATATGTAATTGACCCTGGCAGCGGTGGCTGCTACAAGTACCCTAACAGTCACCAACATTGGGCTCTAGCCTTTATGAGAATATATGACCTCGCATAAAAGCAGTGGCATTTCTTGGGTTTGGTCAACCGCTGCAAAATTGGGGTGCAGATCACCATATTGGATGATCAGGCTCCCCAGTGTGCTGCTGCTGCTCAATGCGCCGGAGATCTCTGATCTCCCCCCACTGGCCCATTTTCACTAGGAAGGACTGCGTCTAGCTGGCAAAGCCTCCATAGTATGCTGGATGCGGCCACACATGCTTAAGAGAAGCGGTGTGCCAAAATATGACATCATAACCTCGCACTCGACAAAGAAGGGGTGGCCTGGGATGATGCCCAATTTAAATACCTCAATGTTAAAAAAGTATTACCAGCTACTGTTCTAGTCTCTGGAACCAATGGAGCAAGACCCCTATTCCTTTAAAGTAGACCATTTATTCCCGACCCTACTCCTTAACCGCATTAGTGATAAGAAAAGGGAAATTAAGTCATTTATATTGGCTAGCCTCACAAGATTAAAATCGGCACTTAATTAATAATCTATAATGTATGACGGAAACGTTTCCAGCTTTATTGTTTCTTATGAAAACTAATTTATATAATGGCTCTTAAACTTTTGTTTTATTTGGAGGTCAAATGATTTTCTGCCAAGATCCTGGCGTCCAATAATCTAATTTGAGAGGTAAATTCTGTTCTGTGACTCCTCTCAAGACTTCATTCTCCTGGATGTCATTGAGTCGACGCATCATGCGTGCAATCATTTTTGGCAAAAAACACTAGAAATAACCCCCCCCCCAATTATTTCTACAAGAAGAACTATAAAGCTGTTTTAATATGTAGATAATCAGTCAGTTAAATATTTGCACGCTTTTTGTACTCTTTAACTTTTTATTTATTTATTTTTATTTCTGATCTGTCTCCTTTTTATGTTTGCCGAAGCCCTTTAACCCAGGTCACGCTGGGGTTATTCTTCATTTAAATTTCCTATTCGTCCTCTGTGCCCAGAGCGGTTTCTTTTCATGTTGGGAAGCTTTAGTGTTTTTAGCGCAAGTTTAAGGAAATCCCACAGGATAATAAATCCTCGATTGTTAATGATTGCATCATGTGTCGGCTAGAATCGCAACCGCACTGCAGTAAAAATATTCTTGTCGTTAAGTCGAAAATAGGCAATTTAAGATTTGCAGTTTTGGGAGGAAAAGAGCTGGATATAAAAAGTGATTTTTGGGGCAAAATCTGGAAAGTGGTCTTATTACCATAGCAACCAAAGGACCATTCCATTTGATTATAATAGTTTTTTGATACATAGCCCCAATAGTGTGTAAAGTGATGTTTTTTTGCATTGCAGATTAATTATTCAGGTTATGCTGCACTTCTACGATGACTGGTAATTCCCAATCGTTCAGCTGTTTCCGTTTAGAGCCCACATTTTCGGTAGCCGCGCTTGTTAATGACCCGATTTCATCGCGAGTGCTTCTCATGAGGCGTTGTCACGTGTTGTCACAAAACGTTAACCAGGGTCACAGCTTAATACGATTTTCTGTTAAGTAGCAGTTTGAGGGGAAGAAAAAACGGATTGGGGTTGATTTTGCCAATTAACTGAAAAGCCGTATCGAAGGAAAACATCCCCAGCCTCATGGTTTGTTAATAAGTAACATATTAACCATTTAAGTGTGAAATCTGTCATGCCAAAAATACTAAAATAAGTTTTCTGATTTTAGGGGTTGTTTTTTGGGGGGGGGTTATCATCTACATTATACTATATTGCAACTTAAGTATGTGCAGCTTTATGTATTGAACACTCAAAAATACTACAAAGTAATGCGTTTGCCTCTTGGTTTAATTAAATCCATCTAAAATTTGTCCTTCGAATGGTCTCGCAAAGATTGAGGAACACCGGTTTGAGTCTTTGCATTAATCGGTATACATTCAGTGTGACCTCGTATCATTTGAGTAGGTCTGCAGCTTACGTATTCAGCCACTGGCATTTGGTGCATTTCCGCAGAATTGAGCGATATTCCGTATTAATGCTAGTGGTAGTCTAGTCTAGAGGCATCTCATAACCTGTTAATTTTAGGATCTTAACTGGAAAGATATAGTGAATAAACCCTTTAGAACACGGCCGCCAAAGGCTCATAGAAGGTGCGTAGGGATAACTTTTCCAACGTTCTTTTTCTTTGGTCTTCAGAGACTTTTTGTACCCGCCATTCAGTGTGCATTAACAATCGAAAAAGTATCTTCTGAAAAGCTTTATGGTTTAATCCTTTCTAGCCGTATTATTGACAGAAATGGTGACGGATGCCTCTTGTGTACCAAACGCACCTGTTCTTTTGATGGTGCTTAAATAAAAATAAAAATCCACCAAAGTTTTAATAGCATAGCAACAATTGTACAGTTGCAGAGTCATCAAAGTGTAAAACATTTGTTAGATGTTTTCATCCCCAAAATGAATAATTCGGGAGCTGAATCCTTATAATCCCTGCCCCCTCTTGACGCTCTAGGTATTGATGGATCTCCCCATTTATGCGACGCTCGTATTGCTGAGGCTGTTTTCATAGCCTTCAAGGGGATGATAGTTTTTAGGTTTGAAGTATTAGCTTTCCTTACCGTAAACTTGTTGGTGAATTGATATGAAAATAATAATTGCTTAAGTGAAGAGTGATTTATTTTTCTTTGCCTATTTGGTATTTCTACATTCATTGACTTATGACAAGCAGAGACTGGGCTCTTTTCTTATAGACAAACTATGAGATTGTTTCCCATATGGTCCCAACTGGGGGTCTAGTGTGACCCTTTCCTACTGACAACATGGAGCCCGGGAGCAGAGTATCTGGCAAGGATTGTAATTGCTGAACACAAGAAGGGGGGGAGGTTGTATTGAGCTACTGTGTACACATTGCTTTCAATACTTTGCTCTGCTAATTATTGCTGGCTGCTGAGGGAATAATTAAGAATGTTTTTGGTAGAAAGTCAAAAACAGTGTACAGTGTGCTCAGTCATCGCTTCTAGTTGATGATGAGCGGTAAAAAAACCAGAGGCATTGTTGATCCGTGCCACCCGTCCAGTCCCAGACCTTTACAGAAAAAAGTCTAAGGCAACACTCTTTGTGACTAATCTTTTGATCCCGGCTATGACATTGTTATCATAGAGCAGCTGTAAGGTCTAAAAATGATGAAATGTTAAGCTATCGATCGGGATGTACTACGTACATTAAATATTGAGGTAGACTCCTGGAATGTATTTATTGTGCCTCATTTTGAAGTTACCTGGTTCCAAACAGAGAATATCGGGTCTTTCCTTTTCTTCTTGCGTATTCTGTATGTTACCTGGACATTAGGAGGTCACTGGATCATATAGATTATCAGAACCTGTGTCGTTAATTGTTCAATCGGTAAAGAATTCGTTATCCATTACTGAGTTTTGTCTCTGTGAGGTCAGGGAAGTCACTTCTTCGTTAATATAATTTATGTTGCTCTACAAGAGTCATGTGGCCGTCGCTTAAGATGGGAAGCTATGAGCTAGAATAGCCAGCTACTCAAGTGTGTCCTTCTAATATTAAATATGAATGTTGTCCAAGCTTTCAGACTGTTATGACACCATGGTAGGAACAGGCAGTCAGGTCTGTCTGAAGCAGGGGTCGGCACCAACATTTCTCATGGTGGACATTTACTGGGTCTGTGGTGGACAATTTATGTCCATTTATGTCTGTGGACCACAGATGCTGATTTCCTCGGACGGACACTTTGCCTATCCCTGGTCTGAAGATCACAAACCTGGTATCAGAATGACCCATTACCACGTTAGGGCGCATCATGCTGGATGATCATATATGTAACTCTTGTAATTTAGTCTATTTAATGACATTTGGGTAAGAAAGGAAGGATCTTTACTATTAAAACCCTTCATTCCTTGCTCCAAAATGCACTGGAGTCTGTGTTTGATGGACTCCAATATTTGTTTTAGAACACTGGCTGAGGTTACTTTTAAAGAGTTTCATTCTGTTAACATGTTGGATTTCTGCAACGGTCTATCCAGAGGAATGCAAACATTGCTTATAAATGTTGTGTCCAAACAGTGCCACGACGACATGTATTTAATTCTTCTCGCCATCTTGTTTCATTTCTTGAGCCTGCCATGTCGGGGGGCAAGATGAAGGATACAGCAGACAAACTACTAGGCAACTAGCCCGGAATCAACTAGAACCACAATGGAAAGTAGTATGGAAACGATTTAGCAGAAATTCCACGTTTTGTTGACCCTGCCAGAGAACCTGGCTCACTCCACAAAGAATGCGGCAATCTTACAAGACTGTATCAACATGGAATGAAGCTTCTTTTCCTGTTACAAGCGTTACAACTGAAATGTGAAATATAAACCCATCCAAATCTACCGCTATGTGCTATCTCTACATTTGTATCCATATAAAAGTATATTTAATTTCCTTGCGCTGTACTTGATTGCCCCTTTTATGACTTGAGACGCCCTAGACACCATAATCAAAGCACTTGCATCTCTCACTTCTCACTTGACTCTACAGCACCATCACCACCTGTAGTATCTTTTTAAGATGCCTCACACTGCGCTGATTTATTCTTTATATGCCAGAATTCCCGCAACTTTGATATTGTCTATTTGTAACTTGCCAGTAGCTGTTGGTTGCCAGGACCATTTTTCCCTTTGCATTCTGGTGGTAATTCTATCGGCCTGTGTACGCTGGTACCGATATGTTGCTTTCTGCCAGTGCTTGACTCTTGTTGCCCATACTGTGTTTCAGATGACAGTGCCTCGGCTTGCAGCACCATGGAGGTGACGGATCGGATCGCTTCCCTGGAGCAGCGTGTGCAGATCCAAGAAGACGAGATCCAGCTGTTGAAGTCGGCCTTGGCTGATGTGGTTCGGCGGCTGAATGTATCTGAAGAGCAACACGCCATGCAGAACAGAAAAGGACCTACCAAAGGTGAGCAGCCATCGTCTCTTTGTATTTTTATTTTAATAAATAGTTATAGAGCATTTAAATATGTAATATGTCTGAGCGAGTTATTATTATTCTATATCCGTTAGTTGACACTCAAGGGGTTAAAGACAGTTATGTAGGAGCCAAAGTACTCCAAAGACTTTCAGTTACGCATATACCAGCGCTATGAGCCAACAAAACAATTGCTGGAAAAAAATATATAGGTTTTCCTGGGTAAAGTATAAGCCAGGCCTCCAATGGGAGAAAAAAAACAGACTCTCATCACTGAGAGGGTTAAAACTATTACTCCTACGATTGAATAAAGAATAGTTAAAACCAATGTTCTCTAGGCTGGCATAAGCAAATTCTGCCCCACCAGCTACAGCCTGGTACCTGTCCCGTGATGGCCCCCCATCCAGCCTCATCTCTTTTGATGTATGTCTTTTAAATGCTTTTGTGATGTGTATGTGCTACTTTAAAACCCCAAGATAATGGGGGGGGGCCGCCCCATCAAGCTTTTTTTTATATATTGTATACGTTAAAGCTTTTCTATACTATAAGGTATTATTTGTTTTGTGACTCAATGCAGAACCCAGCGTCCGGATGCAGGTGTGCGTTTCTCTGAAATATATTATAGTTATGTTTTCTTCACTGATCCATAAAACAGGTATTTGGGTATGGCTGCCCCTCTAAGAATAATATGGGGGGTTTATGCTGATTGTTTTTTGTTCTGTAATGCAATTATGTAAGGGTCCTCCTCGGCTTTTATCGAATTGTTAGGTGATGCAGTGCTTGTTATGGCATGTTTACCCATTACAGCGCTGCAGAATATGTTGGCGCTATATAAATCAACAAAATAGTAGTAATAAGGATATAATAATTAATCTCCAGATCAAAGTATGCATAAAAAGTCAGATGTCGGCAGGCATTGTAGCGCTACTGGCTCAGGTAAGCGACCCGAGAAACCTTGCGTGGATACTAAAACGCTTGACGTTTTGCTGTGATTTTTAACACATGGATGCGGTGATTTGGAACAAAAGTGTCTTCTTGCGATTATGGGCTTGAATGGAGCTTGTTTAATGTCTTTTCAGAAAAGAAATTTAAGATCTTTAGATGATAAACTAGTATAAATCCCACTCAAACTGGCCTTCTCACCATATCGACCAATGGAATGGTCCAAACGCGAGGAACCTTCTATAAGTGGTTGTGGTAACGGGACCCCCCATGGATCCATGAACAAAGTTTTTTTTGTTCTGCAAATGATGTGTTTAGATGTAGTGGTTCTGGAGTATGGGATTCAGCGTCCATGAACAGATGGCTGAAACTAGACACGTTATGTTGTGGTTGGCAAACGTATAAATTAAAATTTTCTAGATTGTGACAGTGATATATAAATGAAAACTGCCGTAGTAGGCCAGAAATAATAATAGAAGTAACACTGGGTGTCACTTTTAACTTTCCTCCCTCCTATTCCCCCAACGGGAAGATGCCTCTGTGGGGTATTTGCAGCCGTGACTATTGTTGCCCATACTGTGACCTCTAGATCTGAACTTAAGTTCCTCCTAGATAAACCTTGATACTTTTATGGCCAGGGTATAATTAGAACTCAAAGGAGCATGTGTCACAGATGTTTTTTTAGAGTAAATAAAATAATTCGTTAAAACAATCTGTGATTCTTGTTTCACGTTTTTTTGTCGCCATCTTCCTGGAGATATTTAGTTTAGATGTCCTCCTCGTGGAAGCTGAGATATGGGGGTCGGGGTCAGTGTGTCTTAGTTCCCTGTCCTAAAAAGCTCTCAAATCTCTTCACCCATCCTTACAAAGGGAACCCGAACCAATAATCAAGAGCCAGCAACTTAGATAATAATGGGGAAGAATATAAGGAAGGAGAAAATGTTAAGATACCTTTTGCCCTTGCATGGACAACGTTGGTTTTTAATACATATTGCGTATTTTAGTCTGTGTTTAGGATCTTGGAAATCAAAATGTTTTTGTTGTTTTTTTTTTTAGCCTTTCATGTTGTCCTGTTTTCTTCGCCCCCTTTTTGAGGGAACGGGATCAGTTGCATCTCTCCTTGGGGTTGGGTAGCAATAATCGTAAATGATTATGAAACTTATTTTTCCAGGTTGCTTATTTTTCTATGGGAAGGAAATAAAGCATCTTGCATGTTACTAATAGACATTTTATATTGCGATATTATATAAGTATATAATCTATGTATCCTGCCAGACTTTTGCAAACTGTATTTACTGTAAAAATTAACTTTATTTTTCATATTTGTTTTTCTGCAGCAAGACCTCTTGGCCAAACTTTGCCTCTGAGAAATGCCGTTAACAGTGATGCAATCTTACCAAAGAAGCCAACTGGATCTCTCCCATCACCATCTGGGACCAGGAAAGATATTGTTCCACTGGCATCCAAAGGGTAAGCTCGCTGGAGTAGGAACCATGAGAGCTCAGGAGCACCTGGTGCGACAATGTATTTAAATGAGGTGCTGATGTATGCTTGACCCAGGGCGGTATCTCTAGCCACATCATATCCCAGCATTCCACTTCTAAAGGTCATGAGAAAGAGATACCATGGAGGTCCGTTCTGGGTAAGCATGGAGCTTTGTAAGGTAAATGGATCTATTGAGTTGGGGCCCATTGGGGAGCCCAATCATCCATGCTGCTCTCCTGGTAAAGTGGGTTGGGGCTGGCACTGTCCAAACCTGTCGTTCTCAGCCTAAGGCCAGAAGACTCCTCTGGTATTTGTGTTGTGTGTTTTATTTTGAATCCTTTTTAGCGTGTATGGTATATGTTGTGTCTTCATGTTTTTAATACTAAATTATCAGTTAAACTTCATTAATCAGTGATAATGCTGAAACCTATATGAAGAAGAGTACTTAATTGGACATTAATTCTGTGTACACAATTCATTCATTTCTCCTCTGGTCTGACTAAGAGATATACTTGCTGCTCTGCCACAAAGCAAGACTCATTTAATCATAACTGTTGTCTGGGATCTGAGAAAGTGTGGCTGAGATTTATTATTTATTATTATTTTATTACCTTTTTTTAAAAAAAAAAAATCGCCCCATTAGAAACTAAATACATTTTATTTTACCTAAAAAAAATTAGCATTTGTTTTTCCTGTTCCTTTTATAATAGATAAGCTGTATAGTGGATAACAGAGCAGACCAAGTGAAAATCTAATACCGTGTGTAGCAGCCATACCCCCCCCCGCTATGTTTTTTTGTATTTCATGTATTATTGCGTTCTACAAATAACTGCTTCTTCTGCAAACGCACACTGCCGGACTGTTTTTCTGTCGTTTCTTCATTCTGCACTCATTTGTACTTTTGCTTCTTCCTGCCTTCGTTCTGGCTGTAGCAAATCTGTACGTCTCTTGAATGCGTGTAAAATAACTAAAACCGCAATAAGGTAACGGAACCTCTAATACGTGTTTATTTCTGGACTAAGAACTATAGGCAGTGTTTCCTCTAAGGTTAGCATCCCAGCATGGAAACTGTTAAGGCATTTTCTGTGCAGTTTTCACTAGCAAATATTCTGATTTCCTACCTAGACATAGCCAATTCTGGGATTTAACTTAAATGTTTTGTGTACTTTTATGTGTGTGAAACAATTGTTCCATCTATCACTGTCATTTTTATTTGAAAAAATCATTTCAAATGTAGCTATTGGGAATACTTGTAGATATTGGCCCATCTTATTGCAGCTTCTAGTCCCCCGTCCTAGTTCAGAAACTGTAAATGTCATTTCAACCAACAGAAAAGTCAAAATGAAGTTTACATTTATATGATTTTACATTTACGAATGTAGTTTAAATGCAGCTCCTATTTCAGGAATTGCTTCTTTTGATCCGTGAATTACTTGAAGGCCAAAATGCTTCTTATCATGATTCTATTTCATAGACAAACCATCGTAGAACATGTTTATGACATTTATAGTGACTGTTTCTTATTTGTGTTCTGTTAAGGCTAGATGGCCAATGTTAGTCTTTCTTACAATCTGCATCCTTTTGTGATCCGTTTACTGAAATATTATAATAGCCACTGACCGGTACCACTGGTATGAACTGCATGTAGTTAAGCCCCTTGGTATCCTAGAATACCCATAGAGGAGGAGGAGGGCTTGACTGTTGGGTCAACAGCAAGTATCAATGATTTTTATCTGAAGTTCATTTTCCTTGCATTTTAGCAATGTTAAGAGAACCAATTCTACAGAACGGCTCTCTCCTGGAGGCCGGAGAGAAAGCCCTGGAGATGCCAAAGGCAGCAGGAATCGGGCCGGTTCCACTAGCAGCTCATCCAGCAGCAAAAAGAACACCGAGAGGTAGGATGAGACGGTCCATAAAATCTAATGTACGCATACACAGGTTAATCGGGTGACTAGCAATGGGATGACGTCTCATCTTTCTTACCGCTGACGGGCCGTGCCACCAGTACCATGAAATAAAAGCGCAAAATCGGGAGGTCAACCCGCCTTGAAAGCTGAAGCCTATCTCTAGAGCACCATAGACTCGCCTAATGTACACTAACTGCTCACTTTCCAGCATTAATGAATTGGTGTTCTGGAGAAATCAGGGTTTTACTATATCGATAATCAAATATAAGTATGGATAAATTAATAAGTGGCACTTATTTGATATAGAATTGTAATAGACCTGAAGTAACAATAGTATTCAGATTATGCCGGCTAATTACTGAAGCCTTAACCACAATACTTTGCTGTAGACGGATGTCTAAGGAAAATACTGTAGCTAAGCTACACCCAGATGTATATTTAGTCTGGAATTTTGGTCAACTTCGGTTAGAACTTCCGGGAATTTTATTTATACCCGTATTTTTTAAACAACGCAGTGTTTTTCCAAGCATCTTCCTACACAAGCCTTTCCCTTGGTGTCATGCACATCGCATGCCGTATAATCAGGAAATAAGCAATCCTCTTGTTTAGATAACCCGGCTCCAGATGTATGAACGGCTAGAATTGTATCGTGCGTGTTACAAGACAAGTCTGAAACACGCAGGCTGCCATTTCCACCCGGTTACAGTTTACATGGAAGTTTATTTCTAGATTTTCTGTGCACCAAGGGGTCTAGAAAGAGCTTTTCATGTCAGAGTAGTTTTTTTTTTGCTGCATTTGAAGACTTCTTATCAATTACCACCCCACTCAAGATTTCAATGTAATGGCTACCCTCCAAGCACTAGACCTGCTGGGAATGCCTGCCGGGAATGCCTGCTGGTGTGCATGCAGAATGCACCAGGAAGTGAAATGCTCTTAGGTGGAATTGCTCTTGTTTAGAGATAAGATCAGGATCATTGACACAAACATAATCTACTTTACTGATCACAAAAAAAAAATCCAGGCTTCATTTAGTGTTTATGAAATAGAGAGACTCTTGGGGGGGGGGGGGGGGGGGGAGTCTTGAAATACTTGAATGTTGCCTTTTCCCCATGCAATGGTTTTTTGACTGTAATGGTGAATGTTCAGTTCTTACACTGTTTTCTTTTGTTTTTCAGCAAGCCTAAGGAACCCATGTTTAGCGCTGGTGAGTCCTTTCATGTTATTTCACGTGAATAAGATCTATGCAAGTAGCTATTCCCAACATACGCCAAAAAGCCAGGATTTTATAAAAGCATATATGTTTACTTTTTCCCAGTCAATCTCATGTATTGGGAAGGTTATTCCCCAACAGTAAGTGACCTGTTATTTTATGCCCTGTATAATTTTAAATATTCATGTTCCGGTTAACATGGGTCTTTACTTTACCCAGTCAAGTATATGGAGGTTACGTGGCACCAGCATCTGAATGTTCTTGACCTTGTGGGCCAGCAGACTTATCTGGTGTAAGAAACACCTGCGTTTCTTCGAACCAGATCCACCGACCATTAAAGATGGAGAACAAAACCCCTTTCTGTTCCAGTGTACTTATTGACAAACTGCTATAATTTGGGGTATTAATGGTACTATGTTTAATGCTTTACTTAATATTGAGTATTTGAGAATTATTAAAGCTATTGGAACATCCCGCCAGTTACCTTTTTTAAGACTGCCAGTAGTGTGCGAAGAGGGTTCGTTTTGGAGCCGACATTAAAGCCCATGATAAGGTTTTTCGTGGATAAAGCTGTTAAGTCCGGTTACAGATTTGCCTGCTACCCCCTACACTGCCGCCAGGATCCTGGAGGTAGAATAGTTGGGTAATATGAGAGCTACGTGACTTTAAACTTTATTTTCTCTCTCCAAATCATAATGGAGGTGCTGGCTAAATCTCTCTTTAGAAACTTGGGAGGAAGGGGGTAATTAAGAAATAGTTTTGGAACAAGATGTAGGAATTAGTGGTCTCTCTGCCGCTTCTGGCCGTATCATTTACTTGCTGTGTGGTGCTTAAACTATGGGAGAGCTGAGATCACCGGCTCAAATTACAAATGGGTTTCTGTAACCAGAGAACATGCAGGGACCCTGTTGTGAAGAGTGTGCCACAAATAAATACTTCCTTACACAGCATGCAGGCTGTTACTATAGATGCGCAGGAGCAAATAACCGTAACACAAAACCATCGTCACAAATATATATGTAATTTGGAAGCGCGTAAGGTGCATTATTTTTAGCAGGCTGAAAGACACTGTTTTAAACTATACTTCCTGCTTAGTCTTGCCACTTCCTGCTCAGCAGGTTTCTGATGATGCGCACCAAAATTGCTTCCCCCAGCTTTCTGAAAAAACCCTCTTGTTGGGAAAAGAAAATGTGACTGTTACAAAAACAAGAATCTTTAGACATTGTTCTTTCCAAATTCCACATAATATTCATAGCACATTTTCTTGCCAAGTCGATGTTCGGTTTTGTCCGATATCTCCTTCCTGGGTTTGTGAAATCACTAGCTAGTCCTTAAGCGTTGCAGTAAATACTTCTTTACCAAGAACTTTCTTTCTGTCTCTGTAATTACAAGGGAAGCGGCGTGTGACACACTGCAAAGGTAGGAATAACTTGTCAAAACTCACAGGCGCTCTGAGCAACGCCATTGCCAAGGTGATAGAGGTTCATTAAAAGGACTTGGAGGCATCTAGTAGTCTAAACCGAGCTTAGTAAATAAATTAAGGGATTCATAACCAGATCCAAGTTTATAGAAACAAGTACAGATTAATTGGCTGTCTCCCATATCGGCTCCATTGGGGGAGAGAGTGCTTCTGTACGTGGAATCCCGTCTGTTGCATAGACTTAGAAAAGAGACATCAGTTTCTCATTAATTAGTCTGTGTAATCTTGGCAAATAAGGGCCAGTATTTGCTCAGTGAGCCGAGCGTGAGAAAAAATGCCGGAGAGATGGCTTCCTAATCTTAGTGGGTAGCGCAATTTGTAGATCCCTTGTAGAGTTTGCTTTGCCACTGAGAGTCTGTATTTTTTAATTCTAACATGGGTACGGACAACATTTTGAAACGTTCTAACAGGTTTCACCGCAGATCTGTGCTATGAGGAGCATTTCATGTTTAACAATAATAATGATCTTTTTGTGGAGACCGTAAATTAGATGAAGCAGCTGTCTAGAGCTTTTTTAAGTGAATCACTCATCCTGATCATTTTTTTTTTCCCATTTACCCAAGATTAAATTTAAGAGACAGCCCGCTACTTTACCAATTTTAGTTAGCCTTTTAAATGTTTTAAGGAGGCAGTAGGTTCAAGTGTTATCTATCTGACTGTATGCATGGAAAGGCCGTTAGTTGTGGTTCATGGGACATTGTTCTGCACATTCTGTGGGACTACATAGGGTGGTCATGTTGGAACCAATCATACGAGCCATAGTTATCTGGTAATGCACCAAGGGGGTCCATGACTTAATTTCCTGGAAAAGTATCCTCTTTGCTCAGTTGTCCATGATTAAGTGTAGTTGGCTCAACTGAGATCAGCTAAAAAGAAGCTGCGGCCATATTCTTATTGGCATTCTTTTATATGGTGACAATCCATGCCATTGTACGACTGTTCCAAAATATATGCTATTGTTAGCTGCCAAAGTGGCCTGGAGTTTCCTGGTGAAAATTAACATTTTTGGGATTTTACTTACGAGTTGGTGAAGAATGGCCTTTTTGCCTTTGCTCGGGTCATAGGATATTTAGGTTCTTAAAGGATTGGTAAACATGAAATGCTTTCACTAAACACTGTGATTCTTCAGAATGTAGCACCAAGACTTGCATAAATATAAATTATTGTTTTAGCTTTAGCCGCTGCTTGTCTGCTTTGAAGCCTTTCTAATGCTAGCAATTAGAATTGTTTAATATCTATTTAGACGGATATTGCCCTTGATCAACCTTCCTTTTTTATGTAGTTGTTCTCCCCTTGTTAATCAACCCTTTGATTGCTGCCTGGTGCTAGACACAATTGCATTCAAAGGGTTGACCAATACGTCTTGTCCCCCACCCATCTCTCTCTCTCTCTCTCTTTTTTTTTCTTTCCACACGGCGTCCGGACATCTAATACATTTTTTCCTTTAATAGTTTGCCATGACAATTTTAGTTTGCAAGAAAGAGTCCAATAAATCACAAGCTAACGATCTTTCCTCCATCGAGACTAACCAATTAAGAAGTGGAGTTTGCCATTGGCAATATGGCGGCATAGCCGGTCTGCAGTTTCCGTAGAGAGAGAGAGAGAGAGAGAGAGTGAGAGTTTCAGTAGTATACGTGAGACCGTGATTCAGTGACGCCTATCTCCCTATAGTGAATGGCAATTTATTATCGACCCCTTTAACATGTTCTTTGTTCCCTTCCATTTTTTTTTTTTTATCTTATGGCTGCCCATCCACTTTTTATGTAGTCACTGTGCAGATATTACTGGCTTCCCAGCTGTCTGATCACTATAAGAACAAGGCTGAATTATCTGAGCAGCTTTCAGAGGCGTTGGAGTCGTCCCTTTCTGAATATGGAAAATTGCTTTCAAGCGCTCCAAAGATTTTGTCTTTGCCCCTGCCCAAAAGCCCCAGTCAAAGCAATTTGCCCATCCCAAGATCACCTAGTTTCAAAAGCCCCAGGTCTCCCAGTGGTTACTTTCAGCTTTGCTATTAACTGCGATGTTTCCTTGTATCATTCTTTGCATGGCAAGTAACAGCTTGAATGTGTGTTTAGTAGATGATTATTTTTTTTTTTATTTTTTTTTTTAGTATTTTGAGGGCTATTTGTTTCAATAAATTATATTTCCTGTCTTTAAAATATTTTTTTTAAATTTTCCTATTTAGTCTACATTCATTTTAGTCCTCGCAGTTTTGAACCGCATGTAAAGGATGTGTGTTAGTGCTCTTATATGCATTTGAACTTAAAAATGTTCTCCTTGTTGAGTTATATGTGCATGTTAATTACAATAAATGTTATTAAAAATTCCTGAAATTTCCAGCGTGTCCTGTGTTTTTTATTTTTTATTTTCATATTTTATTTTTGTAAATTACTTTAATTAGAGGTAACAAATATATAGTTTTATTTGGTAACATAATATAAAACTGCATCTTCTCTGCCTCCTTTTCTAGAGGAAGGTTACGTGAAAATGTTTTTGCGAGGACGCCCTGTTACCATGCATATGCCCAAAGACAACATTGAGTTGTACAATTTGGAAGCAAAGACTGAACTTCCGTCCAAGAGACTTAAACTGGAATGGGTGTATCCTTTTGATGAAAACCCTCGTCGTAGCGGCTTTGGACCACTTAATAGCTCTGGACACTTGTTTGTATCTGAAACGGATCAGGGTGAATTACTCCAAAATATTTTGGGACTACTAAAACATTTTGCTCATTAAATTGCCAATATAGAAACTACACTGAAAATATTTTGGTGTAATTTACACCACTACCGTTCAAAAGTTTGGGGTCACTTAGAAATGTATTTTTTGTTTTGTTTGGGTTTTTTTTGAAAGAAAATCAATTTTTTTTTCCCCCATTAAAATAACATGAAATGAATCAGAAATCCAGCGCTGACGGGGTTACTGTTGTAAATGACTATTGTAGCTGGAAATGGCTGTTTTTTAATGGAATATCTTCATGGTCATATAGAGGCCCTTTATCACTCCCATCTGTCCTGTGTTCGAATGTCACGTTGTGTTTGCTGATCCATGTTTAAAAGGCCAATTGATCATTGGAACACCCTTTTGCAATTATGTTAAACAGCCTCCAATTCCTTGTTTTCTCTGAAAACGGCTAAGTGACCCCAAACTTTGAAATGGTTCTGTGTGTATGTAAAATGTATATAATCTGTTATCTTGACCCAATCTATTCGATAAAGAAAGTCTGTTGAGCATCGGACCTTATTGGCATTGCCATAAAGAATCAACTCAGTGTGGTGTTTGATGCTTTGGGTGACTTTTGCTGCTCAAATGACAGCAATGGCGGCCTCCAGGTCAGAGTTTATTGGAGGAAAATGATTTTTGTCAATGCCGACCTACGTTACTGTGTACAGCCAAGAGGTTTATTCTCTTGGAGAGAAGTATTTATTCTGTGGACACTGGTTTGGCTTTGCATCTGCATGTAGAAGTCCTGCGAAGCCAGACGGGATCAGTGTTCATGATGGGTGCAGTTGGGCTGTGTACTTTTCAAGCGACTATTATCCTTTTTAGAAAGGGCTGGCTTAAATAATGCTTACTGAAATCAGGAGTAGTGGTTTGCTGATATAAGTGCAGTGGAAATGTTATTCGTCTTGGAAACGCTCAGTAATATAGTTGACACATTTAGTCCCGTATTCCTAATGGTAACGTTGAGCAGCTTCTGTCTATATCATGAAAATTGCAGTGTAGATTTAATTTAAAGAAATGCGTAACTTGTAAAGTTACATTAAGTGTGTCCTTCTGTGTTGAATGACCGTTGCGCTAGTCTTTTCCTTGACCTTCTTATCAGCTATGGCTACCGGGGTCGGGACTGTCGCAGCAACCTCTACCTTCTACCTACTGGGGAAACTGTATATTTCATAGCGTCTGTAGTCGTTTTGTACAACGTAGAAGAACAACTACAGAGACACTACACTGGTCACAACGATGACATCAAGTGGTAAGTCCTTGTGTCTTGTTGCGGTTGTTGATCTTTTTGTCTTGTTGTGATGTATAATGTTTTGAATGTTTTTTTTGTACGTAGCATAAACCAACCTTAAGGTCGCTTTTCAATTTTATTATAGCTTGCGCTATAGCTTGAGCATCGTTTTTAAACAAAACCCCAATTTCCCGGTCCGTCTCTCGTTAGTGAGGTCGACAACTGAAGCTCTTTGAGATTTCTGCTCCCAAGAGGAGTTGTAGCCTTGTTCAGCATGCATGTTGGATTCGCTTGATTTTTTTTTTTGGTTATCTCTTGACAACTCCTGGAAACTGTAGTTTTGATACTTAATCCAGAGGTCGGCAGGGCTGTGATTTGGGGAATGTGATGTGTCTTTGGAACAAGCTACTGCTACCGAGTATTCAAGCATTACTGGAAACCACAGAGGACTTTTTATTCACACTCGTTAATAGTGCACACTCAATAAGTATGTGTCTTTTATGTTGTGCGTCTTCTAAAGACCAGTTTCCTGGAAGGTGCTAACCTTTTTTATTTTTATGTATTTTATTGGGTATCTGGCCCTGGCAACAACGTAAACCCCTGATGCCAGACGGACTCCTAATACGCTAGCGATCCAGGGCTTTGTATTTCTGTTAGCCTCTCTGAGTTGGGTGTGAATTATTTATTGCCATTCTGAGGTCTACATATGTTTCTCTTGCAGCCTTGCGGTCCATCCTGATAAAATTACTATAGCAACAGGTCAGGTTGCCGGGACGTCGAAGGATGGGAAAGTAAGCGATCCTTCCCATTATAAACTGTGAATAATCAGCTGCCTACATACTAGCACCTGTACTTTAATACATACAGTAATTAACTCTGTGCCTAGCCACTTGTTGTCTATTATTCACCAGCTTTTAGTTGACTGAAAGTAATAGGAGTTGTAGCAATTGCACCTCTGTTATAGACCAGGGTTGGCAACTGGCAACGATTCTTCATCCTCCAACAGAAGCTTTGACATCCTCGATCTCCAATGTATTGTGAAGGCTATGAGTGAGCCAGCTGTACTCTGAATGATTGAGACGTTACCCACCTTAATGCATAAGAGTAGAGTTATTTGGGAGCTGGAGAAGCTCTCATACCCGTCACACCCTAGTGTTAGTGATAATGTTTCCTGTACTAGGCAAGCCCAGCATTAATATATTTAAATGTCCCTATTTTTGGATATATTATTGGAGCTTGTTTTACTCATATGCCAGTATACTTGAGTTGTTCTGCTAGTGAGCCAATATCCCATAGTGACCTCTCTATTATTATTTTTATTATTACTATTATTACTGTATTATGACTCTTATCTCCTATCACTTTAGCTTTATGGCTCCCCCTAGTGGTATGCCATTGTACTTCATCAGACTGAGATTTGTTCACTGAGTTGTGTCATTTCGTATTCCACGCACTTGCTGCTTCACAAAGTAATATGAACCCTAAAATGGTTAATTACCCTACCCGCGATAAACTAAGCTTTTCTTGTTTTTCAGCAATTGCCACCACATGTTCGTGTCTGGGATTCCGTGACGCTGAATACGTTACATGTCATCGGAATGGGCTTTTTTGACCGTGCTGTCACCTGTGTTGCATTTTCTAAATCTGTAAGTATTATGGCTTCCGTACCCAACATCGATTTAAGTGTGAAACGCGTCACCTGAGTTTGCACGTCGCCTGCTCTCTGACTGCCTGCTCACTAAACCTGATTAACCTGATTTTGGGATTTACAGGAGTGGTTTTTATGTTTGTATCGATCTCGGCTTCCAGTCATTAAATCTGGCTATTGATTAACTAATAAAGGAAACATCCCACTAGTCAGTCATTGTTTTAGCCAGAGAAATATTTGCATAACAATGGTTAGAATGCGGATGTAAATACTGGGGGGAAAAAGTAGTAGTGTGTCAATGATTAAAGGGTGCAAAAGGAACTAGATTTAGCAACCTTAACAGAATTAGATTAATTAGATAATGGGATAAATACAACTATTTGACTCATTTACCCAATTAAATTTAAGATCAACCACATCTAATATTCACAAATTATAGCAACTTTAGGGAGCTTTGACGAGTTGCATTTCCCTTTCAGCCAAATTGCTGAATCTAGTAATTGCAATTTCCTTATCGCTCGGATTATAGCAAGACATGTGCATTAAAAATGTATTGTTTTGTCTCTATACTGGAGTTTGATTGACGTATATACATTTAAACCCTGGAGCGTACTGATTCTGTATGGCGGCGGCTATTGTCCTGTACTACACAGTGAGAATCTCAGATATTAAATATAAGTATTGGGAGTGCACTGTATTGTAATGTTATAAGCGGTCATCGGGTTCTATTTGTGATTCTGGTTCTTCTCCTTTGGGTAGAATGGCGGTGGTAACCTGTGCTCGGTGGATGATTCCAATGACCATGTGCTCTCCGTGTGGGACTGGCAGAAGGAGGAGAAGCTGGCTGATGTTAAGGTAACCTCAGAATACCGGTGATCTTCTGTGTACGGTTTCTCAGCATCAAAGCTTTTTGGCCGAACGGCTGAAAACCTGTTCATTGTTAAAGGGACTTGACGTAATGTGTTGGTTAGTTTAAGCTCGAAACCAGTAATGTAACGGTAGGTAACCTTCCACAATCAAACATTCAGGGCTGTAGGACCTTTGTGTAACATAGCACAGTGTGTGTATGAATATATGTATTATATATATATATATATATATATATATATAATTACACTATATAAAATAAATGCTGTGCCCGTATTCTTTCTGCTAACTTTCAAGCTACATGCTACCATTTTTTTATTTGATATAGAAATGTTTTATTGTAGAGCCTTTGTTACTTATATATTATATATGTTACAAATATTTCCCTTTCCAGTGCTCGAATGAAGCTGTGTTTGGAGCAGACTTTCATCCAACTGACACAAACATTATAGTAACATGTGGGAAGTCCCATCTCTACTTCTGGACGTTAGAAGGAAATTCTTTGATTAAGAAACAAGGGTTGTTTGAGGTATGATGGACTCTCAATTAGGGCTTCCCAAAAGTTACATAATATTTGAAACCTAGGTAAGGTTACCATTATTTACTCGCAAAAAATTACATTTAGCTGTCATTTATTTATGTGTAAAATGAAAATATTATTTCCCCCGGTAGATAATTGTATTGGTGACCAATTGAGCAAGTGAGATTTACAGACATTTGGTTCATTAAAAAAGGGGTATACATAAATTTAATATTTTTGCGTTCTAGGATTTATCAGTATCCTGCTTTTTGCCATGTTTGTTTTTGTATGATGTTCAATAGATCAATACCACGTAAAATAAATAATTTTAGAATCTGCTGGCACCATATAAATAAATGTATTGTAATGTAAAATTCTTTACTCAAGTAACATTTTGTCTTTCTTTTTTATTTACAAGTTTCTTAAATGTTTATAATAAAACCTTCAGAAAATTATAAAATAAGGTTTATTTTATTAACATGCTGGACTGCGCTGTCTATGGTTGCTACAATTTACTCTCCATATGAAACAAATGTTTGTACCTTCTTGCTTGTGTTTTAGAAACAAGAAAAGCCCAAATTTGTGCTTTGTGTGACCTTTTCCGAGAACGGGGATACGATTACAGGAGACTCAAGTGGAAATCTCCTGGTCTGGGGAAAAGGTAAAACCGGATATATAGATATAAAATGAATCTTGCTTACCGCGCGTTCCCTGTAATATTTAGCTTTTTCCTGTATGTTAATATACTGACATTTACATTTATCTTTTCATTTATTCTATGTATTCCTTTAATGACTTGCGGTAGGAATCTAGTGAACTTTGGGGTGATTAAGGGATACAAAAATATTTAGTGTAAGTCAGTGTAAAGACAAAACTTAAATACCTAATAAATATATTTTGGTTTTGCACATACTTGTTTGATCATTTTCTTAAACATTTGCTTCTACAATTTTTGTGTGCCAACGAAGGTAAAATAGCGACTCCTGCCGCGTAACACTGCTCTTACTAAGGCATATACCGCTATCCAGTAATGCCGCCCCCCCCCCCGTATTAACTCTTTGTATGTTGCAGGTACCAATCGGATAAGTCATGCTATCCAAGGAGCCCATGAAGGGGGTATTTTTGCACTGTGTATGCAGAGAGATGGAACGCTGGTGTCTGGAGGGAAAGATCGCAAACTCATATCTTGGGATGGGAATTTTCAAAAACTTAGAATAGCTGAGGTATGATTCGGTATTCAGGGCTATTCTTCATCACGGTGCATTGGGCTGAAAATATCTAGTTTAGCTAAAATTACCTAACTGTGCCACAATTTACCTTTGGGTGTTAAGCATGGGGGTTACTTGAGTGTCATCGGTGCTTATCTATCACTCTTGTTTTTCTGGCTGTGTCATGCTTATTCTTTTCTTTAGATTCCAGATCAGTTTGGTCCGGTACGCACAGTTGCAGAAGGAAAAGGTGATGTTGTGCTGATTGGTACGACTAGAAATTTTGTTCTTCAGGGTACTTTATCTGGTGACTTCCACACAATTACCCAGGTACATGGAGAAAGCTGGTTGTTAAAGGTTACTGTGTGTTACTTTGTGGGTGCCATGGAGTATACTTTCATAGTAACTTGTTAAATGCACAATCTGGACCTGGAGCCTCCTCTCCGGCAGCCTGTTCTGGGGGCTTCTATTACGGAGCACCAACATCACATGATCTTCTGGTGCTCCACCATAGAAGCCCCACCAGAAGTGCCGGCAGCAGCGGAGGTTGTCTGTGCCATGGAGTATACTTTTATAGTAACTTGTGAGACACACAATCCCCATTCCCCCATCTCACAGTTTACCCTCTGCTTCTCGTTTATGTAGGGTCATACAGATGAACTATGGGGACTTGCTGCACATTCACTAAAACCTCAGTTCCTGACGTGTGGCCATGACAAGCAAATTACATTATGGGACGCCACCAGTCACCGTCCCATCTGGAGCAAGATCATAGAGGTAGGTGCTGAAGAAGAACTGGCATAATAGAGGGATGTAGTAGACGTAATTCAGCAAAGTACGGACATGTGCACTTTCACGTTGCTACAAAAGAACTAATATCTGATGCACTCTGGTAGTTTTTCTCTGGTATTGGGTGGTGTTCATGCTTTCTTTGAATGCACCTTGAGGGTGTTACAAATGATTTGTAACTTAGATTGTACTTAGATTTTGTAGCCCAGCAGTCCAGCATCCTTCCAGTCATCCCACGTTGCCAACGTTCCTCTAGATGTTACCTTCCCTCCAGAAGCTTTAACTGATGCTTTCTACTAAAAAAAGACACAACTCCGGCGAAGTGCCATAAAGTACATAACACAGATACTTATAAATAAGCGGCTGTAAATTAAGCTTGTGTCGCGCGAAACACTTTGTAACTACGGGAAGGCGTTCATGGTGTGAATTGGAAATGTGATCAGAGAATTCTTTACACTTTCCAGCTAGTGACTCAAGGGTTGGATCCATCATGGAATATATATATATATGTGTGTATATATAATGTGTGTGTGTGTGTATGTATGTATGTGTGTGTATGTATATATGTGTGTATATATGTGTATATATATATATATATATATCTGTGTTCCTGTATCCTTGAGTTTATAATGTATAGTTTTCCCATGCTGTAAAACCCACCCCTTTAAGAATAAATGTTGAGCTTCGCATGGTTGTCAATCTGCATATCTAATATGGGTCAACTAGACGCCTCTTAATTATGAAGACATTTAGGAGAAAAGAGAATGAAAAACCCCTCACAGCACACAATTCTTTGATATGCAGAACTTTTTCATCTTCCGATTCTCTTAAGGATATCTCCAGAGTCTGCTTAAATTCCCTTTGAGATGCTCTGATCGCATCTCCTTCCTTCTCGAAGCATAATGCTGCTTCATAATAAATGCATTACCGAGTGTCAGCGGATTCAAGCGTTTGATTTGGCAAAAGGAGGGGGTCCTTTTAAGGGGGGAAAAAGATGAAAGCTATATAGATATATAAAGAAACAAGGAAAAAATAAGTTTGAGGTGCCTAGACAAATGAAGCTAAACTGCTGGATCCCACAAAAGCAACATGCAATCGCAAGTTCTGTATCTGAAGAAGACACCCCTGAGGTCCCCTAAACTTTTGTTAAGGGTACAAAGAAGTGCTTTGCTTTTCTTTTGTGATCATTTTATGCCACGTTGAAAAAGACTTATAGTAGGGAGGGCTGAAACAGTTTTGTTGTGAGCCGAATAAAACATTTCTGTAGCTTTTTGGCTTTGGGGTTTCCTGGACTTTTAGTTGTACTGTGTTGTTGAAAGCTGTGGGGGTGACGATTCTTCTGTAAACTTTTATTTTTCAGGATCCAGCACAGGCGTGTGGATTCCACCCGACGGGTTCTGTTGTGGCAATAGGAACCCTAACGGGAAGGCAAGTACTTGAGGGGGGCGACTCCCAAAAACTGTATTCTTTAGAAATCTACTTTTCTGGTTTTAAAGTAACATTATACACGAGTGAAAGGGGATCTATCGTTATTATGAGTTCTAGCTTGAGCAGGGTCCTCCTCGCCTTTTGTTTCTGCAAATCCCAATTATATGATGCGCTGTTTGTCGTGTCCTGTTTGCTCGTATGTAAAGACGTCGCTATATAAATAAATACTTTATATTTACCATTTTACACCGCTTTATAGCACTGTGCAATATGCAGGTTCATTTAGGTCTTGATTTGGTATAATATTTTTAGCACCTGTTTTATTAATCAAATCAAAAATTCAGTGTTTAAACAGTTCCAACAAGTTGACCCCGTTGACCTCATGTGACACTCGCCCAACCTGAAATTGCAGCAGCTTAAATCAGCAAACATTACAACTCCAATGCGGACAACTCCACGGATCACTATTTAGAAAGAGATTTAAAAAAAAAACAAACCCACTTCCAATCCAATCACAGGCCAGTTTTCCTGTAAATGAGGCTAGGACCGCCTACGGATGTCCACGGGACCGCCTACCAGCATCCCGAAAAAGGGAGGGCTCCGTGTAGCTGTAGCCTAGATGTTGGCAGCTATGATTATAATATGATAAGAATATATTATAACGATTCCTCTTCTATGATTCATTTAACGAAGACGTGCTGAGCGGCAGTTTCACCGTATACAGCGACTACACCCAATGCTGGGTTCAAACTGCTCTTCGTTTTATCGTTAATAGAAAATGAATGAATAAAATGAATTCTCTTTTTCCGCAGGTGGTTTGTTTTAGACACAGAGACCAAAGATTTGGTGACCGTGCACACGGATGGGAACGAGCAGTTATCTGTCATGTGTTACTCTCCAGGTCTGTGAACTCTTATTCTTAAACACAATTTCAGAAACTTGGGTTCCGTGCCTTTTCTTGGATCTTTTATTTGGAAGCAAATGAGAGCAAAGACCAGTTGCACATCATCTTTGGCACAGAAGTACACATTGGCTCTATAAAAGAAATCACTTTTAGAAGCAGTTTAAAGATGTTCCTGGAACTATAATGGTCTGTAAGCAAGTATAGTTTGATAACCAGGATTAAGGAACGGGGGGTAACGTATCTAAATAAACGCCTGCTATACATATATGCTCTGCACAATATTTAATTAGGACTGTTCTAATTGGGACAATACAACGGTTGTCGGATAAGACACAATAAATCAAAGGTATAATATAGGAAATGTACATGTGCCCTACGGTTTTGCTGTGGTTTAAATGTCTACATATCTGGCCACGTCTAGACTGGTGTTCCTGCCTTAAGGCGTAGTGTTGGATCTTCTCCGTCTGCTGAAGTTTATCCGGAAACACGGCTGATGTAATGACGCTTTCAGCTCTTTCAGCAGAGCCTGGCGCAGTCGCTTGGACCATATAAGCTAAAAATTCTCTGACGGTTTTTACTGCTGACTCATTTTAGTGATAGTCTTGCCATTCTTTCAATAGATGGAAATTTTCTTGCAATCGGTTCCCATGACAACTACATCTATATTTATGCTGTTAATGAGAACGGGAGAAAATACAGTCGCGTTGGAAAATGCTCAGTAAGTAATTTTTTTCCCCCCAATACGTTTTTGGTACCTTTTTTTGTTGTTAACTTTTATGTATCTCATTAAGTGTCATAATGCAAGCAGTTAACCTGTATAGTTACCTGATTCAAAGGCTTTGCTGCGTGACGTTCAATAAAAAATATATATGACCTCTTTGTCTCTGTAGGGGCATTCCAGCTTCATCACGCACTTGGACTGGTCTGTGAATTCTCAGTATCTCATGTCAAACTCTGGAGACTATGAAATATTATACTGTGAGTTTCATCCGAAATTATCGTATTGTATTCTGGGAATTCTGAAAAATAAAAACCTAGTTACATAGCAGTTTTCTTTCTAGCGTTAATCTAAATCAATGCTTTGAACAGATTTCTCTTTTATGTCACATCACACTAGCTGTGAAGCCGTAGATTCTTGAAGACCTAAAGCTTTTGTAGTTTGACGTTACTGAATGAGAATAGACCACATTTATCATCGCTCCAGCACCTTGGAAATTATTATTATGTTTAAATGGTTTGATATTGGTATGTTTTCCTAATTGTGTTTTTGTCCATTAATAGGGATTCCCACAGCTTGCAAGCAAGTAGTAAGCGTTGAGACTACTCGAGATATTGAGTGGGCAACATACACTTGCACTCTCGGTTTCCAGGTTTTTGGTGAGTACTAGGAGATCAAACACTTCCAATGGTAGGATTTTCCACTAGAGTTTTGCAAAATGGACCAAAAACTATTTGGATGAATTTTCCATTTCATTTTTTGTCTGTTTTTCAGACAACAAATTTGATTTCCTGGCCTTTCGGTTTGGACGAAAAGCTGAGGGCGTTTAATATTTGGAAATGAAATTCGTTGTCACTCATACTCATTCACTCTCTTTCACTCATTCACTCTTTCACACACTCTCGCTCAGGTTCTCTTACACTCTCATTCACAGAGAAAAAGAGGTGCAGAAATGCTTCTCTTTCTTTCTTGTGAAATTCAATATACCTTAATGTCTTATAATTTTATTGATTTCTTTTTCTCCCCCTTAGGAGTGTGGCCGGAAGGATCAGATGGAACTGACCTTAACGCAATCTGCAGGTCCACTGATAAGAAGCTTCTCGCCACTGGAGATGATTTTGGCAAAGTTCACCTGTTCTCGTATCCGTGTTCCCAGTTTCGTGTATGTTACAATCTACTACTATGTTTCATTACTTACACATTATAATCATTGTACAGCGCCATGGGATATGACAAAATCAGGAGGACAAAACTGGAAATGCTATCTGACAGCCTGCCAAGTGCAACAAAGAGCTATGATTTCATTTTTACTTATGTTTTAGCATTTTCTTGTCTATCAAAAAGGATAATCTCAGTATGTATAATATATTATACTGTTTGTGTTTTACGCTTGCTTGTTACTGAAACTTTATGTGCTGCTCACATTACACTAACTATATATATTTAAAAAAAATTTGAAGGACCATATTGCCTAGAAAAGCCCTAAAGGTTATTTTTTTGTTAATTAATTTAGAATTGTGTTCTTAGCAGACCCATCATAAATGTCTAAAATATACATGGGCCCCTTTAACCCCTTAATGACAATTGCCGGTTCTGGCACGACACGGAAAAACAAGTCGTTTACGACAAATGACGTGCCAGAACCGGCACGTCTTTAAACGGGTGCAGAAAGCGAACTACGTTCGCTTTCTTCACCCAAACGGCGTTGCTGTAATGCCTCGACTTCGAGGCATTCAGCAACGCCACGATCGGCACCAGGGGCCATGTCTGGCCCCTCCCCGGATGCCCGTTTTAAAAGCGTTTAGGAGGCGATCAACGATCACCTCCTAAACTTAAATGGTGTCGCTGGAATGCCTCGATCAGGAGGCATCCAGCGACACCAAACACTTACCTCTGGATGGACCGCAGCTGCCGGTGATCTTCGCCATCAGCAAGATGGCGGCGGCCCGGGAAAAAAAAATAATAAAGATGAAAAAGTTCGCTAGACGGTCTCCAGACCCTCTAGAGAACTCTGGCTCCACTTGCAGGTTGAATACAGGTACTGCATTCAACCATGCAAGTCAATGGAGCCCAGCTTTCTAATCAGTGTGATTAGTAAAAATAAATAACAAATAAAATAAAATTAATAATAATTAGAAAAAAATAGTAAAAAAAACAGTAAAATGTAAAAATAATTTCCCACTGATGTCACTATCAGGGGAACCTTCAAGTTGAAAACATTTTTTAAATTTTTTTTAAAAAAAGGCAAAAAAAATAAAATATATTTTTGTGAGCAAGTCCTAAAATTAGCACATTAGCTTAAAACAATTCTCGCATGGAAAGAGTTAAAATATTGGCATATTAAATGCCCATGGGGTGTCTATTTTTATAAAATGTATGATTTGATGGGGTAAATTGAATTGGCCGGGTTCAATGTTGAAAAATGCGCATGTCCCAAATGTGGCCCTTTTGCCCCCAAACAGCCAGGCAAAATCATTCATGTGAGGTATCGCTGTACTCAGGAGATGTTGCTGAACACATATTGGGGTGTTTTGTGATAGTGACATATACAAGAACCTTTTAATTCATACCTGAAGTAAAATGTGTGTGACAAAACAAATGCAAAAAAATGACTACCACAAAGTTTGACAAAGACTGGTGGTAGATATGGTGCATGGAAAGAGTTAAAATACTAGCATTTGAAATACCCTGGGGTGTCTAGTTTTCAAAAATATATGGCTTTATTGGGCACACTGAAATGGCCCGGCTCAAAGATGTACCAAATAGGGCATGGGCAGTTGATCGCCAAACGCCAAAGTTCAACATTGAAAATGCGCATGCCCCAAATGTGGCCCTTTTGCCCCCAAACAGCCAGGCAAAATCATTCATGTGAGGTATCGTTGTACTCAGGAGATGTTGCTAAACACATATTGGGGTGTTTTATGATAGTGACATATACCAGAACCTGTTTATTCATACCTGAAGTAAAATGTGTGTGAAAAAACAAATGCAAAAAAAATTACTACCATAAAGTTTGACAAAGGCTGATGGTAGAATTATTGCTTGGAAAGGGTAAAAATACTAGCATTTGGAATACCCTGGGCTGTCTAGTTTTCAAAAATATATGACTTGATGGGGTAAATTGCATTGGCCGGCTTCAAATATACCCGAAATGGCACATGGGGGGAAGAATTACCAGATTTGGAAAAAATGGCTTTGAAATAGCAAAACGCTACCTGTACTTATTGCCCCATAATGTGTAGAAAAAAGCAAAAAAACATAAAAACATTGGGTATTTCTAAACTCAGGACAAATAGTAGAATCTATTTAGCAGGTTTTTTCATTACCTTTTATAGATGAGTAAAAGATTTTTCAACTAAAAGTTAGAAACAGTCATTTTTTTCTAAATTTTTCACCATATTTTATACTTTTTTTTAATAGTAAATAATGATACAATCAAAACAATGTCATCTAAAGAAAGCCCTTCTTGTCCTGAAAAAAACAATATATAATGTGTGTGGGTTCAGTAAACGGGAAAGAAGAAAATGACAGCTAAACACGAGCAGCGCAGAAATGTTACGTGAAATTGTCACGAAGGGTACAAAAAGTAAAATCAGCCTTTGCCTTTGAAGGGGTTAAGGAGTGTGGGATGACTGGCTAGCCCTTCTTTGATTATATTTCAAACTATATATTGATGGTTAATTCAAACTTTGCATTCATAAATTGAAGAGTTGTGAATTGCCCCTTCTCTCTAGGGTCATATTTCTCTGGAAAACAAGTGAGCGTTCACCCAGTACCCATACTTTAGCATGAGGCCATTTTTACTCTCTACTGTATTATTAATTTGGGTACTTAATGGGACCCAGATGTAACAATTTCCATTTTTGTTTCAGGCATCGGGCCACGCTTATGGTGGACACAGCAGCCATGTAACCAACGTGAGCTTTTTGCACGAAGATGGCCACCTGGTCTCCACTGGCGGGAAGGATATGAGTATCATGCAGTGGAACATCATCTAAGGAGGACAGGCTCGGGCCTTTTCCATGCTACTGGGCTGTTTTCACGCAAAGTCTAAGAACTTTCACTAAAAGATCTCAGGAACAACCCTTCTTCACCTGATACTTAGGCTGCCATCTGCGTGTCTATACTTTGCTTTCGAAGGGGGCCCATGTATACCTGTAATCCTGCAAAATATACTTATTAATACTTTGTACTACACAAAAAGAAGCTTGAAAGATGTTTACATTGCATTTTGAAGTAGCATTACATGTCTATAATGTACTGTACTTTGAGTTACAACAAGCCTTTTTAAAACACTACATTATGTGTACTTATTATTTTGTCCATTGACAGTATTCAGATAAGAACATCGGGAGAACGGGGTGGTTTTTGAAGAGGTTCTGCACACCCTTTGAGTATAACATATAGCATTGGCTGTCTGCACATAGCGTACTGGGAGATTTAGTTCATCAACCACAATAGGGTCACCCATTCAGCCGTAAAATAAAGTATAGGAATTTTATTTCTAAACCATATTGTCCTATGTCTTCACAAAGCGGTTTCTGGTGAAACATTCAGTACTTTCAAGCTGTCAATGTGCAGGACAAGTAAGAAGGTCATACTCCCTAAAGATTGAGCTTTTTAGATAATTTATATTTAAGTTTTGGTTGCACTAAAGTACTACAGTCACCAAACATGACAAATCATTGTGTTGAGAAGATATATGTGCCTCGCCAGAGATACTTTGTTTCCTTCTCTGTTGAAGCAAGCATTATACAAGCAATAACCAATGCGTTACATCTAGAACATGTCACACATGATATGTAAGGAGGCTTTAAGTTGATCAGGGAAGTGGGGATGAAGTATGGAGTTTGAGTTATTACATGGTAGCATAGGCCTGTAGGAGTGGAGATGCAGGATCTGAGGGTGTGGGTTCTTGCTGGTACTGGGAAGATATCTAAGGCCCATTTTTGTTTGTTTTCTAATATGTGATTTGTGTCACACATGCAGACACACTGGGTGTGTTAAGACTGGCGCTTATACATGAAGATGAGGACAATTACCGAGTTTATGGCTTTAATAGTAGAGATGATCAGTGTCCTATTACTCTGTTCTGGCTTTTTTACACCCACGTTGAGTCCAACGTGGTAGGATCAAAGAGAATGTTAATACGCTCTTCCTATTATACAGCGATTAGCACCAAAAACAACCCGAAAATGCATTTTGATGAGGAGTTTTCTTTAAACTGTTGTTAGTTCTGGTCTGCATGTGTCACAGGGAGCTGGGGAATATGTTTTGTAAGTGATATGAAGCTACGGTGCTCACAGGTGTTATATATGAAGGGGTAAGATAATGTATAATAAAGGCCTGTGATGGCCCCTCTATGGAGAATAAGCCCTCTGTAATGTAAAAAGACAGGAAGGAAAGTGTTTAAAGCAGCCTTCCCAGACAGCCATGAATGAAGTGTGTAAGAATTAAGAAGTGATATCAAATGAAGAATGAGAGAGTAGTCCGAAGACCGCGTTGTATGTCAGAAACCTCGCTCAAGCTCCTCTTGTGGCAATTGAGCTGCTTGTTTGTAGTTGGTAAGACTGCTTATATACAGATTATATGCGGGCCCCAGAAATTACAAGCATGTAACATCAGAAGACGCGTAAATTAAAAAAAATATATATATACGAGCAGCTTTCGTAACCGTCTTCTTCTGCCTGGGTTGTGTCTTTATCATTATGGGCTCCTTGGTGAATTTTTCTGCTGGAAATGTTCTTTCTGTCCCAAAATATACACCGGTCCATGCTGCGTCTTTTTATTGTTAAAGGCATACGTTTAAATGTAGCCGAGTGCCTTTACCGTATTCCCATAAAGCGGCACTTTCTTAAAACTTGGTAACGTATAATGATATGTTTTTGTGTGGTTAAGAAAACACAATGCGATTCACATAAGAATGTTATGAAGGATCTTTGTTTTTTTGGATTTTTCCTGTAAATATATCACGGATTCTGTACTGAGCTTTCATTGTGTAATTCAAATTTCTAAGCGATAAGGTCATGCTTTATGATTTATTCCCATTAGGATTGTTTGTTTTGTATTTTTAAAATAAAATGTACCTCGTCATATCTTTTTAAATGTACGATTACACATGCATGGAAGGGAACAGAAATTCATCTAAACTTTAATTAAAAGAAAATCCTAATAATGTTTTTGTCTTTTACGTTCTACTGAATGGCCGCCTATAAATACCATTATTGAAAGGACTTATATGATGCTTACAGACCTTATTAAGACTGATTGAAAATGCATTGTTTACATGGGGTGTGTCAAAAATAAATAAATGTGATGTTGGTTTTGAAATAGGCTTGAATTTTTTTATACGTTTAAATTGTCTTTTTGGTTGCTTGCGTGATAATTCTGTTAAATTATATGTTAAGGAATAACATTATTGGGGGTTAAAGGAATGGACCCTATCGGCAGGCAGGTGTCCGCCATCTAAATCCGTTGGATACAAATGAACACCGGCTAATGCGCTTTTCGTGTTCATCAAAGGATGAATTGCATCAGGTCTAATATTTCTGGTGTTGGCCTATGACATCACATCCTGTTATATGGTGTGCAATCTTAGAAGATGCATGGAAACCCGAAGGAGTCTACATTTTTTAATCTGAACACCACATGGGGTAATGCTGGGTGGACCACCAGCTGTCTCGCCCATCCCATTACCTTTTTGGCCAAGATCAAGTGAGTATGAGAGTGGAAAAGCCTGAGGCCCTGTCCACTGGGGCACTTGGTGGTGATGGGTGAATGTTTAAAAAATACCAGCCATGGACTAGGGCTAGTAGTGCCACCTTGCACTTGTTTCACATTTAACACTTTTTGAGGTTTTTTTGTGCAAATGTGTTATTTGATATTTATGTGCACCTTAAAGACTTCAGTGAGAACCAACATCTTGGCTCAGGTCTTGAAAGGAAAGAGGGGGCCGCATATCCTCTTTGTGGGGAGTGCGGTCCCAGGGGACACTTGGTCACCACTGAGGCTTCACCACCAAACTACCAGCGGACAAAGCACGAGTAACTCTGGCTTCACAGAAGAAAACAATGCGCAGATTGCAAGTGTAATAATTGGCTTTTATTGTAACCAAACTGGTCGACCTGCTTCATGTTTATGCTTGAAGCAAACCTTGTAAATGCCTACTAATGAAAATACACGTGAAGGTACCTGTCGGCTGGCTCTGGACGCCACGCGGGGTGATTCATGTTTATCGATCGCCACCTCTTGGAATGAAAATGCTGCTGGCCAAGAAACACAGAGCCACTCATTTACAGATATGATTATCTGAGATCGATCTAAATGAATGAAATTTTCTGGATTAAAGGTACGTGATATGATTACATAATGCTATTTAATACTATTTACCTCTTCCAGACAAATCTGTCAACAATATGAAATTACTCTTAAATGTGTCGTCTGAAGGAATGTATTACAATTACCGTATTTGCTCGATTATAAGACAAGGTTTTTTTCAGAGCAAGTGCTCTGAAAAATACCCCTCATCTTATAATCGGGGTCGTCTTTTATAATCAGACCTCAAATAGGTCTGACTATGAGACGACTAAGATCCAGATCCCCCGCAGCTGCAGGGGACCTGGTGCGGGGAACTCTGATCTCTGACAGTCTGGGAAGGTCTGCGCGATGGACGCAGACAACCCCCGCTGCTAGCCACGCCTCCTTCCTGCTGCAGCGGAAGTGCGTGGGATCTACACACTGCCCCGGCTACATGACAGGGAAGTCAGAAGCACCGGTAAATTTGGAGGAGGGAGGGAGGGGAAGTGTTAAATGGGGGGCATAAGGCATTTCTGGAGGCAGAGTGCTCGCCTTTTAACCCCCTTAATGCCACTCTGTCTCCAGAAATGCCTTTTTAACCCTCTATACGCCACTCTGCCTCCTGAATGCCTTAAACCTCCCTATATGCCACTCTGCCCCATAAGATGCCTTTTAACCCTCTAAATGCCAGAGTGGCATATAGAGGTATAAGGCATTTCAGGAGGCAGAGTGGCACATAGGGGGTCAAAAGGCATATCATGGGGCACAGTGGCATATAGGGGGTATAAGGCATTTCTGGGGCAGATGTGCATAACTGGGGGGCAGGTTGGAAAATAGAAGGAAATAAAAACAAAATATTTTTCTCAATCATAGCTTTTATTAAAAAAAAATAGTTTAGATGAATTAACATTTACTGGTAAAACTTTTTTCCTATAGGGTCGTCTTATATTCAGGCTTTTTCTTTTCTTCCTAAATTAATATTCAGATTTGGGGGGTCGTGTTATAATCAGGGTCGTTTTATAATCAAGCAAATACGGTATTTAAAATGTTCATTAGTGCTGCCTATGATAGAACAGCAGTATTTGATAATATCAGTAAAATGACAATTTGGCACAAAAACGAGTTCCATTCAGCCTAGAAATAACATTTCAGGTTAAGGCTCATGGATTAAGTTTATGCAATTAACTGGGGCTTCCACTCTTCTGGGAAGAAGGGTTTTCTCTACACTGTTCCCACAAAGTTGGAAGCATAGCATTGTCCCAAATGTATGCTGAAGCAAGGTCCATGAAGACGTGGTTGGATGAGTTTGGTTTGGAAGAACTGGCCGCACAGAGCTCTGACCTCAACCCCATCAAACACCTTTGGTATGAACTGGAAGGGACTTTGCGAGCCGGGCCTTCTCATCCAACATCAGTGCCGACCTCACAAATGCTGTACTGGATGAATGTGCAAAAATTCCCACAGAAACTCCCTAAAATCTTGTAGAAAGCCTTCCCAGAAGTGTGAAATGTCTATGTATATAGAGTGATGTCAACAGTCCCAATACTTTTTGTCTATATAGTTTATATATCTATAGAATCATATTTCGGAGAGTAGCAGGGAGGGTTAAAGGCTGATAATGAAAGCCCAAGCGTGTTACCCAACCTAAAGGTGGTCTGTGTTGCTGCCGTTTACGGGTTACAGCCCAGTAGACATAAAGCAGCTCCGGTCTGCCTGGTACAACCAGGCCTGAGGAAATTATACTCCTCGTTAAATGCTTGTTACAGGATGCCTGTGAGGGGGAAAACTTGTTAACATTGTTTTAATGTCATTTATAGAAGTGCAGCGTTACACCCTCATTTAATATGAGCTCGGGTTGTGGAGACTCAGTCGTCGGTGGACATCTAGAAAGTATAGACTGTCGGAGGTCTGTTTGAGGACCAAATGTTCAGAAACTCTGCAAGCCTAACGATTCTTTTTGGGCATTAGCATGACAGTTTGGGCATTTACTGATGTCTCTCAGCTTCAGAGCAGCCCCGGGAGGAATAAGAGAACCGCAACACCTGAACAACACAACCGGAACAATACACAACGCTCACACAAAGCTCCGTTCATACATTAGTGTCCATCACCACTAACAGTGGTACAAACACAATTGGTTGTATGTTGTGCTGTGTCACGCTCATCTCTTATGCATGTTCCGGGGCCCTAATAAGCGACAGTGATGACCCACAGCTACTCATCCCGCAAACCTGTCCCTGGCTGGTAGCCGTTCATTGGCCTTACACGACCCTGCTTTCAATACAGACCCCCTCGCTGTTACCTGCACTGAGCCTGTAAAAAGTCATAGGGGCAATAAAAGTACAGATAGATAGATAGATAGATAGATAGATATAGATATATAGAGAGAGAGAAAGAAAGAAAGAGAGATAGATAGATAGATAGATAGATAGATAAATAGATAGATAGATAGATAGATAGATAGATAGATAGATAGATAGATAGATAGATAAATAGATAGATAGATAGATAGATAAAACCTCTTTCCAAAAGGTTCTGCAGCAGACTAGGCTATCAGGCGCCCCTAACCAGAGAGGTCTGCAGGCAGCTATGGGGCGCACACCGCCAGCCTGCCCCTGCCGGGGGATCCCCGAGTACTCGGTGCGGCACACACGGCGCAGGGAGGAGGGGCAGGTGCATCCAGTCTGTCGGCAGGGGGCAGCGGAGCTCAGCCGCCTTTGTATCCGCAGCAACCTCACCTCCTCGCCGGAGATAAAGATGGCAGCAGCTCAGAGACAGCTGTCAGCCGGGCAGGACCATCTCCGCAGCTAACCTTCACCCAACATGAGCTTCAGGGGAGCCTGGAGAGAGTATCAGCGCATCCAGGCCGCCGCCAACCCCCAGCAAGCAGCTTCCCCCCGCAGCTCCCAGTATACAGCCGCCGCAGCGATACCCATCCACAGAGGAGATCAGCCGCTAATCTGACGGCAGAGCCCAGAGCCCCGACCGCAGCCACATCCACGGCAGGAGCGCTGCAGGGGAAGCCCTTCCTTACAAGGATGAGGTAGGTGCCCGTCGCTGCGGTCTGAGCCATTGCAGCGGCGATCGTGCAGAGTAATGGGGGCTGCCTGCCTGTCCTCAGACCTCCATTCATTGTGATCGCATGCGGAGGACATGTCTGAGTGTCCATGGATGTGCTGGGATGCGGGGTCAGGTTCATACATGATGTGCTTTCCCCAGACCTGCCACCCTTCACCCCACACCCATCAATCCCACCCAGCTCCCTCTGCATTTATTGTCACCATGTAGAGGCTTATTCTGCCCAGAACATGGCAGATCCCTGATAACATCAGAAAGCAGAAATTCTGCAATGCCAATCACACAGGCTGCATTTATTCGCCCGGAGATAATATGATTAACCCTTGGTGTGCTGGAGCAGTGTGCACATAGCTTAAAAATGGATTTATCCAGAACAGGGAAGAAGGGGTTAAGAGAAAAGGATTTCAACCTCCTTGCTGCCAATATCAACCTATAGGGCATTGCGCTGCAATCACTGCTGGCAGCGGAGGGGTTAAACCATTATGTCCTATAAGCTGCTGTAACACTTATAATCTCTAATGACATCATCACTTTTTTAAAATGTATTTATTAATAGTAATCATTAATAGTATATTCTCTTGGATATAAATAACTGTTCTTTGTTGACAGATAAATTGCTGCTATGTAAAATCACAGACACACACACACATATATTTATGGGCAGATCTGAAGTATCTGGGTCTGGGGGGGGATAGCTAATGGTTACTTTGTTACTGTAATGGAACCCAGAGGCAGAGATTGGTGTGGGTTTGAATGGCAGACACATGGAACCAGCGCAAACACACAGGGTGCTCTGTATCTCCGGCCTGGCACTACTAGTAATTTCACAAGGTTACAAGGCAGCCATACTTAAATGAAATCTATCATCACAGCCACTGCCTTATCTTATTCCTTATGTCATTATGATGCAGCCATTCCGGTTAAGTATTGGCTTTACATGCCATTAAAACACTTAAAATATAACTATATCTCCCCTGTGATATATATATATATACGGTGTATATATATATATATATATATATATATATATATATATATATATATATATATATATATATATATATATATATATATATATATATATATATATATATATATTGGAAATGCAGCATATGCTGCTTCACTTGGTCTGGTAGAGCCTTAGCACATCAGAGCATACCAGAGTATTCAATCTTTATTTTCATTCACAAAGAAGAATGTTTTTCAACAATGAACTTATTAGATAACAAATATCTTAACGGAAGATGGGAAACACTTTACACACACATATATATATATTTATTTATTTAATCTTTGATACTTGTATAATGGAATTTAAGATGAAGGACCGAAGAAGATAACAGCGTTGGCTCTTAGTGCCGTCTTAATGGTTGGCCATGTTTGAATGAAGGTGCTTATTCTTAGATGGATCAGTTTTTGGAGATGTGCATCACCTTGTTTTGGGAAAAAAGAGCTAAATGTGAGTCACAAATGTTCTGTAGGCTAACAGTGAATCATTCCACAGTCTGACAGCTTTTTCTGACGTCCCCTTTCAACCCAAACCCGTGGCGTGTATTTAAATATCTTGAGATGTTTTTAGTGTGTCACCTAAAGATCTGTGGGCCTTGGTGTATCATACGACATGACTTCACTGATGCCCCTTGTATGCTGAGAGTGGGCACAGTGCCGAAAACACAGTGGTGTCTTTTAACCATTACTCCTGAGAGGGTATACCTAAAAGCAACAAGGTCATCATCCTGGTGTCACCATGCCCCAAGTCAATGTCTACACAGGAATGGACTATATAGGCATTTTCCTAGAGAAAACCATTGTTAGCGTTCCCCTTGTTTCTGGATAGAAAAGACATTGTAGCAGAGTTGGATATGGGATTAAAGATGATGGAGCATTACAAATTCTAGGTGGCTCCTGTAGTAGAACTTCCCCAAAAGTCCATGTATGAGTTCCATATTTTGACTTGCCCAAACTTGAAGCCGTTCTCACAGCTTCAGCAGATGTGCTTTCCTAAGCTACTAGGCTACTTCAGGAACTCTCAACAGAATTTTGTGGGAACTCTCAACAAACCTGAACCCAGAATAAAATTCGGGTTGCTTTTTATCCTTGGGTTGCAACAAAAGTCCTACAAGACATTTGTAACAATAAGATAAAGAAACAAATATATCATGTGTATAAAGCACCTTAACAATAGTAAAATAATACTATTTGGAGCAAGGAGCCACATTTACAGCATCTTTAGGCTTAAAGACCATTGCCTAAGGAGGTCTGCGTGTGAGGGGCAGAAGCTTGTGTGTGTGTGTGTGGGGGGGGGGGCATTGAAGAGGATTTTGGTGTATTTAGGTAATTGTCTAGTCTAAATGTATAAAAACAAAAATAAATTAGGTTTGAAGAGAGAAGCCATCCATCATGTGACCGTTTGACTCCCAAATCCATCACCCCAATTTGCCTTCATATCTTCTCCATTCTGTAATAATGTTTATTCCCCCATTCTTACATTTTGACAAAAAGCACAAAGTAGCTAAAACTAAAGGTTTTGGTAGCTGTAAGAGCAGATCAGCAGAGCTTTGTTAGGTGCTGGTGATGTTACCGCGGGAGTTGAACACCAACCATTGATTGATGAGTTTAATTAAAAATCTCTTCCAACAGAGAGAGTCATCTCAAATAGAAAATCTAAATTCCTGTTCATAACTATAAATTGTAACTCTTCATATATAACAAATTATGCAAATTATTATCCAGATGATTATAATTCTAAGAGACACAAACACTGGCACGCCGGGCATATGTTGTGTGTTCTGTTATCATCTAAAAATATGTTTTGGGCTCGCAGGCTTCAAAATAACACTAAATACAAGTAGAGTTGCCATGTTGGCCATTTTTCTTCTGGACACACCTTATATTTACATGTTTTTGACCACCATCTATTAACATGCTTTATAGAGAACGCGTAAGCTTGATTAAGTAACTGATTTTCTTTTGTGATCTTATACATCCCACACATTGGACATCAGCACTATAGGTGGTCGCCAGCAACACATACAGAATAGATGTGCCTAGGACTGATATAAGCTGGCTGATATAAAATTCATTTCTCTATATAGAATAGCTGCTAGCAGTTATTACCAAATGGATTCTTGTGTAGGTTAGCAGCAACCTAAATTAAGAAGGGAAAGGTTTGAAAATGGTTAATGGGGCTTTACTATTTTCTTTTTACCACTGAAAAACCACTAAGGAGATATTTTTGCTGTTCATTGTAGTAGGCAGTTCATCCATGTGATAGGCATAACGCCAAGGTGATACTAAGATGACCACGTTGGCCATGTTTTCCAGGACACGCATACATCTCACAAATCACTGGCTCATGTAAAGAACATTCTGTGTCTTTGGTGCTCTGCCCAATCCATTTGGCTAGTGATGTTCATCCACTTAATCCAGCTCTGAATCATGGACCACCACAGTGTACCCTTAGTGCCCCATCAGCCCAATGCCCTGGCCATCTGCCTAGGGCCAGTCTAGCATAAAAGTATCCCAACCATAAGACTCGACCAAAGACCAGGTCTTGTAGTAGGTAGCAACAGTCATCAGAATCTTTTTGGATCATTCCATTGGTTGCTATGGTGATAAAACCAGTTTCAAAATTTTTACTTTTTGTACAGAAAATCCTTCAAACAGAAATCTTCATTTTGGTCAAAATGAGAATCCACTTTATTAATAGAGATGGAATTGTTTTCGCTTAAAGTGAAGTTTTTATAAACCTTAGTTTCAATACTTTATATGGTCCTCGTTCTCCACGTGTTTATAGACAGCGTTGTAATGTAACTATTTACATTTTTGATGCAGCTCGGATTCTATATCATGAAGAATAAATTAAACATGCTGCATACAAAATGTTCTTTTTTTTAAACTCGGGCTTTTGTTTCTTCTTAAATGAGCTAAAATTAGAAAATCTTATTTACACTTCAGGGTTTACTTAACTGTTCAGGTTCCTGTGTGTATATAAAAGCGTTTCTCCGAGCTCAAAGGATTGAGGGGGGGGGGGATAGCAAATTTTCAAACAAGATACTGAAGATTAATAACAAGTTGATCTTTTTTTTGGATACAATTCTAGACACCATTAGCTAACCGTGAATGAAGAAGAGGGGAATTTATAAAATATTTTTTTAGATCACAGAAATATGATTTGAGTTTACGTGAAAGGTCACAAAGGGGATCTGTCATGTTTCCAAATCAACCCATTGGTTGCCGAGAAAATGGCACAATTTTTAGGATAATTAATTTGTTTTGCTAAATTAATGAGTTTCATCAAAAGCTGCCGCAGCAACATTTCTTTTTTTAAATTAGTCAACATATATAAACAATACAGTTTTTCTAGTTCAATTACTCTTAATGGTATCAGACAGTAATTACCGTATTTGCTCGATTATAAGACAAGGATTTTTCCAGAGCAAATGCTCTGAAAAATACCCCTCGTCTTATAATCATGGTCGTCTTATAATCAGACCTCAAATAGGTCTGATTATGAGACTAAGATCCAGATCCCCCGCAGCGATGCAGGTGACCTGGATCCTCCTGTGTTATGCCCCCCCCCCCAACTTACCAGTGCATCTGAGTCCCCGGTGCTTAGTCTGGGCAGCGTGTAGAGCTCTACGCGATTCGCGTAGACAACTTCCGCTTGAGCGGAAGTTGTCTACGCGAATCGCATAGAGCTCTACACGCTGCCCGGACTAAGCACCGGGGACTCAGAAGCACCGGTAAGTTTGGGGGAGGGAGTGTTAAATGGGGGGCATAAGGCATTTCTGGAGGCAGAGTGCTCTGTGAAATGCATTTTAACCCCTTTAATGCCACTCTGCCTCCAGAAATGCCTTATACCTCCCTATATGCCACTCTACTCCATAATATGCCTTTTAACCCCCTAAATTCTGGAGGCAGAGTGGCACATAGGGGGTCAAAAGGCATTTCATGGGGCACAGTGGCATTTAGAGGGTTAAAAGGCATATCATGGGGCACAGTGGCATATATGGGGTATAAGGCATTTCTGGGGCAGAGTGGCAAGCCTGGGGGCAGATGTGCATAACTAGGGGGGCAGGTTGAAAAAAAAGGAAATAAAAACTAAATATTTTTCTCAATCATAGCTTTTATTAACAATAGTTCACGTAGTTTACATGAATTAACATTTACTGGTAAATTTTTTTCCTATAGGGTCGTCTTATATTCAGGCTTTTTCTTTTTTCATAGGTTAATATTCAGATTTTGGGGGGTCGTCTTATAATCAGGGTCATCTTATAATCGAGCAAATACGGTAGTTTATGATCATCTATCTACTTTATAGTTATTGACCATGGTTTGAATTCTCACTGTTTATTATTAGCGGAAAATACCAAATCTGTAAAAAAAATATATTTTTGTGTTTCCCTATTCTGGCGGCCATGGGGTTCACCGGGCAAGATCCTAACAGAAATGGGCTGGGGATGAAAAAGAGCCCTGACTCTTTGAGGCTATCAGCCGATAAATGACATGCCTGGGGCATCCTTCTAGAGGTCCAGGAAGCCTCACAATGAAAGACAAGATCGGATGTGTGATCGGTAACTCAGATAAGACTGGACTGGAACCTTATGTCCAATAGTTCCTTCCATCTACCTGTAAACCCAATATGGCGGACAATGTTACCTTCAGCATGGTGCAGCATGCTTGGCCGCCATACCTGGGAACTTCTCGGCTCCGGCTACCCTTGCGGGACGCGACCGCTGACGTTGTGTTATCGGCTGCTGTGAAACGGGAACACGTGGTTAATCTATACCATTTATGCTAGTTACACGAGGTTCTGTGTACTTCACCTATTAGTAGGCTGACCACACATTACAGGGAACATTATTTTTTTTCTGAATTTAGATGTGTCCAAGTCGAGATAATACAATGATTGAAGTCTCGTGGCAGATATGAAATTATTTCATCAAGGCTGCCTAAACTATGGAAGATTTATAGCACTCTTTTAATCCCATGGGCAATAATTATAGCCGAGCGTCTCTGGGAACATTTCCAGGGCTTCAAAACGTGTTAAACTGGAGACTAAACACTCGGAAGATGATAAATTGGCACCCACCAATATACAGTAGAGCTCTAGATTTCTAAACTTGAATTAGGTATGAATTACCATTTCAAGGTAAATGGGTAAAGTCCTATAAAGTATAGAGCATCGCTGTTTCCATGGGCAGGAAAATTGGATTTCAAAGCATCTCAGCGGGTCAAGGTTTAGTTCTTCGACAGTAAAAGGTCCATAATTTGATAAATAACACCATTTCTGAACACTTGAGCTGCAGAGGAAACAGTAATTTCTTACCTCTCAGTTACTCCTCTTCAGAAAGGCTAGTGCCTCTTCCACCCCGATGCCTCATTCTTCTAGGAGCTCGGCGTGTTGGCAGGGATAGGAGTCTATCAGCACTAAACATCACAACAATGTGTATGGGAACAGCAAAGGGTATGTTTAAAATTAAATTGTAATAAAATGCATTATTTTCTGCCACACTTAGATAAATAATAGTATCCAAAGTCATATAAAAAGTCTCGGTAAAGACTCACCCCTCGCCATGCCTCTACCGACAACACTAAAAACTAAAGTGCCCCCTTTGACCATTGGAACAGCCATCTGGCACAGTTGGATCGTTTATCTCTGCTCTTTGACGTTACTGGAGCGTATGTACCTATTTCCTTTTAATGATAGATTAAAACAGAAAGTTGGAATGAGACGGCTTCTACGGGACCTGGGAAAGCAGAATGAAATGCACATGGGTGCGATTAGTGTTGAGGACACACCGTGTCTTGTGACTACCCTGGGGCATGTATGCCATGAAGATATATACTAAACTGAATGGCATATTTAAATACTTCCTTACAGCTCTCCTGCAAACTGCCTATTTAGCGAATAAGTCCCACACTCCCAAGGGGGTTATATTTATTTATGACATACCACATACCCCCTCCCAACAGTTAAGGCACCTGTGTTGGAGAGTGTTGTGTATAGGTGAGGAGAGGCTGAAGATGGGATTGAGTGGGGACAGGTACATGACCACCTACCCACCTTACTCGAGGAGCCACCTTTTGGTGACTCAGCCGCAGAGAACCGCGAGGTGTTCATCGGGGGGGGGGGCTGCAGTGGAGGTCTCCATTGATTTTACAGCTCCCTAGCCAATTCACAGGACCTCCTCAACCAGAGCAATGATCCACACTACCTCCAAAAGTGGGAGAGTGGGGTAGCTACGCTCGACAGCATCTGAAAATCGGGACTGTCCTGCAAGAACAGGACACTTGGGAGGTATGCATACACGGATATATTTATTTAACCAAAAAGAGCAAAACATAGGGACTATTTCTACTGCCTAACCAGGAAGTCATCGTCCATCTTCTCGTTTGTATAGTGCAATGCATGCCGGGGGCTCCGGTCACGCTCCCTACATCTGTATAATTAATCAACTAAATGAATGAATAAGAGATATGAATGACAGAGAGGTTTAAATACGGAGCCACATAATTGTCTTTTTATAACACACTTTCTGTGGCACGACAGAAAAAGATCAGTTTCCATGGCAACTACCTGTGCAATTTTTTTTTCTTCATATCAGCCTCATATTAGGTTGGTTTTTTTTTGTGGGATTTCTTAACAAACCAGTGTTCTTTCTCAGATATTTTTTTCGATCGATAGACTTGCTCTTACATCTCAGGGGTCCGTGAGCTATCGGGCTCTGTGAGTAAATATCACCTTTCTCCAAGAAAACGATATTTATTTATTTTTATGGCGCTTTGTTATTCCCAGAGCATTTTTTTCTGTTTCAAAATCTTTTTCAGCTAAAAATATTTCTATATATTGTGTTCTCTGGTGGATAAAGTTACTTTGTTAAACTCATAAACCGCACGGGACTCTAGATAGCCATCAACTTGAACCTTCAAGACCTTAATGCTGCAAGTTGTGCCTTTAAGAGTAAATGCTCCGTTATCTTTAAATCTATAGAAAAAAAAAGATATTTGAAATTTGCCATCAAAGGGATCCTACCTTTAACCTTAAGGTAGAATAGAAGGTTTTAGGGTTTGACTTGATTTAAAAAAAAGTGAAGAACTGCAAAATTCTACAAATAGAATCCAATAACAAAGAGCTTCTTTCCAAAACCCGCGTACTCCGTATGAGTGGGACGCAGTAAACACACAGTGACCGGTTCCATCGCTAACATATAATTAATAAAAGACATTTTGAAACACTTAGTCACATGCGGTATAGAGAAACTGCCTTGACTTATGATCTTGTTTATCCATTGACTTCCCTGTTTGAGTCATGAAGATTAACCATTGATATAACCTATCTGCCGGGTACTGGGAAGAACTGGGATTTTGTGATCCTTTTTTTTGAGATTTTGATGGTTTTAATAATAATAATACAAACAAAGTTACTGTGGGATGCCATGTATAAAACCTGTTTCAGTCCAATAACCCAGTAGCTAAAGATTCAACGTCATGTTCTTCTTCAGCACATCTCTGTTGTCCATTCACTTGACAAATAACAAAAACAAAATAGTTAAAAAGCATACTGGATGAGATCTGCAATGTGACATCACTGATGATGACGAAACGCTAGTTTAGAAGTGCTGAATGAAGCTCACAGTTCAGCTACAACTGTGCTGCTACAAGTAAAAAAACAAGACCTCTGAGCAACTTGAACTCTCGCATGTTTAGGGTTACACGGTGATCATGGGTAACAATGAAATCAGATGAACTTTGGTGACTCTGATCTGACCCGGGCCCTACTAAAACTTTGCTTCCATTTCAAGGGGCAACGTGTAGCTGCCACTGCCCTACTCCATGGTCTGACAATTCTTGCCACTGATTGAAATAAAATTCTACCGAGTCCCCCACGCATTTGCCAAAAGGATAAAAACAGAGGGCTCTCTCAGCTATCATATATATTAAGGTGCATATGATGGTTGGGGTGTCCCTTTAAGTCACCAGTCTCTCAGAAGAACTCTAAGGGGTCTCTTCAAGACTTGTGTCTCCTCTTACCCAAGGTAAGGCTAAGTTGATTCCCAACTAGTTAGTGAATGCCCCCTTTCAGGGCTGGTGCAAGGATTTTTGCCACCCTAGGCAAAACATAATTTGGCTGCCCCTTGGCTCCACCCCCACAAGCCCCCCTTTGCCACACCTCCTTTTTGCCACTCCTCCCCATAGTGACCGCGAGCCGCGGCCACGCTTACTGAATGACTGCGGCTGGCGGCTGCAGCCTGCACTGCCTGCGCGGCTGCCTGCCTCCCATTAAGTGACCGTGAGCCGTGGCCGAGCTTCTAATGAATGACCGCGGCCGGCGGGCCTATAGGTGGCGCCGGCCCTGCCCCCTTTTCTAAGTGGAACCATGTGTCCATAACACTTAATATGATCTTACAGGGCCTAGAAGCAATATGGTAGCCAAATCTGTAATTTCATTAGCCATGTTTTATTTCCATGAGATCCTATTGTGCATTAAATCACAGAAACAGTGTAATAGATCAGGATATCAGCCGTGCCTTTCTATAGCGTGGATTAACACTTGTTGCTGTGTTACATTTTCCTTGTGTTCTAACCTGATTTATTAAATATGATTATCCGTATATTTTGGTGTCAGAGGATGTCAAACAGTGCTGTATAAGTGGGTAATTTGGATTCAGACAAATACGGATTGGTTTCGTGGTTTTCTTTCTTTCTTTCTTTCTTTTTGCTGACAGTTCATCTGGAACCAGCTTTATTGTAGAAACGCCTTCCCGAAATAGCTCTGCAAACCAAAGAGACAAGTCTGACACCGCCAAATGTCTCCCACAGTAATTTGTGATCAGTGTTCTTTCAATAAATGAGTTTGCAAATGTATGCACGGAACATACAAACGTTTAATATACTTATTACCATTTGTAATTTTCATGGTACAAGATTTTCTGTGTTTTTCTGTAGATCACAACCAGCTGTGCTTGTTCCCAAGTGCTGCACATTTGACATTATAAATGTGTATTACATTCTAATTGGGACCCAGAGATCATAATGGTCTAGGTCCTCTAGGTCTATTTGAGCTAATCATTTTTATACCCCCCTCTGTTCTTGGTTAGTACCTCCATTCCAACCTTTGGAAGTCAATCTTATAATCCATTTCCATCATGTATGTGGGAAACATGCTACATTTTATGGATAATACCTAGCATATTCTTCATTGGCAGTCAAGGGTGGACTTGTAATAAAGCCATTGGGAAGGTAGTCCTTTTATCCCAAATAAAAACTTATAAATTTGACTTTGTTTTTATATTTGGCCACAGTGAATAGATATATTAATGTGCAGCCTGTTCTCTTTTTCCAAGAAACTTATTTTGGTGAGTACTGGTGCGTTTTTGGCCAAGCCTGGTCAATGTATATCGAACTTGATGGGACTTTCTGTTTGATAATGAGAGGTTGCAGGAGGACTTTAGCATAGTTCATAGTTTTCTGAAGTACACTAAGAATAGGAACTGGAAAATTTGCCTATTTTTCCTCTTCTGGTATAGGAAATTTGGATTGCAGAAATTCTGATAATAATTTCAGAACTCTACTATATATTACTGTGTAGAACGGAAATGCCATAATATTCCAGAAAATCTTTTAGACACGCTTTGTTCCTTATTTCAGTAATGCAGATTAATTATTTATGTACCCAGAACAACATTATTATCAAAGGCTTTTAGTAAAAAAAATTCTACAGGAGAAGTTGAAAAAGAAAAGCATCTACTCTGCTCTAGGAGAGTCTTCTACAACCTTATTAGGTACTGTTTTCTGGACTAGTAGTTATAGGCTTAAAACTACAGGTTTAATCAACAAGTTCTGCTTAAAAACTATCTTTTGTTGTCATCCTTAACTTTGTGGTGGCACAGAAAAGTCATCAAAGTGAATGGCAAAGTTTCAGTTACTTAGCGGTCTTTTCCCACTAGACATGTTCATCAATGAATCTATGGGTGCACTGGGCCAAGATGAAAGGGTGACCATCGCTTGTTACTTGAAGTCTCATGGGGGAAATATTTTTCTCATTGAGCATAAAAGCCAGTTCTGTATACAGCAATGGAGGTCGGCATTTTGTTCCAATAACCTTCCTTTTTGTTGTCATCCGTGACATTTTAGGGGGCTTTCCCTGCTCAAACACCACACTGAGCTGTTTCTTTATGGCAATGCTAATAAAGTCTGTTTCTTCATAGACTTTCATTAGTCAGAGTGTCTGACTGAGTGACTAAGCCTGAGTCATTCTATTGTTTCCCACAGGCCGTATGATAAGCAATCGGGGTGTTTGTCTAGTAGATTGGGGTCAGATAACAGGATAATATGCAGCTGCCTGAAAACATTATATTATACAACAACTAGAACTATTTTAAAGAAGAAAGCAGCACAATAATTGTAAAACTTATTGTTATCCTGATACTAGTAATAAGTGAGAGATCCCCTTTAAACCAGCCCAAAGTCTGGCCGTGGGAACAGACTTCGCACGTTTACCAAGAGTTAAAACAAAGCGTATTATAAGAGATTGTTGTAATGCACTGTGTATGTAGTGAAGGTTCTGTTTTCGCAATAATGTCTACATGCGCTAAACAAAATGATACCATGTAAATGTAGTTTCGTTCAATAGTGATGAGGACCACGAAACAAAGAACTATAGTAAAGTGTTATAAAGGGTTAAACCCGGATATATTATAAGCATGGATATATATTATAAGCACTTGTTTCTCTCAGGCAGATGTCTCTGAATTACCCAGACAAAATACTGTCATAACACTAAAGCATTTTGGGTACTGGCATCTTCTTGGGCACAGGAAGGAGTCCCCTTCTGCTGCTGAAGAGATTTTTTGCCAGTGCTGTCACCCACCCGAAATCATTTAATTCAGGATTTGTGTAATATGTACATACTACTGGTTTGCATGTGTCAAAGAATGGCCTACAGCATGGATAATCATAGTGTCTAACAGAGACATTAACAGATGTAGAGTACAGAGAAAGAGAAGGAGAGGAAAGAGCAGTTAAAGTTAGAAAGAGAAGGAAGAAAGTGAGAGAGTGATGAAAGCAGAAAAAAGGAGCAAGAGAAGACCGAAGTAAGAGAGAGTGAAGAAAGAACAGAGTCAGAGAGAGAGACGGGAACAGAGAGAGGGAGTAAGAGAGACAATGAAAGAAGAAAAGTAGGTTAGAGGAATAAGAGATAGAAGGGAGTAAGGGGCAAAAAAGGAGTGCAAATGTGGGAGAAAGCAACAGATGGTAGTAAGAGAGAACAGAGTAGGAGAGAGTAAACGGAGGAACAGAAAGAGAGTGTGAAAAAAGAAGGATGTAGGAAAGAAGGGGGGGTGAGATGCTGAAAAACAGACAGTCAAAGTGAAAGTGTAGGCAGACAGATATAAACATATAGCTGTATATACAAAGGAAGGAAGGTTTAAGTGTTGCTATGGCAACAGCGAATCTTCCCTTTCTTCTGCCCTCCTCCTCTGGTGGTGTCTGGATATTAAACCACCCTGCGTCCTTCCTCCTTCTCCTCTCTTATCTGCCATGAGGTAAAGAACGATCGGAGGATGGCGTGAAAATCTCACTCTCCATCAGGCCCGGACTGGGACAAAAAATAGGCCCGGGCATTTAAGCCTGAGCAGCCCATTTTTATTTATTTATTGTTAAAGTCCACCCTTCATGTACCATCTTTGCATTTACTCATTCACACAAATCATTAACACATTCATTAATGCAGTCTCATACGCATTCACACTACCCCCTCTCCCCATCTTATCTGCCCCTTCTCACTATGTACCCCCTTTTCACTATGTACCCCCTTCCCCACTTCTCAATATGTACCCCCTCTCACTATCTAACCCCCCTCTGCCCCTTCTCACTGCACCCCCCTCCCTCACCCTACTTACCTTGTTGCCGGAGCAAGCAGCAACTGCGACCGGGCCCGCGGCAGGGCCGGATTGATTTAGGGGCTGATGAAGCTGCAGCTCCAGGCCCCTACCTTAAAATCGGCCCAGTCAGGACCGGACTGACTGGGCCTATGCGGCCTCTACGGCCGCATTAACGCAGGACCCCTTAAGCCCGCCGCAACTGCGACCGGGTCCGCCACTCTAAGGGGCCGGGAAGCCTCCACCAGGGCCGGCCTTAGGGGTCTGCGGCCGCACAGGGCTTTAATTAAAACATCCGGGGTTTTTTTTTACTTTATTTAACATCCTCCATGTTAAATAAAGTTAACAAAAACTTTATTTAACATGGAGGATGTTAAATAAAGTAAAAAAAAAATATCAACAAAAACCCCCCCGATGTTTTAATTTAAACCCTGTGCGGTCGCAGTTGCGGCGGGCTTATGGGGCAGATGCCCCTTATGCCCTGCGTTAATGCGGCCGTAGAGGCTGCATAGGCCCAGTCAGTCCGGTCCTGACTGGGCCTATTTTAAGGTAGGGGCCTGGAGCTGGAGCTGCAGCTCCATCAGCCCCTAAATCAGTCCGGGCCTGCCGCGGCCCGGCCCACCGGGCAAATGCCCAGTGTGCCCGATGGCCAGTCCGGGCCTGCTCTCCATAAAAGGCAAAGACCGCTAGGATGTCTCAATCATGTTTAATGCTTATTTTTAACAGAGAGTGGGCATTAATATTCAGAGAGCACATATACATTTTTACGATTTACCCTCTATTAACTGCAAGCTTATTTGGTTTATTATTCTGCATTCTTTTTCTTCTTGCCAGTTGGATAACTATTTGACATTTGTCTGCATCATCTCCATAGCCTTCACAGATGCCCACATGTAATACAGTGTTTCAGCTCCCTGGTTCCCGTCAGACCCAGGCTTTCTATTATTTCAAGTTAAGATAATATATTATACAGGAGAGATAACTAAACATATATTTTCTTAGTACTTTGAATAGTTGCAAACGGAAATCTTTATTGATCCAAAACGTAATAACCATTTGGCCATCGTGTTCCCTTTATGACTTCATAAAATAGATACTGTGTTTGCAATGTTCATTATAAATATCGATACGGAATTATGCCATTTACTCACTTCTTGTGATCTTCAATCAGCTTCATCCATGAAATAGATCGAGTCTTATTGTACTTCACAATGAGACATCAAAAATAAAGATAAATCCATCAGAGAATTACGGGGCTTCATGTGTCGGATTTGGAATTAATTCAATATGATGACATATGAGCTACTAATAATCAAATAGTATCTATCAGAGGGTATCTCTATAATTCCATTATCTCCTGTTCCAGAATCCGAAATATTACCATTTTTCCAATTTAATGATTCATTTAGGATTCCGTTTCTCTATCTATATCCTTTTTGTTTTTGTCTCTGATTCTTGAGATTAAATGTTTTTGGTTTTTTTTTAATTTCAGGGTTTTTCCCTGTTTATTATAGGTGAAAGAAATATAAAATAAAATCCTAAACTGAAAAAGAAACTCAAGGTAAACATCTTGGAAATGAAACTATCTATATTTCAATTAAGTATTTTAGTTAACATTGGAATAAAAGAAATTAAAATAAGCAAATATTAAAATACTGTATCATTAATTGTAAATGTGGTGCTCTCAAATAATTAATGATTGTGATTTGGTTTTCATAGTGTCTGCAGCTAAATCCTTTATATTTCTCTTTGGGCTGCAGTCTGAAGTCTGTTGGAGCTACAGTGTTACAAAACTGACACAAGCAGACTAATTAAGTTTATAACATTCCCATGGAAAAATAAACGTTTTTCTTAGATCCTGTATGAAGTAATGTAGGTTAACTTTTTTTATTTATTTTTGTTCCGATAAACTCCCTTTATCTGTAGACCTTGAGGCCGCCATTGTCAGTCGTGATATTTTGGGTGATTTTCCCTGCTCAAGCTGCACACTGAGCTGATTCTTTATGGCAATGTTAATGAAGTCCGTTCCTCCATAGACTTTGATTAGTCAGAGGGTCCGGCTGGGTGATTAAGGCTGAGCAATTCTATTGCTTACCACAAAGAAGTATGATAAGAAGTCAGGGTGTTTTTCTAGTAGATTGGGCACAGGTAACAAAGCGAGAACTCATACAAATGGCTAATATGCATCTGAAAATATTATATTATTTAGAAACTAGAACCATTTTAAAAAAGAAAACAATGTTTTTGGAAAACTCTTTTTAATGTGATACTTGTATTTAACTGTTAGGATGGTTATGTCAAATATTTGAGTGTTTGATAAAATAGCAGATGTATAGAAATTAACCCCATAAGGACAATGGGCGGTCCCTAAACCCATTGAAAACAATGCATTTTGAGCCCGTACATGTACAGGCTTTGTCATTAAGGGGTTAAATGAAGTAGTGATTCATGGAAAGAATGACTAGGCATGTGATGTTGTACTAATGTGCATATACCATATGTGTAATGTACATGGGTATAAATATGCACATGCCTTTCAAAAGATTGAATCCATATATACTGTGTGCACTTTGCAGGGTTCTGGCTTTCTATTGTAAGTCTATGCAAAACACAAGATGTGTAGAGGAGGCCACCTCTTAGAAGGCAATACCTTTATATTAGGTCAAGATATAAAAATGTAGACAAACAAAATACCCCAAAGCTTATGTGACTCTCTTCTATAAATGAAGAAGAGAGATCTGAAGTCCCTAAAGCTTGTGTTACATCTTTTATATGTGCCAATCAAATGTATCAATGTTGACTAAAGGCTCCATCTTCTTTTGGAACCAATATGGCTACATATTGGCTGCATCTCAGAATATCATGTGCGAAATTGTAACACATCTATGTGCAATTAATATTATTAGGACAATAAATGAAGGGTGCCCATTTTGCCCCCAAATTATTGCATGTCTGGCAAAGATAATTACAGAAATAATGTTCTTGTTGACAAAGCAAACTGTAGACAATTCGGTTGTAGGCAGAGCGTTCTTTTAATTAATTACGACATTTACCAGCTGATGATAAAATCCATCGTTAAAACTCCATAAAATGATCAATGGTTTTACAGATTGTATTTGAACAGAAGGGATAAAACTTGTTCTAAAATTGTATTCAGAGAGACCGCCGGGGTAATACAGGCTAAATGATAATGGATGTTCACTCTATTTATAACATACACAGCACTGCTGGCTCGGGGAAAGGATTGTACTAGAATCCGGCCGTGTTGTATGAGGACTCTTACTCTGGCTATCATTGAAACAAATGCTTTGTTTGTGCATAGTGGACCTGTTACCTGTATATAAATCCATGGTTTTTAATATTTTTAGAATGGCATAAATTATTTGCATTTATATTACTCGTCTGCTTTGCTTCTAATGTTAATTATCGTGCATGTGACTTCTACTTCTTTATAACCCTAACACCAACAGTGCCAGGACAACCAGTGGTGGAGCCCTGGATGCAAAGTTCAGATCAAGGTCCAAAACCCCAAAGGGGTCAAGCGAGGTATAGAATCACTAGAGGCAGGAGAATGGTTGTACAGTTCCAAAAGGTCAGGGCAGGCGACAGTCATCAAACACAGTCTTGTAAACAAGCCATGGTCACCCCAAGGCAACACATGCAGAATCCAGAATGGCAAGCTGAGGTCAAACACAGGAGTCAGCCAGAGATCAGAAAGCCAGGTAGACAAGACAGGAGCCAGAATAAGTATAGACTGAACAGAGCGGCAGGTTTAAATAGTAACCTCCGGTGCCAAACAAGAATGCCTTGCTGGTGTGGGGCGTATGTGATGTCACTGACGCATAATTGAGTGTACAAAGCAGTCTAACATCACGCATTTGGAGTACGTCATGAACACATGCTCTCCAAAGTTCTTTTAATTTAACCCTGGATGTTTTATTCTGTTAGACTATTTTTTTTGTTTTTTACATTAAATATTACCTCTTTTGTGTATATTTCATCCATGTTTATGTAGTTTTGTTTTTTTAACAGTAAGTTATTTCACTATTTAAAAGTAATATCTGAAAATAATAAAACAATATTTTAAAAATATTACTTTACGCAATTCTCATGTTTATTCACTAGCCTATGACAAATACATGTTTAGCAAAAAAAAAAATTATTTCCTAGAGGAAGGTCTGAATTTGGCGTATTTTATATTTATGTGAAATACAGCTTGTTACAATGTGCTGACCATAGCTGCGTGTGACATTCTAAGGGTATTTTTGCAAACCCCTAAACTGTCAGGCAGCCAAAATCAGTAACTGAAGAAACGGTATGGCAGATATAACTGCTAATTATGCGTCCTTCCGAGTTGAGTTACCTTGACCCATCTGCGCAGCACGACTTGGTAGGATCTTGGCAGCTGGTGCCTATTGGAGTTCAAAAATGCACGAAGAGGCTTCTGCATTTGCCCCTTTCCCCACCACCATCTATTTGCGTGCAGGAGATGTGTTCAGCCAAATATCTCCTGACTAGTGGTGTTGTGTTGAGGGGGGGCAGTCTAATGAGTCCCAAGGTGTATGAGCGATAAGCATTCACTTTGATTTTAATGAGATCATTTTCTTGCCAATGATTGGCTGCTTCAAGCAGTCAATCAGCTGTAAGAGTTGTTGGACCACAAGGAATCTCTGGGGCTGCAACTTCTACTAAAAGGTAAGTATTTTGGGGGTTTAAGTAATGCACTTACAAAGTGCTTTAATAAGCATTTTCAGATTAAAGGCACTGGAAATTCACTTTCAGTGTATCATTCTGCAAGCGTGTTTGGCTTTTGGGTATCACTTCTAGATTCCTAACTGTGCTTCTGGATGAGTTCCCAGTTGGACTAATGCTGGGTCCCTCAAATCCACTTACTCTGTGAAGAGGATTTGGTGGCGCTCATTAGATAAAGTTTTTTCCAGGGTCTCAATACTTTTGGTGATCTCCAGACATACCCTTGTAACTTGACTTTGAGCTGTAGGAGGCCTTGTCATTCCTGAACTATTCACTTTAAAATTATGTTCTTCCAACATCTGCCCCTATCAGAACCAAAAAAACTCAATAACCGAGACTCTCAGAATTTAGTGAGCAATTACATGTAATTTCATTAGGCTGAAATGCATATCAGTTTCACCCTGTGGAGCTCTGTGAGTTCCAGAACGGAGTGATCCAGAGAATGCCCACAACTTTGAGGAGGTGTACATATATTACAATACATCTGGGAGATCTCTCTCAAGTTATGTCAGTTTGTGAGTCTGCAAATCCAAAATGTATGGATAGTATACTTACTGGCACATAGTGCATAGAATAAAAATAAAACAAGAACTAGAAGGGTTGGATTTTCTATATGGGGTACTATTAATTAGCATTGGCTTTTAGGTGGCTCCATGAGAGCCCAACATGTACTGTACTCTTGGCCAAGAAAACCTTTGTTTATGGACAATCACAGGAAGATTTTGTGAACACGGAACGTGCAAATGGAAATTGAATCTCTAACTTACCAGATCACAGCAACTATTCCTAAAAATACCGTATTTGCTCGATTATAAGATGACCCCCCAAAGCTGAATATTAATTTAGGAGGATCCAGGTCCCCTGCAGCTGCGGGGATCTGGATCTTAGTCGTCTCATAGTCAGACCAATTTGAGGTCTGATTATAAGACGACCCCGATTATAAGACCTCGTCTTATAATCGAGCAAATACGGTATTAGAAATCCTCATACATGATGCTCGCAGAAGAACATGAACGTAGTTTGCAGACTCCTTACCCCACTCAGTACTGTTTGGCAGCCATAACATGCGTCGTTTGATTTAATATTTTGTCTCTCTTTACGATTTACTTAGTCTGGATTGATTCTAAAGCCACGAAAAACTAAAGAACAAGTACTTATTTGGTTATGAATTCTCTCCCAAGGTCTTAGAAATCTGAAATGCGGTGTGACAAACACATTCTAGAGATTCTTTCCTTGTGAGGATCACAGCCAGCTGTTTCGACCGTAAGACGATTATTACCGTGGATCACCGCAGACATCGTATGCGGCGCAGCCCTGATATATAGCAAAGCAATTAAAAAAAACATTCGGTGTTTAATTTTTTCTACGGCAAGGTAGAAAGAAGTAAATCAGAGCTGTCACTTTTCCTTAAAATTCTGTACTTTAAATAAACCAATGTTAAAAAAAGCAGTGCATACCGTAAAACTCCGGGTATAATATGCACATTTACCCCCTTTTCAAGAGTCCTGAAAACGGGTGCGTATTATACCCAAGTAAAATGTCATTTTATGATTGCTCGTGTGCAGCGTTAACCCCGTCAATGCCGAGGAGAAGAGAGGAGGGAAGAAGAAGAAGGGAAGGAAGAGAAGGAAATAAAAATAAACACACACACATTACTAATAAACCCCCCCCCCAAATATTTTATTATTTTTACGTTTTAATTACATTACTGATTACTATCTGATCACTGGTGTGTCATCTTAGGTCACTGATTATTGATCAGATTCACTGATTAATGTCAACTTGTCACAAGAGATTTTTTTTATTTTAGAATATTTATTTTATTTTTAGCTTTTTACCTAATAATTTGATCAATGATTAATAACTCTTTAGTAATATATTCTGTCGGGTGCGTAGGACTTTTTATGCTGCTTTGTGGTTTATTGATAGCTATGCAATTCACGTATTTAGAAGAGTGTGTCTTATTTACACTATTTAATATATAAACACATTTTCTGCTGTTTCTATACACATGCTGCTACGTTTAAGGCTATAGAACACTGTCAGATACACTTATACACAGCAACAATCTCCGTTCTTACAAATAGGGACATCTGTGGAGGTGAGAAGGGCAGAGAATTAGTATTTTTTTAGTATGAATTAGGAGTTAAGAAAAGGTTTACTATATTATGAACTTCAGGGTATTTTCTGCATTTTCTAGATTTTCCTCCGATTGCCTTTGGAGTGTGAATATGTAGCTGTTATTTCTCTTCTAAGAAAGAATTGCTCTGAATTTTCCATATATCTGTGTCTTGAGATTGTTGGAGCTGACGGTTCCAGCGAGAAAGTCTGTGGTTTAAAGGGAAACAGCAATACATACGTCTTTCACTATAATTCAGACATTTCTATGTAGAAGCCAGGTCTCAAATCTTTATGTTGATTTCAGATTAGATAATATAGCCATAAAGGGGGGTTTTAATGTGTCAGGGTACCCCCAATGTTAATTATTACTCCTATATACAACGGTTTAATTACTTTCACTTAAGCATTAACAGACTGCCCCCTTTAGACTGTAAGCTTCTCAGCCAAGCCCTCGTTACCTAATGTGTCAGTTTGTCTTAGTCTGACAATTCTAATTTTCTCATACCCTTGGAATATATGTATTGTAAGAAGTGCTGCATAAATTGTTTGTGCTATATAAGTAAAAGATAAAAATATAATGTTCTTGCTGCTGTATAGCGACTTTTTTAAATGCCGCGTGCCCTGGGATATTTAGGGATGATGCCTGTACATTGAAACAATACTAGAGTCTTTAATATTGAATGCAAGCAGAGTCCATCAAGTATTATTAAGGGGAATTAATGGAAATTGGCATGGAAGGTTCTGGCTATTTCTTTGTGGGGTGTCAGAGATAGAAGTTATAAATCTGAAAATAAATGGTTTTCAATGCTGGATTCATTTATGGTCTTATTGGGAGAGTTCTTTAACTCATTTTCAAACTCATGTGGAACTGACGAATGCTGTTCATTGACTTTTTAATGTAGACCCATCTTGTTTTGTGAAAATGTGGACAATTAGTAGATGATACTGCTTGCTACAGAATCAGTGACTTCTAACATATAACCCACAGCGGTGCAAACCTTGTGGGGCTGTTTCAGTGCCATAGAGACTAGAGACCGGCCACCAAGTAGGATAGGACGCCAACTGGCCCAAGGGGGGTATGTCGAGTATGGGCCATCAGCTTCTTTTTTGTTGCTTCTTAAAAAATGTGTCAGTCAGTCAGTCAGTCCTGTTCCTCGGGAGTCTTGCTAGACGGGCATTAGTATGTTGGGTCCCGTATGGAACACTAGAGGAAAGTTGTGGGTCAGCACATCTGAAAGTTCCCAGGTACAGTCAGGGGCCGCTAAGCAAATATCCATTCCGCCAAATGGTAAATCCGGTACTCTGAATACATTGTAACAGGATCATACTGCCGAGCACTGTACCCTTACAATGCATGTGTCTCTAGACAGCCCACGAGCGTGGCCTCCACAGCTGACTCTATTGATGCTGTCAGGACGCAGCTGTTGCAGCTGTGAAATTATGAATAGGATGGGAAATTGATGCCGAAAGATCGTAATGAAAGGAAAAAAGATGAGTGATTTTAAAGCATATGAATCAGCAGCAAAAATACAGCCTTCCAAGTGTTGTTGGAACACAACTTCCAAAGTCCTCTGCCAAAGGAAATTGTGGCTCAATGACAACTACAGGTACTCAAATAAACATTATAGCAGCTTATTCATTTTGTAAGTTAACATATTGAGCTGGATTTACATCTCTGGTGACCCAGAACGCACGACACAGAGGTGGATGACTATGATTTGCATGAAGCTCAGCCACCCAGTGACATATCTAGACCCCTTGGGTCTGACCTAGTTCCCAAATGGCAGAACCATGAGCGATCTGTAGGAGGAGTATACCTGGAAAATGGGTGTGATAATAACAGAAGTAGGTGGGGCTATGGATAGGCCCCTCCCATTTGCCAAATCTGCCCCCTAAAATGTGCCCAGTAGGATTTGCTTAGGACAAAAAAATCATTGCTGACCGCAGGGCTCCTTTAACTAAAGATAACCATTGTTCCAACTCTCTGGTGAAACGTAAGTGTCCCTGAATGGTACAAAGAAAATGTGGCCACCCAAAGCCACCCCACTGGCCTTATTTATTTAGTGTGAAGGTTTGGGGATGTTTATCTTAGTCGTGGCACTCAGATCTAAAAGATTATTAGCAGAAGTTTCAGAACCATTTGATAACAAAGACTGAAAAAGTGTTATTAATCTAATTATAGAATCCCATGCTCAGGAAGTATATAACTGTACGGTTTCCCTGGAGGGTTTGTTGTGATATTGAAGGCTCGAGTCTATATAACACTCAGTAGCAAGCAATTCATGTGACCTGAGTGCGCTTGCCACGGGGGGGGGGGGGATAGAATACGAATTTCCATCTGAAAATGTATAAAGCAAATCATTCTCTGGGATCTCTGATATTGAAAAACACTGTCATAATATAATACCCTGCCCCAGGTGATAAATCTTTTTGGTTTCAATTTTCTTATTTTAACCATCCCATCCTACCCAGGGCTATTCTAAGAGCCCATCAGAAGACTTCATTCCACCGATTGTACCCACTAAAAGAGTCTTTGACAATTAAGCACAAGCACGGGTGAGAGATGTGGCTGAATTTCAGGCAAATGTTCATGCCCAAGACTTAAAGTACTAAAAGGAATCTTGCAAATGGTTGAGATCTAAAGATCTTGAACTTATTTTATTTGACAATACCTTCCAACTGTACCGGATCCAACAGGACTGTCGCAGTTTTGGACCTTTGCTGTGTTTTGTACATGTGCCAGTTTTATAAAGTGCATGTGAGCATAGTATGCCTGCACGGCTAATTAACATGCAACCAAGCTAAAGAATTGTCCCCTTTATACCACATTTGCATTACTGAAGTTTTGAATGCATGCTATACATATATAACATAACATAGGAGTGGGACACCATTTATTTTTCTGCGGATGTGGTTAAAAAAATAGAGAACATTGTATCAGTCTATGTGTGACATGGCTTTGTTTCACAGCTTTGGTGGGAGCCGAGGAACAGAATCTGTAGCGTTCTAATCCAGGGGTGAGAAAATCACATAGTATATTTAGAATTGTCCGCTACAGTTAAAGGCACATTAGCATTAAGAAAAAGCATTTAGTTTCAAGTCCATCTGACATAGACAATTCTACAAAGTGCACTTGATATCAGATCTAGCATATATTATCCAGGTTTCAAGCGAATATTTAAAGATATAGTGAGACCTATGCCTGTAGACAGATCTCTTTTTTCTCCAAAAACATGCAATAGGCAAAACAGAGGCATAGGTCATGCAATACACCACCACACCATCAGGTTAAGGGGCTTCATGGGATGATCAGGAGACCATGACCTGGAACAACCTCAATAAAGAGGCGTAAGGGACAATATGGCTGTGTACTGGGCATGGAGTCCCAACCACCTAGTTAAATGGGTGACCCAATATTGATATTTTCCCAGGTAGTTGGTGGAAAAGACAGAGCCAGTTGAGTTTCTCCCTGTGTCTCTCATCCCTATGCTTGTCACAGTTCTTTCTCCAACCTTAATTTTCCCCCTTTCCACAACCTTTCTCAACCATCTCCAAAATTTGATTTCTTCTCTCTTAAAACTGAAAGGACTTTTTGTTCTTAGAATGATCTGGGATAGTTCTGACAGTTGGATGTGTTTCCTGGCAAATGTCCCGTTTAGCAGGATTTCGGGGCATACTGTGGATGAGGTGTAGTGGGACCTCATATACTGCGGGCAGAGCCACATGTAACATCTGTGGGACTCTGGACATTGCTTACCAGTGCCTTGACACATGCATACCCATGCTGGCAACTTACGAGTTTTCCTCTTTGTAAATAATTTTCCTGAATACATATTTAGTGCTTTTCCTAGTATTTAACCGGTATTTCGTGCTTCTTATAATTTTTGGCTGTACTTTTATATTATATTATTTTTCTATAAACACATTACTGCAAATTTTGGACAATAGAATTTAGCAGACGAAACTGATACTCTTCCAGCAGTGTGTTTGGTGGGTGCACCACGATTATCATTTCTGTTAGTCTTTTTGTTAGAATTTGTTGAATTTCCACTAAATTTCCAACCAGCAGACATCCAAAACACCACGAAAAAAGTAAAATAATATAGAAATTCTCAAAATATTCACGTGTGAAATACAAGTGCATCAAGCATAATCAACCTGTATATATGGCCACTGGTGCTATAATACAAGATTCCATGTGTTAAATTATAAAGAAATAAAACTCATCTTCAACCTTTAACATGTGTTAAACATCACCGATTGGGAGTTTAAGCACGTATAACTGATCGTTTTGTGAACATTACCAATATGCTAAGTATATAAGAGCTGTTTCAGTTCTTTTTACTGTTACTCATATCTTAACCAGGTTCCATTTCCTGCTCTTTGTGTTTCTGATAGAACATCCTGTTCCTGTTTAGGTTTTTACCAAAAACTTGCAAAGCAGAACATTAAGTTAATCCCTTCTTCAACTAAACTAATGATATCTTCTCCGTCATACCGGCCAAGCACTGAGCTAGTGGGAAACAGACTGTTTTTGATTCCTGGATACAAAAAATGGCAGCTAAGTAAGTTCAGAATTTTTTTGTTTTATTTAACATGCAGGTCCGACATACTGAAGGCAACCTTGAGATATATCAGGTTATATTGTAGGTTACTTAATGGAAAACATTTGGACTTTTAAATGTAGCAGTTGTTACATAGAATTTGATGGCAGATAAGAACCATTCAGCCCATCTAGTCTCAGGGCTGGCCTACAAGGATACTGGGAAATTCCTTGTATGCGGCTTCCCCTGGGGCCAGTCTTGGGCCGGCAAAAAGAGATTTGTCCCGTTTGAGGCAAAGATCTCCTATTCAAACTACCACTGCACTCGCCAGTTAGCGCCACACCAGATATGATGTCATACCCGGCAAGTCGCGGATTGACGTTCAGAGCAAGACCGCAGACTGCAAGACTCAGAGCCCGAGGAGGTGAGAGGAGAAATATGTTAAATGAATATGAAGGCGGTGTGCTAAGAAAAACATATGAAGATGATGGGGAAATAATGCTGGGTGGGTATAGAGATGATGATAAGTTTTGTTAGGGAGCATGAAGATGGAGGGGGAGAGTGACTATATGGTCATGTTTTCATGTTAAACAAGGAAACCTCTAGCTGTAACATAATTTCAAAAGAGTTTTCTAACGTTCAATTAGCCTTTTTAACTTAAACTTGGATTAGTGAACGCAGCGTGCCATTGGAACACAGGAGTGATGGCAGTGATAAAGGGCCGTTGGAACACAGGAGTGATGGCAGTGATAAAGGGCCGTTGGAACACAGGAGTGATGGCAGTGATAAAGGGCCGTTGGAACACAGGAGTGATTGCCGTGATAAAGGGCCTCTGTACACCTATGAAGATATTTCATTCCAGCTACAATATTCATTTATAATATTAACAATATCTGCGCTGTATCTCTGATCCATTTCAAGGCTAACAATTTGCTTTTCTTTTAAAAGCAAGCAAATCTCTTAAGTGGCCCCACACATTTGAACTGTAATGTATGTACATACACATGTGTTCACTCTAACACCTTACACACACATACACACAGCCACTCTAACACCATACACATACATACATATTCACATAACCTTTATAACACATTACACATACATGCAAACATACATAGACACACATATACATATACAGGCATAGCCACTCCAACACCATGCACTTTTACATATAAAAATGCATGCATACACTTAAACATACATACAGAATACTATATACTTACACATTCCCCGTCCATCATACATTTTTAGCTCCATTTTTTTAGGAGAGCCACACGTTTATTTGCACTGTTTAATACTTGCTGTGAAAGTAATTTCTTTGTTTTATTGTTTCAGTAATTTATTTAACCGTTTTCAAATGTATTTACGTTTATATTTAAAGGTTTTTTTTGCATTATTCAAACTATACTAGTGCTCTCTCAGCTGCGTCCAACCCATTACACGATGTCACAGTGATATTTAGAACTATGTATTTTCATATGTGTCTTATTTATGGCTAATGTGCCATTGCCCTTTCGTTTGTAGTCGTAGACAGGACAGTGCCCACAATGCAATATTCTGCCCCAAGAATTATGTCCCAAGTGCATTATTTGATTTTTATAAACATTAAACCCTAGATTTGGCGAGTTCCTCCAGAAATGCCTATCCTGTTGCAGACTTTTATATCATCTGCAAAAAGCCCTTTTGTAATTTATTTCCATTTTACAATTTTTAGACCAATTAAATTAACCATCTAATCCATATTACAATATATTTTATAACATTTGCTAGCACAAGCGTATCCTAATAAATGCCCCCATCATATTCATCTTTATACTTTGCAGCACTGCCCTATATATATATATATATACAGTGGCGTCGGCAGGGGGGGGCCAGAGGGGGCCATGGCCCCCCCTACATCATGCTGTGCCCCCCGGTGTGCCCCCCCAATTGAAACGCCGGCTTTTTTTTTTTTTTTAATAGACCCGGAGGAGAGAGTGAGAGGCGCCGAGCGGTTGCTGAGGAATAAGTTCTCAGCAACCGTTCGGCGCCTCTCACTCTTCTCCGCGACCGCGAGGCCTCTTCCTGGTTCGCAGTGCCGGCATTTCAAGCCGAGCGCCGGTATATGTCGTCATATCCGGCGCCCAGCAGTGAAGCCGGCAGAACCAGGGATACAGAGACCTCGCGATCTCACCGCTGGACAAGCCCAAGGTAAGTGAACTTCAAAGGGGGGGTTAGAAAGTTAGGAGGGGGTTAGAGAGTCAGAAGAGGTAGGAAGTGAGAAGGGGTAGATAAGGATAGATTGGGAGGGAGAGGGGGTAGATAGGATAGATTGGGAGGGAGAGGGGGGTAGATGGGATAGATTGGGAGGGAGAGGGGGGTAGATGGGATAGATTGGGAGGGAGAGGGTGTAGATTGGGAGGGAGATGGGGGTGGATGGGATACATTGGGAGGGAGAGGGGATAGATTGGGAGGGAGAGGGGGGTTCATAGGATAGATTGGGAGGGAGAGGGGGGTACATAGGATAGATTGGGAGGCAGATGTGGTAGATAGAGAGGCAGTTGTGGTAGATAGGGAGGGAGAGGGGGTAGATAGGATAGATTGGGAGGGAGAGGTCTTTATGGGACAAAAACGGCGTACGTTCAGCTGTTTGGGGACAAAGTTGACATAATGTGTAACTTAGGTGCTGGTCAGGTTCTATGTGGGCAGTGTGGACACCAGGGTTGGCTTTGGGGTGTGTGACCAGTGATCTATGCCTGTAATTTAGGGGGTTTTATCTATACCTTTAATGCAGAGTTTATATGTAATTTCCAATTGATTTATATCTGCAAAGCTGGGTTTTGTGTCATTCTGTTCATCTGTATCGGCTATATTTCCATACATTATTAATGCTTACCTGCAAATATAGGATTTGTATGTCTTATTCAGTTGATCAATACCTGGAGTGCTGTTTCCATGTGTTGTTTATTTGATCAATACCTTCAGTGCTGAGTGTACATGTGATTTCCAGTTGATATATACCTGCAATGCTGGGTTTGTGTGTCCTGTTGGTTTATACCTGCAATGCTATGTTTCCATACATTATTTATGTATACCTGCAAATACAAGTTTTTTTTTAATCTCATTCAGTTGCATGTGCTGTTTCCATGTGTTGTTTATTTGATCTATACCTGAACTACAGGGTGTAAGTAAAAGAACGCTATGGTTTAGTGAATGAGGGGACAAAGGGACTCTGGGGATGATTACAGGGGAGAGGACCTCTCAATGTCACGGTGCAGTCAGAAGGAGGGAACACTGCACTGACTCTCACTGTCTTCCCCTGATCTGCAGTCAGTGTGGCAAATATATTGGCAGCAGGGTCTAATATTAATATATATTGGCTGCAGGGGCTAATATTAATATATATCGGAAGCTGGGACTAATGTTTATATATATCGGCAGCAGGGGCTAATATTAATATATATTGGCTGCAGGGCCTATTATCAATAAATATTGGCTGCAGGGGCTAATATTTATATATATTGGCTGCAGGGACTAATACTATATATCGGCAGTAGGGGCTAATATTAATATATGTTGGCAGCAGGGTATAATTTGTATGTATATCGGCAGCAGGGTATAATATAAGTATGTATCCGCAGCAGGGGCTAATATTAATATATATCCGCAGCAGGGGTTAATATTAATATATATCGGAAGCAGGGTGTAATATTTCTATATATCTGCAGCAGGGTCTAATATTTATATATATTGTCAGCAGGGGCTAATATTAAAGAATGAAAAATAACTGTCACTTTAGCTGTTATTTTGAAATCATATTTTAATCACAGTCTTTACTTCAAAGAGATAAGTGCATATTATGTAGTTAAAAATGCACGTCTAACGTGTGTGTGTGTATATATATATATATATATATATAGTGTATATGTACCGTTTTATAATTGGCCCCCCTACTTTGGTCCCTGGCCCCCCATGTGCCCCCCCTAAATATGAAACCTGGAGACGCCACTGTATATATATATATATATATATATATATATATATATAATGTTTATTCATTTTGCTTTCTTAGAGCCATATAGCTCATAAAGTTACTGTATCAATATGTATGGAACCAAAGAGAGGGTTTGGTTCCAGGGGGGAAGTTTAATATGTGTTGCACTGCAGTTAACTAGTGATGGGAAGTTCGGATCATTAAAGTGAATCGGATCATTTCGATTCGTTCACTGAAATGATCCGATTCATGATCCGGATCTTCGGATCACTCAGTGTGTCTGCACGGAGTTACTGTTTTCCAGTAACTCCGTGCAGGCACACTAACGATTGGCCCCGCCCCTTTCATTATGAATCCTCCCCCCTGCCTCCAGTGATGTCAATGAAGGCAGAGAGTCGTTCAAAGATTCGGATCTTACAGGGATCCGAATCTTACAGTGATCCGGATCACTGTAAGATCCGGATCATTGTAAGATCCGGATCTTTGAACGACTCTCTGCCTTCATTGGCATTGTAATCATTCAGAGAATGTCACCATACTGTTATAAATAATACATTCATAATCACTGCCCCCAGGATTTACATTCCCCTTTACCTGCAACTGCACCTTAAGCTAACTTTATTAAATTAATTAAATTAACCCTCACCATTAAATTAACCCTAAACACCCCATCAACCATGACTGCCCTAAAATTAACCCTTAACACCCCATCAACCATGACTGCCCCTAAAATTAACCCTTAACACCCCATTAAGCATAACTGCCCCCAAATTAACCCTAAACACCCCATTAAGCATAACTGCCCCCAAATAAACACTAAAGACCCCATTAAGCATAACTGCCCCCAAATTAACACTAAAGACCCCTTTAAGCATAACTGCCCCCAAATTAACACTAAAGACCCCATTAAGCATAACTGCCCCCAAATTAACCCTAAACACCCCATTAAGCATAACTGCCCCCAAATTAACCCTAAACACCTCATTAAGCATAAATGCCCCTAAATTAACACTAAAAACCCCATTAAGCATAACTGCCCCCAAATTAACCCTAAACACCTCATTAAGCATAACTGCCCCTAAATTAACACTAAAGACCCCATTAAGCATAACTGCCCCTAAATTATCCTTAAACACCCCATTAAGCATAACTGCCCCTAAATTAACACTAAAGACCCCATTAAGCATAACTGCCCCTAAATTATCCTTAAACACCCCATTAAGCATAACTGCCCCTAAATTAACACTAAAGACCCCATTAAGCATAACTGCCCCTAAATTATCCTTAAACACCCCATTAAGCATAACTGCCCCCAAATTAACACTAAAGACCCCATCAACCATACCAATTTATTAGGTAATTTATCTGGAGTACATGCAATTAATTTAGGGGCAGTTATGGTTAATGGAGTATTTAGGGTTAATTTCAGGGGCCGTTGTGGTTAATGGGGTCTTTAGGGTTAATTTCAGGGGCCGTTATGGTTAATGGGATCTTTACGGTTAATTTCAGGGGCAGTTATGGTTGATGGGGTATAAGGGTTAATTTTATGCTGATGATTGAGGGTTAATTTAATTAATTTAATAAAGTTAACTGTAGGTGCAGTTATAGGTAAAGGGGGGCAAACTCAGGGGAATCTAAATCCTGGGGGCAGTGTGAACATTATTAATGTATTTATTTATAAAAGTATGGTATCAGTGATTTTCTCTGAATGATTCGAATCTCTGTAAGATTCGGATCCTTGTAAGATCCGGATCCCTGTAAGATTCGAATCATTCGACTCTTCGGTTCATTCGACTCTTCGGTTCATTCGACTCTTCGGTTCATTCGACTCTTCGGATCATTCGACTCTTTGAACGAATCTCTGACTCTATGAGTCATCGTTCCTGTGAGAATTAATGAGCTGTAACCTGACCCCAGAGTGCTCTGCAGATGACTCACAGCTCTAGGATCAGGTTACAGCTGCATGATGATTCACAGACTGAACCGCTACAAACGAATCGTTCAGTCTAGTGAACCGACTCATCCGGATCACTAAAAAGAACCGGATCAAATGAACGATTCGTTCATGATCCGGACATCACTACAGTTAACCAGGATGTAGTTAAGGGGATGAGACACATGTGCACTGAGTAGAAGTTGGAGTAAGAAGATCTGTTAATAAAATCATTAAACACTGCAGCTGGAGTCTGACAGCCCTGTTAATGCACAGTAACATTGAAACAGTTACTGCATGTTAATTTCTGGTTTATGGTTTTTAGAAAAGATGCCGCAATGTTCATATAATCATTCAGAGAGCAAATGTGTTGCTGCCAGCATCATACACAGAAAGACCACAAGTTTACTTTCCCAGGGGTTATTCTTTTATTCATACGTGATCCTGCACATGCATGTGTATGCAGTATCCCCAGGGCATGGCTTCACTATTGGGCCCCTCAGGGGCCCATCCAGTTCATCTAGCTGACATGGGTAGAATTTGCAGGGCCTGTGGTGAAAAAGGGAGACAAATTATTAGCCAATGGAACAGATGTAAAACAAAAACACAAAAAAAACAAGAGTTATTTTGATATTGGACAGACAACTAAAAATCTACAACTTCATGACTGGCAGAGTGGGATAGGAAGGATAAAAAGCAATAAAATGAAATTTAATAAAGTATTATTCATGGAAAGTTAGTCTTAAAATATTTGAAGGTAAAGCACACATGACGCTTCGCTTTGCTTTGCTTTAAAAGAAGTGGTGAGTAATCCCTCAGGGGAAGGTCTGTCTGAGAAACCTGCCCCTTGTAAACTACATCCCCCATAATGCATTGCGCGGGTTTCCCACAGACTGGGCGTTTCCCTTCAGGAGTGTTCAGGGATTGGCTGCTACTGTAGGGTGTCAGGCATGTGTTGTGCTGTTACCTCAGCGCAATGTTCTGGAGGAATAAAGTCCGGTAATAATAATAATGATAATAATAATAATAATTATCTATACATGTCTTCTCTGTGTTTCCTAAACAAAATGCAGAGGTGGTCCCAGAAGTCCCAAAGTTTGTATATTATTAGCCAGTTCCATACATTGGTGACCCTGTTACATACTGTATACATTTACATGGATCTTTAATGCACTGAAATTGATTGGATTGTGTGCAACCATTTATTAGCTGACAGCTATGTTACATGTTATAATGCATCCATATATGAGCTGTTGTATGTTATAATGCATCCATGTATTAGCTCTATTACATGTTATAATGCATCCATGTATTAGCTGTTACATGTTATAATGCATCCATGTATTAGCTCTATTGCATGTTATAATGCATCCATGTATTAGCTCTATTACATGTTATAATGCATCCATGTATTAGCTGTTACATGTTATAATGCATCCGTGTATTAGCTCTGTTACATGTTATAATGCATCCATATATTAGCTCTGTTACATGTTATAATGCATCCATGTATTAGCTGTTACATGTTATAATGCATCCATGTATTAGCTCTGTTACATGTTATAATGCATCCATATATTAGCTCTGTTACATGTTATAATGCATCCATGTATTAGCTGTTACATGTTATAATGCATCCATGTATTAGCTCTGTTACATGTTATAATGCATCCATGTGTTAGCTCTGTTACATGTTATAATGCATCCAGTAATTAAATGTTGTGTGAGTATTGCAGGGTACAGGAGGATATACATATTTTTTATTGATATTGTTACAGAAGCTCTTGGTTCCGGGGGTCACGCATGCAGACTGTCCGAGGTCCTGTGTTTTGCTATGATGTGGGTTAATCTGTGTGTCATGCTATCAGAGTTTCCGTTGGCATATATTTACTTGATTTAATGCATGTATTCCTATGTAGCGTGTCCTTATATGTACAGGTCAGGGCTGATGGATGGAGGATGCAGAAACGTTCACTTGTCCTGTGCACTCGGCTTCTTCCAATGTCTGTCAGTTTATGTTTCACTTTCCAAAAGTTATATCCGTGTATTTTTGGGGCATAATAGGTTATCAGTTGGTCCCGTGTTTTATTCACTAATGATACATATAATGTGGGTGTAAATCTAATCTGCAGAAGTTTAGAATAATGAATAGTGATTGCACCGCGTGACAAACTGTGCCTGAAATGCTGACAGCCCGTGTTTTTTGAGGATGTGAATATGACTGCAGGTGAAGGATGATTGAGAAAGTGTGAATTTGGTAACACAGTAACATGTTTAGCCCTGGATACTTCCTGGATACGCCTTTGGAACATGTGAAGGCAGCATGCACCCCGACAAAGGTCGCAGGCACTCCCCGGGTTGTGATGCATGTCCCGTGTGCTGCAAGTTTGTGGGAATCTTTGTGGGAGAGTTTAGTGACAGCTAGTCCTTTCAGAGAAATCTGTCCAAGAGTCAAAAAAAAAGCACTTACTTGAGTTAGATACAATTGGCCGCTGCTACTCTTATTGATTTTAAATGGGAGCTTAGATTGGGAGTCCTACTGAGCATGTGCAGGAAGTGTACACGTGAATGCTTCCTGCTTGCAGTAGAGGCAACTAGGGGCGGAGTTAAGTGAGACATCAATCTCATTGTGTAATTTTACGTGAAAATAGAGCTGTAGTGTAGCTTTAAAAGGTTTTCACATGAACTGTTCCCGTGTCTTTATGGGACTCAGTGAGACCGCGTTCCTCGTTTACAGTAATGTGTGTTTTTTCCTCCAGCCCTGGGAATAACACAGCCCTCTTCTGTTTGGCGGATTCAGACTTGTGCCAGTTGAAACATCTGCTGTAATGTATGAGCCGTGCGTGTATGATTTTTCTTTCCGCTAACACTGGTTAGATTTAATGGTGCCAGGTCAAGCCAACTCAGTAGCATCTGCTGTGTCTCTGGTGTCAGACTTAAGAACCCAACAAACAGCTTTTGCTTCAAGGCCTTTAGCCGTGACACTATCACTAAAGGTGCTGTTCCACTTGTTATACACCATTATACTGTGTGATATTAAGCACAGTTTGCTTCAAACTAGTAATGCTTGGCTACAGGGAGTGCTGAGGCGGGTGCCACGGGTGCACAGCATCCAGGCACCTATCTTATGGGACACCATAGTGGTCTCCATGAGGTAAGAGGGAGGTGGAGTAGTGTATGTGTTTATGTATAGTGTTACAGTCAGTGTGTGTTTACTGTAGTGTTAGAGTCAGTGTGTGTGTATAGTGCCAGCGTCAGTGTGTATGTATAGTGCCAGAGTCAATGTGTGTGTGTGTGTGCATGTATAGTGCTAGGGTCAGTGTGTGTGTATGTATAGTGCCAGCATCAGTGTGTGTGTGTATGTCTAGTGCCAGCATCTGTGTGTGTTAGTATGTGTTGTTGGATAGTGTGTGTGGAGTATTAGCGTGTATGAGCGCATGATGTCGTGTGTGTGTGTTGCTATTTGGCATAAGTGTCTGTGTATGTCAGCATAAAATGTGTGTATTTTTGTGTAGGGTGTTAGCATGCATGTGCATGAATGTATGGTGTTAGTGTGTAGGACTGTGCGAGCATGTGATTTTAGCATGCATGTGTTTGTTACTGTATGATGCTAGAGTGTATAAGCATATGTTAGTTTCAATGTATTTAGCAATTGAATATATCAATTAGTATCTTGATTATTAATGGGTTTTCACTAATAATTAGGTTTTCACTAATTTATCAATTCTTTATTACGGGGGTAATCATTAATATATATTTGCCAAATATTTTATGTATTGATCAATACTTTTTCTATTATTTGTCACATGTATGTTGTGAGATTACAATTATATAAAATGTTATATTAAGGGGACTTACCATGGTGTGGAGCATCACCTTAGAACTGAGATATGACTGAAACTTTAAATATGTCAAAATAAAAACATGATCGGGAAAAAAAACTCCCCCATTTTTTAGATGGCTACTAGGATCCAAACCAAATTTGTCTACCCCCCACGTTTAACCTAAACTGAGAAAAAAAACACCAGGCTTCCCTAAATGAAGTGTAAGCTGTTTATACGGTGCATCAAATCCAGAATATCTATCCTTCTGGATAATTCATAGTTTTAAGGACCTTTATGGTCACCATCATTAGTGAGTCACTCTAAACGAACAGTTTGCAGGAGTTCAGCTCCTTGACTTTTCTACACATTATGAATGTCCGGCCGCAATAAGCTTCAGCTGGAAGAAACCTGCCGTTGCTGGTCCTTCATAATGAATACTGAAGGAATAGGATTGAAACCACAGCTCTCCCTTTAGTGAATAAACCCATTTGTGTTGAGCTTGCGTCGCTGGTCAAGCACCTCCGTAGCAAACCTTGATCGCACAAGGAGAACGCAAGCACAGCCTGCTCTGATTCTGTCCGCTAGCTGTTTCCAGACCTTGACTAGCACGGATCCAGCAGATCCTGGAAATAGATTGGAGTCTGTGGTCTGGCTCCCAGTTTGATAAAAGGTATTTGGCTTCTGGCTGCGTCCCACAGCACAGACGGAAAGTGAGAGGGAACAAAAACCAGGGAAAGTAAAGTGACCAAATACAAAATAAAATTACAAAACACAGGAACGCGGAAGAAAAGAAATTCCAAATGTTAAATACCCGCCCAGCAAGATTATTTTGCAAACATCTTGCAAGCAGCCTACAAACTCAGACCACAGTTGGTTTAAAAACTGAATTTATTTCATTCATAAGTGCTGCCCTGCAGCATATGGGATGTACAGACTCATGGAATGGAACCGATTAGTCGGTTATACATCCCCCATACTTTAGGGTGGCTCTTTATCTGGGTTGGTCAGCAATATGTAAAAATCATATGTGGTCACCATAATCCAGAGAGGTCAGGGTGAGTTTGCCTCAGTGAGGCTGATTTAGCATTAATGGTCCAACATTTTGGGTATATTTTGTGAATTCTCCCTAATTATTATTAATAAGCTAATAAATTAATATATTCAATTATTAATGTATGGGTAGCCACTTTAACCGCAGCTGTTGAACATATGTACAATACATGATAAAAACATAGATAGACTAATGACTAGGAAATGATATGCTTTTTCTGAATCATTGGTCAGGCTAAAGATAACTTGTCGTCTCAGAAAGTCTTGGGATCCCCGCATTCGAAAGCCAGGTAGCGCTTACAGGGATATCATTTGGAAACGTTACGCAATGGATGTCAGGTGACAGAAATAGTAGAACTTTGCTCGCCTCCCCCACATCTCAAGGAGGACACAAATAAACCAAGGAGGGCTCTGAAGGATTTCCATAAGGCAGTGTACAGCTAGAGACCCACACACACACACACACACCACACACACACACACACACATAGTCCAGTAATGATCCCCGTGGAAACATTGAATATATTCTGAATTAAAGGGAAACTCCGGACAGCTTTTGCTATAACTGAATGTGCTTATTAAAGTTATCTATAGCATTGGATCCAGGTTTTGTCGTTAGGTTGTATTAATTATATGTGGCTTGGAAAGTTAGACCTGTGTCTCGGATTGAATGGGTCAGCCTTATCTGATCAGTTTCTCATCCTGACGTTCTCACCCATTTCCTCCAAATAACCTTAAAAGGCTGTTTTCTATATTATGAATTATATGGCATATGAGGGGGCTTCGCTTTGGTCCCGGTGGAGGGCCCAGGGGGTTCATACAGCGCTGGCTCAAAGTAACTGCTAAAGAGACGGGTGTAATACAGAATGTGACAGCAGGGGGTGCAAAGCTTCTTCTCCAGGCCAGGCTAGATGAGTTTGGTAGAGTACAAGTCGCTAATGTTTCCTGTCCAGTCCTCTGTCTGGAATTTTAACCACATTTGAAAAATAGTTTATTTTTATTTTAAAAAACCTCAGACAATAATAGCAGCCATTTACTCTATTGGCGCTCGTATAAAACTCATTTGCTGGAACATTTTGGTATTTCTAAATTAAGCCTTGGGTAGCTAAGCAGTCACAGCACCTTGAGTGCTGATCATAGTGGTTGCAGTTTCTGCTCAGTGATCGTGCTTGTTCAGTGACTGATGAATGATAAATTGGGATACTGGATGAGACATTTCACTTATGTGATACAACTTCTTGGATCTGACTTCTTGACCCTAGCCTTAAATCCAGTGAATGAATATTCAAGTTTTGTAAGTACTTAAACCTGCCAAAATTTTTGAAAAAAGAATGCATTGCCTACCTTGAGGAGAAGCACTTAATGTATCCTCCATGGTCGGACACTTTGCGCCAATCAGTGACAGAAATGTACCCCCCCTGAAATCAATGGGATTGACATCGTGCCAACTATGGAGATGCTTGGTGGGGACTATATCATATCACTGGAGATGTGTAAGGCAAATAGCAGAATCCCCTTGTGCTTTTAAAAGGGAACACCACAAAAATTTTAAGGGGCCACTCAACTATAATATGCTGAATGGGACATACCAAGACATTTTGGACAATGCTATGCTTTTAACTTTGAGGGAACAGTTTGGGGAAGACATTTTCCTATTCCAGTATGACTGTGCCCCAAAGCAAGGCCCATAAAGACATGGTTGGATGGGTTTGGTGTGAAAGAAGTTGACCGGCCGCACAAAGTCCTAACCTCAACCCCATCGAAAACCTTTGGGATGAAATGGAACAGAGATTGCGAACCGGGCCTTCTCATCCAACTTCAGTGTCTGACCTCTGAATGGGCAAAAAATCCAGCAGAAACCTCCAAAATCTTGTGGAAAGCCTTCCCAGGAGAGTGAAAGCTGTTATAGCTGCAAAGAGAGTACCAAGTACATATTAATGTATATGTATTTAGAATGCAATGTTATAAAAGTCAGTATTGGTGCAATGGTCAGGTGTCCCAATGTGCTTGGACCAGGTTTAACAAGGTCTTGCAGCAGACCAAGAAGGTCATTGGGAGGGTTTTTTGGCAGCACCCTTATATCCATACCCAACTGTAACTAGATGCTACCAGCTGACAATTAATTGTTCTATAACTGAAAATAATTGTTTTTTCATTCATTTGAAATGACCAAAATGTTATTTCTCTTTCCTTTTCATTGGCAGAGTATTGTTGCATTGTAATGATTATTAACTGGGTGGCTGTATTGTGTGTCTTGTCACTCCTGCAGGTCCGGAATTGTTTTGTCAGCCAATGTGATTTTTTTGTAGCTCATCAAATATCTTCTTTCCCTTTAATTTTAGTGAACAGAGTATCTGCCAAGCGCGAGCCTCAGTCATGATATATGATGACACAAGCAAGAAATGGGTTCCCATCAAACCGGGACAGCAGGGGTTCAGCAGAATCAACATTTATCATAACACTGCCAGTAATACGTTTAGAGTAGTCGGAGTAAAACTTCAAGATCAGCAAGTAAGTCATTTTCCTGTCTTTTTCATTTTTTTATACTGTTTCAATAAGGGGCTAGAATCCCCATAATCTAATGAAGCGGTGACTTTTTTAGGGGCAACTCACAGTAGAAATGAACATAGACACAGGGAAGGACCCCCAACAAAGCAAACACTAAGCAGAGGGCTCAGAATGTTTGCATTTTGTTATTTTTCACTCATGTTCTCTCTTAATGTCTCCCAACCGTCTCCCGCTACTCTGCTCCTTCTTTTGCCTCTTCTTCTGTCTTCTTTCTTCCTCCTCTTCTTCTCTGTATTGGCTCCGTTATCGAGGTCCTGGATAAAGGGTGGAGCCTCTGTGCACATTCTCTCTCCCGATTGGAGGTACGGGAAGATAGGCTGTCCCTGTGGAGTGTGCGTTGACTCCGCCCTTTCGTGGAAGTACTCCAAGATGCCAGAATTTTGCAGACAGATTCACGGAGAAAAGGAAGCATTTTTGTGCCCTTATTTCTCAGCCTCTGCCCCGTTCCTCCAATGGGGTGAGAGCGTGTGCCCAAAGGCTCCGGCCTTTTGCGGAAGTAGCTTGATAACAGAGCTGATACCTAAGAGAAGACAGAAGAACAAGAAGAGGCAAGAGAAGAAGCAGAGCTGCGGAAAATGAGACAGGAACACGAAAAAGAAGGTAGGGAGACATTGAGAGAGAACGTGAGAGAATGAGAATGTGGGTGAACATGAGTAACAACAAATTTCATTTCTGAATGGAAAAAGCTTTTTTGAATTTCATCCGAAATGAAAGGGCAAAAAAACCCCTAAAAATTCTAGTCAGTTGACTCCTCATGCACCACCAAAATTATACTGTTTCATACTGTTCTAATGTTCCTCTAGAGTTTAAATGTGTAAGATCATCTTTTTTAGGATGATAAAGACCCTGTTTGGAATGTGTGACTATCGGAGTGGGTTACTGCTCTGTTCTTGAACATGACAGTGGTTTTCAAGCCTGTCAAGGGGGACTGAGTCCGAAATAACAACTGGGGACGTGTTTCCAGAGTTCTAACTCGGTTGACCTTAGTGACTCACCTGTTTGATTCTTTATGAAAGGATCAACACAGAGCTGCTCAGATTTTAGTGAATTAATCCCAACATCTGCTTAAGGATGCTGTTCCACTTAGACAAAACATTAATCACACCCTTTTGTATGTTAAACATTAAACCTTGTTCGATCTGTCATGGTATTGTGAAGGTTTTATCACACAAAAAAGTTTACGAAAATTACAAAAAAGCTATATTTTACTAGATGAAAAAAATATTTGTTGGAAGGGTTTGGACTTTCAGCAGTAGGTACAACAGCAACTGTTGCTTTCTGTCTATTATCTTCATCATGTGTTTGAGTTTTTAATTCATATCTCCCCACTCAAATCATTTTTCAATTAAACTAATTGACAATTGACAATTCTGTTTTTAAGACATTATTCTGTTGATTCCATTGTATAAGGAATCGACTTATACTCTGAGCCAAGACTTTAGACGTAGAAGGTAATAGTGGGGAAGGCTCTTATGTAGAAGATGTTAAGTCACTACACATTGTAAAGGGTAATAATGGTATAATGACAGTATAGTAATCTCAAAGGTTCATGGCAGCTCGTTAATCTTATTTTTGATCCATGATTGGAGATTCTCTTAAATGTTTGCTCTACAGGTAGTTATAAACTATTCACTCGTGAAAGGTCTGAAGTACAACCAAGCCACACCAACCTTCCACCAATGGAGGGACGCTCGGCAGGTCTACGGTCTGAACTTTGCAAGCAAAGAAGAAGCCACTGCTTTCTCCAACGCCATGCTGTTTGCACTCAATATCATGAATTCCCAAGATGGAGGTAAAACAAGGCTGAATTATTTTTTTCTTATACATTCTGTTGATGATACTTACACTTAAACTGTTACAAAAAAATGCTATTTAATAAAGCCATAATAAAACCTTCAAGAAAATATGTTACACCTCACAGGACATGCACTTGACCTTGCCTATGAGACTTCCTATTTTATAGATACATATAATAAGTTTAAAAAGTGTTAAAATATACATATTTTACTTATTAATAAACTATTAATAAAGCACGTAAACCCCAAAAAGAACAATTAGAAAACTTTTTCTGTTTCTTTGGCAACTACCTGTAAATGTGTTCTTTTGTGTCATGTGCCCATTTAATTTTTCCCAGCAAAAATTATGAAGGAGGCAAATGTTTACATTATTATTTCTTGGAATGATTTGGGCACTGAACAGTATTGGGAATTCTGATCCTAATGCTGGACTTTGTTCCAAATGTGTTAAATTCAGCAGAGTACGTTGAACAGCGCCTCCATATGTGTTTAGAGCTCCCTGTGTTTTATACAGGACCTTTTAACCCCTACCATATTTCATAGTGACAAGTGACATGTGATGCTGGTTATGAGGATGCTGTAGTCTGGCGTAAAAGACTCTGCTCATGTTTCAGCCTGCCTGGTCTGCCTAATGTGATACATATATGGAGTAGTAGGGATGGTGTAAGATTTACTTGTCACCACGTCTCCCATTGGAGGACTTTCGGTCCAAAATATCCCAAGGAGTCTTTGGGTTCTCGAGTTTTTTGGTTTCATTTCCACTGGCGGTTAACTCTGGTAGTTTCTCTGTCCATGGGATTCCCTCGTTTGCACTAAATCCTGACTTGGTTCCTGTGTGCCCCTACACGTTTTGCCCGATGTGTCATTTGCATACATTGTGCTATCTGTCCAGCGCAAGGATCAAACTCAAAAGCTTTAGAACTTGTCACTTTACATGGTGGGACTTGCAAGATAATCGTATTCCTTTGAGATGCCTGTCCATCAGGCACGGCAGGGCAATCTTAAAAGAGTCAGCTGGGCAACTATCAACCTGACTTGTAAGTATACCTTCAATTTAACACCTTCATTTCTGGACAATCTACAGTCATCTAACATGGTCTTGCATCATAAATAATCCCTCAACCAAATAAAATGTATCATTGGACAGTAATGTTAACCTCTTCGGATGCAAAGTCGCTCACATTTGTTAATCTAATAGGATGATTATGAAAAAATATTTTTCATATTATCTTAGCCTTATTATCCTTCTTTTGCTGCATTATTGATATGTTAATTTGTATTTATTGATTTATCTGCAGAGCTCTTATATAAATAAAGAGCCGTAATCAAATATAAAAAAAATATTTATTTTAGTTTCTGATTCAGGTTCTGATTTTTAGAAGAAAATTATCTTTTATATAAAAAACATTGTTATAGGTTTTTTTTTATAGAATCTTATCTCTTTTAGAAATAACTGCAATCATATTTTTTGTAAATTCATCCAAAATATTGGAAAAATAAAATAGAAATGGGACTTTTTAAAATTTGACTATGGCTCCTTATTTCTGTAAAGTTCTTGTTCAAGAGTAAAGGACTAAAAAATGGAAAAAAAATAAAATAACAAGTCATCAGACGCCGTTAGTAAAAAAAATTTTCTATAAATAACTGCAATTTAGACATGAATTCAAATGTTTGAATTTCTGAATGGAAAGGGCAGCTGTAGTTCATTGTCAATGTTTTTGTCTTGGAGATTTTTCATTTAAATTTTTACATCAGGGAAGCTGATATCTATGTGCTCAACTAGCCTTATCTAAATAATTTCCTGTCTTGAAATCATATCCCTGCCCCCAGACACATACACATCCTCCACTATACAAAGACTTTCTGAACCAATCAACAACAGCTTAATGGCAAGTGAGACATGCGTTAGGTGTGTTGTAATGTAAGGAGTTATCATATGTGTGTCTGTTACTGTATGCTGCTAGAGTGTGTAAGTGTATGTTAATGTATGGTGCTGGCATGTATTTGGTGTTAGTGTGTGTCTGCATAGGGTGTTATCACAAGTATGTGTCAGCTTATGATGTTGGAGTGTCAAGGGTGAGCCTAGGGTTAATGGATCCTGGGAGGAGAAAGAATGTGTGTGTAAGTGTACAGTGTTAGAGCGCATAGAGGGTCAGAGTGAATGTGCATGTTAGTATGTATCCATGTTAGGATTGCTGCTCCCATGGTATACACATATGGTACATTCTTCTGCGGGCTCCTCGTCTTGAGAGTACTGTGACCTCATCATGATAGCCCATTTAATATGGATGTTTTTCTTTTTAAAGAAATTCTGAGCTTTATTTCAGTAGATATTTAAATAGGGTAGCATACTCTCCAACATTTCCTTCCTGGATCCAGGGACAACGGGTGCGGGGCCACACGGTCTGCATGACCCTGCAGCATTGAGCTCTAGGCTACCCAATACAGGGACTATAGTTTGGAGCTCATTTCCAATGTTTAGGCTGTGTATGTCTTAGACAGCTGGAGAGTTTCCATATTGAAGGATTAAGCTATTGTTGGCACCAAAAATTGACCTAAACATCGTGGTAGGCAGGTTGCTAGAAGCTATATACATATTGTACAAGACCCTGAATGTTGTGTTATTATATTTCCATACACTTCTATCCTTGTCACATTAAGATCCATAAATCTTCCCCGTTCTGTCAAAACAACAAATCACAAACTCATCTAAAACCCAGATAAAACCATGGTGATGTATTTTCCCTTTAACTAACCGTTGATCCATTTCAGTAAAGGAATCTTTTGGCTGGCATTTCCCTGCTTCTACTCCTTCCATCCCCGGAGACATGTCATTCAATGATAACGTTATAATCGGCAGAGTCTTGTGACTCGTTTGGCTATGAGTATGCAGATGACACTCACGGAGACTAATTTAGGTCAGGGCCGTTCTGCAGTGATTATTAATACATTGGTTACGTCTGGCAATTAAAAAAAGAGCAGTTACTTGTAATACCAGGTCTGATATAGATTATATATATATATATATATATATATATATATACACACACACACACGTGTGGCCGTTCATTATCCTGGCAGGGCTGTAAATCATCTGATACAAGATAATGGTTGTCTGAAACATCTGTGTATATTAAAGGGCCACTCCACCCATCATAAAGCATATGATAGATGAGTGGTCCCTACAAATGTTTGTGTTATCCCCCCCACCTTAAAAAGTTGCCTCTTTCCCTTCCCTCAAACCCTCCGCCAAACACATCTTCTGCTGCCTGTGCCCTTGTGGTATACCCACTATCAGTCAGTTCCATCGCTGGCTAGGCGAGGGTCTAAGAAGACCCCTGTGTGTGCGCGCAGAAAGTGCTTCCATAGCCAATCAGTGGTGCAGAAATGTGACCATGGAGGGGGGGGGCTTGTGCTGCAGCTGTGGAGCTGTAGCTTCTCTTAAATGTAAGTATTTAAGTGAATGCATAGTAAAGTATTTACAAAGTACTCTAATATGCATACTTTGTTGGCGAGGTTGCGTGGGACATTAGGTTGTCCCTTTAACCAACCACCTGGTGCAGGAATGCTACAACAGAGAGTGCATTAAATGGGGTTATTATTTTTAGGCATGCTTAAATTTGGTAATTGCTGCAAAACGTTCTTTATAATGGTCACAATTTTTCCACATTTTTGAAGAGCTTTATAAAATGCCCTAAAAACATAACATTTGTTTTTATTCTACCAGCCACCTTGGGCTCACACATCAAAAAATGATACGTTTATTTTTTCCCGAGTACGGTTTGGATATCCAGGGTTAGATTTTTTTCTAAAAGCAGTGAATGAGAATGAAGATAATCATCAATATTACATTTTTAAATACTGAGTTTTTTTGGTGGATAACTGAACAAAATTTCTGTTGATGGATGTTCCAAATTGGACTTGGTTACTTTGGAGAAATGAAGCCCACGTGGGGATATGATTACCGTATAGAAATATATTCAAAGACAATCATGAGTGGGGATCTTTTCATTCATAGATTTCTTGTTAGGTGGAGGGAAGGGTTTTGTTTTATCCCCGTGAGTGACAGTTAAGATAGAAAATGCTGACCAGTAAAGTGGTTTTGACTGATTTAATTAATTCTTAAAAAAAAGTAATTTCAGAGTAAATTCTGATTGCCTTTAGAGTAATTTATCTGACATTATTCCCAATCAACAGTACCTGGGAGCTCTCTGGGTTTGCCCCAGAGTCTCCGGTTAAGCCTTACTTACCCGGGTCTCCGAGTTTCTTCTGTATCCTGATAGGTTGCGGACACATACTCTCCCCGCCCTCTAAAGGCTGTCTGGGGTTAGCCCCACCCACCCACAGCTAACCCTATCCATTCACAAAGCCGCTCCCTCAATAAAAGGAGAGCTGTAGGAAGTTCCTATATATCATCAATAGATATACACACCTGGGGTGAGCGTTAAGCATGGACTTGGTTATTTCGCCCATAGAATTATGATTGGTTCGTAAGTATTTGTCGTCGGCCCGTCTGTAATATATGGGCTGGGTGTCCAGTCTTATATGAGGCTTTACTACTCCCATCTTTCTATTGTGGCTGAACCTTATTGATATGTTTGCGGCTATATCTGAGCTGTACACATGAGTTATGGCGGATGTTGGCAGGAGACCATTTCTTACATTCAGAAGGGAGGGGAGAACATCTAGTCTGACATCTCCTTTTTGCCACAAGTGACGAGAGGTCTGGATAAAAATCATTCCTCGGTCACACAGCATGAATATGATATCTCTACTGTTATTTTATCCTGTCTATCTTGCTGTCACAAACCTATGAACCATGCCTTACAGTTATTCACAGAAATGCTTATTAATTAAAGGGATTCTGACTTTTCGCCCCAAAGACCCCTTAGTCTTTCCTTAATCATTTCTATACTACAAATCATTCTCCATTTACAGATTAAAACTGTGTATTCAGTAGGAAACCCACCTTATGTGTGTATGTAGTCTTTTTAACTTCCTGTCCTCAGAATCTGCATAGTTATTCCTCCCCTTGCATTTTTCCTCCCAGAATAACAGGTGCCACATAGTGTGTGCATATAAAGAGTTAAAAATGCAACATTTTTCAGAGAACGATGGACCAAACATATTTAAATGGAGAGGGACATTTGAAAGAAATCCATTCAAAGAGAGTCTTCTTGTAACGGGGAGCCGGGTTCCAACAATGGAGGGTTTCCCTGGGGAAGTATCGGAGGCATGAATGGGAAGAGTTTAGTGTTGCCTTCTTAGCCTTTGAAACAAATGCATCATTCATAATTGTCAGATGAGAAAGAGTAGAGGTGGAAATAGGATATTTGCCGGAGCCAAATTTCTGGTGTAGTCCAGAGACATTTCCTCCCAGCAGAAGTGGTAGAAGCTAACACAGTGAAGGACATTAAACATGCAAGGGATAGGCATATGGCTACTGAATCTAACACAAGACCAAGGACTGGCTAAGGTCAGAGCCTCCACATCAGGAGCTACGGGCTGACGAGACTGGCGGAATGGGTCTTATCTGCCATGAAATTCTATGTTTCTATGTTAAATCTGGTGGTTGGCGCATGCTGGCGAGGAGGGAGGTGTTCTACACTATTTAGTACAGGACAACTTTAATGAAAGCCTTTAGGAAATACCCTTTTTTCAGCTCCCACACGCCTCGTATAGCATGCCGGGAGCATCCTTATTCCATAAAATATTGGTCGAGGATGCTCGTCCCCATCTGTATGTGACGGTGCCTCACATACAGATGGGGCCGCGCATCTTCAGTCGGGGATTCGAGACTATATATGTTTAACGCAATATAGATGCTCCCGGCATCTGACCTGAAAAAAGGTATTCCCTATATGCTTTTTTATTGAAGTTTTACTGCAATTATGTTGTTATTGGTGTTTAAGGAATTTAAAGAATTTTTTCTCACTACAATTGTCCTTTTAATGGTGAAACACAATTATTCCAATAGCACCATAGAAGTGACAATCTACTCTTTTTTTGTTTTGTTTTGTTTGGGGGGGTTTGTGCTTGAAAGGAAAGATACACGAGATTCTATCAATGTAGATAAGACTTTCCCAACAGGTGCTACAATAAAGGTCCATGTCTTCTCATGAAAGGTCACACTCCTTTGATCCCAGCCTCGTGCCTCTTACAGAAGCCTATGACCCCAGACCCTGCCAGGGTGGGCTGACCTTTCGCAGAGTAAATTTGGCATAGCAACATAACTCCCCGTGAGACGGATGAAAGTTACAGATGAAAAACATGAAATCAGTTACATGCGTTGCGCTGCCAAGCTTGGCCACGTATAAATTCCATGTTTCTCTGCCGGCACATGAAAGTACCACCTGGCAGTGCAGAGAGGACTGGCTATGGACGATAAGCCGCTTCTCTCATTCATCGCCACTTCCAGACAACTTTAGACCTCTTAGGTATCCAGTGCCTCTTAAGTTGGCAAGTCCAGCAGTTCATAAGCCAATATGTGGAAATAATTTTATAAATTAATAGATACGGTACATAAGCAGTAGCTAATAAGGGTAATTGTCTTCATTCTGCCAAAGTATTTAATTTCTTTCTTTCCTCATTATTTTCTTTCCTCATTATTTTCTTTCCTTGTTTCCTCATTTCTTTCTATTTTTTCATTCTAGGAATGTGGAGTGAGTCTTTAGTTGACCACCTTTTATTGGGCCACCATAGAGAAAGTTTTAGGACCTCTGAAGTCTTTTCTTCAGGTAGAAGAAGACATGTAAGGTCTTGAATGTAACGGTACATATTTTTCTGTGTTGGCCCAATAAAATGTATCAACTTCCACTAAAGACTCAAATTTCTTTTGGGCTAATATGGCTATGCCCATTTTTCTTATCAATCTGGGGGTTCCCCATACAACATTTTATTTTTAGGGGCACTAGTCTTACGTGACTTTGGAAATATGTGTTGGTTCTATAAATCACCTTTCTGTTTAATGTCCGTAGCCGTAGTATGAAAATCTACCGTACTGCTTACTCGTAATGAACAGAGTCATACAGTGATGTGCATCCTGGTAGAGAACTGGTGTCAGATTAAAACATATATACAATAATATAAATATATATTATTGTGTGTGTGTGTGTATATATATATATATATATATATATATATATATATATATATATAAACTGGAAATAGTGAGTAAACAGAAACACTTAATACTTTTAAACTTAGAAGATCTGCTAGCAGAGGCACTGCCAGAATTCGAAATGAACCCCCGGAGATAAGGGACAAAGCGATTATGTGAATAAGAATGGAGAGAAGACAGATGGGGAATTTACGCAATTAATATTTAATTATTAAAAAATCCTCTGTGTTTCAGATGCTATTTGTGCATGTTTTTTTTGGGGTTTTTTTACTAGTTAAGCTTTCCCAAACTGGTTGTTACAAAGGATACGATCATATTTATTAAATAAAAATGGAAAGTGTGATGTTGAGTACAAGGTGGACGTACACAATAGGCGGCGTGGCGTTAGCACCATCAGGACCGTTTCTGTATTAGTCTGTCCTCGGGTTGGCTGCCGGGCTCCTGATGAAATATTTAGAGCAGGAGGCGCAGTCCCGCTGCAGGATTGATTACTCTCGGTGTAACTTGGCACCCTCTGGGAGGGCAGGTAAGGAATGAATAGGGAGCTTTAAGAATAGTTCAGTGAAAGGCCTGTTATATACTATGGTCAGCAGAGAGTGGGTCTTTCATTGCTTTTGCTTGTGCCACTGTGATTGTCTCATCCTGTGCAGAATGTCTTGTAGGTGATTGACTTTTTTTTCTTCTTTATTTTGCCTTAAAACTATTCTTTATTCTGTCTATTTGCTAGTACATATTTTAGGGTTGGGGTCTTTAATCTTAAGGGGATTCCTTAAAAAAAATGACTGGTGCAAAATAATTGCAAAACCCAATATATCACAATATTATAGTTAATGTTTTTTGTAAATCGGAGTAGATACTTAATTCTGAATTTCTGACTGTTCCATTGTTGAATAGTAAGAATGCATATGTCTGTTCTGTACAGACCTTACACCATTCTATGCCATTTTTGAATATGTTTTTAGAATATTATGTATGTGTGTTGTGCATTTAACCCACTCTGTCTTGGAGGAATAATCAGCAGGATTAGCTAAGCGTTGCAGTTTTAAGCGTTTGCGTTCTTCCAAGGCAGAAATAGCACAAAATGTGTATGTTTATAGAAATGGGTTTATTGATCAGCCTTGTCAAGGTTTATATACGCAGGTGTTTGTCTACATTATATAATGCGGGGGAATGTGTGTCTTTAATTTCCGTTAGCAGTTTTAGACTTTTGACATTTTAGGTTTTTTATGGTCTGATAACAATGTTGAATACCAATTAGCAATTAGCTTCTGTTTGCTGAAAAGCTGTGAATTGGGGAAATTTGAATATAAATGCACAATTTTACTCGTATGATCATTGTAATTCTGTTTGCTACATTTTCATTATCACTTATAGACTCTATCGCTTTGTAATAACACTTTTGAGTCTAAGTTAGTCATTTTCAATTCACTTCCTTGAGCTCAGAGGTATACACACTGGGAGCTTAATAAATAAGCTGGCACGCTTGAAACATTAACTCTTTCATAGCCCATCGTGAAGAGTCTGTGACTCTCCAATGGTGTTAACCAAATGGCTCTAATAGTGGCCTTCATGGAAACATTGACTTGTCGTTATTTAAGGATCCACTTAATTGAGTCTCGTGAATTCAAGCAGGGATAGCAACCATAACATATCAATGCCAAAAGCACCAATCGGGAGTCAGTATACTTTGAAGACTTACCTAAACTGTAAGATAAGAATACAGAGCTGTTATTAATACAGTGTGTATCATCAAACCATGGCACAAAAGGGTTGTTTTTTACAGTTAATTGGGAAATTGCCAATAGGCCAAATACTTCTGCAGCGCTAAAAAAACCCACTTGTAACGCTTAAGAAACCACAGGGTGTCACACTCAAATGGCTCACCATGATAACCCTGGCTGGCTGAATCTTCCTACCTTCTTCCCCGACCACTTCTGCTTTACTTCTCCTTTGCCGCAGCTCCTCTTCTTCTGTCTTCTTTTTGCATCTGGTTCTCCCCATGTCTTCTTTCTTCTTCTGCTTCTGTATGAACCAGGCCTCTAGGAGCACTACACCCAAAATGGCGGAGCCACAGGGAGAGGGTTTGGCCTTTTGCAGAAATGCTCCAGGAGGCCTCATTCACAGAGAAGGGGGTGAAGAAAGAAGAACAAGAAGAGGCAAGACAAGAAGCCGAGAAAGGAGACAGAAACACGGAAGTGGTTGGCAGAAAATGTAGGGAGACATTGTGAGAAACTGAGTGAGAGCGTGGGTAAAGGTGTGATAGTGAGAGAGCATGAGTAAGAATGAAAATGCAACACAATGCAAATGAAAATGGTGAGTATGGGAGATGGGAGTTATGCTCTACCACCGTCAATGTCTGGCTCAGTATGAAGTGATACAAGTTATGGTGTACGACCATCATTGGCTGGCTGAGCAAATAGTGATGGGAGGTATACTGTACCACTGTCTGTAACTGTGTCACTATATGATGATAGGAGTCAAGCTGTACCACCATCTCTGTCTGGATCACTATATAGTGATGGGAGTTGTGCTTTACCACTGTCAATGTCTGGCTCAGCAAATAGTGATGGGAGGTATACTGTACCAATGTCTGTGACTGTCTCACTATATAACGATAGGAGTCAATCTATACCACCATCTCTGTCTGGATCACTATATAGTGATGGGAGTTGTGCTCTACCACTGTCAATGTCTGGCTCAGTATATAGTGATTGGATTTATGCTGTACCACCATCTGTGTCTAACTCACTATATAATGATAAGAGTCATACTGTACCACCATCTGTGTCTGGAACATTATATAATGATGGGAGTCATGCTGTACCACTGTCTGTGTCTGGCTCACTGTATAAGAATAGAAGTAATTTTATATATTTTCAATGAAAAATTAGTGCAGCTCTTGCACACGTAGATTTTTGATGAAATCACTCCACATTGTAAAGCACCAACCTCAATGAGCTTCTCCTACGAGAATCTTGGCATTTGCAGGTGAGCTGAACATTTAAAAAAACATGATGTTACTATGCATTATGAAGGGCTAGCCCAGTGGGCTATGATCGCCAATCCCACATTGCCTGTACTTTTAATTTGCGGATGATCTGCAGGAGCCCCGACCGATGCTTTTAGGTCATGGAGGCAAACCTAATTGGATATCTGGTTCTTGGATAATTTTGTGCAAGGCCCCTTTAACTCACTGAGCTATACAAGCCTGCCTTCTAGTAATGAAACAGCTGCTCTCGAGTCGGAGGGTATAAGCAATAAGCAGGATCCTGTGGTTGAGTGTGAAAGTCTCTGGCTGTTGAGAAAATTACTGGCATGATTAGCTATGAGTTGCCACGCTAACTGGGGCAGCTGTTTTAAATTCCGCTGAGCAAGTATAATCAGTGCTTTGGTGCAGGGCACGATAACATGTTTATTTCTCATGTAAATGCATAAGGCTCCCTATCTTTCATCATGGTAACTAAGACTCTAATTTGCTTATCTGCTGATCTAGAGATAGTTTGACATATTAAAATAGCATCCATGAAATGTGTGAGATTGCAAAGGCGGTTTTTAAAAGATTTATTCAAATTGTGTGCAGCATCATTTGATAAAGGAACGGGCAAATTTTATTACTGAGTTTTGGAGGTACAGCGTGCAGCTACAAGAGAGCTACAATTCTGCACACCCAGACCATGTGCTCAACAATGTCTTAAAGGTGATCAAGGATCACCTTCACTTATTTATTAAAGACACATGGTAACAAGAAGCCAATGTTTCGGAGGATAAACAGACCCCTTCTTCAACACAATTGCCCTCTCTATAATTATATATCTATCTATCAGGCCATAGAAAGGGCTTTAAATCCGTGGAATACACTTCTTATCCAGCTGGTAAACACAGGTACTGGGGATGATTTATCTGGGATTATCCTGAATGCAATAGGAATCATGAAAGAAATTGTGCTCCTTCTTCACAAACTTGAAACATTTTGCCTTCATCTGGATAAATGCATTTAGGGATATCTTGGAAAGGTTGAACTTGACAGAATTAAGCTTTTTGGACAGAAATGCTACATGTCCCTTTTAGTGTCCAAGAATAAACACAAGACTGTTATGTTTTTACATTTTACTCGGCTGTTTACCGTTCATTGATTGATATCTTACAGGTCCTGCTACCCAACGCCAAGCCCCAAATATTCAAAATGGGCCCTCACCTGATGAGATGGAAATCCAGCGAAGGTAAGAAAAAATAATCTTCTGACATCTCACCGGGAAGTACCGTGAATGGCCACAGGAAAACCAGACAGACTACGTGGTCCAACAGCTTTGTATCTGCTGTGTTTCCATGTTCTGTAAAATGTTCCCTGATTTTGTATCTTTTCTTTGTGGAACATGCTGGGTGATCATCAATGCAGCCTCAAAAAGGAAGTAAAAGAACTGAGGGACCATTTTGGACCATCCATGGGAAGAGGGGACCTCACGGTGTTCACTAAAAAGCTGATATGTCCCCTTTAAATAGTTTTAATTTACAGCAGGGATGGCCAGCAGGCAACTTTCCAGGTGATGCGGCCGTGTACCCCCTTGATGCTTCGTTAGTCATAGGCACACTCCTTTTCTCTGTACCTTAGCTGAGCCTGTTGAGAGTTGCAGTTCTACCACAGCTAGAGATAACTTCCCGTAGATAGGTGTAGCAGTTGCTGGGTTTTATGTTCTCACACGCCAGATAACTGTTGTTCTGCAAGACCACACAGTTGTGCCTCACTGCAATAATGTATTTCTATGGGACTTTGTGGTATTGTTGCGGTACAGCGCATATATTGGTTGTTCCTGGAGCAATTTTCTCGCTCTTGTAAAATGTGTAGGCTCTCCAGGATTAAATGAACTAATCTGCCATCCCATTGTCCTTGTAGACTGTTTCATAACATGATGTCACTGTGACCGCCAAAATGATTCTATACCAGAAGTAAATGCACTCGTAATAGAGCGCTTTTGTTAATGATTTTGGGTAGAGGCACAGATATTAAAGGTTCAGGCCTCAGTCAGAGCTCCAAGCGAGTCTTACTCTGATTGAGCTGAAGACAAGAGCAGACTGCAGAGGTGTACTGGCAATTAAAACACCCCGGCACTTTAAGGCCAGTGGTCGATTTATGACATACGGCTGCACACCACACTCTTACACCTTTGTTGCGTGCGGCCAGGTATATCAAGTAAAAGAACCTGAGCAGCAATAAAGGTAAGTGAGCAGGGACATCGAGCAGAGACGCGCCAGGTAGTTGTACTGTTTTGCCCAACCCATGCCTGGCAGACTGTAAACCCCCCCCCATCAAGCATACTTGATAGCATAAGCATAAGCATAAGCAGGGCACTCCTTATGGATAGTGCCCTTTAATTGGTGTGGCTGAAGTCTGGATTCAGAGGAAGACAGGCAGTGAATAAATTGGAGGCAAGACGTATTTTGTGATTCATACTGTGTAAATATAGCCGTGACATAAAAACCACAATATATTTAAAACGGTCATTTTCTCGAACTCTTACGTCTAACATATTCATTTAAGAAGGAGTAGGACATCTAGTGGAGGACCTCGCAAACTGTAATGAATGAATGGAGGTTTATGTTTTCTGCCCCAGTTCTGCAATCCAGTGCAATTGTTTAGTATTGAGGAAGGGGGTGTAAGGCAGGCCCCCGACCCCTGCGGTGCTCATAGATTTTAGGGACCTATTGAAGCTGCCATATTATTTAAAAGAATGTTTAATTGAAATCAATTTGTTGATGAAATCCATTAAAGAATAGGATAAAAACCTGCATGAAATCATAACATATATAGAAATCAGTATAGAATAGTAACAAACAATTTGAACTGATTATGTATTTTTATGACATCATACTACATGTGAGTGTTCGTGTCTTGATCTTTCTCTATGACATGATGTTGGCATTGTGAAGTGAAGCACACCTACCGTTCCACAATGTAGCCTGCCTATTGATCTGTCTCTGACATCATCAAACAAAGCAAATATGCAAGACAACATGTTAAGCTTTGTCTATAATATTATGAAAGCACACATTATCACGTGGTAATCAGCTTGCTGATCCATCTCTATGATGCAGGTTTGTTTTGTCAACAAAGCCAACCTGCAAGTCACAAGAGTTCAGCTTTTTCTACCCTGTTATTTTTTAATAGCTGGAACCAGCAGAGAGGGCAGCTAGTATTCTCCTGCAAGGGCGACTATAAAATGAATGGTGACAGGGCAAACGGAGGATGTGTGCTGATAATATCTACTTCAAAGAGACCCTCCAGGATACCATGCAGCCTCCCCAATGAAGAATGCACAATAAAGCACTTTGATACTCATTCTTCAATCTGTGAAAATAATAAAGTCACTTACCTTTAGGAGAAGCTGCAGCAGCCGATCAATGGCAAAAAATAGCTTCTATTGAATTTAATAGGAGCACTTTCTGTGCATGCGCACGGGGTCCCCGTGATCACCCCAGAACTCTTCCTGAGCCAGCGCTTGAGCTGACCGTGGTTGAGTACAGCAAATGGGCACAAGCAGCAGGAGATGTGTCCGGGAAGCTTAGATGCTGGGGTGGAGAAGAAGCAAATGCATATGGGGGGACTCTGCAGAACCCCTTCCTGCGTTTGCAAGGGGGACCACACGAACATTTAAAGCTATCATTGAAGTGCATATGATGGCTTTAGTGTCCACTTAATATTGTCAGTGATGTTGAAGTAGAAAATATGTTCTTAGACCAGTTTGGAGTTGCCACTTCAGCCTGAGAATGTTGTGGCTCAGCTGTCCCGACAGCATTCACAGGATGCCGCTTCGGTTTTACAGCCGCTTTGAAACTGTCAGCCGCATCGGCTGCAATTTCAGCTGAATGTGCCGGCACACCGGGAAATGTCCCGGTTTCCTGGCGGTGAGCCGAGTCAATTGGGGGGGCACACTGGGGGGCACAGCATAATGTAGGGGGGGCCATGGCCCCCTCTGGGCCCCCCCTGCCGACGCCACTGGCGCTAAATACACAAAGTCTGATGGAGCTGGGAAGATGTGAGGTTACAAGAAAAGGGGGCACACAACCTCAATGCTTCTAAGTTGCAGACGGCTGGTCCTAAATAAATTCAGTAATTAATTATTATCAGACATACAAGGAATTATGCCACTGTCTAATTGTTAGATGACATTTGCACATGACTGTGTGAAATACTAAAAGCTGAGCCTCTGACATAATTTAGTTTCCGAGTGCCGTGGATGTACAATAGGCGATTTACACAATATTCTGTGATGTTTTAGGCAAATGATGGAACAACAGCAACAGCAGCAGCAGCAACGTCAAGAGACCCTGGAGAGAAGGACCTCAACCACAGGCAAGTGTGCTTGCTTTCTTCATTGCTTGCTGTCTGTGTGTGCCGTGCAGTGTTACCAATTATTAATAGCAAACACAAGCCGAACCGTCTCCCGGTGCTTTTTAGATGCCGTGCTGTATAAATGGAGGCCGTACGTGTGATCAGTTAGATTTTGTTGATTCATTTATAATTAACCCGCTGTGTGTCGCTGGGAGATGTGCAGCCGTCATCCTGTCTGTCCCCATAATGGCTGGAGTCTTGTGTTTGGAGTCCTGAGTTAATTTCAGGCACATCGCAAGCTTCACTGGTCCTGAAGGATCTTCTCATATGAGCGCAGCTGGATCGGTCAATGATTAATCATATGAGGAGGTCGGATCTGTGGCCAGCCATATTCCTATTTCCATGCTCCCAGGGGAATGTTCCTCGCAGCTTAATGTCTGGTATTAAGTATCAGTACAGATATTGGAAGGATTGTATCTGCTGGCGTCAACCTAGAAAACCACTGTTGTCTTCTGCATTTTTATATGTTATGGACAATAGCGAGAAATTAAGTTATATCATCATCTGATGTGCCTCAGAGGTCTCAAAGGCTACAACGTTTGTTTGGTCTTGTTTTTAAAAATACATATATATATATTTTATTTTTCTAATAGCGCCACTCTTTAAGTTAGTGCAGGACACAAGCATCTGATGCGCTAGCACTGACGGGTCACATGATGTAGCACCTCTTCCCAAGCATTTGTATGGGATATAAAATGTTCTAAATATTAATAAATTGGTCCTCAAACCACACAGCAGTATTTTTCTAGATCAATATACTAGCCACCTGTGCTTCTAGAAGGTTGAAAGCACGTACTGTGTGTATACGTGGTGTGTGTGTTTGTTGCAACCTGTTCTTTCATGGGAGAACGCGGTAGATAACGTTCCATTTGGTTAAAGATTCACCTAAACTAGTAGTGTCCACATTGGTCATTGAGAGTTTAAGTACAGGTAGAGTTTTAGTTGCGTTCTTATTAGCGGCAATTAAACTATTAAGTTTGTGTGTTGAGTGTTACCCTGAAACCCCTCTGCATCTTCATCCCACGAGAACCAGAGTTTGGCATTCATGTAATATTCTTTCTGGGTTTATTCACTACATTTTCAGAGTTGAAACAGAATTAAACTTTCTGGTTTATTATCTTAAGGGAGAGTTGTGGTTTCAACCCCTTCCCTTCAGTATTCATTATAAAGGGTCAACACTTGCGGGTTTCTCCAGCCAGAAGGGCTGAGCTGACCCTATATGATGTATAATTCAATAAGCGAGGAGACATACAAGCTCTCAGTGGTCTGCCCAAGGAGTTGAATTGTTCAGCTCAACCACAGCCCACAAACTCCTGCATCTTAGACTGAGCCGTAGTTCAATTTACGCAGTATATTTATGGCATAAATAAATAAATGAATAAATAATTTGAGGACCTGCCTGGCGGCAGCTTTCTATGTGGACGAGATATTACATTTCTCTCCGAAAGCAGGTTTATTTCATCGGGTTAGCAGGGGTTAAGCTTTATATGCTTATGCTTCAGCTGCCTATGAACGATCCCTGTTTTGCAAACCTTAGCTGATATCACTCGTTATGTTCTGTGATTTTCGTAGTCAGGTTCCTTAAGAGGCGAGCTTTTGTGCATATGAGATATATATATATATATATATATATATATATATATATATATATACACACGATTTGGCTATTAATACGGGAACTAAAACCAACCAATCCCGTTCCCGGGATCAAAAATACCCTTATTACCCAACCCTAAAACATCACTTTTATTAACGTGTTTGTTAAAAGGTATAACCAAAAAAGATGTTTAAAAACACCAGTGTCACCAGTCCTACCGTAAAAAGGTATACATCACTGTAACATGAGGGCATGTGCCCACAGTCATATAACACTAATAGTATCATATAATATATACTGTTGACGGCTGCATTCCTAACAACAAGAATAATAGAATTATTTCCAATGACACGAGCTTAAAATAATAGCCCCCCCCCGACATGTTTCGCTCCTCAGAGCTTCCTCAGAGGTCTGGGCTAATGGCTTCCAAAATGGAGACTGTTTGGCCTTATATCTCCTTTGTTAATGACATCACGGATTAGGGGAGGGAACAATCATATCCAATGGTACCGATATATTAGATGTGTTGCCAAACCCGGCCAATTGCTTTAAAGGTAACTAAGCATGACATCACCCACATAGTCCAATAGAATTCCATACACATGATGGGCAGCGGTTCTCTCCAATTCCCAAAGGTGAACAATTAAAGAAATTGACTGACAGTTATTCTCACCAATCATTGATGTTCCTTGCCACTCAGAACCACTCCTATTACTGGATCTCCTACTTGTTGTAATTCTTATTACTCACATTACACCCGGTTCACCAACGCAAATTGCTGGGCAGCACAGTGGCTCAGTGGCTTATACGGTTGCCCAGCAGCACCAGGGTTCAAATCCCACCAAGGACACCAAAAACCATCAAGGCACCATATCTAAAAACACCAATCCAAATTCACATCATTTTAGCATATTCGCCATACACAATTATACGCATCACAATTGAATAATTCCCTTCCCAAATATCCCTATCACAATATAAGTCTCCATAATATAGTCGTACCTCCCTATAAAGTAAGTAAATCATTATCAAATAATCAATATTACAAATCAAAGAGAATCTACAAATAGGCTGAGAAGGAAAAACCTTCATTTAAGCCTAGAGGACTCAGACTTTTGAGTCTATAGATCCACTTGGCTTCCTCTTTTAATAGTAATCAATCCAGATTCCCTTTTCGTGGACCAAGTTTAAGTTGGGAGATACCCCAAAACCTCAGAGACTCTAGATCTCCACCATGGAAAAAATTAACATGACGGGCCAAAGATGTTTCTTCTTTCCTCCTAATAGTGCCCAAATGTTGCGATATACGTCTACGGAACTCCTGGATGTTTTCCCTATGTACAATTTATACAATTTATCACAGCTACATTTAGCAGCATATACAATTCCCTTACTTTTACAATTTATGAATTGTCTGACTTCATAATTCCTGCCATCCACTGGATTCCGAAATGTTTTTACAGGAGGTAGATATTTGCAAAAACTACAATTCCCACATGAATGTGAGCCAACCAGTTGGGATTTCAGCCACGTTCCTTTCTCTTTTTTATCAGTCATAAAATGACTATGTACAAGCATGTCTTTAAGATTAGGGCCACGTCTGTATGTAATCATTGGTCTATTGCCGATTACATCTTTTAGGTCTGGATCCATGGTCAGTAATCTCCAGTGCCTCTTAAAAATTATTGACACCTCAGTAGAGTAGCAGTCATAACTTCCAATGCACCGTATCACTTGTGGGGAACCATTGTCTTGATTGTTTTTGGTGTCCTTTGAACCCTGGACCCTGGTGCTGCAGGGCAGTGGTGTGAACCACCGAGCCACTGTGCTGCCCAGAAATTTGTATTGGTGAACCGAGTGTAATGTGAGTAATAAGAATTACAACGGGTAGGAGATCCAGTAATAGGAGTGGTTCTGAGCGGCAAGGAACATCAATGATTGGTGAGAATAACTGTCAGTCAATTTCTTTGATTGTTCACCTTTGGGAATTGGAGAGAACCGCTGCCCATCATGTGTATGGAATTTTATTGGACTATGTGGGTGATGTCATGCTTAGTTACCTTTAAAGCAATTGGCTGGGTTTGGCAACACATCTAATATATCGGTAACCATTGGATATGATTGTTCCCTCCCCTAATCCGTGATGTCATTAACAAAGGAGATATAAGGCCAAACAGTCTCCATTTTGGAAGCCATTAGCCCAGACCTCTGATGAAGCTCTGAGGAGGGAAACATGTCAGGGGGCTATTTGTCTGAGTTTTTAATTAGCCCGTGTCACTGGTCATAATTCAGTTATTCTTGTTGTTAGGACTGCAGCCATCAACAGTATATATGATGTGATACTATTAGTGTTATATGACTGTGGGCATACAATATATATATATATATATATATATATATATATATAAACAAACATGTTAATAAAAGTGATGTTTTAGGGTGGGGTAATAATAAGGGTATTTTTGATCCCGGGAACAGGATTGGTTGGTTTTAGTTGTAACTTACCCTTGTCCCCGCTGGGGCATTATTTTGGAGTTGTAATACGGGAACAGCCTAAAACGTTGTACATCGCTGACCTGGCGGTGTTGTGTGATTCTGTTTTCTGATCACAAATGTAAAAATGAATGTTCTTACTGGAAGCTTTTTCATAAATCTCGATGTCTTCTTACAGACCAATATTCCCGATGTGAATTATGTATACCATAGTGTAGATCAATGTCGTTTCAGCAATATCTAATATTTTAGGCAGAAGTGACCCATCACCCAGAATATTTTTATATCAATCATATTTATTCAACCTGTTTCTGGTACTTAGAACTTTCACCATCCCATAAGACTTTCCAGCATGCATTAGACTTTAAAAAGAATGAATAATAAAACACAGAATAAATTGTACATTTTTAAGGTCCTATTCATTATTGAAAACATAAACATTAAACAAATTAGATCCATATCTGGGTGGGATTTTAGCATCTGTATACACATCTAGACACTATATAAACCAAAAGTGTTGGTCCACTAAATTATAATCACAGTCTGTGGGGTGACAGCATTTGTTATCTTAAAATGTTCTTTAATCCGATAAAATAAAACATATAGTGAAAGAATAGTGAACATTTTCACGTTAAAACAAATTCATTTTGATTTATGTATAAAAAGTGACTCTGGTGCAAAGTGTGGAAAGCGATCTCATCACCATAGCAACCAATGGAATGGTTCAGGGAACACGAATATTCTGTTGGTTGGTACGGTAAGAAGACCGCTTTTGAGACTCTTCCGCTTGATCACTTTTAAACATATCCTCCATTGTGGTCCAGTTAGCACTGAAATCGTTTAAAGGCATCACAAACGAGATTAAAGTGAGTCTCCAGCAGTCTTTAATTTAGAATCTGTATGAGACTGCACAAGTAATGAGTTAGTTAGCCCATCGGAAGTGATGATTTTAACACATCTGTGCATCATGGAATTCAATGCATGCTCCATCTCTTAATTTTCTCTTTCCATCTGTCTCTCAGTCCCAGCCTTTTCCTAACAGCTCTGCCTTATTTGCTTCCTTTATAAATGCCCATTTTTGTTCTTTTCATTTTTTTTTCTTCTTTTAGTTTCTGTCCTTCAGATAAACGTGTCTTCTTCCCCTTCCCACTGCCAGTCTCCTCCTCCTGACTACAGTAACTACAGCGCTTCTCCTTCTGCTGGTGCTATCCCACCACCATCTTATGCAAAAGCTATTTCTTCATCATCTTCTGTCTCTGAGCCCAGTAGTAAATCCAATTACAAGTCCTCTCACAGAACCAGCGAATCCCCAGACTTTCGGCACAGCCATTCTGGATTAGAACCTTCAGCATCCGAGGGTTCTGTTTTATCTCCAATATGGCCAAGCAATGGGACAATATCCCGGAGCCTCAAGCAGATATCTCTGTCCCCACCACCTGGTCCTGGTACTCATTCTCCATTAATGCCTCATCAGTCTGTACAACATCCTTCTATGTCATACTCTCCTCACCCAACTTCTCCACTTGTGTCAATGACCTTACCGAGGCAGAAGAGCTTATCACCACAATCATCTATTCCAGTTCACCTTCCTGTGATTACTGACCAGAATGGCAGAGTCAGAGGCTGTACAGATAAATTGGTCCAAAAAACTAATGTACCTCAGATAAGCCCAGATGACCAAGCCAGTGAACTTTTAGCTACGCAGGTCCCTATAAGTATCCCCAAAACCCAAGTTAAGAGTGTTGAACGTTCCTTCCTGTCCTATATAGAGACTGTACCCATTGCCCAGTTACCAGTGATAACTGGCTCTGCTGAATCCCTGACCCAGGCATCTACTCCGCCTGTTCAACCCCCATCTCATGCTTCTCAGCAGCCATGCCAGTTCACATCCAACTTTGTTTCATTACCTCCCCTTTACGCTGCTGTATCTGAGGTGAATTTGTCCAAGAGGACTCCACCTTACATGACATCATCAGCCATTTCCCAGTTGAGTAAGTACTTACTTTTTGGAATGAGTGCATCATTAATAAAAAAAAAAAAAAAGTATGTTTTCATGAGAACAATAAAAAAAATGTGAAACAGGCATGAAAAACAATGTATTGATCATTTTAAACACAAAAAATACAAAATAATATGTATTGATAGTTTTAAACACAAAACAAAGACAATAACAATCATTCCTTGGGTTATTAACTGTTAAAAAGCTATTACTAAAAAAACATCAGGGTTACCCAAGCGTTTTCAACATATTTTTGTTTAATGACATTCTTATCACCTTCGATTTATATACAGAGAGGCTGTAGTCCGAACAGAAACTCAGCATAAAAAAAGAACATAAAAACACTATTGGTTGTGTTAACTTTTTTAAATTGTTAGCTGCTTTTAAGGTCTCTTAAAGTATGGATTTGCACTTAGGGCACCATCTCTTTTAATTAGAACATAGCGTTTTTTTTAAAAAAATCTTTATAACTGGTGCAGAAACCACAAGAAGGGAAGGAGGTTAAGCCTCAAAATTTGCATACACCATAAAGCTGATGGAATTTCAGTTAAAGTGCTTTTGATTGACAGTTCTTTTGCCAATATATGAGTTTCTGTAGATTGGTCTATTTTAGAAAAGTTGAGTCCATTTCTTAATCCTAAATTATTAGACTGGAAATGTATTTGGGACTTTATATAGCTGATCACTTTCTATTACCGGTATAGTTCTATTATAGTGTATCATACTGTGGCATCGATTACAAACACTTAAAATAAAAATGAAATGTAAAATAAACATGAGAGCAGTGGCTTGCATCACAGTTTTGATTATTTAAATGGTTGGTGGCCAAATTTGTTGCAAGGTCTTGATCAAAATGTTCTTTGTGTTCTTCTAGGTCCTATGATTCCACCTGGCCACCCTTCGTCTACTGGTATGGTAGGTCCTGTAGGGGTAGGAATAATACCTGCCCCAGTTAGTGGTCCACCTCCTCCACCACCTCCTGGACCACCACCACCAACAGGAGCCACTCCACCACCTGCCCCGCCTCTGCCAACAGGGGGAAGCCAAGGCATAGTTTATGAAGAGAGTCCAGTGTCCGGCCTCGCTGCCGCTCTGGCTGGTGCCAAACTGAGGAGAGTACAACGAGTAAGTTATCCAGCAAAGCTCGGAAAATATGCTACTCTGGTGTGTGGAGTGTTGCAGAGTGCGCATTCAGTTAACGTGGCATGCAACTGTGTGTGTCCATCTGGTGGCCCAGTACTGGAGGACGGTATCTGCAATACCAAGGGTATTGTAGTCCTCTTTTGGTTACACCTACAACACAATGACAATCTCCAATCCATGCTTGAGTCCCAACGTCAAGAAAGGTAGGGCAGAAGCAGTGGTTTTATTAGCGTAAAATGGAGATCGAAGAAATTGAGGTGAGGATGAGAATGATGTGAGAGGGCTGCATATGCAATGGAACAAAAAGGGAGATTAAAAAAAAAAAAGGAAGGATATGATGCTGGAAAAGGGGGAGTTGGAAATTAAAGACAAGTTAAGGTTAAAAAGGTTGTCAGAAGATAAAGCATTGTGAAATGGAGAAACCAACCTCAGTGAGCTTCTATTGCAAGATGGGCTGGTGTAGCCCTCTATAGTGCATAGTTGAATAGATGAGGCCAATTCAACCCTTACTCAAGAAGCTCACTGGGGTTGGTTGTTCAAAATAAAGGACATTGGTGAGTTAAATAGTTTATCTTACCTGCAAGCATTTCGTTTTAGTTATTATACCACCTAATGTGTACACACAATGTTCGTTCTGAGAATTATATTGTAGATGGCTTTTGCACTTCAAACCTCATTTTAACCAGTGAATTACATTATATCTTTAAAGCCAGAGGATACGTCAAGTTCATGCGGAGCCTCCAAAACTGATGTCAATCGAACAAGTAGTGGTGGAGGTGGAGGGGGTCTAATGGAGGAGATGAATAAACTACTGGCTAAAAGGTTTGTTGTGTTAAACGGCTGAATATTGGGGGGTATCTTTCTGGTAGAGATTTCTAACATTCCATCAAACCTGTGTGGAATTAACGCCTTTTGTTGTGTTCTGTACAAAGTATAGACAGAAGACATCACAAGTAAACAAAGAAACAAACAAACAGTAAACAATAGATACATACATACATACATACATACATACATGCATGCATAAAGATCAGTGAATAGGTCGATAACTGTATTGCACAGATTAAACCATATTGGTAATAATTTATTTTTCCTTACAAAACCTAGAAGAAAAGCAGCCTCGCAGACAGAAAAACCAGGAGACAAAAAGGAAGAGGAATGCCAAAATGTGAGTATATGTTTATACTGTTAAACCTTAGCTTCCGCTAATAAATGAGAAAACGTTTATTCAGCGAGTAATGTTCATAATGTTTTGATTCCTCTGTAGCTGTCATAATTCATCAATTCAGATTCATTTGATGAAATGGAATGGTTAGGCAACACAGCATGGAGGGCAGGATGGAACAATAATGCACGGCATTACTTGAAAGTGTCATCATGGACAACAAGCGAAATGATAACCACTCCCGTTTCTGGGTGTGTCCGGTCTAAGCCCTGCCCCATTTTACCCACGCTCTATACATAACCCACCATGCCATCATTCAAAGAGGGGCCGGTAATACAAGTGGATTTTACGATTATAATTCTACGGTTTATTAGTAAAGGACTTTTAGAATCATCGTTACTTTTAATCTTTATCTTTTTTGGAATATTGTGGAATAATTCATGTTATTGTTTTAGGAGGATGCCAGTCTTTCGTCTTCTCCTAATACACGAGGTCCGACACCACAGAACTCTGCGGGTAATTTTATATTTAAAATTTTGGGGGGGATCTTGTACAATACTGCATGCTGTTATTCTACACCTTCAAGGAGTATTTGATTTAATGATGATTAGATGGTTAGATGCCTATTTGGAAATACTAGCTTGCAATGTAACAACTGACCACATTTCTCTGTGTAACATCCTTTCAAAACTAACAAAAATTCAAATATTAAACAATTTAACCTTGAATGTAGGATTATGCTAATTAAATGTCTAGTTCTTCAAGCATCATATCTACACAAAAGGGGGCTAGTGATGTCAGTGATAAGGAATTGTTAGCAGCAGTAAATATTCAGTTTAGTTTATCTGTAATAAAGTCTACACCTGAGGTAAATTTTCCTTGCTACTGTATCCATTACTTTTATACCTTGTGTGTCCTCCCTCCCATATATGACACTACGTGTCAGGGGGCAGTGGTATCTATACCTAGGGGCATTTTGGATCCAAAACCAAGAACTCTCTGTTATTGGTCCTTGAAAAATATACTCGAGGTCAAGTTATCTACTACACACACACACACACATATATATATATATGTATAGATATATGATACAATGTAAACCTCTGATATGCTTTCAATGTGGCTTTGCAGACTTGGGTAAAAAGCCGTGGGAGAGAAGTAACTCAGTTGAAAAGCCTGTACCTTCATTACTGTCTAGGTAAGAGACATCCACTCCTGAAGTGTTAATGCATGACGTTAATGTGTAGAGTGATAAATTCATGTGCTATCTCATTCCATTGCCATAGAACCCCTCCAGTGCTGAAGAGCCCAGAAGCTAAGAGTCCTATACAATCCCAGCCACCCTCTAGGTACCGGCCCAAACGGCAGCTCTTTGGTTGTTTCAGCTTGTTCTGTGCAAGTTGTTGTCAGTTTTTGTCCCTTGTTGTGTGTGTGTGTAGTCTTTTTACATGTTTAAAGTATGTTTTCTCATTGTGTAAGATGTTCAGTTGCGCATGATAGCCTCGATACATTGCAGCGCTGTCTACAACAGGTTGTGGTCAATTAAATACCCTGAAGACCTATGTCTGTAGAACATGTCTGTAGAACTGCACCTAGTTTAGTAAGGTAGCTTCTTCAAATAGGTGGACCTTGGCTTTAAGTGAATGGAAGGAGCGTTCTTGTGTTCGTCTCCCATGAGAATACTGTAGAGGGAGTCTAGGTTTTAAGAACAAAATTGGCTTATTGGACACATTTTACAGTTATTTAATTTCTATCTGAAGAGGCTCCATCAGATTACCTCCTAGATAATCGTTTGATCTACCTGTTGGCGAGTCCACCTAGTTCCTGCTCTATTACACACACTTTCTATGTTTTTTTGCTAGTCTCGCCACTTATCATAGCTAGCCATGTCCATGCCAGATTGGCTCCTTCCCGTCCAGCTCTCTTATGGAAGGGGATATAAACTCTAGGTATAATTTTTGCCCTTATGCCAAAACTGAATAATCCATTCTGAATGGGGTTCATTTAACATCATTTATAAATGTACATTCGTATCACAGCGAACCCAGGTGTACTAGCTAGGATATGTTGGGAAGAGGTTTACAAATACGTTGCCTTTTGATTGCCCTTTATGGGAATGGAGAAAATATAATTATAAAAATGGGGTACACATACAGTTTTAATACATAAAATGTAAGTTATCAGTAACTTATTCTGTCCTAGACCCACTCTGATCTCCCTAACGCTCTTCCTATCGCTCAAGAATAAGGCTGTTAGGGGGATAAATAAGACAGAAGAAGTTAAAAATGTTTTTTGTTAGTATTTGAGCATATGCCTTCATGGCTTTCCCTGCTTTTTAAATTACACACTTATAGATATTTGTTTCTGAGCTCAATACATACAAAATGCTTCCTCCTAGTTACCGTATTTGCTCGATTATAAAACGACCCTGATTATAAGACGACCCCCCAAAATCTGAATATTAATTTATGAAAAAAAGAAAAAAGCCTGAATATAAGAAGACCCCCAGGCTTGCCACTCTGCCCCAGAAATGCCTTATACCCCATATATGCCACTGTGCCCCATGATATGCCTTTTGACCCCCTATGTGCCACTCTGCCTCCAGAAATGCCTTATACCTCTATATGCCACTCTGGCATTTAGGGGGTTAAAAGGCATATTATGGGGTAGAGTGGCATATAAAGAGGTATAGTGCATTTCAGGAGGCAGAGTGGCGTATAGAGGGTTAAAAGGCATTTCTGGCGACAGAGTGGCATTAATGGGGTTAAAAGGCATTTCACAGAGCACTCTGCCTCCAGAAATGCCTTATGCCCCCCATTTCACACTCCCTCCCCCTCCCTCCTCCAAACTTACCGGAGCCCCTCAGATGCAGGGGACCTGGATCATCCTGTGTTATTCCCCCCCTCCCCCCAACTTACCGGTGCTTCTGAGTCCCCCGGTGCTTAGTCCGGGCAGCGTGTAGATCTCTACGCGATTCGCGTACACAACTTCCGCTCTACGTGAATCGCATAGAGCTATACACGCTGCCCGGACTAAGCACCGGGGACTCAGAAGCACCGGTAAGTTGAGGACGGGGGGCATAGCACAGGAGGATCCAGGTCCCCTGCATCTGAGTCCCCGGTGCTTAGTCCGGGCAGCGTGTAGAGCTCTATGTGAATCGAGTAGAGCTCTACACGCTGCCCGGACTAAGCACCGGGGACTCGGAAGCACCGGTAAATTGGGGGGGGGCATAACACAGGAGGATCCAGGTCCCCTGCATCGCTGCAGGGGATCTGGATCTTAGTCTCATAGTCAGACCTATTTGAGGTCTGATTATAAGATGGCCCCCGATTATAATAATCGAGCAAATACGGTATATCTGATAACTTGAGTGGAAATTTTTATCAAACAATGATTAACACAGGAATCACTAGTGAACTCAGCCATGACTTGGCTTGTCTTGGCTTGGCCATTGAGATTAGCCGGATAAGATGGTAAATCAAGCCCAGCTGCATCAACCAGGAATTAGGAATCGATCAGCCCCGTGTTGTTGGGTGCATCTTGGCCAATATGGACACAGCTGGATCCAATACAAGCGCAATCGGTTTGAGACCTGCTTTCTCCGGTCTGCTTGATATTGAAAACGTTGGTGCTTCTTTAATAGAGTATTTTATTACATCTTGTTTCATCACCAACGAACAGCTCAAGAGACCAATTTTTCTAAAGAGACGTGTTTCATGCCATAGTCCTAATAAAGAGCAGTGCTTCAGCGCAGAAATCTATGAATCTCATATATATACGTGAGAGGTAGATAGTTTAGAACAGTTCTGCGCATATAAGTTGGGTCGAATTATTGACTCGGTTCTAAATCTCTGTTACGTTCCGAGCAGGATGAAACCTGTGAGCAGCAGCAACGACGTATCAACAGACACCTTAGATTTCGACCGAATGAAACAAGTAAGTTAGGTTGTTTTTCGGGGCTCTGGAAACACGTTTTGGGTTCTAGAAGTTGGATTTGTTCCTGAGCCCACTGCATATTATAAAGGGAAAAACCCAGGCTAATGGTAAATAATGAAATTCAAGGGGCAGATCCTATTGTAGGTTTAATCTCGTCATGGACCCCCTCGTTTGAATAACATTCTCATAGACAAGAATAATCAAACACATAAAGGAAAAAATAAATATAATTCAGCACGCTGTATAATTAAGTACATCAAAGATCAAAATGTTGGTGGGGGCTTCACCCTAGGACAGTTGCAGCATTAAACTCCTTGACTATCAACTAAGTATGATTAATGTTTGTTATTTTGCAACGTTTAATAATATACCAAATGTATGCTATAAATATATTGGATGCATCGTGTATTCTCATTACAAAATGTAATATGTGATATTCTTATATAAACATTATATATATATATATATATATATATATATATATATATATATACACATATACATTTTGTATACATTTTTGTTTTGTTTTTACAGGAAATATTAGAGGAAGTTGTCAGAGAGCTGCATAAAGTCAAAGAAGAGATTATTGATGGTAAGATATCATTAGGGCTTGGCTAGGGATTTATACATGCAACCCCCCCCCCAAAAAAAAACACACACACCCCACTACAAAACCTTTACACATCATCCAATTGCATTCACGTTTTCCATGGATCTTAAGCAGAACATTGTTCTATAAACTTTCGGCATTATGTGCAAGGTATGTTACCCGGTAGCCATCAAAAAACACATTTCCCCAGGAATGCCTACCACTTACCAAACACAGCCCAATAACTCGGTTACGAGGTTTATTTATAAATTGTATGTTTGTTTTCTTGTAGCCATCAGGCAAGAGTTGAGCAGAATCAGCACAACATAATGAAGATGCAGCTTCTCTAGTTCAGGAACGTTCAATAGAGTTTAAGAATAAGAGTTAAGTTTGATGGTCACTGCGGAATGAAGGTGACTCTCGCACTCTGCCCCCGGTACCTTTTTTCTTAGCAGACTCCACTCCACTCTGAAGCTTGCCGGCTTTCGATTCGCTTCACATAAAAGTCTTAAACGGGAAAAAATATTCCAACATTTTGCGTTTCTGGGTATATATTTTTTATTTTTTTTCTTTGTTTTTTTTAGGATTCACCTGACATTGCACATAAGAATTTGTCAACCTTTTTTTTTTTGTATGATATATTTGCTTATTTAAATGTATTTTTAATTTCGTAGTAGTTTGAAAAATATGTGAACCATTTGCTTTAATAGGATGACCTTGGTAAATTTACCGGTAGTCTGCAGTGTTAAGACCCTTTTTTTTTTTTTGCCAACAGAATTTTATTGCAGAATCGCAAAAAAAAAAAAAAAACAAAAAAAAACAAAACAGACATATTACAAATCGTAAGGTGACAAAATAACTTTTCCACTTCATCACAATATTAAAATGGTACGTCAGTGCACCACAGTAGCTGTATTCATATTGATATTAAACTGTTTATTGTCCAAATGTCTGATTTTTATTTTATTTATTAACTCATGTAAAGAATTTTGAACTGATCCACCTTTCCCTGGGATGGGAAGGGGGCAAATTCAAGGAGGGAGTGAGCAGGGCTAAATTCTCCACTCTGGCTGAGGTCAAACTACTGCCCCATAAACCACCATCCACGCACGATACCTGGAGCCTCCAGATTTGGAGAATATGCAGCGAAAAATCAGGAACGCATGTTCAGCTTTTTTATTTATTTTGAAAATTTACTCTTTTTCCCCCATTTGAATGTTGGGAAGCTTGTGCAATTTTCCCAGAGATAAGTCTTCACTAAACGGCATTAGCCCATGTGGGAATGTATAGACATGGAGGTGTGAGCTGGTAGCTGCATGGACCATACCAATTATTTGCCCCTCCTTCTGTGGCCAGGACTGGAGAGATTTACAGCTCCGCCAAGCAAACCACTATGACAAGACCCACTGGAGAAAACAATCATTCTATTGTTACAGGGCTGAGGTCCTTGGGCATATTTCAGAAAGGGAAGAACATTTCAATACAAAACATACACCCCCGGCTTACCAGGAGTATTAAGAGGGGGTAAGTGTCTAACTGCAGTGCATATGTTGATGGGAATGGCCATTGGCTCAAACATTGAGTTGGCTGAGCGGGTGAGCCACCCAGCGAACAAACCAAATGCAATGCGGTATCAGCCACCCTCAAGAATAATAGAATAATTACATCCCGGCTTCTGTTCAGATTCAGCACCAGTTTCTTTGCAGAAGAAAAACTCTACATGTGAAATGTCCTTATTAATCCAGACTTTAATACGTTAGCAGGCTTTGCTAATTGCTCTGTTTACAAGCACAGAAACGAAAGATGTCCTTTTAGTAGATTGTTGAATATTTAACACGAGATACAATCTCAGCTTCTTTTAGCCAGCTTGCATTTTCTTTTAATTCTGGAATAAGGGCCGATTTTATCTTCAAATATGAAATCCCACAAAACTTGAGCCCAAGAGTGGTGATGAGGTAGACTCTCGTAATATTCAGGCGCTATCCGCTTCACCTAAAAGAGAATAGGGGGGGGGGGTTGTTAAATTAGCTTTTTTGACTCGGGCTAAAGCAGGGTTTGGCACTTCTGGTTATTAGTTAGCTACTCACATTACTGCCAGCCAACTAGAAAGCATCGGATTGATAAACAAAACCGTAAAATGTACGGCACCATCTTTGTGACGTTATACCCTGGTGCCATATCCATTAATTTTGTCACATTAGAGCAATAAATAGCCTTTAGCATTGGCTTTGTGGGTTATTGGGGACATGGCTTCACTGTAAGGCTTTCCGAGGAATAACATATTTAGACAATGTATTTTATAATTTTTGCCGTTTCTGATCATAGTTACTTTTAGGGTTATAGGTTGACCATACCTCCTAACAGTCCCGGATTTCGTGGGACAGTTTCGATTTTGGGCACTATTTGGCTTTTGCAGGCAGAATGGGCTGGTTGGGGAGACCCTCTGATCGCTGATCTGACAGGGAGTTGAAAAAAAAGCAACGACCATCTGTGCTGTTGTAGCCCAGACGTCCTTTGCAGTATCGCAAGGTGGCTATTCCTGCCCCCTCCTCCCCACCTCATCGCACCCAGCAACACAGGTATCGCAGTTCGGACACCTGAAATGTTGTATAGTATGGACAGATTCATACTCAAACTTTCCGAGTTATTGGGAAAATGTGGATTAATCTCCATGGAAACCAATGGAATATTTGTGATGATAATGATCACTCCACATTAACCAGTAACTGCATTTTCCACAGAACATGCCGCGTGGATATTTTCATGGTACAGACAATATTACTTGGATCCAAAAGACTCACCACGGGTAGCTTACTTCCAGGGATGCTGGGAAAATCATGATGCTCTGTGTGATAACCAACATTAAAGGTAATTAAATTCAGAGATCCGTAGTACGAATATGTCTCGTATCCTTTGGTGAACATATAATGTTCGGCTATAAAGTGTCCGGATATAGGATGGAAACCCAAGCAGAACGCTGAACCAGCCACCAGATAAACAATGGGCTTCAGACCCCAAATGTAATATAACACGACATCAACTGAAAACTGAACCAGCGCATTGCAGACTTCCATCCGGCTGATCGGCTTGGGGTTCACATAAAGCGGCCGCAACACATAGAAAAATGGCTGTAAGATCAGCCACACGACTTTTCGAAGCGGAGTGCAGAAGAACCAGCCTTCAAAATCAGTTGGTATATCCACATCTAAGCGGTCTCCTCCCAGGTATCGGTGGTGGTCAATGTGATATTTCTTGAAGGAAGCAGAATAAGGCACCCCTATGGGAATGTTAGCAAATACCGCAAACCACCTGTTCCACTTTGCTTTCTGGTTCCCAAACGCAGCATTGTGAGAAATGTCATGGATGGCCAACGTCAACGAATGGTTCACGCAGCCGCCGAAGGCATAGGCGCAAAACAGGACCCATTTCCAGGTCAAGTCCCGCAACAGACGACAGGCAGCAAGTTGTATTAAAACCATTCCTAGGACAATCCACTTCAGATGGTGGTCAGGTCCCATCAGAGATTTGATTTCTGGATACTTGGCTAACGGGAGAAAAGGGAAAACTTTTTTTTTAGAATCTGATACTTGTCTTACATGCGACTGGCTTTATTCAATGCTACATGAAAGCATAATAAACATACTCACAGATTTCATTCTATTAAGACTTCAGGTATACTTGCAACTGAACTCCAAGTAACAATGTGTGTGGAAGACGTGTGTCCTCTCTAACTAGTCTAGTACAGGCTAAAGGGGCACATCAGTCGCTGATCCATGACCAATCCATTGTATCAGCAACTGAAGGCGCTGGCATATTACCCAACAACCAGGTATTATTGTTTATATTGAATTGTTCCTCCTACACCGATTTCCGTCAAAAGGAAGCATTCCACTTGTTTCCTCTTACGTCTCAATTAGATCAAAACCAAATCAAAGGGATAGGTTAGTGAGTACTTTAAGATGTATTCTTTAACAAGTAAAAAATATTAATAGAGAGCATACATTAAGGAAAATAAGCAAGACAGCAACACAGAATTGCGTTGACCAAACACATCTCCTGCACGTCAAGAGCTTGGGTGGTGCGGCAAGAGATACAAGTTTACGGAGAGATTCCGGAGGAGGAAATAATTAAAGGAACCACTCGGACATCTAACGCACTTTAATGCATATGGTAGCGGTCCCTTTAAGAAGAATTCCCGTGAGAACCTAAATAATAGGTGCCTCTAACGTACAACATCCACAAGGAGAAAGTTAAATGTATTTGGGCATCCCGAACTATATGGAGGCAAGTTTAAGGTGCTGCTCCACACCAAAACCTGTAACAGGCTTTTCCACTTCCTATGGCAACAACCTAGCAGTCCCTTTTTGTGTCATGTGACAATTGAGCGTTCTCAGAAGAAACTATGACACAAAACCAAAGAATTATTTCTAGGAAGGGCTTGGAGGTGCAGCAATACAATGAATGGGGTTTCCTTGTGCAGCAATCAATTAAAAACATAGGTGAACCAGCACCTTTAACCTCTTAACGACAATTGATATTGTGGCATTCAGCAACAGCAAACAAAAAAATTGCAGCCCCCCCACCCCTGTGTTATCGCTCTCCAGAGCAACCATATTCTCTACAGAAAAAGGTTCCAGACGCCCCTGAGACTCCCCCTGCAGGCTGATCACAGTACCTGCAATGGTACTCCAGTTGCAAAAAAAAAAAGTGGAATTTAAGGGAGCATTTTACACCCTTATAAAACAGCAATACGCTACTTGTACTCATTGCTCAAAACAGAAAACATTGGGTATTTCTAAACTCAGGAAAAATGTTAGAATCTATTTAGTGAGTTTTCCCCTCATGAGCTTTTGTAGATGAGTGAAAGATGTAAGTAAAAGACAGATAAAGCACAGATGAGAATAACCTAACGGCCTCCTTGGGGCAATAAGGCTAAACGCAGGAAAAGCCCATAACGCTTACATACATACATGGAGAAAATTATTATTTGTGTTAAACAAACGCATTAATATTTTGTCAAACTGTATGTATGAAAAACATAACCCTTATTATAGAAAGATAAATATCAAAGAGATCAAACCTACAAAAATGTTAATTCTGATTAAAACCCAACATTCTGAATGGATATATGGGTTAACATTTTAATTAAATGTGTCTTAATTAATATAACTCCTTACATATTAACCCATAAGTGCCCATAACCATACCAAGAAGGTCACAAACTCACCAGGATTATAGAAAATCATTGCTTTCAGCATAAATTGATCTATTCGCTAAAGGGAGAGTTGTGTTTGAGCTCCTTGACTTCACCAAACATACTGAAGAGCTGACTCCATTGCTGCAGGAAAATCTTGGCTGGCCCTGGAAGATGTTAGATTTCTTCAGTGTCCTTACACATTAAATTATGCATTATACAGGGCCAGCTCAACCATTCACGCTGGAGAAAACCTGTTGGTGTTGGACCCGCCAAATGCATAGTGAAGTGAGAGAGTTATAATGATTAAGATTAAGATGATCCAACCCCAGAGAGCTTGTGTTGCAGGTAGGGGTTGACTTGCCCCATATGCATAGTTAAATCTGTATGAACTATCCATGGTATCGTCACCCATTACATCTTATTATTATACAGGGCCAGATTAGCCCTTCTTACTGGAGAAACACCCTAGTGTTGGTCCCACATGCTCAAAAATGAAGCAGCGGAGCTGAAACCACACTCTCCTGAAGTGAATAAACACCCAAGTGATTAAATCAGTTCATTTTGATTGAGCTGCCAGTACCCATCATAAGATATCCAGAAGATCTTGCCTATAGCATGACAGCCCTGTACCCCACCAACAGAGGTCAATGAATCCAAGGCATTCTACTGTCAGTCCAAACGACATTGTATCACAAAACCTAAAAATGCAATTCCAGAAACAGATACGAACTAAGGCTAATGGGCTGCTCAACGAAGGAGTCTGAGATCATTGCCTCTCATGGACACTTAAACCCTTGAATCATGCAGAGTCTCAATCTAGGTGAGATTAAACACATACCTAATATTTCTTTCCTTCTCTGTGTGTGAGGCTGGTCAGTATAGACCCACTCAAAGTCTCCTCTAGTGACTGCGTTACCCATCATGTCCTAAAAATGAAACCATTGGTAGTTCCACCTTATCAAGAACTTGGATTACTGGTGGGGGGAGAGCCAGCAGCTGGACCTTATATAACCTTCCCCACAGTGGGTGGATCTAGAAGCAATTATTTGGGAAACAATTTTGCTTTAAGATATTAAGTGTCGTTGATAATAAACAGCTACTTTTTAGTCCACCAGCTTGCAGCTAAAAGTATTTTCATGATATGCTGCAAACAGGGGAGTTCCTACAATACAAACGAATGTCAGAATGCTGGCTAACCTGGGGCAATTCTTCTGTTCAATTCCAATTTCTTGCCACTTGTAGGGTATCTGGCTAAACTCCTTCAAAGTGTAATTTCTTAAATTTAATTATACATATTAGATTAGATATCGGAAGCCTAATTCAGTTTGGTCGGTTTATTACACAAGTTCCCGGTGGTGGAGACGACGCTACAGAGAACAATTCCACTGGCACCTGTTTTATTGTTGGCTGAAGCATTCTGGGACTGGGGATCCCAAATCAGGGAGGTATGAGAACTATTGAATAGTAATGCCACTACCCCAGGCCACGTCCCATTTTATGGAAATCCTTTGACAGCATTCATTTAGCACAGGGTAATAGGTGACCCCAACAGCTGAGTCAGAACCAGAAAGGTCATAATGCTCAGCCGACCCAGGCAGCCTTAGATCCCACACTCTGTTGATGAATTACATTTTATTTTGAGGATCTGATCTCCAACTCCCAAGATGGATGAGGTCTCCCAAGCTCGTGTGTCTACTTGCGTGTTGGCTCTCGGTGGCCAGTCACAGTTGTATGTTACCGGTGAAAAGATGACGCAAGGTGACAATGTTGATACTGCAGATAATGCACCCAAGGCAAAACAAAATGTAAAGTGTACAGCAATGGGCAAGAATCCATGATGATGATTAAGCGTTCTTAAAGTCGCAGCTTTGACACCCTGCACAGAAATACATTCACGTCCATGATTCTTCCAAGATCCCAAGTCTAATGACGCTTCCTTCTGCGTAAATTGCAAGGTGTATAAATATACTCATGTAACAAAAACTAAAATCTTCTTCAGTCCCATAAACAGTAATGTAGGTCGGCATTGACAAAAACATGGTTTTATTGCTCAAATACATTCCCTTTATCTGCAGACCTGGTGGCCGCCATTGTTGTCAGTCATGTGATATTTTGGGTGGCTTGCTCAATCACTACACTGTGCTGCTTCTCTACGGCAATGCTTTCATTAGTAAGGGTCCAAAAAACTAAAAAGATTACTAGTAATAAAAAATGGTGGGAATTCCCCTTTGAGTTCTAGTGCTTTCTTGTTAGGGGTTTATTCACTAAATCAAGCCTAGAAAATATAACTTTGGGAGATAGTCTAATGTCGAGTGCAGTCAGGTCTATCTCAGCATATCTTTAACCCGAAACCTCTTACTTTTCTGACAGAGGCCACCAAGGACTAAAAATGACTCGGACAAGGCTCACCCTCCCGAGTGGGACTTCATCAGTAACCATGATTCCCCTCACCCGCTGTGCTAGAAGGTCCTGACACAGCAGAGAAGTGACAATTATTGTCTGTCAGTATTTTTGTTAGAAAGTTTCCTGTATTTTGTTTTTTTGAACACATGTTGGAGCCCATTTTGCATTCAAATCAGCGCATACATTACTTGTAGGTGTTAAAAGCATATTAGATGTTTCCTTTTCTCCTCCCTGGACTACCTTACTTAAAAGCAGGAAGCATACTCAAGTACTCTCCCTGCTCAGCCATCGTAGCACCCTCACTGAGGTCGATGGAAGCTCAGCGATATCTGGCTTATTATGGCAATTATATTACGTCACTTCCCAGCGAAATAGGATATAAATTCTGTTGAATAATTCCACCAACTCTTCTTCAAAGCCCAGACTTTGTGACGCACAACCCCAGTTCTTGTATTCTTGCCAATTGTTTTTTATGGACATGCCTTGCTTAAGCTGGGGCATCCAAACACTGTGGCCCATTTCCAGCCCTGGAGGCCAGAAGTTGGGCATCCCTGGAGTAGCTAGAGATAATAGATAGTAGATAGAGGAGATAATAGATAGTAGATAGAGATAGTAGATAGAGGAGATAATGGATAGTAGATAGAGGAGATAATAGATAGTAGATAGAGATAGTCGATAGAGGAGATAATAGATAGTAGATAGAGGAGATAATGGATAGTAGATAGAGGAGATAATAGATAGAGATAGTAGATAGAGGAGATAATAGATAGTAGATAGAGATAGTAGATAGAGGAGATAATAGATAGTAGATAGAGATAGTAGATAGAGGAGATAATGGATAGTAGATAGCGGAGATGATAGATAGTAGATAGAGATAATTGATAGTAGATAGAGGAGATTAGTACAAAGATTAGTAGAAAGGTCAGTCACAAAATGCCAGGACAGTTGGACAGGAGTCAGGGGTAGTTATTAAAACCACTGGTGAACTTCCATGCAAATTGTATAATGGAGTCCTGTTAACCCTTTGGGAAGCAGCGTGTGCATGTTTTGGTTATTGTATAGTTTGCTCCTGCCCATGGCTACTAAACTGAAGACAGGAAGCATACTTGAGAATGCTCATGGACACATGCTACTTAGCACTTCCATGAGTATTAAAACCAATGGGAGTAGCAGCAGCCAATCACACGCGTGCTCAACGCCGACGATCAGCTATAGCGGCTGGCAGATACTACATCCATTGACTTCCAAGCCGCTTCTAGCGTACTCAAGAAAGCGTCCTGCTTGCATGTCCTGGTCTCAGCAGAGGCGGCCAGAGAGGGAGGCGACTTACGAGACATAAATCTGATTTTCTAAAAAATTAAGAATGGCGACTAGATTATCTATTTACATTTCATTGTCTATCCTCCTCTATCCCTACTCGCCCAGCGCCATCCCCTGCGTATTCCCAAATATTTGGTGTTTAACCAGCCGCTCTAACACACACTTACATGAAATGTAGAGAAAAAACACAACAATCTTACTGAAATAAACTTTATTATAGGATATTATTGACAAAAATACAGAAACTTATATTCAAAGAGCACACCCGGTATATACGTACGTGAAAATCCAAGAGATCCTTATACCCGTTACTGCTAAACAAACAGAGAGCAAGAAATAGAGTTATTCAAACTACCCCTAAAACTTTGTGTTTTAATAGAAACACTTTAATAGTGATGTTAATAGGAAGGCGGTTGAGTTAGGGAGAAGCTGCAGCTCCCACTCCTCCGGGTTCCTGTTAACGAGCGCATGCTTGCCAACCCGGCGGCCGAGCTGACTGGCGGTAAGAATACGACACGGCAGGAGATGTGTCCAGAGCAGGGGGTGCAAATGAAGAATACCCCCCATGCATTTGCAAGAGGGACGCCATGAAAAACATATAGAGGGGGCAATAAGCCTGTCAGACGGAGAGTAACCAAGCCGATTGAAAGGGAACTTCAAACATACCGGCACTGATCGTTCACACCGGCATATATATATACCAAATCAGAGCACTGCAACATTATTACCGATTTATATAGCACCATCATACTCCGCAGCGCCGTACAATGGGTATAACAGAACACTTTTGACTTAAAGGAATGAAATGTAGGGAGAGCCCCGCTCAACGAAGCTTATTACTAAACAGTGGCGTCGCTACAGGGGGGCAAGGGGGGGAAATTGCCCCCCCTAGGTTAATCCTTTCCCCCCCTGTTGCCCCCCTGCCGAATTTGGAAAAAAGTCGCAATGCGACTTTAAATCCTGTCTTTTTTATTTTTTTAATGCGGAGGAGAGAGAGGGGCGCCTAGCAACCGCTCGGCGCCCCCCATTCTCCTCCACGAGTGCTGGCATTTCATCCTGAGCGCCGAAATATGACGTCTCGTGGTCCCGTCGCTGGACCGTAAAGGTGAGAGAACTACAAAGGGGGAGGGTAGATAGTGAGTAGGGAGAGGGGTTAGAAAGTGATAAGGGAGGGAGAGGGGGTTAGAAAGTTATAAGGGAGGGAGAGGGGGTTAGAAAGTAATAAGGCAGGGGCGTCCAACATGCGGCCCGCAAGACCTCGAGGTGCGGCCCGCGTAAGATCGCCAGCCAGTGCAACCGATCTTACGCGGGCTGCACCTCGAGCATCCACTGGCTGACTTGGTGGCTGACCAGTAAATGCTGGAACCTAGGCATGATGGGACTTTGATTGCTGTTAGCAATCACACTCCTATCATGCCAAGTCAGCCAGTACATGCTGAAACCTAGCTAGCTGCCCCCCTTGTGTATTGATGCTGCCAGCAGTATGGGGTCTACACATCACTTACAGCCACCCTGTACCAGCATGTACTGGCTGACTTGGCATGATAGGAGTGTGATTGCTAACAGCAAGCACAGTCCCATCATGCCTAGGTACCAGCATTTACTGGTTGCCTGGGTATGATAGGAGTGTGATTGCAGTGTGGATGCCAGGGCTGGCTTTGGGGTATGCAACCTGTGATCTATGCGTGTAATTTAGGGGGTTTTAAATATACCTTTTAATTACGTGTTTTTTTGTGAATTCCAATTGATCTGTACCTGCAAAGCTGGGGTTGTGTGTTATTCTGTAGATCCATGCTATGCTATGTTTCCATACATTATTTATGTATACCTGCAAATACAGGGTTAATATGTCTTATTCAGTTGATTAATACCTGCAATGCTGTTTCCATGTATTTATTTGATCTATACCTGCAATGCTACGTTTCATATACTATTGTATACCTGCAAATACAGGATTTGTATGTCTGATTCTGTTTATTTGAGATCACAAGTGAATTTCAGTTGATCTATACATGCAAAGCTTGGTTTGTGTGTTAATGTGTTGATCTATACCTGCTATCGGCAACTGGGGCTAATGTTAATATATATGGGCAGCAGGGGCATCAATACACAAGGGGCAAAAACACTAAGGGGGGTATAAACGACAATGCAGTGTGAAAAATCCATCCTGATGTAGACGTCTGTGACGTAGATTGTGTCCTGCTGTTTGTGTGTTTTTGACAGAGCCTGTCCTGGTGTGTGTGTCTGGGTGTTGGTGTGACAGAGCCTGTCCTGGTGTGTGTGTCTGTGTCACAGAGCCTGTCCTGGTGTGTGTGTGTCTGGGTGTCGGTGTGACAGAGCCTGTCCTGGTGTGTGTGTTCAGTTGTCAGTGTGGCAGAGCCTGTCCTGGTGTGTGTGTGTATGTTTGGTTGTCGGTGTCACAGAGCCTGTCCTGGTGTGTGTGTTTGGGTGTCAGTGTGACAGAGCCTGTCCTGGTGTGTGTGTGTCAGAGCCTGTCCTGGTGTGTGTGTTCAGTTGTCAGAGCCTGTCCTGGTGTGTGTGTTTGGGTGTCAGAGCCTGTCCTGGTGTGTGTGTTTGGGTGTCAGTGTGTCAGAGCCTGTCCTGGTGTGTGTGTTTGGGTGTCAGTGTGTCAGAGCCTGTCCTGGTGTGTGTGTCTGGTTGTCGGTGTGACAGAGCCTGTGTTGGTGTGTGTTTGGTCATCTGTTTCCTGGCACTTAACTTACAGTAGGAATTATTTAATTTATATTTATCCAGAGATAAAATGCCCTCCTGAAGTTGTAGTGACTTCAGGGGACAAAACGTTACAAGGCCCTGAAATCATTTAGTGGAAAAGTTATTTATATTTATTTCAAGGAAGTTGTGGCTTCAGGCTTCCCATGTTGAATGATCAAGTATTATTTTAGCCCAATAACAGAAGTATAATTCCATAGCACATTACTTTTGGAAATTATTAATGCCCCCCCAGTTTGACAGTGGTATCTTGTGTGCTCCCCTATATATTGTTTCTAGAGTCGCCACTGTTACTGAATAAAGGTATTCTGGAATGTTTTTCAGTGGGACCGCTGTATACACACACATACATTATGCTACCACCGGGTCTCAGCTCCCCCATCCAGGTGGGTTTCCGATGTCCATGAACCGGTTCAAGGTTTTAAAACCGGTCTTATTCCCAAAGCAACCAATGGAACGTATCTTATTTATATATCGCCAACAATATACGCAGCACATCTTACAGCCCATGCATTCAAAGGGTAAGGGGAGACTAGAAACGACAGACTAACGCGAACCGGGCACCGCTGTGCGTACAACGGGAACCGTACGGCGCATCACGTGACACCCTGCTGCCCCGCCCCCTCCTTCCTCTGCCCCAAGCCAGGATGCCGCCCGCCGCCTCCCAGCCCGGCCGTTGAAATGCCTGCTCTCGCGAGATGATGCCGGAGCGGACAGCGGCGGCGAGATTTGCTGGCTGGAGTTGGTATTTGTATTGAAGGAGGAGAAAAAAAATTAAAAGAAAGAAAAGTGGGGGGTTAATGAGAAAAGCGAGGAACTGGGGGGGTTCCTGAAAATACAGACCGAGGCGCTGGGGGGGTAACCGAGACACAGCTCATCATGGCATCGGGCGATACGCTGTATATTGCCTCTGACGGCTCGGAAATGCCCGCGGAGCTCGTGGAGCTGCACGAGATCGAGGTGGAATCTATACCGGTGGAGACCATCGAGACCACGGTGGTCGGGGATGATGACGACGACGAGGACGATGATCCCCACCACCAGCCCATGATCGCCCTGCAGCCTCTGGACTCTGACGACCCGAGCCACGTCCACCACCATCAGGAGGTGATCCTGGTTCAGACCCGGGAGGAGGTAGTCGGAGGAGACGACTCTGATCTGAGGGCCGACGACGGGTTTGAGGACCAGATCTTAATCCCGGTGCCTGCCCCGGCCGGGGAAGACGAATACATCGAGCAGACCCTGGTGACAGTGGCCGGGAAAAGCTCGTCGTCGGGCGGGCGCATGAAGAAGGGAGGGGGTAGCGGAAAGAAGAGCGGTAAAAAGAGCTACCTGAGCGGAGCCGAGCCCAGCGGCAGGAAATGGGAGCAGAAGCAGGTGCAGATCAAGACCCTGGAGGGAGAGTTTTCCGTCACCATGTGGGCTTCAGGTACGTGTCCCCCTCATTGTTGCAGCCTGCTAGGCCTCAGGGCGTGCCCCTCGGCTCCCCGCGCCGATCCTGCTCTTTACACCCGTGGTGTTCACCGGCCTCTGCCCCAAAACGAAAGATTGTTTTGAGAGGAAGCCATGTTTTGATGTGTTGCTGGGCGCCGCCATATTCGCTGGGCAGTATGGCTGCCCGAAAACATGGCGTGTGGGGATCGGGGAAGATGGCGGCAGAACATGGCGGCCTAGCGGGAGCGAGCGCGCTGCTGCTGGCTCGGGGACTAGGCCGCAATGGCGCACTTCGCGGGGGGAGGGGCGGCAGCCATATCTGCCTCCGGAGGTACCCTGTGAGCGGTTCTTCCCAGATAAAGGGGTAACCAAACAGCGCAGCAGAGCCAGGACACCGTCTGTAGGCCCCCGAGCAGCCGGGGATGTGCAGCCCGCCTAATGTGCACTGTTGTCGGCCTGCTGCCCACACTCGTTACCACTGCTCGGCCCGGCCGGTGATTTATTTGTCTCAAGAATAAAACTAAAGAGAAATATAACGAGACCGAATTATATAAACTAACATACCAGGGGCAGGGGGCCTGTGTGTGACGTATATATCGTTACAGTGTTAAACGTGTGTGTGTGTGTGTATGTGTATATATATATATTAGTATATGATGTGTTTAGTTGTATACGGTTCATTGTGTGTGTATTGTAGTTAAATATGCGATATATATATATGTGTGTGTATATGTATATATATATATATATATATATATATATATATATATGAGTATATGTGTGTAAAGTGTGTGCTTAGTTATGTGTGTCAGATCCGGGAAGCCTTCATATGAAGTGTCACGGCTGTGTCTGTAGCGACCTGTATAGATCAATTCCTTTTGGACCCCTAAACTAGTTACTGTAGCTTTTAGGATTGATCGCCTGGCTTGTAAATTCAGTAATATTTACTATACCCAACTCCTGCATGCAATCCATACGCCTCATGTAGGGTCATTTGATTGCCTTTATGTTAATTCATTTGTTAGAGTCGTGTGTCTTGTAAGGGTTTGATTCATTGTTAATGACCTGGTAGCGGTCAGGAAACACGCGTGTTCGTAGGCGTAAGGTGCACCAGCTGCGAGGTTTACAGGAGCCGTAGGGCCCCGGGTTATGTTAAGCTCAGATATAGCATTTTCAGGGCAATAAAAACAAACTTCTTGCTTTATAATGTGATGTGTGCATGCATCTCTAGCTTCTTGCTTTATAATGTGATGTGTGCACGCATCTCTAGCTTCTTGCTTTATAATGTGATGTGTGCACGCATCTCTAGCTTCTTGCTTTATAATGTGGAGAGAGTGTGCACGCGTATCTAGCTTCTTGCTTTATAATGTGGAGAGTAGGCACGCATCGCTAGCTTATATCTTTTAATAGATATCTTGTGATCTAATGTGTAGCCGACAGGTTAACATGTTGTGTGACATCGTCACGTGTAAAGTGGTCACAATGTCTTGTTTAACTGCACTCCGAGGAGGTACCATATAAGAGTAAGATAGCAATGTAATGGCGTGTAAGACACCGAATGGCTACGGACATCTAAAACGCGCATCCCTGATTACTTAAGGGCCGAAGAAAACGTTTTTTCCCCCTTCAAATGATCATATATGACAGCAGCGCCCATAGACACGGAGAGAAGAGAGCGCGGTGCTTCGGAGAGCTCAGTCGTTAAACGGGAAGTTCCATAGAATGTGATCAGATTTGGCATTTCATCTCAACTCCCTTTATCTGCAAACCTTGTGGCCGCCATTGTTGTTAGTCGTGTGATATTTAAGACAACTTTACCTGCTCAGTCTGAAAGTCCGACTGGGTGATTTAAACTGGGTCATTCTATTTTTTTGTTTTAGCTGTAAAGTATAAGGTGTCGGGTTGTTAAGTAGATCTGGACTCGGATAACAGAGCGAGAACTCATACTAATGGCTCATGCAGCTGCCTGAAAACATTGCGCAAAAACTAGAACAGTTTTAACACCTTAACAACCTTTGCCGGTTCAGGACCGTCACGGAAAAACGGTCACTTAACGACCTTTGACGGTCCTGAACCGTCAAAATTAAATAAGCTTAGATGTCAAGGCATTCAGTAACGCCGAGATCAGCCACCATACATTGCATGGCGGCGGACGCCCGTTTTAAAAGTGTTTAGGAGGCGATCAACGATCACCTCCTAAACTTAAATGGTGTCGCTGGAATGCCTCGATCAGGAGGCATCCAGCGACACCAAACACTTACCTCTCCGGAGCGGTCACAGCCGCCGCTGCCGATGATCTTCACCATCAGCAAGATGGCGGCCGCCCTGTAAAAAACCAATCAAGTTTTAAAGGTACTGCATTCAACCATGTAAGTCAATGGAGCCCAGCTTTCTAATCACAATGTAATTAGTAAAATATTCAAAAAATAATAAAAAAAAAATGGAAATGTAAAAAAAAATAAAAATGTGCTAACATTTAAAAATAATTATGCAGTGATGTCACTAGAGGAACCATCCAGTACCAGCAAAATGTGTAAAAAAAAAATATAAAAAAAAGTATTAAATAAAATAAAATAAAAAAATAAAGTTTATTTTGAGCACGTGCTAAAATTTCTCAAAAATCTCAACAAAGTTAAAATAAAAGCACTTCAAATACCCAAGGGGTGTCTAATATAAAAAAAAAAAAATGGCTGATGGGGTAAATTGGAGTGGCCAAGCTCAAAGATAGGGCATAGGTACAGACTGACCAAAATGGAGAAAAAAAGCGCACTTCCCAAATGTGGCATTTTAAATCTCAAACAACACGACAAACCCATGCATGTCGGGTATCGCTGCACTCAGGAGATGTTCCTGAACACACATTGGGGTGTTGTTTGACAGTGACATATACCAGCACCTGTATATTTATAACTAAAGTACAATTTGTGTGAAAAGAAAAATAAAAAAAATTTGACAAAGTGTGGTTGTATAATGGGTGCATGGAAAGGGTTAAAATACCCTGGGGTGTCTAGTTTTTGAAATACCCTGGGGTGTCTAGTTTTCAAAAATATATGGTTTGAATGGGTTAAATTGAGTTAACCGGCTTTAAAGATATTCCAAAGAGGAGATGGAGGCAGACTGACCAGATTTGTTAAAAAAGATTTGGAAATCATAAAACACTGCTTGTACTTATTGCCCAATAACTTGCAAAAAAACATAAAAACATTGGGTATTTCTAAACTCAGGACAAGTAGTAGGATCTATTTAGCTAGTTTTTTTACTTGCTTTTTAAGGTGAGTAAAAGATTTTTCAAATAAAAGTCATAAAATTATGGTATCTGAAGAAAGCCCATCTTGTCCTGAAAAAAACAATATATAACTTATGTGGGTACACTAAATGGGTGAGGAGAAAATTACAGCTGAACACAAGCACCACAAAAGAAAAAATTAGCCCAGTCCTCAAGGGGTTAATAAAGACAACCGCTAATATATATGAAAGCTTTTAATCCGATTCTAGTAATAATAGGAGAGTGGGTGTCCCCTTCAGCTATGTTTCCATTGACATGTCTTATCCAGTTCCCGGAGAGCTGCATTTTGGGTCATTTAATTGTAACGTAACCAGCGACCGAGCTGAGCTATAAGCTTCACACTCCTATTAAAGCTTATTACAGCCAAGGGTTAAACTTTTTTGCCTCTTCCAAATCCATAGAAAGGTTAGAATCCCTTCTATGTCTGTTGGATGAATCCCGGCCCTGGCTCCATGCTTTGCAGGAGCTGCATCTCCTGCTCAGTAATGCACATGAGAGATATCCAGGGGGTCCGAGACCCCACCGCACGCATGCATTTTCCTGCCAGTGATTGGCTGTCTTTAGCTCCAGAACTGCTCTGGGGGCTGCTTTCCATCGCTGGTGAGGCTGTTTGGGGACAGCAGACTGTCTGTTTAATGCTTTCCTGCGTCACAGCAAGGAAGCAAAGGTTAGCTGACCAGAGACCTGTGTTTTCTACACAGAAAAACATAATAATTCTTGTTATTTTAGCCCAATCTACCAGACGGACGTCCAGCTGCCTCATCGTACTGTAAATAATCGTGAATAATCCAGTTGCTTGGTCTTGATCAACCAAATGATCCTTGATCCTCTGACTGAGAGTCTATGGAGGAAAGCTGGACATTGGCATTGCCATAAAGAATCAGCTGGTTGAGCAGGGAAAGTCACTCGGAGTGTTTTAGTCAACTTCATAAGTGTATACAGTGCTGTGCTTAATGCTCGTAGGAAAGAGACTCCCTCGTTTAGTTGCCTACGAAATATAGGTGCAGCCAATAATAAATACATTTATTATTGATAGGATCTCAAAATTACCGTAGTGTTATATGAACAGAGAAGCTCACTGGGAAGGAACATTCAAGATATATTATAGATACCTTTCAGTTTATAAAATATATATATATAATTTTCTTTTCTTCAAAATTGGTGCCACCCTTCCTGAAAAGATGGACAAGGCTGAGCGGTCATGGAGAGCCATTATTGAAGAGCATCAATTAGGGCGTAGCCAAAGCTTGAACATTGAATTGTCAGAAGAATTAAGTGTCTCCCCCCCCCCCCCCCCCCCCAATTAAACATTTCTGTCTCGGCTGAGAGAAGGAGCTGTGTCAGCAGGTTTATACTCAAAAAAAGTAATCTTGGGGCTATATTTTGGTCTTTTCGAGTGCTATCTAGAGAATGTTCTTTATTTACACCATAGAGAAAATTATCACAAATCAACATATTTTCTTCAAGCAGTCATTATTTTGCATCTGTTGCAGTTTAATGACATGTTTGATGCATGGTCCAGTTTAATATTTGGTTTTCCTGGGATTTGTTCACACTGATTGGAGGGGGGGGGGGCAGTTGGAGTAAAAATCTATTTGCAGGAAGAGGCGTACATATCCACAGCGCTCTCCCCGTAGTCCCAAAATGCTGCCCGTGCATATCCTTCTCTTAAAGAGAACGAGCCATTCACTGGCAGCTCCCAACATAGGCAGGCATGATGACTTACGAATATATTTTTGGGTGGCAGCACCGCTTTGAGGTTCTCACTGCCATACTTTAGCAGCTAAACCCTCTGCTGCGCATCCAAGTCCTACAGTGGCTGAAGCTGTACTGATTTAAATGCCGCTTACCGCGAGAAGACCATAGTGAAAGACCATCGAAACACGTTGGGGGTATGAAGAACAGCCCTCGTTACTATAGGAACAAGTCCTTATGATGGAGGGGATGAGTCCAGGCATTGGCTTGTAACAAGGGGGCTCCTTGTGCCGTATACTGCAGGGTGCATCTGTGGTATATAATTGGGGACGCGTACAAAGCTTTGCTGTATTAGAAATACTTGTGTGTATGGCTGGCTGTGGATGTGAATAATAAATGCAGTGCAGATGAAACCAATATTATTTGGTGTAAGATCTTGATTTTATGCTCAGTCATTTTAAATATTAGATTGATATATGATGCTAAAGCTTTGGATATTTTCTTTTTTAATTTGCAGATGACAAGAAAGACATTGACCATGAAACAGTGGTTGAAGAGCAGATTATCGGAGAAAACTCACCGCCAGACTATTCTGAGTACATGACAGGAAAGAAACTACCCCCAGGGGGGATACCAGGCATTGATCTGTCTGATCCCAAGCAACTTGCTGAATTTGCGAGGTATATAAATCCCGAGTGTGTGTGGACTGCTGGTTTCTGTGGTGTGTAGCTGTCTCTGAGCTACTGCAACATAAACCGAGAGCTAATTGAAGGGATCACGTGAAGATCTTCCGTGTCCACTTAGTCTTGTAATATAGCCATTGAACTGATCTCATCGAAGTAGTCGTACGTTTATCTGATGCAGGGTGTTTTCCTGTTTTTTATTTTCCTTAGAATGAAGCCTAGAAAAATCAAGGAAGATGATGCGCCGAGAACCATTGCCTGTCCTCACAAAGTAGGTGCACCTTGGCAGAAATGGGATACCTAGCAGCTATAATGTATATTGCTTAATGTAATACTACTTCCACATCAGTTCATTTCTATATGCCTAGTTGTTCATGATCTTCGCACTGTGCTCCCTGGGCAGCAAACCATTTCTTCCCATATCTTATTTTTCTGTTCCAATCTTCCATTCATTTTTGCAGAGGGGATAGTGGGTAATACTGTTGGAGGGAAGATGTGAAAGACCACCCATGATCTGTAACCGGGAACAGTATAGCATTATTATTATTATTCAAACCCCCACCCCTTCTTATTTTCTTAATACTTAATTGTTCTCCATTCATTCTTTCCTCCTAGGGATGTACTAAGATGTTCAGGGATAACTCTGCAATGAGGAAGCACTTGCACACACACGGCCCGCGAGTACATGTCTGTGCAGAATGCGGAAAAGCCTTTGTTGAAAGTTCAAAACTCAAGAGACATCAGCTGGTTCATACCGGTGAAAAGCCATTTCAGGTAAACGTTTATTACGTCTTTGTTATACTTAAACTGGTAATTGGGTGAGATCTGTCAAAAGTACACTCCAGCCCTTTAATGCACAGAATGATCCATTAGAATCCTCCCTATATATAATTGCACTGCCAGGAGATCTAGCGGGACCCCCTACATTCATGGGCAGGAAAGCGCTTACGTTGTAGGAAGTGCTTTCCTGCCAGTTGGCTTCTAGGTGCCAAAGCTGGCATGAATCTTAGACGAAAGGGGGATGGGAGCCTCTGTGTTTTTTAACCGGTAAGTAGGTTTTGGGCTGTAAATAATGCATATTTAAAGTAATAAGTACTTTAATATGCATTTGTCATTGATGAGTCTGTTTATCCCTTTAAAACAAAGTTACCTTGTGGTTAAAACTGCTTAAATGTCGCATTATTAGCGGCTGCATTTACAGTGTTTAAAAAAAAAAAAAAAAAAAACTACAAAAACCGCAGGTATTTGGTGACCTTGAGACTTGGAGGCATTTCTGTCCTGCGTAGGACAGTGTGAAACGCCAATGTGTGTGTGATTCAGAAAACCTACAAGTTATTTAACGCATGACGTGCCTCGGTTGGTTTGCTGGGGCGTTGAGCGTTTGCGCGGGATTGGAGTGTGCACTCGTCATATACTGATTGTGTCTTTCTGTGTTGCAGTGTACTTTTGAAGGCTGTGGCAAGAGATTCTCATTGGACTTCAATTTGCGCACCCATGTGCGGATTCACACAGGAGACCGGCCCTATGTATGCCCCTTCGATGGCTGTAATAAGAAATTTGCTCAGTCTACCAACCTGAAATCTCACATTTTAACACACGCTAAAGCCAAAAATAACCAGTGAAACTCGACAAGCGGAAAGACGTCTTACTTTAAAAAAAGCATCTTTGGTGTATGATCAAAATACACCGCCCATTGTACCTTGTACATGGTTTCCAGGGATGAATTTTAACAGATACCCAATCTCTTAAGGGACAGTTTTGATAAAGACTGTAGAAAACATATTAAAAAAAGAGGACTTCAAGTTCACTGTTTAAGATGCTCTGTTATCCGATTTTCATAAGTGGATTATTTTTTTTTTTTTTTGTATAGTGACTTCTTTCTCCCCAATGCCTCGTGCAACCCGGTGGGCAGTGTCACAAAATTGCATCAGGACTTCCTACCACAATACAAAAAAAAACAAACAAACAATGAACTTACTTATAAATAGATGCTCACTTGTTGCAAATTGTTCTTCTTTCTTTTTTTTTATTATTAATTATTTTAAATCTTTTATTTTGTATTTTCCAAGTGTGCATATTGTACACTTTTTTGGGGATATGCTTAGTGACGCTATGTGTTTAATTCTGGAGGTTGATAACTTTTGCTTGCAGTAGATTTTCTTTAAAAGAATGGGCAGTTACTGTACTAAATGCATACTTCAAAAGGATTTCCCTGCTAAAACAAAAAAAAGCAAAAAAAAAACAAAAAAACTTTACAGGTTTGTTTGCTACCTTTATTTTTTTTTTGGTTGTATTTTTAGATGTTAACCTATTTTGTATAATTGTATCGTACATAGCTGTATTGGAATCATGTAGCACCAACTATTAGATGTGGTTTACGCTAGTGATAAATAACTAAATCCATTTTAGTCACTTATTTTGGAGGGGGTCCTGCCAGACAGATGTTCATTTGCCTGTTCAGTTCAAGAAATTGGTGCTCAGTTGTAGAATGTATTGTATAGACACTGACCTTTTTATCAATATGTCCCATGCGTTAGAAAAGGGCCGTATTATAGTATCCATGGTGGGAATGCAGGCCGTATGTAAACCGCTGATGGCTACCGGCAGGGCTGGACAAACGTTTCGAGCTGGGTGGGCATTGCTTCCTAAAACGTTACTGCCAGAAACTAACTTTTTTGGGGGTAAATTATGTATTTTCTGCTATGGTTACATCCCGTATTGGCTCCTGTTTTGGGTTTGTTTTTTTTCCCTCCCCTATCCGGCTACAGATTTATCCAGCCCTGACCGCTGACTTACTCAACGTACCAAAAACATGAAGCTGTCCTTGATTTTTCACCTAATGAACTTTTGTAATCAAGGCCGACTCACATTGAGATGTTTTGAAGCTGTCAATCTTTTCTAGTTAGGGTTTCACTCTCCCGACTGATCTAATTGCAAAAACATTTGAGAGAGAGAGAAAAAAAAAATCTGTATTTCAATTCTTTCGAGTGTCTTTACTAATCAGACTTAAAGTAAAGTATCTGAAATGAGGACGATGTATCACAATGTGGCTTGTGTTTACTTCCATTAGTGGTAGGTGGCGGCGCGTTACACGCGTGTCATTCAGGATAGAGTTCCCTAAAGACGTGGCAGCCTTTTACTATTTATATATGAGAAGTCCGGTGGGCTCGCTCAGTCTTGCGTTGGCCATTTATGGGTATTCAGGTGGCTCGGCGAGAGCCTGCAGAGTCTGACGCATGAGAATGTGTCTAATCCCTCCTTCTTCGCTCTTTTTTTTCTATTGTACCGCAAATATTTCTAAGGTTTTGCTGAGCTTTTTATCCAGTATGGTATACCAGGACTGGGTGCATATATAATATATACGTATGAGTAGCTACAGATTGACGTTGGTCAAAGAGAAAGTTTCTACCTGTGTTCCAACAAACACTGGCATCATTTTTGTATTTTAATACTGTAAATACATTTATTTCCCAAAAATAACTTCAGTTTCTATTTTCCTTTTTCCTTCTGGAAGCTGGTGTGATTTATAAGTGCATAAAGTTCTGTCGATTTTAAAGAAGTGGCTTAGCCTTCCTTTTTGTAAGCACTGTCTCTGCTTTGACATGGAAATGCCCTGTGCCATGTGTGTTTAATACTACATTTGTGTGTATTACTGCAGCCTGCCTCATAGTTCTGTTTTTTTTTTTGTTGTTTTTATGATTATTCCTGTCTAATTCACCTTTGACTTCATTTAACCCTTTGTGATCAGCAACAAAGTCAGGTCAATTGTGGTGCACGGTTTTAAAGCGTATTTTTCGTCATAGCAACGCAACATTACATAACATTTTATTAATAGAGCGCCAGCAGATTGCATAGCTCTGCCGCGAAAGGGAAGTGAAAACTAACATTAACCCCTTTGTGACCATTGACTAAGATGATACATCACAAGAAAATGGTCCAGTAAGACAAGGTATCCCCCTATTTCATGGACTTTGTATGGGGCTAAACGATAGCTGGGGCCAGAATTTGGCCCCAGAGCTGTCAGATTGAACGTAGAGGTGTTGTAACTGTTGCTATGAAAAGACCCCGTCTGGGTTTCCTGCCATAGTAACTTACCGATTGACCACACAATGAGCTGTCGGTATGCCTACGTGTCTGACGGAGCTCTCGCGGAAATCAGAGGGGTCCTTGTTGGATTCCCCTGACTGCTGGAGGACAGGTGATGATACCAGTGACATTATAGGAAAGAAAATCCCATCATATCTATTAAAGTAAAAAAAAAAAAAAATGGTTTCCCCCTTCAACACTATGCACTTACTCTAAATATATACAAAAACAAATGCTGTCCTGTAGTGTGAAAAAGCCTTGGTCCTTTAAGGGGTTCATATTGACAAGGTTGACATGCCTGTACAGAGCGGGAAGATGGTCCTGTTATTGCAAGCTTTCAATGTATTCGAAGGTTGATGGGGGGGGTGAAACTGAAATTGAGGGACTGCTTCGGTGAGGATGCTGTGGCTTGAAGGTAGGTAGAACGGATCTTTGAGAAGGCAGGCCGGGGGTAAGAGGAGGACGGATTGTATGCTCCTCTCAATAGGTAGAGGTTTTTAATGAGATTTTAAAAGTTAGAATAGGTTAGAGTCTAATAGCAATCAATGGAGTCATTTCTACCATTAACATCAGTGTATTGTACCTGGAATTATTTAAGATACTTCAACGTTCCGTTTCTTGAGTAAACTATTGTTGGCTTAGTTTAGTTCGTTGTAAACTACAATATAAGATGCCTATGTTTTCCTGCGCTTCCCCAAGACTTTCTATTACTTTGTCAAATTAGATTTCGATCCAGATGTCTGGTATTGTATAGTTTCTCACATCTTTGTCAGTGACCAGTTTAGTATCTCCAGGATGTAAGGTGTAAATGATGAGGCTCGTGCTGCTTAACCTGAGCGTGTATTATAATAGAGCGGTTACAGCCTTTTTACCGTTATCCGCTTCCCTTTAAGTTTTTCAACATCGGCTCTAAAGATGACCTGTAATGTCCAAGTATCCAGATAGTGTCTATGATAAGAACGATCAAAATTAACTCCAAGACTCAGGCGGATACTCATTCATGGCATTTCTCCACGAGTCCTTATAAAGAAAAAATAATAATTTTGTTGCGGTGTGATTGTAATATTGTAACGTGCCAGTACAGTATCGATGGGAACTTCACCACAAATGTTCCTGTAAACATTCAGGCCAATGCAGTGTTGGTGAGTAAACCTTCTATATATGTCTGGAGTGTGTCCTAGAAGTCTCTGGGGTTTATTCACTAAAGGGAGAACTGGCAGGGGAGTTGAGGTTTCAGATGCCCCACAATATATTCTCTAGCAAGAATCCCTCTATTGGTCCAGTGTAATATCTGCTTAAATTTCAAGATTATCATGATATGTGGTTCAAAAGTAACACTGTAAGGACAGTTGGGGTGAGCGCTTGGGGTTCTTACTCTATGGGTTAGGAAACATTAGCCAACTTGAACACGAGGCCTTCAGCGCAAAATGATTAAATGTACCATTCAAGAAAAAAAGGACTTTATTTCTCATACGTACTTAAATATACAATATTCTTATTGAACAGGCGATAACTGGCTAACATATACATTGTATATCCATAAGTAACAGCAGCATTGAGGAGCAAGATGGGAGAGTATACCAGAATAAAATACATCCGTCCCATGTGTGACGGGAAAGGCCCTGTTTCAGGGAACAAAATTAAATACATCTATTGCACCTTTCCCATTAAGAGGAAATAGTATTTTCATTAAAACAGTTAGAAATAAGTCAATACTGTATTCATTCACTTTTTGGCTGGAGAACCAAAAAATATTTTTGGAAAATTCACTTGTTTGGTAAACTTTTCTCCAGGTATATCCGAATGGCCTTTTTTTTTTTTTTTACCCCCTTTCATAATTTTCCCTTTTTAAGCTTTGGTATTGCTCATTGTTATACACATTAGGTGCGTATTGTGATAGTTTACACCCGTAAGTCATAGAAGCATTCAGGATATCACTTGTGACAACATTCTCCCCCCCCCCCAATAAAAATGTAAAATGTTTTAAAATGTTCCTTTAGAACACCTACTTTCCATATATATGACCCCCAAAGTAATCTTGGAGTGTATTACTTCTAAGAAAATGTTAAGGTCTGGATTTTCTATGCCTTATTAAGAATTAAGTCCAGTGAGCTTTACAAAGAAAGGATGAGATGACCCTACGTAATGCATTTGGATAACCACATCCTAACGTGCGTCTGGCTCCGTCCCCGCAAACCAGCGCCATATCCTCCAAGCTCCCGAATTTAACTGAAAGGGGAGAGCTCCGGGTAACGGAAGCTGGGAATTCCCCCGAGAATGTATGGGGTGGAAAATAACCATTTGTTAGGAGGCTATAGCCTGGAGGATAAACAATGTGCAAAATTCCATTATATGCTCTGAAAGAATGGACAGTGGTGTGACTATTGTGTTGCAGATGTAGATGAATGATGGCGAACCTACCGAATGACCGCGCATAACAAAGGTGCAGCAGTCCTATCCATGACAATGCATAGAGACTTTAAGGTCTCATTGCAACAAACCAAGGGCTTGGGGGACGACCTATTGGCTACAGTCATGTAAGGTGTGATACGCTTATTAACGTTTTAAATTTGTGTGTCAGTTTAAGCATAAAAAATGATAATGGAGAAGGGCGAATTTCTTGTTGATCACTTGCCGTTGGCTTGTCTCTCCCCGGTGTGCGGGGAACGGGTAATGACATCTCATAGTGAAATAATTTCACATTTGTCATCTTTGCCAACGCTACAAAAGGTTCATTCACTGCCCGGCAGATTGCGGTGATCTAACAGCTCACCAAATTCCGAATGAATTATGCCCTGCTCTGTGGAAGAAAGGCGGAGCTGGCCCCGATAATGCATAGTGAAAATAGATGAAATTTTGTAAATCTAAATTATTTTGCGTCAACCCTTTTCGCAGGACAAGTTTGCCAGGACAGGACTTTCATAGGACGTGGATACTGAGGCTAAATGTTGTCCCTCATTTCACTTGCGGTTTAGTAAATAAATCCAATATTCATTGGGTCTGCTTACTAAAGCAACTTTTATTTATTTTTTTTTGCGCTTGTTCTCAGTGTAAAAGGGTCGGTAACATACACAGGGAGTATCCAGGGAAAAATGATCTAGTATCTTATCCTAAAATACGAGTTGTTTAAATATATTTTCAACACTTACCTGCCGTAGAACTCCGTTTCCTTTGGACGATGTCCTGTTTTCTGCACCAATTATAAAATTAATGACAAACGAGGAACTAATCAGAAAGAGGGAGAGCCATTTCTATAAACGCAGAGCGTATGCTGTTATGAAAAACAATTACTTCTCACTTTTTAGTTTGTAAACCTCATAAGGTTCCCATTGCCTCGGATATTTCCAAGTATAAAGACAGTATCAAGATAAAAACCCACGTTACTTAAAACCTGTACACAATACAAATTGAACAGTCAGCAAAGCAATCCGTCAAAATTTAATAAAACATTGTATATAAAATAAATATTTCAAAAGAAATCCCTTCACATATCTTCGCCCAGCAGCGTTACAGTTTAGTGAAAAACTCAGTGACCTATCAAAAATCCTCGATTTGATCGTATGCCATGAACGAGAATAAAATAATTAATTAACCGTGTATATGGCGCGTGTGCGTGAATAAATATATGGTCGCAAGGGGCCTGTAGTGGAACCACAATGTACATTTTACCCAAATGTACAACATTTTCTATCAAACCAAGCACCTTTTGACACGACAAGGATGGAAAATAAGTTAGTTGTTTGCCAAGGAACCAAGAGATTATGAGTAACATTTCCCATTTTAGCCATGACATACAATCTATCGGCCAGTGGAACAATTTTAAATTACCACAAAAAACTAATTTTGACTTAACGGATGGAGGTTGACTGTTTTTATGTAATATGTGCATAAATGTGTGTATGTATTTATCAACCTGTAAGAATTATATAGAAGAAGCTTAAAATATGGTCTTCTGACCATCTAAAAAAAAAAGGCATCCGGTACATTTCATTGATTTCTAAGGTGAAATGACCACTTGAAGTTGTCACCTTTTATAAATAATTCATAGTGTTCTATACAAGAACAGAATAGCCAATGGGAGACCAGCATTGTTTAGGTTTGGTTTCCTTCTGACTGGATCTAGAACACCACCCAGACTCTGGTGACCGCAATTCCCCCCCGATATCTATGTCTAATGTTGAACTTTGTTTACAGTGTTGAACTACAGGCTCTATTATATTTGTATGCTACAAAAAAATACAATACAGTGGCTGATGAGCCTACATACAAGCTGTTTGGAGATCCCTTCTTTAAACAATTCTTCTAGGCAAGGCTACTTTCCCATAACTGATCCCTTCTGTGATTATCCTTTGATGTCCTCAACAAGGGCAGGTGACACTAGGCCATTTCTAAACCTGGTTTTGGCTTTAAGGTTTGTCCCTAACAGTTTTGTTTTAACTGGTAAGTTTACACATTGACTTTTTTTTGCCAAATCCCCTTTAGCTGTGGCAATCTAACCATACTTCCAAAAGGTAAGTTGTATTGATGATGTTTAGGGTATGGACATGCTGGTAGGAATATTAGTGGATGGACCATTGATTGTTCCACCAGTGCTGACACAAATGACTTCCAGCTGTTATTGAACTATAGTATTTTCTTGAGAATCCTCTGAGGATTGTGGTGGAATCTTAGGAATTGTAGTCCACCAATAATTGCAGGCTTGGTCAGAGGTAGGTAAAATTTGGACCTCTAGTTATTAAGATTCTGTTCCAAAGATTCCTTTTATCATGGGTGTGAGGTTCAGTATGGGAATTCACCCCTGATCTAGTCCACTACTAGCACTGAAAGTCTGAAACTGAAAAATAGTTCCTGTGTCTGCATTGGCTCCAAATATTAATACAGATCTGGTTCCAATCTCTGGGTTTTTTTTTTAAATACCGTATTTTCTCGATTATAAGACGACCCTGATTATAAGACGACCCCCCAAAATCTGAATATTAACTTAGGAAAAAAAGAAAAAGCCTGAATATAAGACGACCCTAAAGGAAAAAAGTTTTACCAGTAAATGTTAATTCATGTAAACTATTTTTTTAAATAAAAGCTATGATTGAGAAAAATATTTTTTTTGTTTTTATTTCCTTGTATTTTCCAACCTGTCCCCCAGTTACGCACATCTGCCCCCAGGCTTGCCACACCAATATGGCACTGTGGCCCATGATATGCCTTTTAAGACTCTATATGCCACTGTGCCCCATGGTATGCCTTTTGACCCCCTATGTGCCACTCTGCCTCCAGAAATGCCTTATACCCCTATATCCCATTCTGGCATTTAGGGGGTTAAAATGCATATTATGGGGCAGAGTGGCATATAGGGAGGTATAAGGAGATATAAGGCATTCCAGGAGGCAGAGTGGCATTAAGGGAGTTAAAAGGCATTGTATAGAGCACTCTGCCTCCAGAAATGCCTTATACCCCTATATGTCACTCTGGCATTTAGGGGGTTAAAAGGCATATTATGGGGCAGAGTGGCATATAGGGAGGTATAAGGCATTTCAGGAGGCAGAGTGCTCTATTAAATGCCCCCTTAACGGCACTCTGCCTCCTGAAATGCCTTATACCTCCCTATATGCCACTCTGCCCCATAATATGCCTTTTAACCCCCTAAGTGCCAGAGTGGCATATAGGGGTATAAGGCATTCCAGAAATGCCCTATGCCCCCATTTAACACACACACACACACACTTACCGGCGCTTCCAATTTCCTGCTGTATTGCCGGGGTAGCGGGTTGAAGTCGGGGAAGGTATGCGCGACGGACGCAGACAAACCCCCACTGCCAACTCCACCTCCTTCCGGCTGCAGCGGAAGGAGACGTCAACCCGCTACCCCGGCAATACAGCAGGAAGCACCGGTAAGTGTGTGGGGGGGTGTTAAATGGGGGGGGGGGGAGACAGGAGGATCCAGGTCCCCTGCAGCGGTGAGGTCTGATTAGAAGACGACCCCGATTAGAAGACGAGGGGTATTTTTCAGAGCATTTGCTCTGAAAAAAACCTCGTCTTATAATCGAGCAAATACAGTAATATTATTGGCTGGCCCAAAGCCAGATTCTTATTAACAATGCTCAAACTGTAGATGACAAAGGGTCCAGTCTGGTAATGCCAAATACTTCGCAAATTCACCACCACGCTTAAAGATAAGGCCACCTTCTATTATACAACTAATGAGATGAAAGCCTGATTAAAACATATATAAACCAGTTATACATAGAATTTATGTACATTAAATTTACACCGCTCACATATAAAAATATCTCTACAAGGTTTGTGTTCACACATGCTGTGAAGAGCATCTACATGCTTGTTGGCTGTTGTATTGCAGGTCCAGGGTCACATTCATTCAGGTTGTTTTCCGCTCTCATGTACATTAGGAACAGAGTGACCGTGGCAAACGTAGTAGCGTTGACCGGGAAAGCTCGGAGCAGAGTTGAGGTCAGGCCTCTTGAAAAAACTCTCCATCCTTCAACCTCATAACTCTTTTTGATGCAGTCAATGATCCCGTTGTAATGATTGACTCCACCAATGCCATCTGCCTGAAGTCTTGACTTGATCACGTCAACAGGGTAGGTCGATAACCACGACACAATACCGGACATACCGCCGGCAAACAGAAGCTTGGGGATTATTAAGCTGTCATTGATTTCACAACTAAGATACCTTGTTAGATAATCATATGTCAAGAAGTAAAACCCGAAGCTTGGAGTTTCCCTGAGAAACGTAGCCACCATCCCTCTATTGATACCCCGCCATCCTTCCTTCCGGTGAATTTTCACCAAACAGTCCAGGGAATTCTTGTAGGTTTTAGACCTTGATTTGTATTCGCCAGTGCCCTGGAGCTGCATTCTGGTTTTGGCCAGTTCCATTGGGCAGCAGATAACACATTGAATAGCTCCTGCCGCTGAACCTGCAAGAAACTGATTTAACGGGGTGTCTTTTCCCAGGTATCTTAAAGCATTGCCTTGTACACCAAACACAAGGGCGTTTATGAATGTGAGTCCCATCATAGGTGAGCCTACGCCTTTGTACAGACCAAAAGCCTAAAAAGAAAAATGGAATGAGGAAATTAAATATCTCAGTCATGATGGTTCATAAGAAGCAAATATCTTCATGTATTGGCAAATGTTGACTTTTTCCAGTATTAGTTGCCTTCTGTGTTCTGCACTGGAAGCAGAAATGCAAAGAGGGTCAGGAGAAACATAAGGGTGGGAAATCCAACGCAGCTTAACAGAGCAATGGCACAGTTTACACAGTATATCTACGAGAGGGACGGAGGACAATAAAGCCTGTTTCATCTTTTAAATCCAATTCATGTCATCGTGTAACACGTTACTTACAGTTTCCTGCTTGATAATGGATTGGAAGCAATGCAATGTCCCACGATAAAGAGGCTTCGACACACTCTGAACCTGAAGTCTCACCTGCAATAAAGTAATACGCAGTGAACATGTTGGATGGTCTATAATCTTTTATTATGGGTACAATTTTTTTTCCCCATTGTGAAACAATTAGCAAATACAACTTTGACTACCGGTTCACAACACAAAGAAAATCTTATGACTAAATTAATTAAATGCTACAAAATCTACGGGAAACTAAGCACTGACATTTACCGCAATGCTTCAGTGACCCAGTTAGAAAGTGAAACGCTAAATGTTATATTTTAACAAAAATAGAAATAAAAATCAGGAACACAAGAGCATAGCTTATGAGACCCTTATTGCTTTTTTTAAAAGAAAAATAAAAAAAAAATAATATTCTTTTTAATTACACTTATTTATAGCTCTAATGATCTCAGAATTCTAATGCAGGTCACTTTGATTTTGTCATCAGCTTCTACCACCTTCCAGTCCACTGTTTTGGTTTAATTGTCGTGGATATTTTTCTTGTTTTGTTAAAAAATTGTTTATTTGTCCTATGCTTTAATTATCTTGGCTCTCCAGTCCAAACAATCAATCAGGATAACAGCATACATCTGAAATCTCTGTGCAAGCAGGTTTAATGCCTGATGTCAAAATCATTTGGTCAACCCTGACTTTTGAACACTGAACTTCAACACCAATCACTGTTTGTCCGGAGGTGTTATTTTACTTTATCTGAAGGGATAGTAAAGGTAAAGGGCAAAATATATATTATATATACACAATACACACACATGTATATTTTTTGTATATAAAATACGTGAAAAAGCAGTACCCTGGTTAAGAGATACAGCTTGTAGAAAACAGATGGTTGCGAAAGAACTGAAACGTATGAAGAACGCATAAAATACAGCCTTTTCCCACAATGCTGGCATATCATTCATAATGTAAGAGTTTAGGCAGATCGGTGTCATTAATTCAGATAACGCTAGCTTTATTCTTGCTGAGATGAGAAAGTCCTGATCATCTACACCAGGGATCCAGAAATAGAAACCGATTTCCTCTAGCGCAAAAAGCCTAGCAGAGAGCTTCATATGATTTATTATGTTCTTTCACGGTTTGGGTTAATAGACAAGAAAATGAATACAATAATACGGACTACACTGGTCTATGGAATCAAAATAAGGAAGAGGTATTATTTGCAGCATCAGATTTCAACGCCAGATGCTCCTAGGTTGTAAGGACTACTGGCAGCCCACCTAGAGGTGGCCATCTCTGAAAATCTGTGGAAAGTAGGACCTTCCACCTAAAGAACACTCCAGCTGGATGAAGTACCCAGAGTTCGGGCTGATGGACATAGACACCAGAAAGCAGGAATAATAGATATATAATTCTATATTATTCTAGTATAGTATGCTGACCCACAAAAAGCTAAAATTATATTGAACATACATGTTTCATTCCAAACAGAAGGCGTCATTTGAAGAAGTGTGTTGTGTGTTTTGCTGAGAAAGTAAGCAAAGCGCAGACTCACCTTTACAGTGTCAAACGGATGCCCCACCAGAACACCAGCCGCACCTGGGTACAAACAAAAACAGAACGTGAATGACCCGGGAAAACTACATACACAGACAAGATACCCACCGAGGACACATGGGGCTTTAGAAGCAAGAGTGTCCTTGATGATGGAGTCAGAATGATAAGTGATAAAACAAACATTACTAGAAATGTAAAGAAAAGCTGTGACGAAAGAAGACAACGCTGCGATGGTAGACACACAGCAGGTGTTGCTGGTTACTACAACCTATAGAACCATTTTATCATAATACGGTACATCCTATTTTTGGGAGTCATAACATGGATACAGGGAGAGCAGAATATACCCGTTATTTTACGCTTGGCTTATTTTAGCAGGATATATATATATTTATAACATGGGGATAGCTGTGCCCAGGATAATAGGAAGTTCTTCATTTCATGTTTTTCATATTTAAATTCAAGAACAGCCCCGTAGGGAAAGAATTGGACGAAGGGGCCCCATGAATGAAGTGCCGGACGAGGTACCCCGTTGAATGCCTAGTGTTAAGGGTTAAGGCATGACTAGGCAAAATTTTAGCACCTAAGGTGTTAAGCTTTTGAGGCACGTGCAAGACCAGAAGGGAGGGGGTAATTGCCCTCCCTGAGGGGATATATAAAGGGGGGGTTTATGCTATAAGGTCAGCATTTTAAAAAATATTTTCCCGCCCATCCCTCCCTAATTTTTGCATTAGCCGGGGGCTCAGGTTTTTAAGCTGGTACGGTGCAGGAGTTAACCATCTAGGTGTGGTTACTTGTGGTGCCCAGAGGTATAAGTGCAGGGCACTCCAGGGGCATCTGCCCCTGTGAATCGTATGGTTGTGTGACTGCCGCGCTGGGGGACGCCGGCAGTTCCAGCATGGTTATGATTGGTTATCATTGTTGTTGTTATTTTGACGGTAAAATGTTTATATACTGGGCCAAAATATGTTTGGCTAATAAACGGTTATAAAGTTATCAATGATGTAAACATTTAATAAAGGTTGAGTGTCGCGGTGCTGTGTTATATGCGGTCCGCACCGCGGACAAATTAAAATCCATAGTTGACAATTAATAAAGTTTTTGAAATAAAGAATTGTCTCTTGTTTTATTTAGAAGGGGGGGGACCGAAACTGGACGCTACTTCATTCATGTGGATAAATAATAAAACGTATGAAGAGTTTTCCTATGTTTATTAATCAATGACCTGCAAACAGTTAGTCTACCTCCATGTTCCATAAAAACATAGAATTTGACGGCAGAAGAACCATTTGGCCCCTCTAAGCTGCCCATTACTCCTGCGGTAAGACTCAGGTCTCAATCAGTCCTTGGTCTCGTCTTAGATTTGCGGACTGGTACCACAACGTATGTGCTGGGGTTGGCAATGCTCAACCAAAATATACCACTGCATGCCGCCACTTCAAGTCTTCTAGTCATTCCACCAATTAGTATGGAACCTTGAAGCATTATAAATAAAGTCTGTAGTTATATTTTATACTCAGGTCCCTCTTTAATTCTGTCTCTTGAGGTTACTGGTGAATACAGAGCAAAGAGCTTGAATGGCTGCTCCTGCTACTAGGAAGATGATAACGCTCCGTGTTTCAGGAGCCATATACTTATCCCATACATGTATCAGCCTCCATCCCTGATGTAAGGTCGCACCATTTATCTATGCATTGAGCACACTCCATATGAGCCGTACTTGAGGGACCCCAAGGCAATGCCTACCCTAATGCATACAGTTCCTCTCTGCGGCTCCAGGACATAAGTGGGGGACAGAAAAAATAAAGGCCATTTGGCTAGCAGAATGCTTCAGGTGACATGTTAAGACCCTCTGGAGAAACAGTCTGACATAACGTACTGTAGTGCTGCTTGCGTTCTATGTATATATACAGGGCTTATGGTCTAGGCAGACAGGACCTCCACATAGCACAAGGCAGGAGCAGGACAAAATAAAATATAGAATTGTTTTCCTAATGATCTATACCTTGCCAAGGGTTTTGGTGGCCATTTAATACATGCACTTCCCCATTACTGTGTACAGTACTACTGTATGTAATGTCTCGGTGCATAGTCCACTGTACTAGGTTTATAAAAATTCCTTCATTCCATTGAGTAGATAATGAATACAGCTCAATGCATCAGAAAGAAGAATGAAATGCTTGCAGATCAGTGGCAGAACTAGCATGTGGCTGGTGCAAAGCTAGGGGACCCCTATGTCATTAAGAGCCCCTTTAACTGCATTGTGTAATAATAATAATAATAAATACTGTGCAAAGTTTATCAATTAAACTCTGAATACTATGTTAAGTGTTAGGCCGTGTTTTCATCAACGTGGCTATTAATGTACTAAGCCTAAGGTCAAGGCATGAAATTGACCTAGCAGAACGGGAGCTTCTATTTTTACACCACTAAGCCCCGCGCATGGAAAATTAAATGTTGCTGCCAGAATCAATGACCTATCATTGACGTTAACTCTTAATGAATTGGAAGACAAAAAGCAGATATAATTTCTGTTATTTTTTTATGATTTCACGGTTAAGATCAGAAATTGTTTATGGCTTCTTTTTACTTTTAAATGAAATGTTTTGTATTATAATTGAAATTAAAATATTATTAGGCTCAGACTATGATATGTTGTATCTATGGTAGTATCTATGGCGCTATGGTAGTAGACTCGTAGAATGGATCGAGTGATGCTTGGCCAATAGGAACACAGCTCTCCTACCAGCAGCTACGCCCACAGCAACGCAAATCCTTTAACCAAGAATGATCAACCCCGTAGCGATACATTGTTACACGGATGTACCATTGATCTGACATGGCAAGATGAGAGATCCCCAGAAAGATCACAAGGCCATTTCCAGGGCCACCTTACTTTTGGTGGGATCATAACAGGATTATGGCCAAGCTAATTTCCCGTTACAGAACTTTTTCAACAAATGTACCCACCAGGGCCACACTGGGGTGTGGTAACTTGTCTTGTCCCCATAAACAAAGGGAATAGGTTAAGGTGGGCGTTCTTAGAATCCTTCCCTCCCACAGTTCACTAAAGGAAGTGATGAAACAGGATGTGATGTCAAATGAAGGGTATATAATATAATGCCACACATGGACTCCTTCAGTTCTTTTTTCCTTTTCCTCCATGGTGGATGTGGTAAGAGTCAGCTCCCAGCAGTGAGCTATTATCGGATCTGGAGGCTTAACAGTGGGTGTAAGGGAATTGTTATATGTATAGAGAGAGAGATAAAAGGGGGTTGTTGTCCTGTGGGGTTTGGCTATGCGTGTGTATATGAGATAAATGTGTTTGCTGTGTTGTTACCTTATAATAAATACCTTTGAATGTAGACGAACCTTTGTGAGATATATTTTTATATTTGGTTTAAACACCACATGGGGAAGAAAAGCAAACTAAAGCATGGGATCTGCTGCTGCCCCTGATTTAGTGACAGGATGAAAGCCCCTTTCTTTGTTATTAATTCTGTCCTTTTAATGTGGGAAGATCATACTTTGGACAGGTAACAAAGGTCATGTTTACATTCCTGTAAATCCTATGCACAAAAGACTAATGGCCATGGGATCAAGGAAATACCTAAAGTAAGGAGCCAGGTGATCTTCTGCCATTCAGATCACTACCATTTACAACGCACAGAATAAGCGATACGGTGCATTCCATGAACGTTATCAAGCGCTGAGTAATGTGTGGTTATGCTACAAACTTTAACAAATGTGCCACTTTGGGAAGCGATTGTTCCCTGGGAAGTTTCTCCCACTACTGGAATAAGGAGGAGAACGGCCTCTCAGATTGTTTGTATTTGGGAAGAAGTGGAGGGGATGTTAAGCTGTGTTCTATTTTGTAAATTCAGTTCAGTTGTCTTCTTCTCTCTGTGGGCATTTCTGTGGGTTGACCTCCTCCTCGCTGTAACGTCTGCCACCACACGTCCAGTAGCATACTTGGGCTTAGACTGATTTAGGCCTAGGGTGGCAGGTCCATGGCAGCACCTTGCTGGGCAACCAGGCTCCCTTGTCCATGAGTGCTACATAGGCCAGTTGGGGATATCTCCTTTGTAACTTGTCCATATGCATTAGCAACTTTACCCAGTGCCACGCATCCTTAAAAAAAAGGAGCGCCAGATATGTTGTCACATCCCAATAATCAGCAGAAGGACTAGGACCATAAAGTATGTCCTGGGGTTGGCAGCAGCACTGCCCTGGGTCAGGTCTAGGGCCTTGGGCAGCCAAAATATACCACTGCATATGGCCACTTCTAGCTTTCTCTTTGTCAAGCCTCTTGTTCCAGCATTTGCTATAGAACCCTGAATCATTATAACAAACTCTGTAGTTGTATTTAATACTTAATTCCCTCTTTAATTCTGTATCTTAACGTTGATGGTGAATATAGAGGAAAGAGCTTCAATGGCTGTTCCTGCTACTAGAAAGACCATAACGCTCCAAGACACCCACCAGACGTAGCTGATAAGAATAAACAGGCACTTGTCCTTAGCGCTGTAACCTTATAATTAATATTTAATGCCCTCCTGTAGGATGCCCCGTGTCCAAATGTTATCTACCCTATAAGTTTATACACAGTTCTAAATAAACAGAAGGGCTGATAATTCTTGAAAAAATCCTTAAGAAATATGGAAATACTCATCCGATTATCCTTTATAGCCTTTTTTGGGGCCATCAGAGAACGTCCCTAAACGTATTTCTTCCCGCTAATGAATACATTATTCCAAGTGAGATCACACCAGCCATCTGTTAATTAGCATTATTCCCACCTAGCATTAACGTGAGGTCTATCTGCATGCATTCTAGCACCCTGTAAAATGTATTTCACAGTATGAGGTGCCGCTGAATTTGTTTGACTCCATAATTTACCTCTTTTGCTGTCAGAGGGCCACGTAGATGCTCTACTACAATCTACTGCAATCATCTGATCTTGGCAACAACCACGTCCTAAGCCCATGCAGCTTTTGTGGAAAAGTCAAAGGCCTTCACTATAGATATGGTGGGTAAACATTCTTTCTGATAGAACTGGGGTCAACAGCATTTGGGTGAAAACCTCGCCACAGACAATCGTATGCATCTCACGGCACGTTTCCAAATGAACTGGCTGTGTCATCATTCAGCAACACACAAGGACATACAGTATACTGAAGTACACATTATTTATTATTCGGGTAACTTCTTAACAACTGAAAATTGACATTAAATCTGGGATTGTTTCTACTATACTGTCCTACAGCAGAACATGCCTTGTGTCCTCGTGTCTTAGACATCTCCATCAGGAGATCAGGAGAAACCGGCAGACTAGATGTGCCGAATGGTTCTGGATTAGTACTCTAGCTCAGGGCATTAATTCTGTTCTGAACAAGAACCCCATATTCCTAAAATATTCAAAACTGTGATGGGAGAATCATGAATGACCGACTGGCTAACTTTAAGAACAGCTCAGTGTTTCCTGCATACCGCACCAAAGCTTTTTGTTCTTTGTTATCTCTTCCTGTTCTGGAATTCTAGCAACGCTACGTTATGAACATAACAAGGCAGCGATAACACACCCGCCAGTGAAACACTTCAAAAACACAAATATGTTATTTATTTATTGCATAAATGTATCTGCAGTCGAGATCCTATCCCTGTTCCTGCTGACATAATGGAAATACAAGACTCCTGCGGGCATTAAGCCAAGATCTTAAACACTCTTTTAGAAATACGCAGAAAGCATGATCTATATGTCAGCCGGTGTTTACTAGGCCTCTCGTGATTGGATATTATGGGGGTGTGTGGGGGGTGTGTGTGACACATAAACAAAACGGGATCTCCAAGCCCAAGATATCCTCAGTTAACCCAGTAATAAACAGACCTGTATTTAATCTAGTGATTAATAAAGCACCGAATCCGTTTTGCAAATATCAGTAGACAGGTGCCGCTTCCTGTTAGTTAGGAAAAAATAGTAATGTTTGAGTAAGAATGAAAGTGAAATCGCATTCAGAACTCTGCAAAAACGTCCCAAACCTTCTGCAACGTCTGGTGGTAGCAACAGAAATGCCGCATTTTCAGACATCATCAGCGCTCCCAAAGATTACAATGGGAACATTTTTCTGCCACCGATTTGCAGAAGTGTGAAATAACTAATACTATAACTCCTACTCAACAGTCCTGGCGCCCAAGGGGTTAACAGTAACATCTGCCCCGTTGAATAGTGCCACAGTACTAATCTATACTAAAACACTGTATGAGTGCGTGAATGTCTGCCGGTCTGTGGGCTAATCCCGTGGGATAATCCCCGGAGGTATCATGGTATAGTAGCAAGTCACTGCCCCATCTGCTCCTGGCTATGTAGGGACAAGGGGTCAGCCAAAGTGCTTTAAGAACTGGAACATGAATTCTAACACTTTAACCCTTTGAATACCAAAATGTATGTCCTCCACCCATCCCACTAAGTTATACAATTTGAGACAAAGACGGAAACGGCAATGACTTTGTTCACATTTCATCAGAAACACAGATTTTGATCTCAGGTGTGACCCCTCCAGTCTACCTGATCCTTTATAAAGACTTCAGCCTTCTTTGTTAAAATGAATGCCAACTCAGGACAAGCATGTCTATCATAGAATTCTCTGGAAGTCTCCAAAGTGGAAGGTGTTACTCCTCTGTGCCGAAACCACACCTTTGTGCCACGGATTTCCTTAGATGCATATCTAACCATTGCTGAAAAGCCCTTTGACAGTCATGTGCCCTGAAGGAAGGGTCATGTAGTCAACATTACCCCCATGCAGTGTTCACCATATGGTTAAACTCAGCCATCAACCTATAACATCCCTCCATACGCCAATAATCAGATAATTATATGCCAAGTCCCCACGTGGTACACTGGTAGATCTCCTTAGAGTTCCAGGTTCTGTAGGACATCTCTTGTCCAAAGTTACATTTCTGGCTATTAGGTGTTCATAGTTTGATTAAACAGGTTACAGGCCAGCTAAGTTAAACTTTCTGCTTCCACAGAAGTGGCTATGTACAACTATGCCAACCACGCTCATAACCTAGAGGCAGCTTTGGGCGTAATCTAATGCCTTAGAGCTAAAATAACAAACAAGCACGGTTTAATAACACTTCATTGTCAGTGTATGAATGATAACATTTCTAAATTAAAAGAACACAGCAGCCAAAGGCCATCTACTACTAGATTTACAGGTTTACAGCTTCGGCAACCCTTATTGACAGCCATAGTGCCTTGTGCACAAAAGGTGACTCTGGTGCAAAGTTTTAAGACTGGTCTTATCACCGCAGCAACCAAAGGAATTGATTAGATTGCTATGGTGATAAGACCACTTAACAATGGAATCCTTTGGATACATAGGAATAAAACGACAGGTTGCGCACTTGCTATTGAAAGGTTATATATATATATATATATATATATAAAAAGCCTTGTGTTTTCTCATTCTCTCGCATTCATTCACTGCACTTCGCCTCACCGTGACTCAGCAATGCAGAGAGCGAAATATTATTAAGAATTGTTTCCAAGTCATTCTATTTATCAGCGCCAAGACGAAGCAGATATATGGCGGAGCCGGGGATGCCAGTGAAGGCCACAGACTGTGCAGTGTGGCCTCATCTAATAATTACAATGCAGGGGCTGCCTCCTCTCAGCCCACATCTCCCCCACTGCAATCATCTTAATCTCAACAGGGGCAAAGGGCAAAATATCTCCCCATCAATAAATACTGCACATTTTTTTCACCCTGCAGGCTATAGAATGGACAAAGTCCTCAGTAACCCCCTGCATGTACAGCCCAACAGCCACATGTGCTCTGCGCTGGCCAGGACACTGAATGACTAATATTACCTACCAGTATATGTGATCTGCCCACTGCATCAGCTGGCATGGGGAGGGGGGCAAAAGGTGATTCATGTCTCAGGGCCAGACCAGATTTTACACCCCAGAGCAGTGATGACCCTTCTAGATAAACACAACCCCCCTCCCTACACAACCTCCTGCTGCACAAGGAGCGCACAACAGCCCCCACCCCCCATATAGTGAAAATAGCCCTGGAATGCCTATAGGCGCTATACGTTCTATGACATGATTCACGACATTCCGAATGTAGAAGCGATCCCTGTAATAATCCCCCCAATTCAGATTTTATTATAAAGACGGATCCCGCCCAGAAGCGCTGCCATACGCATACAGGGACACCCATACATTTCGGGCCTCACAGGTTACCCCCCCCCCCCTTCATGGGGGTGCATCGAGTCTTGCGCAACTCTCTGCCGGCATCCATTGATCCTCACCTCCTGCGCATCCTGCCACGAAATCCAGCGCCATGCCTCCCGGAGACGGATTTAAAGAGACACCAAACGTGAGTGACTCACTGGCCAGCTGTCCTCTAGATCAGCCACAGAATAAGCCCTCCCAGGCTTTATTTCCAGTACCCAAGAGGTAGTCAGGGCAGTGATCTGCTCCGTGGGATGTTAGGTAGAGGTGATACTTGGTTATCCTGGCAGCAGATTGTAGAATGACTTGGTCGCCCAGCACCCCCCTGGCTGGATCTGTGCACACAGGTCCCTTTCTGGATTAATCCTTCTCTATTCCTGACGCCTCCCAAGAAGGTGCAAATGTCCTTTTTTAGGAGATGCGACTTGGCCAATGAGAGCAGGAGGACAGGACAACACCCACCAGACCCAGCCTTCTGTCTTCATCCAGGAGTAGCTGAGACTGGAGAGGAGGAGGAGGGAGAGCATCACAATACAAGTCAAGGGAGCACAGGGTGGGAGGAGTCAGAGAGGGGGACAGGACTTAGGAGAAGAATTTAGGAAAGAGGTATGTATGATGTATGTGTTACAGGTCAGCATGCTCCATGCTTTACCATCAGCATAGGGCAGCAGATCACAGAGTGAGCTGAGATCAGTAAGCAGGGATATTCCTTTGGTTTCTAATGGTGATTGCTGATCAACTTTTGCACCAGAAAGGAACTTTATAGAGAATTCTTCTAAATCTGCCCCAAAACATGCATCCTTTCATAGAAAGATACATCTTTGTTGTTTAAACAGACACTGAAATGTTTAAAAATATATGTTTCTATTTATGTTCCAAATAATTTGCTTGGAGGATACAGTATCTGAACGTACACAATGTTTTCATTTCCAGTTTGTACAATGAAAAGAATGCCGACCATGATACATTTGATTACAATTTAATCATATAAATAAAAATAATACTACTACTAATAATATATATTTATATATATCTATATGAAATATATGAGATGGTGGTAGGTAAATGGAACAGCCTCTCATCAGAAGCGGTAGGGGCTAATGGTTCTTATCTGCCGTCACATTCTATGTTTATATATAGATATATAATAAGAATGTTTGTGAATTTGGAACAACACGTTCTTAAAAGACACGGGCTGGAGGCTTTGAACAGGTTGCATAAAGCCGCAGGTCACCGGGATGGAAATAGAGGCGGTCAGCCGTTTGCTTTGTACATGTAAGGAGGGCTCAGTATATAGGAGCAGTCGTGCTGCCTGTCGCATGTTCTGCAAAAGGGGAGGTGGGGGGTGGGGCATCTGAGCACCTATAGAAATGAAGGTGAAGCTCAAGGGGGAGGCGTGGAGAGCGGCAACAGCGAGGGCATCGGTATAGCTCAAGCAGGAGGGAGGGAAGAGAAGAGGTAAGTGTGGCAATGCGTGCGGCGATGAGGGCAGATTGTCCATTCATAGTAGGAGGTAAGGAGCTCATGTGTGGCTGAGAGGTGAAGCAGGGCAGGGCACGCTATTCTCAGCGAGATCCAGCTTAAGGAGTTTATCATATAAGTAAGTCTCGTTTTTCAATAATCCATATTCAAAAAAGCGTTGTGACTGCTACTTACTCACATTTTTGGCAGAATCGTATTATACGCTGACTGCGACCCTCGCCCTGTTTAACGGGGAGGCATTAGGGGCCAGATCGCTTGGCTCCTTCCCAGAGCACCCCTTCCAATTTTACCCGTGCCATTCTATATTGGCTGATCGCTCACTCGCCGGATTAATGTTTTTTTATTAAAAATACTTTTAGAGAGCACTTGTATATATTTCACCATAGCAGACTATGCCTTGTGCTTTGTTTTGCCTTTTGTGTTAAAAAAAGCTCATAAACCTTATGTCCATTATAGGTGAGAAGAGAATTGACCGCTGATTGCATGAATCATTGTGTTCTGGTTCAGGTAAGTCAGCACATCCTATGAGCACATCGCACTATTACATCATCGGAGTTATAATTATGTGTCAGGGGTAGCTTTAGGTCATATTGGCAGCCCAGACTCCTTTATCAGATGGGCAGTGTGCCCAACCTGTACTGAGGCCCATAATATTAGGCCCTTTTAGCTCCTGAGTTGCTTTAAGGACTTGCATTGGGTTGTGGAAGATATGGCCATACCTGTTTTCACCCCAATCTCAGGGTGAAGGGGCAGATTATCAGGGTCATGCCGTCTATAGCTGACTCCTTCCTATTCTACACCGCAGTGATCCTATATAAGACGCCCAGTTGGTGCTTTTGCTACCAGTATGTTATGGTTGACATCCCTGCATGAAAGCAGGTGACTTAAGTGTATCTTTAGGTAATGACAAGTCAAGGTTTCCTTGAGGGCCAGCATTTGGGTAAAACATTTGACGAGTCATTACATAGAATCTTCGTGACAGGATGACAGAATGGAGCAGATGGACGATGCTTCCATTTTACACCATTATAAAATTTGATAAGTTATTTTGGCCAAGCAGTGTTTCCACCATACCTGGGAACTTCTGGGCTCCGGCTACCTCGTGGACTCACTTATGTCGGTGGGTGGTGTCGCTGACGTCACGGGAAGCACCCCTCACTTAAATGGGTAATGGGCAGGGAGTGGGTCTTGTCAAGACCCCGCTCCCGGAGAATTTGGGTGTTGACCCGGAGAAGTGTTGCTTCTCCCGGAGTTCCAGTCTTCTACAGGTTGTAAGCCATTAAACCTTCCTTAGTCCCTTTCTCATGGTCAGGGTAGCCTTTTCTCTTTTTCTGAAGCCCGATGCATCATGCTTTGTCCCCAACCTTCTGGAGCTGCACTCCCACATCAGGGTATGGAGCCCCTTCATTGCTCCCCTAGGCCAAGCCCAGAGGAGAGCCGGAACTTCTAGGACTCCCTCGGAAGAGAGGAACCCCTGAAGCCTTTAAGGGAAATGGTGGCCAAAGGTACAGCCCACGACCCCCCAAAACCAAGCGTTTGGGGACCCAGCTCTATGCAGCATCCCCACCGAAAATCTAAGCCGCAGCTTTAGACTACGACCTCTTCACCTATACCTCCTGTACATTGTTTAACCCCTTTATGTATTTCTATCATGACCTCCAACGTGTTGCGTGTAAATCCAGACATGGATTCCTGCCTTTGATTAGGTCTGTGACGGCGTGAAGAAGATCTTCATTAAAAGCTTGGCTTGGCGTGGACGTGGAAATTAGCTGTATGCGCGCCTTTTCGTTTGGTCTCTTTATTGGGAGAAGCTGGATTAAATATCCACTTCATGGATTCCCAGCATCCACCAGTCCCCCCCCCCCCCCCCGCTCCTGCTTTAATTTATGTATACGTCCTTGAATGGTGGAGGCTGATCACAGAGAGAGAGGCGGCAGCAGGAACACCAAGCAGACCCCCTCATGTTTCGAGCTCCTTCTGTAAGTAAATCCCTTCCCTACATCGCCTGCTACTGAGAAAGACGCAGCGAGCCCCATTTATATTGCACTCCATATCCCTGAATGATAACACAATGGGGCCGACTTAATGAGGGCTTCCAGCAGGCAGGCAGCTTAATTCTCCCTTCAGTGCCGCCTGTTTAGGAAGAACAATAAAACCAGGCAATTGCTTTGAGTCCTACATTAGGAGGGGGTCACAGATGCTTGGTGCTGTACGCATGATACTACAGCCGTAGAACCACAACGTCCATCGATGCAGCTGCCTGCTGAGCCCACACAATAGCCATTGCCGGAGACAGCGAATGCGTTCTGCTTTCTCTCGTCTCTCATTGGCTATCGGCACAGAGGAACTGAGAGTGATGGGCATTGCATCATCAGCACCGATATGCCAATATGAAAGGCAGGGGTAGGCGTGGGGGCCACACTTTATAAATTATAACAGAAGGAACGCAGGCCAAGAATAGAATTAAAATTCTTAGAATAGAATGAATTGATAATATAAAATATATCTTTTAAATGTTGCTTTATTAATATAACCCGGATAGCACCACTGTAGATGAGCAGTTTAATAAATACATTGTAAATAGCTTAACAGTAAAGAGACTGGGGAGTAATATATATATATATATATTATTTTTATTATTATTAATTTCGGCACATTTACCCTACAAGTTTATTTCATTAAGCTGGCCCTACATTTTTATATACCACTTATATTAAATGGAAATGAATTACCCATATAGTGTATGTTATGCTACTTATTAGTGTATGGAAGAAGACATAGTAACATAGTGATTTAGGTTGAAAGAAGACCTAAGTCCATCAAGTTCAACACTTCTACCTATCCTTACTGCTTTTGATCCAGAAAAAGCCCTAAAAACCCCAATTTAGCTATTTTGGGGAGTTTTGCCATTGATGGGTGTAATGGGTTGCTTAGTTAGGGTTATAGATACCCTATGAACCCTTCGTCTGTCCCTCCAGGATAGTCTCCAGCCTTAAAAGGCTAATAGATGGATCTTTGTTTTAGATCACAAAAGTAGTCACGACCACCATGATTGTGAAGAACAAATTGAACATTTTATTGTTGTAAAACATAGCCTTATATATCCACATAATTGAATTAACATTAATAAACAGGTACATGTAGACGACCCAACCTTTAATCCCCTTTGGCTACTGAATATCCTCCTGGCAGTTATCCTGTTAATGGGATTTGTTAACACAATGGAGTTCCTGCTTGAGCCATGTGTGTTATGCAGCCAGGCTGGAGCCATCTCTGTCTACCTTGGGGCCCTGTATGACAGGTCATTCTGTCACATCACTTCCCCCTTTTGGGATAGCCAGACCCGGGGTTACTCACACGAGTAAGTTCGGGGGTGGTTTACAACTTCAACAATAACAAAACATTCAGGGTAAAAGTTATACATCCAGTTGTCGGGATAGTCCGTCAGCATTCTGGTTTTGCCTCCCGGGGCGGTATTGTACAGTAAAGTTGAAGGGTTGGAGTGAGAGACTCCACCGTAACAAACGTCCATTGTCTCCGCTCACCCGGTTGAGCCAGACCAGGGGGTTGTGGTCTGTAAGAACGGTGAATTCCCTTCCGTAGAGGTAGGGTTGAAATCGTTTCAGGGCCCACACGAGTGCAAAGCACTCTTTTTCAATGGCTGCATACCCTACCTCCCGGTCCAATAGCTTGCGACTTTGGTATGCTACCGGGTGCTCTTCCCCTTGGTCGTTAACCTGGCTCAATACAGCTCCGAGCCCGAACATGGAGGCATCTGTGTGAACCAGAAAGCGACGGTTAAAGTCAGGAGCTGCTAAGACTGGGGCTTTTCCCAGTGCAGACTTAAGTTGGTTGAAAGCTTGGCTGCACTCTGGCCACCACAGTATTGTCTTGGGCCCGGCTTTCTTGGTGAGGTCTGTCAGGGGCTTAGCTATGGAGCTGTAGTGGGGTACGAACTTTCTGTAATACCCCGCTGTTCCTAAGAACGCCAAGACTTGCTTTTTGGTCTGTGGCACCGGCCAGTGGACTATACTGTCTATCTTGGCAGGGTCGGGTCGCTGTTCCCCCCCCCCACTCGGTATCCTAGGTACTGTACCTCCCCCATACCTAGATGACATTTGTCCTGCCTGCTGGATACGGTCTAATACTTGCTCCAAGTGCTGGAGATGTTCCTTCCAGGAGCTGCTGAAGACCGCTATGTCGTCCAGGTACGCACATGCAAACTCCTGCAGCCCCTCGAGGAGTTGATCTACCAGCCTCTGAAAAGTAGCAGGGGCGTTCTTCATCCCAAAGGGCATGACCTTAAACTGGTACAGTCCGAACGGGGTGATAAACGCTGACTTTGGGGCAGCGTCTTCGGTCAGAGGAATTTGCCAGACCTAAGTCGAGGGTGGATACCCATTTGGCCCCGGACAGTTTGTCAAGGAGGTCATCTACTCGGGGCATCGTGTAAGCGTCCGTGACAGTCTTTTCATTAAGTCGTCTGTAGTCTACACAGAACCGGGTGGAACCATCCTTTTTGGGGACGAGGACTACAGGGGAAGCCCATGGGCTGCAGGAGGGTTCTATGACTCCCAGTACCTTCATTTCCTCTAGCTCTTTGTGATATGTCCCTTAACTGCTTCAGGTACCCGGTAAGCGGGTTGACGTAGTGGTGTCTGGCCGGGGGTCTCTACGGGATGGGTGGCTAACTGTGTTATGCCAGGAAGGGCTGAGAATAGGGGGCTACGGGCTTGGAGCATCTTTTGTAATAGAGTGACCTCCTGGGGTTGTAAGGTCGGTCCGATTTGGACCTGATCAAGGGAGCTAGGGGCTTTGGTTTCGGCCAGTAGGTCCGGCAGCGCCTTATCCCCTTCCTCTGTAAAGGATGGGGTGCATATGGCCGCTATATCTGCAGGTCTTTCGTGGTACAGCTTGAGGGCATTTATATGGGACACGCGTTTGACCTCAAGGTGTGCCCCTTTTGCTACCACGTACGTGGTGGTCCCTTTCTTGGCAACTACCTCGAATGGTCCTTCCCAAGCTGTCTGCAGCTTATTCTGTCGGGTGGGACGATGTAGGAGTACCTTCTGCCCTAGCTGTAGTTCCCGGGGGGTAGAGTGGGCATCGTAGTACTCTTTCTGTCTTTTCTGTGCTATTCTGAGATGCCCCTGTGCTAGATCCATGAGCTTGGCCAGCTTGTCCCTAAGTTCTACCACATAGGTGACCACCGGGGTCTCCTCGGGATCGCCCTTTCCTTCCCAAAATTCTCGCAGAATGTCCAGGGGCCCGCGTATGGGTCTACCATACAGTAACTCAAATGGTGAGAACCCTGTTGATTCCTGTGGAACTTCGCGGTAGGCAAAGAGGAGATGGGGAAGAAACCTTTCCCAATCGGTGTGCTGGGCTATGAAGACTCGGATCATCTGTTTGAGTGTTCCATTAAAGCGCTCACAGAGTCCATTACCCTGGGGATGATATGGGGTGGTGTGGAGGGCTTTAACGCCGCAGAGGGTCCACACCTGCTGTAGCAGATCTGAGAGGAACTGGGTGCCTTAGTCGGATAAAACCTCTCGGGGAAAGCCTACCCGGGTGAAGATTCCTATTAAGGCATCAGCCACCGTTTCAGTGGTTATGTTGGGGAGGGCTACTGCCTCAGGGTATCGGGTAGCATAGTCGACCACTGTGAGGATATACCTCTTACCAGACCTGCTTGGTTTAGCCAGTGGTCCTATGAGGTCAATCGCCACCCTCTGAAAGGGTTCGCTGATCAAGGGTAGGGGATTTAGGGGCACACGGGAAGAGTCTCCTCGCTTTCCTACCCGTTGGCATAGATCACAGGTGCGGCAATATTGTGCAACATCCTGAGACAATTTTGGCCCGAAAAATGTTTTTGCTAGCCGGCGACGGGTCTTGGTACTACCTAAGTGACCGGCTAAGGGGGCAGCATGAGCTAGGGCGAGGAGGGGAACTCTGTAGGGAGCGGGGACGACTAACTGTAGGGGTGTAACAGTTTGGGGATCAGAGGTGTCTTCTAAGGGTGACCGGTACAGGAGCCCATCTTTCCATAGAATGCGGTCCTTGTGCTTGCCTATTTCCCCCGTGGCAGCCCTAGTACGGTAACGTTGTAGCGTGGAGTCAGACAGGAGAGCCTGCTTGAACACGTCTGGATTGGGCCAGGGAAGGGAGTCAGTCAGGGGTGGGGGGTCAGGGTCAGAACTTACTGTGGTCCCCTCAGTGCGTGCTTGGGCTCGGGTTATAACAGAGCAGGCGGCTGTGATAGTGAGATCTGGATTGCGAGGTACAAAGCGGCTTTCTAGCAGTCCCAAGTCATTGCCCAGGAGCACATCGGTGGGGAGTCCGTGCATAGTGCCCACATCCCGGTATCCATTTTCTGCACCCCAGTCCAAGTGGACCCGTGCCATGGGAGTTTCATCATGGACTTGTCCCCCTGCTACTCGAACGTTGATTTTGTAATCCAGGGGCTCTATGTTTTCCAGTACTCCAGGTTGTACGAGGGTGAGGGTAGCCCCAGTGTCCCTCAGACCCTCGACCTGTCTCCCGTTTACAACGACCGGCTGATAGTGGTGCTCTCTATTATCCATGTTAGGCTGTTGTATGAGGGATACATCCTGGGTATAGCCCCAAACAGGGGTACAATCGTCAGTTGGGACAGGGTTATCAACAGGGTCAAAAGACATCAGGTCCCCAGTAACCACAGGGGGATGGCTCACGCAATGAGCCTGCCGGGGTAGAAAGGGAGTTGTGGTGCCAGCATAGCGAGGCCCGGAGGGAGCTGGCCGGGGACATAGGTTTGGGCAATTCCGCTTGATGTGCCCCGACTGCCCGCACTGAAAACATCCAGTGGCAGGCTTAAGGATCCGGGGGGGCACACATAAGAATGTGGGACGGGGGTGGAAAACAGTCTCTGGGGTCCCGGGGCAGGGGAATGCGGTTGTGCCATGGTAGGGTTTGGCTGGGTAGCAGGGCAAGGGTAGTGAGTACGGGTCAGAGGGCGGCGGATGTCCACATATTTGTCTGCTAAAGAGCCGCCTCTTCCACAGTGGTAGGGTCATGGTCTCTTACCCAGTCCTTGATGTCTCCGGCTGCCAGTTGAAAAAATTGCTCCATTAAAAATTGCTGGATCACTTCTTCGGCTGTGACTGCCTTGCATCCCTGCAGCCAGCTGTGGACTGCCCGGCTCATCCGGTGTGCCCATTCCACATGCGTATCTTTAGGACCCATGCGTTGTTCACGGAACCTCCCGCGGTAAGTCTCGGGGGTGATTGCATACCGTGGCAAAAGTCATTGTTTGACTTCAAAGTAGTCCTTACTGCATTCGTCGGGTATGGCACTATACGCCTCAGCGGCTCTCCCCGTGAGCTTCCCCGCTAGGACAGGTACCCAATCTCGGTCCTCAATGTCATGGAGCTTGCACTGACGTTCGAAGTCCTGCAGAAAGCCATCGATGTCGCCCTTCAGGTCATCAAATGTCTGAAAGGACTGATGGGTCACCTTTAGTCTGTTCTTGGTGCTTGTGCTCCGAACTGATGGAGAGTCACCACAGCTGCTCCCGCTGGGTTGGACCCGCAATTCCTCTGCTCTTTCCCTTTCTGCTGCTTGTGTGATGCGATCCACCACCTCGAAGGGAGGGTTAGCCCCATAGTTGGCTAGCCTCCTTTTCACCCTCTGGTCGACCACATCATGTTCCTCGGGAAGGGGAGGCGTATGACCTGTCGAGAAGCTGGGTATCATACCCTGGTCCAAGGGGCTGATCGGTCTTTAGTCCTCCTGATCTAGGTTTAACAGGGCTGCGATCAATTCACTCTTTTTCATTCCGGCAGTTTCTGTGCCTCGGCCGGCCAGTAGGTCCTGCAGGACTGGTACGTTGAGGACCCGATAGTTATCTGCCATCCTTCTGGAACAGTAAGAAGAAGGATCCCACCGCTGCCACCAGTGTAATGGGTTGCTTAGTTAGGGTTATAGATACCCTATGAACCCTTCGTCTGTCCCTCCAGGATAGTCTCCAGCCTCAAAAGGCTAATAGATGGATCTTTGTCTTAGATCACAAAAGTAGTCACGACCACCATGATTGTGAAGAACAAATTGAACATTTTATTGTTGTAAAACATAGCCTTATATATCCACATAATTGAATTAACATTAATAAACAGGTACATGTAGACGACCCAACCTTTAATCCCCTTTGGCTACTGAATATCCTCCTGGCAGTAATTCTGTTAATGGGATTTGTTAACACAATGGAGTTCCTGCTTGAGCCATGTCTGTTATACAGCCAGGCTGGAGCCATCTCTGTCTACCTTGGGGCCCTGTATGACAGGTCATTCTGTCACAATGGGGAACTTAGACATCATTTTTTAGGATAGGGACAAGGCAAGTTATAGAGCGTCTCTTATCTAAGTGTTATACGTCATCTAGGAACTCATAGAAAACCCTATTTTTAATTATTTTTCCATGATATGACTTTGTTCTTTGTGGTGGGGTCGTTGTTTCTTCGTCGTTACTCATCTATATATGCGGCTCGGTTACACGGTCTGGAACTTTATCATGCTGTGTTTGACACAGTTGCAACATTGCCTGGAAATTGTGTAAGGTTTGGCAAGCGTGACTTCCCTTCATAGCTCCCCTTATCTTTGATGGTGTAGGAGGCAGACTATGTGGCTTCTCAAAAAACATTTCATTTATTTATTTGGTGAAATTTAATTCCACCTCCTCTGGGTGACCATTTCATGAATCCTTCACGCCTGACGCAAAGTAGGTCGGCACAGTTTCCAAAACATGATCACCTTGACGGCCACTGAATGGAACGTATAGTCTATGACACTATATTTAATGGATGGTGTTTAAGGGGGACGTCCTACAGAAAAATATTTCTTCAGTACAACGTTGTATATGGTATTTGGATCGATACACGGAAACATAGAATGTGACTGTAGATAAGAACTATTATTCCCATCTAGTCTACCCGTTTTTCCTGATGTAGAGGCTCAGACCATTGGCAGATCCAGGGGGCAATTGCCCCTCCTCAAGATAGACAGGGGCATGCTCTGGGAGTAGGGATAAAGTCCTGACGTCCAGACTTACCTCTTTATCCCCCTAATTTCCAGGATGATGCAGGGTTAAACGGAGTCACACAGCGTTGCAGTACGTGACGCTGCGGTAGTAGCGGGGCAGCTTCCCTTATGAGCAGCATCAAAGACAGTATGAGGCTTCGGAGGGCTAGTGAGTTTCTTGTGTGTACTTCTGGGTATGTTACTTTGTGAACATATGCCTTTGGGTTCGTTAGTGTATGTGTGTGTATGGTTCTCTTAATTTAAGAGTCTGGGTATATTTTTCTGTGGGTGGCTGTGTGCTGGTGTTGAGTCTTGGTGTGTTAGTGTCGAATATCTAGTTGTGTTAGTGTGAGTGTTTGGATGTGTGTGTTAGTGTCGAATATCTAGTTGTGTTAGTGTGAGTGTTTGGATGTGTGTGTTAGTGTGCCTGCAGAGTTCTGGTCCTGTATCCGCCACTGGCTCAGATGTTAATCATTCTTTGGTCCAAATAGCTCATATCTGTCATCAAAATCTGTGTTTCTATGTTCAAACAAACTGTGCTGATGCTTTTAGGCAATGCTAATGAAGTCCTTTCTTCCATTGATCTCCATGAGTCGGGTGGTCAGACAGAGACAGTCTATTGTCTAGAAGTCAGTGTGTTTGTCTGGAAGATTGGACTAAGATAACAGAACTAGAATTGGTTGGCGTTTCCCTTTGAACTTTTTCTCACAACTGTTCTATAGATCTATATTTTTCCTATTTCACCAGATCGCTAATCAATCAGCTTGTGAGGCCAATAAGCCTGTGTGTTATCAGAATCATTCTGATGATATTCTGTTCTAAGGAAGGGCCTTAGGTTGGCACACAATGTAAATGTTTCTGATGTTCCACACCTTTACGCTAAACAAAGGCTGAGCCGCTGCAGGCAAAAATAAACACGGGCAAAACTGTCAGCGATATTCCTAGCATGAGATGAGCCTCATGACTCGTATTTATGTGTTTAAGCAGACACTCAGCTGCCGTTTGGAAACATTCTAAAAGGAAATAAACAAATGTCCCCTCGTTACATAATCACTTTATTACACAAGATCCTGTTCTGTGTGGATCTGAACCCTAGCGGAGTGCGGGCTCAGGGCAACTTGACTTTTGCTGGGCACACGGTTGGCAACAACACCGTGAATCAAAGCACCTTTTCCACGATTTCTATCCCCTTTAACACCTATACATCCTATATATCCTATACATACACACAACCTCTCTCCTTCTCTCTCTCTCTCTCTCTCTCTCTTTTCTCTCTCTCTCTCTCTCTCTCTCTCTCTTTTCTCTCTCTCTCTCTCTTTTCTCTCTCTCTCTCTCTCTCTCTCTCTCTCTCCATTCTCTTTGCCAGGTTCTCAGGCTCCACTAACACACATACTGCTTAACATAACACAAACATGCTAGCAGCATACACTCTCACACACGCTAATACCATACACTAATATACATATACTTTTACACACACCCTCACACCATACACCAACACCCCATACTCACTCTAACACCATAAACTAACACTCAGATACATACTCTAGCACCTACACTTACACATATACACACAATCTCTCCCTCTCATCCTCTTTCTTTCCTTTTCTTCCCCTTTCTCAGGTTCCACTAACTCTAGACTCACCCCTGACACTCTAACACCATGCACTGGCCCACACACTCATGCTGATACCATACAATAACATACATACACTCTAATACCACAATCCGAAACGCACACTCTACAGTACAATCAATAGCACTAAGTTTGCTTTGCGAAGCAATCAAGGCTTCTGCCTGAGGTCAGAATACTAAATACATAAATAAATGAATAAATAAATAAATCCAGGAAATTACCTACATATTTTACGTAATTTATCAAAAACATTTTTCTAAAAAGTTTTCATATAGTGACTACATAGCACTGTTCCCAACCCAGGACAGTATAAAGTCCACTTGGATCCAAATGGGGTCCTCGTGTTCTCTCCAACAGGAACTCGTTAACCTTCCAGTTGTGTCCACTAAAGTCCAACTAGGACAAAGATAAATCTATGGGTTCAACCAGTTTATGCTTTAAAAATAAATAATTACGTGGCAATTTTTAATGCAAGCTTGGGAACAATTTTCTGCATTAATAAATATAACTTTTGATATATAATGTCCCACAAAATGACCTGGCATCGGAAGTCTTTTTGCTAAATACTGAGATTGCTTCCAAGTTAAGTAGCTAAATCTCGGTAAGGTTCATCTCAGAGCAATGCAGATTTATCCGTATGTCATCTACCAGAGTGCTCTAGAACCGGCTTTCTACTCGCATCATCTAATTTAACAGCCAGTAGTCGATCCATTCTGTATTGACCGTAGCAGGATCCAACCTGCAGAGGGATCCAAAGTGATTCTAGGTTCTCTTTAGGGGCCGTGAGCAAAATGAACCGAAATAAAGTTATGGTAATGTATTGTATGCGACCAAAGAACAATGTATGTAAATGCAGATATTTTTTGGTCTTCTACTGGGGACCACGTAGATTGATGAGGCTAAAATATGAAAGAACTTGTTCACCCTCGTCTACCTATTATTATTTATTGATTTATATAGCACCATCAAATTCCATAACACTTTACTATGAAACAAATATATACCAGGGAAGGGATGGCCAGCCTGAACTGGGCCGGCACATTGGCGGAGGTGCGTATCATGTAACATTATGTGTGTGAGTAAAGGTCTTTGTGTTAGACATGTGTGAAAGAGTTTGGTGTTAGAATGAGTATGTGTGTTATAGTGTGGTGTGTATTTGTTAATTGCCTCCCAGACTAGAAGGTGCCAGGCTCTTCCCTAACGTATATCCCCAAAACGTGTTTGAAATAAGCATTGTTCAACAATAGCATTTTCATACCGGAATTCTTCAGTAAAATTCTCTTCTCCGTTAAAACATGCCCTCATTAATAATGTAAAGGAAATGCAAAGCATATTAAAATAAATAAAACCTATAAAATGAAAGGTGATATAAAGCAGCAGAAAAAACATTGGACATAAACATTGAAAAGTTTACGTTTAAAAGATTCTCACTACCAGTGGCTGGACTGGTTGTTCAACATAATTGAAGTTGTATTGTAGCACACGGTGTGTGGGACGCCGTTACCTTTATAACAGTGACACCGTTTGTCACCTGACGTGTCAGAGGGGTACTCGGCACTGCTAGTTTTGACCTCTTAAGCCCAAGTATTGTTTATTTGCTTTTGATTCTCTCATTTGTTTAATTCCAGGAGGAACTTTGTGGATATATATATAAAGCCAGGAAAGATAATGATTGCCAGCGGATTGGCTGACCTTAAAGCTATTATTACAATCTCTGCTGCGAGGACGGTTTGTGAAGCACTGGGAGCTTTAGAAGGAAAGTGTGACAGATCCAGCAGGACGGGGTGACGGACGACACCGAATCCACAAGCAGATGGCGGATTTCATAGCCGGGGCTCTAGGAGGTACAGTTACATATCTGCGATTATATATACTGTATTATTATTATTTTTTTTTTCTACCGGAGATATGATTTTCTACAGAATACTGAGAAACTGAATTAATACAATTGCTGAGGCTATCTCAAATTAACCATCCTGGTGGTCTCCTGTTTGAGCTGAACTTCTAGAGTCCTCAGCCAGACTTCTCATGTATTATATTTTACAACAATCTTGGGTATAGAGAAAGGCGTGAAACACTTATAATGTGACGCAGGGTTTTAACTTTTCTGGGCTATCTTTGTTTTCCGTGAAATATGAAGCGGTGGAGAGGTAGAAAATACAAGGGCAAGAAGAAGACCTATGATTTTCCACGAAATCTTTGTGTAAGAAGTCTTGATTATCTCAGTTCATAGAAAGTATTGGATATTCTAGGATGTTCTGTTTCTCTGGTCGTTGTCCTTTGGTGTCGCTGTTTCAAAGCCAGCAGACCTATCCAAAATGTCAACACAAATCTCTAGCACATTGTGTCAGTAATGATGGGTGAAAATCCACACCAGAAAAGCAGCTTTTACTAAACTGACTGCGCATGCTTAACATCATTCAAACAGGATGACTGGTTTAGAAAGTAAGAGTCTTGCTCCAAGGTTATTATGCATATTACAGTGCACAATAAAGAATAATGCAAAGACATGATCTATGTATATGTCTAAGGCTTGAGAAAGACCTGTGCGTCGAAACGTTGCCTGTGTGAAATAAACTCACCTTATCATTTGAGTGCTGAGCCTTTGCTTCTTTATTTTGGATTTATTGAGGGACTTGGTGGTACCCTGGCTCGTGCACCATTTTACTGCTGAGTGCTGCATTCCAACCTTTCTTTTTGTGTACATATATTAAAGAGACACTATGGATATCAGCGATTATTGTGTTATTTCCTTCAGCGAATATACTCAACTGTGAGAGTCAGGAGTGACAGAGTAATATTTACAGAGTTCCAACAAACAGACCATTTAGCATGGATTCCAAATCATTTTACTGAATGCAAATCGGTGCGTGCAATGTTTAGTTATTGGAGTTAGAAAATTAGATGTCTTTCTCCTTTAACCCCTCCCCCCTACTGCCTCTACTGGAACCAGGAAGTATACGTGAGTATGCTTTCTGCACATGCTCAGTAGCACTCCCATTGAAGTGAATGAGAGCTCTTATTTTCAAAATGTTATGCAATTTAAAGGCATTGTATACTTATCTCACTAATCTCGACCTCTGATTAACAATGATTATTCTGCAACAGTAATGCCGGCTCTGTTTATATTATTCTCCTATGTACACATTACAGGTGCCTGTGGGGTCATGGTCGGATATCCCCTGGACACGGTAAAGGTAAATACATACTATTGTTTCATTGATTTCTCCTGGCTGTTCATATGCGCAATTTATTTGGTCCTTTTAGTAATTAAAGTTGTAGGAAGGGCCTCAGACGCATCAGTGAGCCGAACCTAAAGCAGCCGGGAGCTGCACTATATCCACGATATGTCAATATGCAGGAGACAGATCTCTGCTTAGTCTAAACTGCATGCTTAGACAATCATAGAGGAGCGTTGGGATAAGAAGCCATATACATATGCCATATGGTTGTTTTTATTTTTTTGTTTTTATTTTACTATTTTATATATATAAAAATAGGGTCAATAAATAAATGTTACTTGCATCTGTTATGGTCCATAGCCTTTGGACCACACTTCTCATGATGCTCAGCCACATACTTTTGTCTCACAGAGCATCATGGGATCTGTAGTGCACAGGTAAAATATTGATCTCTCCATTATTTATTCACTGCATTTCCCATTATTTAGAAAAAATATATATCAGTTTCTTGCTTTTTCTAATTTAAAGGCTTCTATGTTTTAACTGTATTATTGTTATTATTAAAGTTTTACCCCATATTTGCCTGTTTTTTGTTAGCAGCTCTTGCTCCTTATTTTGTCACTGTCCTTGCTTAAGCAATGTTCCCCTTTTTACATTTATATTGGGTAACGGGCTCATGGCAATAGTAGTTTGCACCAGACGGAGGCAGATGCTACCTGTGAACTACATGATGCCTAGCCAGCCAAAAGTATTTTGTGATACTTTCTGAGAATCATAGGTAGGGAGTTATGCTCTACCACCGTCAGTGTCTGGATCACTATATAATGTTAGGAGTCATGCTGTACCACTGCCTGTGTCTGGATCACTATATAATGTTAGGAGTCATGCTGTACCACTGCCTGTGTCTGGATCACTACATAATGGTAGGAGTCATGATGTACCAGTGTCTGTGTCTGGATCTTTATATAATGTTAGAAGTCCTGCTCCACCACAATTTTTTGACTCTTGACATCATCTAAAGATTTGTTTTGTGCATATGTGTGTGCATACCCGATATAATATATTACTTGAATAACTTTGTTGTTGTATTGGTTCATATATTCTCACAGACATTAAGGGCAGTTGTGGAACACAGTGGTATAAATCTAAAAGAGAAAACTCTCTATGAACACTCATCGCTCACATTATTGCACTATACTTTTTTTTCTTCTCTGGGCGATGAATTACCACGTAAATTACTTTAATATTTCAATTTAAAGTTTGTGTACAATCCCAATAAATATAGAATAATACTGAGAGCACTTGTTTGTGTAAATTTGTATTTTGGTTCTTCGATACCTTTAGTTTATTTTGTATGCAAGTTGTGGTGATTGTGATTTCTATTTGTCACATGTAAGTTACTCATGCTAGATTACATATCTTTATGAATCTTATGTAACTTAAGTAAACAGTTCTAATATCATTAATTTCACGTTATTCATTTACCTAAAGTGAGCAGACCACTATTTGGTGCACGTTCTCCCTCTCCATCAGCGATGATGAAAGGTGTGGGAAGTGATGGGGGCACCTGAAGAAATTCTGTATGGTTACCCTAGTTTTCTTATTTCTCCATAGGTACGAATTCAGACGCAAAGGAACTACAGTGGGGTCTGGCACTGTATCTGCTCGACCTACAAAATGGAAAAAGTAAGTTCTGGCAAGCTCTCTATGCTCACAGGTATTATTTGACTTGGTTTTCACTAACCCTCAGTGCTTTGTTCTATAAGACATCTGGATTCTTCAAGGGGATGACGATGCCAATGTCAACAGTATCCATCAGCTCATCCATAGTGTTCGGTGTTTATAGAAACTGCCTCTACAATTTATGCAAGCTGAAATATGGAACATCAAACGTGAAGCCATCGAAGCTGGACATTTTCCTTTCTGGTTATGTGGCAGGAGGAGTTCAGGTATTTAAAGATGTAATCGCAAACATTCTATAAGGGAATTCCTGGTCTGTGTCATTGTGCCAGTGCTGAAAGAAAAACATAGGGGCACTTGCCTCGTACCATCTTCAACACATACTAAAAATGTTTCTTGGATTTGCATATAGATCTTCTATTCTAAATCCGATTTCACAGATATAGTGCTAGAAAATAAAAATATTTATATGTTGTTTAGGGGTGTAACTAGAAACCCTGGTGCGAAAATTGCCTCAGGGCCCCCCAACTTCAACAGCTCTCTGTGCCGTCATTGCCCCCAAAGAACTTGTCTGTGCCTTCTTTGGCCCTTGCACCATATACTCTGGCACACATATGTCAACATACTTCCACAAATTACACACATACTCATACTCACTAACACAATCTCCATTTGGCCCCACTTACACATACATTCACACACACACAATTACACATTCATGCTTAAACACACTCAATTACACACCCATGCTCACATACATACATATATACAAAACATATACATACCCCCTGCCCCCGCTTACCTCTCACCTCTCCAGCAGCTTCTTGCCGGGTGCGAGCATCCTCGGTTTCACCGTGCGATCATGTGATGTATTGTGACCCACGATACGCTCCATTCTCCCTGTGTAGAAAAGGCCCTTCTGACCTCGGCCAGTGCACTCCCAAACAATTTTGAACCAACATGAGGAGACAGGAACAAGGGGTCTCAGAGGTCCCACCAGCCCCCCTAGAGGCACGGACCCTGTCGCAGCTGCGACCACTGCGACCCCTGTAGCTACAGACCACTCATTTTGTGATCCATGTCCGGGTCTTCTGTTTGGTAACCTTGATCTCCATCCATCTAAAGGGCACAATTACATTTTAGTGGCCTGAGGGATGCCGCACGCACAGGTCACATCAATCACGTGATTTCATTCTATGTCCACATGGTATAGAAATATTTTTTTTCCGCTTAAAGACATAGAATCATTAGTGATATAAGGAGAATCCCTACGGCCATGGATGTGAAGACAGAAAATCACATGTGTGTAGATTCCAGGATATATGCAGTTTGGGAATGTGACATGACCATGCCTGGGAACTTCTCAATGAGTGGACCCCGAGACTCTCTAAATATTAACTCTTTGATAGCCCGTCATGAGGATTCTATGTAGTTATTCACCAAATGTGTTAACCAAATGGCTCTAATACCGGCCCCAAGAAACCTTGACTTGTCAAATCACCTGCATTTAAGCAGGTATATGGAACATAACATACTGGTAGAAAAAGGACAAATGGTGAGCCTTATGTAGCATAGAGTCAGCTCTAGACTGTGTGACCCTGAAATCTGCCCCTTCACCCTGAAACTTGGGGTCAAACGCTGAGCGTTCCCGGGTATGAAAAATGACCTCTCGTTTCAGGTTTTAGTGTCGTCCCCTGCTGACATGGCCAAAGTACGACTGCAAACCCAAGCTTTTCCACGCCATTCCAACACATGTGCTTTGGTGGCGGGACCTAAATATACAGGACCCATCCATTGCCTCATCACCATCATACGGGAGGAAGGATTTCTCGGACTGTACAAAGGCAGCTCGGCTTTAATGTTCAGAGACTGCCATTCGTTCTCTACGTACTTCCTGACGTACGCTGTTTTTCGAGAATGGTTTGTTTCTGTTGAACAAAGTTACTCAGGTATGTGATTAATTAGCGTGCTAATGTTCATCCCGGAGAAACTTTTGCTTGCATTACTAAGCGGTAGGCAATGGAAAAATACAACCTTTACCTTCCGTGGCTCTTGTTTAACTCTTTATGTGCCACAAGAGGTTAATCATTTAAACCTTATCACAATTACCTCCTGTGGCCATGAGGTGGTTTTGCTCTTAATCTATAAGTCACATTGCATAAGAAAAAAGAGAACTTGGAAAATATATTAACCGGATGAGTGAATGTAACACACTGAATTTTTATTCATTTTTAAATATCGAGAAACATAGTTTGACAACAGATAAGACCCATTGGGCCCATCTAGTCGGCCATTTTTTGTACTGTACAGACTCAAACTTTAATCGGTCCTTGGTCTTGACCTCATTTAGCCTCTACCACTGTTCTATTTATCTTCCACCCTCCCAGTGACGTAAAACTCAATATATGACGTAAAAAACAATATATAATACAGGTATCCATATTGGTGAATAACGTTGCACTTTATACGTCTTCTGTCTTCCCTTGCAGAATTATGGGGTGTTCTGCTTTCGGGGGGATGTGCCGGAGTGGTGGCGTGGAGCATTGCCACGCCAATGGACGTCATCAAATCGAGGCTGCAGGTGGATGGAGTAACGCAGCAAAAGTACAGAGGGGTCATCCATTGTATCACGGAAAGTGTCAGACAGGAGGGACTCGCGGTCCTCTTTAAAGGCCTGTCGCTGAACTGCCTGAGAGCCTTTCCGGTGAACATGGTGGTTTTCTTGACTTATGAAGCCATCCTGAGACAAATCAAACCATTTACCTCATGAAACTGAAGAAAAAATAACAAAACTGTTTAACCCTTTGGTGGCGGGTGCTAGCCCTTTTGGGCGATCGAGCATCATGGGAGCTGTAGTTCCATATCAGCTGTTTTTTTGCCCTCCGTTTTAAAGGAAAAGACACAGATATGCTATTTTACATAAAAAGGCTTGTTATCTGCTGACTACCCCAAGCAGCTGTCATGGCGTTGGTGAAACAGGGCACAGACCCCCAATGTTACTTTGGCTATTCACTTTTGTGGGTGATGGTTGAAATGTAGACCAATTTCTGCCTTTAACCATACACACATATGGGCTAGAGCACTGTGGGGGTGCAAGTAATGATTATTTTCATAATCAATTAGTTGGCCGTTAATTTTTTGAATTAATCAGATAAAAAAGGCAATTTGTTCGTTTTATTTAAAATAATGTAATGAGGGGACTGGGGAAGTTAATGATGGGGACTGGGGACTGGATCAGACCGAAGGGTGGGATGGAGTTTATTTAATTTGCAGACTGAGCTATTGGGAGGGGGTTAATGATGGGATGACAGACAGTTCGTATCAGACCCGATCAGACCGGGGGTGGGAGTTTATTTAATTTGTAGGCTGAGCGATTGGGAGGGGGTTAATGATGGGATGAGAGAGTGGGTATTGGATCGCGGATGGGAGAGAGGGAGTTTATTTAATTTGCACACTGAAGGGTGAGAGGGAGTTAATGAGGGGAATAGGGGAGTTAATGAGAGGAAGAGAGAGACTGGGAACTGGTCAGACCGCCAGGTGAGAGGCAGGGAATAAGTACATACCTTACAGCGGCCTATGGTCTGGGACGTCTTCTCCACTCGGTTCCGAAGTAGCACATGCCTGAAGTAAGTTAAAATTTAGACCAACTAATTGAATGACCAACTCATCAATAATAGAAATCATTGACAACTATTTTCATTATGGATTTAGTCAACAGGTGGTTTCAGCCCTAGAGCACTGTATTAAATCATAAGGTGAGATTTAGAAGCATGATTCTGATCGCAACATAGAATTTGATAGCAGATCACTCGGCCCGTCTAGTCTGCCCGTTTTCCTGCTGTAAGGACTCAAACCATAATAAGTCTTTTGTCCTGTCTTTTACTCAGTATCACCTTATGCCTATCCCAATTTAAATAGCCTCACTGTATTTACCTCTTCCACTTCTACTGGGATTCTGTTGCACCTATTTACCACCTTCTCAATAAAGTAAAACTTCTTTCTGTTACACCTAAACCTCTGACCCTCTAGTTTAAGATCATGTATTTAAACCTCCCCTCCCTCTCTTCTCTCTCATCGAAGCCGTACATATTGGGACCATTTAGTCCTTCCCGATAACATTGAGTTATGTATAAATAAGCGATTGTCGATGATTGGTCACCAGAGTAATCCACAGAAGGGTCCGTATTGTATTATATGTAATAACTACAGTTATCAAGCCTGGCCCTCGTGAAGGACATCGATATCATTGCAAAAGATTGATTTCACTCTGAGCAGCGTTCCAATCCTTCGGCTTATGAGCGGCTGGGATAAGAAGCTGCGATTTATTGATTTTATTAGTGTGGATATCCACATCGCGGGCCGGGAGCTTATTTTGTAGGAGGATTTAGTGTCTGAGAAAAGCAGCACAATTCTATTTATAAGACATTAGCAGCGCGGAAGGTGTTCGAGAACATTTTGTTCCCAGTCAAGGACAATTATGCTGAATAACAAAACACAATAATCATTGCCATATACTGGATTACAAATAAACTGTTTGGCCCAGGGCCGGACTGGGGATGTCTTAACGGCCCTAGGACTTTAAGGCCAGCAGCCACCAAATGTTGCAAGCACTGCCCCCCCCTTTATGTTATATTTCTATATTCATGCAGTGTGCGGCTGGGCATAGACGGCAGGTCGGGTGAGTAAGGGGTGCTGTTGGTCAGTGGCCCGCCTGGCCTGGCCACCCATGCATTGTCTTTATAGGCTCCATCCCCCTTATAGCATCACTACCCATCTCTTTATGTAAATAGACCACTGAAATGGGATTCAGCCCGTTTACATACGGAGAAGATTTAGAAGGCCAGGAAGGTGGTTTGGTACATAGTTTCACACTTAAGATCGACTGTAAACAGTCAGTGGACTCCATTCTTCACACTTAAGATCGACGTAAAGTCCTTAAGTGCAAAATCCAGTGTGTCGCTTCCTACTCTCTGGTTATTCAGCAGTGTCCATAATCTGTAACCTTTTAGTCGGCAACCGACAGTGGGTATGGACACTGCCGGTGCCCCTGCTGTCGGGGGAAGCAGGGATTGATAGGCAGTATGGTAGGTAAAGCATCTTTTTTAAAACTCAAATGTTTGTTAATTGTGCAAACTTTACTTTATATACAGGTGTGGCCAATTGCTTAACGTTTTCAGTAACTTTAAGCACATTGGCATTTTGTGGTATTAATATGTTTGTTGTTACCTGTATCCAGTGAATGCATAAGCCAATAATGTGAAATAAGAGAAAATTGAATGTTTAGAGGTTTTCCGTCATACAGATTTACTTTGTGTAGCTGCATTTAAGAATATAATGATGATAATAATAAATACATATTTAATTACTTTTAAATTATTCTGGTGCAATGTTTTTCATATATGGTTTGTGAGTAAATAATCTGTAACATTATATTGTTTGTAACATAAACAATGGTACCAAGGGCCAAATAATAGAATGTTTAGAATAATTGCAGAATAAAATTCCAAAGTGTATTTTCTATAATATTGAAGGTGCTTATTAACCAGGAAACACGTCCTTGTAAATATTAAATGCAATGAGAATATTGTCGTGTGTATCATATTCTGCAAATCTGAATTTATAACAGCCACTGTGATATTTCTGGGATATTCTAATATATTCGTCTGGGTATATTTAAATCAACTTAATCCCCACACTGGATCCTGGCTCGGGTATGGTGTTTGGGTGCTGGTGTCTGGGCAGGTGTCTTGTTGGCTTTGGTTATCATTATGTTATAGGAGAAAATTCTCAGTGTTCTGCTTAGAAACGTGGTTAGGGTTTCTAAAACTAGCATTTAGTCCTTGAAAATCTTAGACCAAACTGGAAGGGGTGATACATGAGCTGTATGGATGGTTCTATGCTATTGTAAATGTCAATAACATGCCTGTTTGGTTGATATGGTATGATTTCCTATTATAACATACTTGCCATAGGCTCCATTCTACCTCCTAGGTATCTGCAATAGCCCGTTTTGCATTGTTAACACAGAAACAGAATTTGAAGCATATAAGACCTATTCTTGTTTTTTTTCTTCCTGTTCTAAAACCAAACTTGTAAACCAGTCCTTGTTCTTGTCTTATATTCAGGCTAGACACTAGTCTCCCCCATGCATACTTCAATTCCCTAATATTAACACCTCTGGCTAAGGGCTGTTCCATTTATCTACCACCCTATCAGAGAAATAAATCTTCCTTACAGCTAAGCCTCTGACCTTCTGGTTTTAGGCTATGGCATATTGTCCTAACATATCTCCTCCTCGAAATTATATTCCCCTCTTGCACTTCATAACTTTTCTAATGATGTCAATGCTGGAGTTATCATGGGATGTCTGTACGTGTTTAAAATTCATAATCTAGAACACTGAAACAACTGAAAGATTTATTTTAAACAATTAAACCTGCAAAAGGAGTACATTGGAATGCTTAGTGGTCACATGCAGCGTTGGCTGAAATCCCAGAAGGAAAAAGCCCCCGGCATTCTGAATAAGTTACCTTTAATCAGGAAAAGTAATGCAAATTCCTTTGTGCCCCTTAAAGCTGCCATGCAATTTCTGTATAATATCACTAAAACCAAAAAACCTATATTTATGAAATTTCCAGCTACGCCGCATTCTTCATATAACAGAATCAAGGTTTTTGAATCTATTTTATTGCATTATTGTACAATGGACCCTCTGGGTGTGAAGAACAACCATTGAGTATAACATTCTGCAGCGTGCTGCGTTCTCCCAAGTGGTCTCGCATGGTCTTGTTCTTTTAAAGGATAAATTAACAATTATATTGTTGCTGACAAAATTATTTAAAATGTTAAAAGTCAAACGCCAGCTTCCTTGGAGTCATAAACTGCTTCGCTATCTCGTCCGTGATCTGCTTCCTCCTCTCTTGATGAGCTGCAACCAGTGGCTGTAATGTATCTATTAATAATTTCTTAAGATCCCCGGTTAGCATTGCTCCACTTGTATAATCCTAAAACACAAAATAATTCAGTTATTGGCCAAGACAATGCCGGCTATTACGGATTCCATTGCATGTTATTTACATTTAAAGGGTATTGGGCACCTAGGGTAGAATATTTATAGCAGAAATTAAAAACTCCCTGATATCCCTGCTTGAGCCCAGGCATCTCAATGAAAAAAACCATTAAACTACTAGTTTAAGGTGAAGATACACAGAATTCATGACTTGTTTGCAGTCCTGGAGTTAAAAACACCTAATTTAGAGCTTTATTTTTCCTATTCAATTAATGTAACGTATTTAGATATATTTTAATAATTTTATATTTTAATATTTACTTTGCCCTCGAGGAGCTCATTACAGCGGCATGTGAGACAAAACCTGTCTGCTACCTCCCTGTCCTGAACACACCTGTTACCCAAGCAGTTAAGTTGGGTGATCGTACAGATGTACAGACGGTGTGGATTTTCAATAAATAAACTACTGGTCGCTTAAAAGGGACTTGCATAAGACTACGCAAAAATGTGCATTTCTATGTTAATAAAGATGTATTTATCTATTATGCAAAATAGGTAAATGCATCTCCCCTTTTTGGGGGTTAAGCTGTATTTTTACAGTTTGCACACGCTGGATGGTGTTAGCATAAACAGTCTAACCCTAGCACAGCTCCTTGAAGGTTAAGTCACTCCTACTGTACCTGTCGCACTTGTTCAAGTTTCTCATCATCTTCAAGAAGGTAAGTCAAATACATGTAACAGACGTCCACCTCGCAGTTGCCTCCGTACTTCCTATGCTCCTCGATTGTGTCTTTACCCCCAGAAAACGCGTGCTTATTGATCTTTAACAAAAAAGGGAAATTGCAAGTTTAATGGAAGGATATTGGATTCAACAGTGAGTACGGAACACAAGACATTAACCTGCAAAATAATAATTGCAAAGACAATCAACATTTTCTACAACTCGGACATGGCACCTGGCTAATTATTAGTTTATTATCCTAATGGCCTCATTGTCGCCCCCTGTTGTCAGAAATTATATTCAAATGCATGGGGGACATCAATAAAGAAAACATGGTTACAAAGGAAACATCTTTAACCCCTTCGTGACAAAGGCTGATTTTACTTTTTGTACCCTTCGTGACAATGGCCGTTTTAACATTTCTGCGCTGCTCGTTTAGCTGTAATTTTCTTCTTTCCCGTTTACTGAACCCACACACATTAGATATTGTTTTTTTCAGGACAAGAAGGGCTTTCTTTAGATGACATTGTTTTGATTGTATCATATTATTTACTATTAAAAAAAGTATAAAATATGGTGAAAAATTTAGAAAAAAATGACTGTTTCTAACTTTTAGTTGAAAAATCTTTTACTCATCTATAAAAGGTAATAAAAAAACCTGCTAAATAGATTCTACTATTTGTCCTGAGTTTAGAAATACCCAATGTTTTTATGTTTTTTTGCTTTTTTCTGCACGTTATGGAGCAATAAGTACAGGTAGCGTTTTGCTATTTCAAAGCCATTTTTTCCAAATCTGGTAATTCTTCCCCCCATGTGCCATTTCGGGTATCTTTGAAGCTGGCCAATGCAATTTACCCCATCAAGTCATATATTTTTGAAAACTAGACAGCCCAGGGTATTCCAAATGCTGGTATTTCAACCCTTTCCAAGCACTTATTCTACCATCAGCCTTTGTCAAACTTTATGGTAGTAATTTTTTTGCATTTGTTTTTTCACACACATTTTACTTTAGGTATAAATAAACAGGTTCTGGTATATGTCACTATCACAAAACACCCCAATATGTGTTTAGCAACATCTCCTGAGTACAGCGATACCTCACATGAATGATTTTGCCTGGCTGTTTGGGGGCAAAAGGGCCACATTTGGGGCATGCACATTTTTCAATGTTGCACTTTGGCATTTGGGGATCCACTGCCCATGCCCTATTTGGTACATCTTTGAGCCGGGCCATTTCAGTGTGCCCAATAAAGCTATATATTTTTGAAAACTAGACACCACAGGGTATTTCAAATGCTAGTATTTTAACTCTTTCCATGCACCATATCTACCACCAGTCTTTGTCAAACTTTGTGATTGTCATTTTTTTCCATTTGTTTTGTCACACACATTTTACTTCAGGTATGAATTAAAAAGTTCTCGTATATGTCACTATCACAAAACACCCCAATATGTGTTCAGCAACATCTCATGAGCGCAGCGATACCCCACATGAATGATTTTGCCTGGCTGTTCGGGGGCAAAAGAGCCACATTTGGGGCATGCACATTTTTCAATGTTGAACTTTGGCATTTGGGGATCCACTGCCCGTGCCCTATTTGGTACATCTTTGAGCCGGGCCATTTCAGTGTGCCCAACAAACCATATATTTTTGAAAACTAGACACCCCAGGGTATTTTAACTCTTTGCATGCACACATTTTACCCCACACACCTACTTTATGTATGAATTTACAGCTCCTGGTATATGCCGCTGTCACACGACACCCCAATATGTGTTCAGCAACATCTCCTGAGTACAGTGATACCCCACATGCATGGGTTTGTCATTTTTGGGGGGAACTAAAAGGCCACATTTGGTACGTGTGCATTTTTCTAATTGGAAATTAGATGTGTGGCCATCCTTCCCCCCGTGTTAATTGGGACATTGTTGAACCCGGCCAATTCAATTTACCCCATCAAATCATAAATTTTTTAAAAGTAGACACCCCATGGGTATTTAATATGCCAGTATTTTAACTCTTTCCATGCGAGAATTGTTTTAAGCTAATATGCTAATTTTAGGACTTGCTCACAAAAATATATTTTTTATATATATATATATTTTTTTTGCCTTTTTTTTTATTTTTTTAACATTTTTTTTCAACTTGAAGGTTCCCCTGATAGTGACATCAGTGGGAAATTATTTTTACATTTTACTGGTTTTTTACTATTTTTTTTCTAATTATTATTAATTTTATTTTTTCTAATCACACTGTGATTAGAAAGCTGAGCTCCATTGACTTGCATGGTTGAATGCAGTACCTATATTCAACCTCCAAGTGGAGCCAGAGTTCTCTAGAGGGTCTGGAGACCGTCTAGCGAACTTTTTAGACTTTATTGTTTCTTTATTGAATTTTCCTGGACCGCCGCCATCTTGCAGATGGCGAAGATCACCGGCAGCTGCGGCTGTGACCGCTCTCCGGAGCGGTCACAGCCCATCCAAAGGTAAGTGTTTGGTGTCGCTGGATGCCTCCTGATCGAGGCATTCCAGCGACACCATTTAAGTTTAGGAGGCGATTGTTGATCGCCTCCTAAACGCTTTTAAAACGGGCGTCCGCCGCCATACAAAGTATGGCGGATGTTGACGCCCCGGGGAGGGGCCAGAGATGGCCCCTTTGTGCCGATAATGGCGTTGCTGAATGCCTCGAGGTATTACAGCAACGCCGTTTCGGTGCAGAAAGCGAAAATAGATCGCTTTCTGCACCCGTTTAATGACGTGCCGGTCCTGGCACGTCATTTGTCGTTATCGACATGAATTTCCGTGACGTGCCCGGACCGGCAATTGTCATCAAGGGGGTTAATCTGTCGTTTGCACAATTTCCATATAGCTCATGTAATATTCGCTTCTGCATTAAAGAGGCATCATTACCTAATTTCATGATATATGTAATAAATTTAACATTTATTGTAATTGCAGAATCTGACTTTTTTTTTTTTTTTAAACATATATCGTCAATATGTTACCTTATGCTGCAGACACAACCTCTAAGGCTTCAACATTGACATAGAGGCAGAACAAATTTTTCCCTTAACCCCTTCAATCCCAGGGTTTTTTGGTACCTCAAAGCCCAGAGCAATTTTGCCATTTTTGGGGTATGTCGGTTTAGCGATGATTCTCTTTTCCTGTGAATAGTGTACCCATATAAACTACATATTGTTTTTTCAAGGAGAGATAGAGCTTTCGTTTGATACCACAGTTGGATGATTAGCTGAAAATTTAGAATGAGAAATTTAGTAAAAACTAGCGAAGATTAGAAAAATAAACTAATTTTTTTTTACATTTTCCCTCTGAATCCTCACAAAATTAGGTAAAGTGATGGAAAATCCCCCCCCAAGTTTATCAATTCAGGTGTCCTGATTTCAGAAATACCTAATTTATATAGATTTTCCAGACTTTCCCAGCACCAGGGAGCATACTATTAGGTGTACAATTTTGTATAATTTTTATGCCTATGGTTTAACGGGTTTGGGGGTTGTGAACGGGGGCAGGAGGATTATACTGGCTAGATGTTATGCTAGGGCAATGGGATGTAAGGTTTTTTTAAGAATTTTATTTTATTTTAATTTTTTTACATTTTTTTTATTTTTAAAAAAATTTTTTTTTTTTTTACACAGTAATGGTAAGAGGTCCTCCTAGGGATGTCACAGTGACATCACAGCTCACATTATAATTTTTTTTTGTATTATTTATATTATTATTTTAATGATTTATTTAATATTATTTTTAAATCACTAACCATTTTTTTTTTCCAGCTTTTCTGTTACAGGACGGGAGGGGGATTGAGAGAGATGGTTTCTCACTCCCCTCCCCGCGATCCCCCTGCACCGATTACACTGTGATCGTAGCGTCTCTGTGCCTATCCCGCAGGGGATATCCTGTCCTCCGATGACCTTCCGGGTTACGTCAGCAGTGACGCAACCCGGAAGGGAATGCCCGATCGCGCAGTTGCCGGAAGCTGTTACAGGCGATCTGACAGCAGAAAGCCGGCTTCTGCTGTCAGTGGGGAGTCCAGGCTGTCAAACGACAGCCTGGTCTCCCATGCAGCGGCAGGGATGTGTCCCTGACGCTGCACGAAGGGCTGGACGTACCGGGACGTCCATAGGGGTTTCTTAGTGGGCGTTTTTTGGACGTCCCGGTGCGTCTATAGGGGAACTAAGGGGTTAAGACTCACCTTTGTTTTGATCTGTTTGGGAGTGTCTGTAAGGAATATGGAGGAGTTGGAATCGCTGGCACTCATTTTTGTCTGGGCTCCTTGCAAAGCTGGAAAAAAGGTGGAGTGAAGCAGCGCTGGTTTGGGGTAATTTATCCTGGGAGCAACATCCCTCGTCATCCGAAAATATGGATCCTGCAAAAAAGAAACACGCATTTACCGCATGTGAGGGGACTGACACGGGTAGTATTGGCTGCAGCCAGGCTACAAGATAAATGGTATCTACCTGGTGCAAGATGGCAAGTATAATAGTAAAAATGGGCATCTGTCTCTGAATACTACTTTACTTTCCCAGCAGCTGTAAGTCTGGCACTACCGTACTTACCTGCAGTTATACTCGGGTATTTAAGGAGCATATGCAAACAGTTACAAGTTCCTGGATTCAACCCAAATGTGACCGAAACCGAGTGCATACTTCAACCTAGTGCATGTCCGTACCTGATCGATCGCGCATGGGATGAGGCACTGAATATCTCTTCTGCCGTTGAAGATTTCTGGGAAGGAGCTGCTGAATGACGGGGCGGCCTGGATGGCTGGAAAGCTGATTTTTCCTGAAATCAACACAGTGAGTTATAACAACATGATACCAGTCCACCTACGTGAAGTTAAAGGGACTGTCAACATGCAGACTATTCTCATTTATTGGTTTCTATAGCGCCATCAGCTTCTGCAGGGCTGTACAAATATTATATAATTTATAAATACAAAATAACAATTTGTGCATCACGCTAAGGTGTGTGTGTAGGTATGTTTAAACAAACTTTCAATCAAGAACTAATAAATGATAAAAAACTGCTTAATTTCTATTATTTTCAGTATTATATATATATATATATATATATATATATATATATATATTAGTACATATAAAATGCTTAACAGGGCCTAACTCTGCCTCTTTTCCAGCACAGAGAGGATAAGAGATGCTGCAAAAAGTCAAAACCAATAATGTTAAGGGATTTGTTTAGGCTAACAAAATTTTTATTAAAATGTTTATTTAAGAAACTCATCTAGGATTAGACTCTCAGCCGTATCACGTACTAATATTTAGCTCATGACAGAGTAAGAGGAGAAAATACCTATACAGTCGCTGTCTGTGAAACCGAATATTCCCTTCACTTGGTTGAACGTTACGTGCTTCTGGACCTGCACCACGTTTTTGTAGAAACTGGAACTCTTCCTGAAATAGAATTATCAAAGAAATGCATCTTATTTCAGTAAATATATGGGGACTTTATTCATCAGAAAACATACGACTGCAACTTATCTTGGTTCACAGAAAGCAAACGGACTGCCCTTAAACAAGACGGTCCGATGAAGCGTGTGATACCTTTTACTGGGCCTAGGTTCATGGAAGGATGTATAGTTACAGAAGTGTTTAAGACCTCGGACACCCCTTCTTCAGATGTAATTCTTTATCTTTGCCTCTGAGCTCCTGATAGACATAAAGCCTCCCCTCTCTACGATTCCCTTTTTGTAGCACAGGTTGCAACACAAAACTGTGGGTTTTTTCACTAAAGCAGGAGTCAGGATACACGTGTGGCCCTCCAAAATGTATTGTTCAATCAAAACAGGGACTTTTTTTTTTTTTATTTATAGAAAAGAAGCTTGCCGGGGTTGGCCCTTCATAATGTAAAGTGAAGTTAGATGGAACTGCAACTCTCCTGCCAACTGGTGGACAAACCCCTGCCTGACCCAATGGCTGACCAGTGGTTGGATGAACTTTTTATTTGTAACTCCAGCATAACACAGAATGGCGCTACCAAGGGGCGCTACACATCACACCACTACTTTAGGGCACTTTGATCTTCCTCTGTCCATCGCTCACTAGCACAAGACTATGATTCGCACTGATTGTCAGTCCAGGTCTTTGCTTTTTTGACATGCGACCAACAGAGAAATGTACGAAGAAACCTACCCCATGTATTCAAGGTCTGAAAAGATAAATGTTTTATTCATATCAAAACCGCAAGCGATGATGTCTTTGGCATTTTCGATGGCGTACTGGTACGCTTTCTCTAGAGTCAGGTCTTTCCACAGGTACTTCTCGTCATCGGTCAACTGGACAACCAGCGGAACGTTAAAAACGTCTTGCAGCCACCTAAGGAGAAAAAAAATGCCACAAATTCCGAAAGTTGTATTTTAGAACTTGGATGGGAGATTAAAATAATTGCAGTTCAAACCTTTCACGTTGAACACGTCCGCAATGGCAAAGTCTATACTGGCCATCCTGGAAAAGCCACAGCAGCTTTGAATGCACTTACTTTGTAAAGATAAATGGGATCAGATGGCCGACGTGCATTGCTTCAGAGGATGGGCCCCTTCCAGTGTAGATGTAAAATGGCTTTTTCTTCTCATAAGCATCCAACACATGATGCATATCCCTGAAAAGCAGAGGCATAATTACCTAAATATAAGTCTGTAGGTTGTATCATCGCCTCTAAACAATCAGAGGCACAACTGCCTTTATAAAATAATATTGTGCGTACCTGTGTGAAAAAAATATTCCCCTCTGTAAAAAGTGATGTGCTTTCTGTCCTGTGACCTTTTCAATTCTGTCTATAAGTTCCTTGTCTATTTTGCTGCTTCCAAATCGAACTAGAGGAGGAAATATTCAGGGTCAGTGAGACGATCCAGAAAAGCTATACAGTATAACATTCCAGATTATTTAATGACCTATATAGCGCCTTCATATTCTGCAGCACTGTACAATGCGTAAAAAGGGCAATCAAAGCAATATATTACAGAAACAAGCTCACAATCTAACAGCGACTTATACTAACTACTGTATATTAATATTTTTCAGTGGATCTGTCACTAACCAAAAATGACTGCATGGTCTGCATTGTACTAATTTAATACCAATTTGGCGAGTCCTATCTAATTTTACGTGACTATGTTGCTTACCACAGAGCTGAATCAGCGGGACCGTATTGCTTTTTAACTCACCGAGACTCTCATGCTATTTAAAGCCTTCTCTGGACACCATAAATAATGCGCCTCGTGGGTTAAAATGCTGCAGAGAAGAGGCCATTCAAATAGTTTTTAAAGCGTACTCACCTATAAGCTTGTCATAGTCAACTCCTTTAGCGCTGCCTGTCTGCACCGTCCATGGATCAACGAAATCCTCCCCATCGTCCTCTGCTGCTGGACCGTTAGCGACAGCTGCGCTGTCTGTCGGAGGCGACCCAGCTTTGTAATCTTGTCCAGTTAAACTCTTATAGTCCACTTTCAGTGACAGCAGCTGCTTCACGGCTGCATCAACTTCATCCTGCACAAAAGCATATTCCACGTAAACACGAAGGATACGGTGATTGTCGTCCCTCATATTTCTCATGCTTATCTGTGACAAGTTTGTGCAAAATATCTAACTTGAAACGACGTAGGAAAAAGTTACAGCTAATTTAGTCTATTTAATAAAGGGAGAGTTGTGGTTTTAACCTATTAACCGGTGAGTTTCTCCTGCAGTTCACTTGGCTGGCATAATGCATAGTGAAATCAGTTTGCTTTTCTTCACCCAGTGAATTATGCATTATACAGGGCCAGCTCAGCTCATATTGCTGGAGACACCTGGCAGTGTTATCTCTCGATTATGAGTATGTGTGGCAACTCTCCCTTTATTAAATTATAATTTTTTTAAATTTTAAACATAATAAAATGAACCCCACTTAAAGGTGCTGTTCCACCTACTCTGCTGAACGCAAGGCTTTAAATGCATCGTTACAAACATCATTCCCAGCACTGCTGAATGCCCAGACCATTGCCAGAAACACTCCTTTAAAGGGGGAAATCCCACCGATGTTGTTTTTATTCCCAGTATCAGACTAAAAGGCGTTTCCAGAAATATTGTTTTCTTTTTTTCTAAACAGTTCTAGTTTTTGCATATTATGTTTAAAGGTTTTGCAAAGTATTTTTATGAACTCTGGTATATGAAACGCAGAATAAACAATAAATAAGTCATGTAATTAAATGTTACATCTACATACTACTTTTAAGTTAATTGTTACGTTGTGTTTTTACGTCATTGTGTTTAAAAGTCTTACGTACATTACCTTGGTTGCTTTTTCAGTCTTTAATAAACGAACTCTGTCTCCTTGTGATGCCACCCGTTCATACAAATCCAGAGCGGTGAGAGGCTGAGATTCGTTAGCAGCCATTATTTTGCCGGCCACAAGAAAGTAAGCTTGTTTCTGGTCCCCAAAAAGACGATCCGCTGGTTAAAGGTCTCTTCAAGATCCAAACCTGTAAGCAGCAGTGATGCAAGAGCTGAGAAACAGGCTTTCTATAGAAGAATAAAAGTGTGAACTTTACACATAACTCTTACTGATTAACCCGGAGAATATGGATTTATAGTATATCTGCCCGGCAGAAATGCCTTATTTGATAGGCGCCGAGTCATTTACTTTGCAGATTATTGCATTAGAAACATCCTTTCCTCCTAGAAATGATTCTTTCATCATTTAGAATTCTGCCTCTTTTATATTTTTCAGGGAATGCAGAATTATCATGTGATGCTACAGCATGAAATTGATGTCTTGTTGCCATAGAAACTGAAAGAGCTTCTTAAAAGTTTGTGTTGTTTTTATGAGATTCAGATAATCAAGTAAAATGACGGATCTGCTAAGGTTTGTTTTCTTAACATGCCAGAGAACGCAATAAAAGTTTTGGTGGATAAAAACCTCTGAAGGCCGCAAAGACTTATAATCCGCAGGGAGAGAGCAGAGGATCTATTATTCTGTTGGGTCCCGATTTCCTTATGCGAAGATCATTTTAATTGTTAAAGGTCCTGAGAACTAACTAGAAATGTGTGATTCCTTTTATATATTATATTTATATATTATCACTTATCATATAATAACTACTAAAGCCTTCAAAGATCGAAACAGAATAAATCTAATGTAAAAAAAAAAAGTAATAAAAACGCAGAGTGAAAACCTATTCACGGTAAAATCTTTTTATGACACAAGCCTACTTCACGCAAAAAAAAAAAAATCACATTATGTTCCGTATGCCGACAATACGATAAAATACGATTCCCCGATAATGTGCTGATTCTTATTATAATTAGATAAATTATGATTCACTGTACATTTCAGCTCACCAAGTTCTGTGGAACGACGCAAGCAATATGTATAATTTCTAATGGAAACTTGACTTGCGCTGCAAGATCGACTCCTACGGAGGTCAAACATTGGTACTGACAGGCTGGTAGATAAATGGAACAGCCTCCCAGCAGAAGTGGTATTGGTTAATAAACGATGGTAATTGAAACATGCATGGGATAGGCGTATTGCGAGAGCAAGGACTGATTGAGGTCTGAGTCTCTACTCTTGGGCAGACTAGATGGGCTGAAGTAACCGATTATATACCACATACTGCAGGATGTGCTGGTCAGCAACATGTGTTTTCTGATCGCCTCTGATCTCACTACCCTCACCATGTGCATTTGAATGAGAATCAGCCTAAATGTATTATCATAATGTATTTAATAGTTAATTCTCCCCACAGAACGCTAATAATGTAACACAATCCGTGGCCACTCCCTGGACACACCGATCTGCGGACACGGAGCTGGGTACACATGGCAGAGCACGGATCATGTCCCATATGGACAGGTATCCATTTATCTGTTGACAAGAATTCAGCAGAATCACAAGTAATCGCGCTAACTGCTTTCTATAGAACCAACACCCGGCCCGGTAGATATTTACACAACAACCAATTCCTCACCGTGAGTTCTAGCAGCCGGTGCCTGGATGCTGCAACGTCTCTGACACACGTAACGAGGGCTGTGCACCCAGGACTGACGCCGTGCGGAAACATGAGCCATCATTGGGGTTCCCATTGCTACGAAACCCCCTTGGACGCAGTAAATTCATTACATTTAGGAATTATAAGAGCCGCTTCGGGACAGCATCCAGTGAATACAACGTCTCCGGCTATATACTATTTTCTTACATTTACAGAAGGTTCTCTTGGGACGAATGCAGGGCGGAACGCATGTGTCTCCGTATGTAGTTTCCCTGCGGAGAGTTCTGGTGACGGACTCGGTATAGGATTGATAGTATTCCTGGGGCTGATGGAGTGCTGTACAGGTACAGCTTAGTGAGCAGTTCAGGTAACCAGTCAGCCATTGTGTCTTTGTGTACTCCCAAGGCTTGCGTGTGAGGGCAGACGTTTTATTCACAGCTAAACACCCCCGTTACAAAATTTGGCATTTTTTTAAAATTAATAAGTAGACTTGACACCAGCCAGGTGTCTCTGTTTAGGAGGGATAGTCTCTCTTTGGGGCCCAACTCTATCTCTCCCTTCTTCCTCCCCTGATGTTCCTCTTTTCTAGAGGCTCAGAATGTTTGCTGTAGTGTAGCTACAACCCTAAAAGTCACAATAATATGTACAGCAGGAAATGTGTAAATTAATAAAATAAATTATTATTCTAAAAGTCATTTTTAGTAAGTAGTTCTTAATATAAAAAAAATATAAATAAGTGACGCAGATTAGCATATAAGCATAAAGTTATAAAAAAGGCCAAAGAGGTCTCTACTGATAAATTATATGTGACTCCATCATATGTTGATAGACATTATTTCTTTACACAACCAAAACTAAAAACATTTATATATATATATATATATATATACATTGACCCAGAGCTTGTAATCTTAAACATATTGCTACATATAAACAAACTATTGTGTGTTTTAGTTCTAGAGAGTGAGGGCCTCATGTCACCGGACATTAAGGTTGAGGGGGCTTCTTAATGATAACACATGAGACACCTGCAAACTTCAATAAATTGTCGTACTGAATACAATGATTTTGGGGTCAAGATAGCCAATAGTCAGTTGTCATCACATATAATAATTTACAGCCCCTGATTATTCAAAGTCTGGTTGGGAATCTTGGGAGTTATTCTGCAGCAGCTGAAGATTTTTGCAGCTCTTTTTTTACTTCTACTCTAATTTAGATTTTAAGTGGAGGAAGGATACTGCTGATTAAAATGTATTCCATATTTTCTCTTTCTAACAGTTTCCTTGAGATCTAAATCTACATCGCATTAGGGTGCGGATCCTGGAACTGCAGTTCACCAGAATGAGTGCTTTGGTAGCTTACGATGACTCTGATGACTCAGATGAGCCTGAAAACATACAGGATTGTGTTATGCCGAGAAAAGAAGTTTCTGCTGAAAGTTCGATGGCACCTTTTATGGCATCAATTCCACAGGATGACGTAAATATGCCCATTCCTTGGAAGAAAGACTCTCCTAGGGATGGTGGGGGCTTATCTTTTATGTGCACATATGAAAGCACAGTAGACAGAAATGAACCTATATCCCAAAACACCGGGCACAGTTTACCATGCAGCATTTTTAACCCTGTGAACTATATGAGGACATCTGAAAAAACATTTAACAAATCCAGCGTGTATGCGCAAAAGAGACCCACAGACACTCCATGCAGTGAACGAATGGTTAAACCTTACATACCCAAAAGAATGAAGCAAGAGCATTCGTCTTGTTCGGAGGATTCTGGAGGGGCTGGGATTCCAAAGCAGACATCTATTTCTTCGCCTGTTTCATCTTGGAACGTTTTCAGAGTTTCTGATTATCTCAGGCCCTATTTGCATTCAAAGTACAGCTCCACTGACATTCCTCACAAACTGGTGTTTCTGATGAATGAACACAACGGTCCTGTGAACAGAGTTCAGTGGAATCCCGTGAAACAATACAGTCATCTGCTTCTCTCTGCTTCAATGGACACAACTGTCAAGGTGAGCTTCTTACAGCATACTCACCTCCCCCCCCCCCATTTTCTGTGTTTATATTAGTTGTCAGGGGAAGACCGTAAGCTGCTTTAATTTGAGTCAATATTGATGAAAAAGGTTAGTACCTGAAGGTGTTAGGGTATTAATGTACATCAGAAATGAGTATGGAATCTTGAATAGGTTTCTCAGCAGATGGGATGTGAGTCCCATACAGTAAGGTATTTAAAAAAACAAAACATTTGTGATAACCATAGTTTCCTAAATCTTCAACTACAGACCTAATCAGGCTTTAATTATTCATATCAGCAACTTAACAGAATGTGCACGTCCAATAAGACTTCAAAGTTGACTTAGCTTTTTAATACACATCCAACGCCTCGAAATACCAAAAGTACTGTATTTGCTCGAATATAAGACAAGGTTTTTTTCAGAGCAAATGCAATGAAAAATACCCCTTGTCTTATATTCGAGGTCGTCTTATAATCGGACCTCAAATAGAGGTCTGACTATGAGACTAAGATCCAGATCCCCCGCAGCGCTGCAGGGGACCCCGATCCTCTTCTCTGGCAGCCTCAGCTGTTGCCGGCACTTCCTCTGGGCCTTCTATGACCGAGCGCTGGCATGACATGACCTTTCCGGTCAGAATGTGATCAGAATAAAATTTTTTAGGTACATTGCTGCAATACATTCTTTTTTAAATGAGTATTTTAGTAAATTAAGTTTTTTGTAGCCACTTGTGACCACCAAGTCAATGCCAATACGTCCTTAAATCAGTTTGAGATATGAAGTTGACAGCTCGATTCACAGGGTCATAAGGTTTTGAGCAATTTACCCTGAGTTAAAAGTAAATATCTGGGTGTAAATGGAACACCTTGTGCATTTTATTAACCTTCGTGGGGCGAGAGGTGGATTCTCCTTTGTTTTGTCTGGATATAAAACCTTTTTTTTTTTCTTGATACTCCGGTAAGTCGGCCAGCCAGCTGTACTAGTTGTCTTTTTTCCTTAAGACTGACGTGTCTGTCTTCTAACCAACGGGACCAATTATCCATTATGTCTGGGCGCATGTTTTCCAGAGTCTTTGATGCTTTCAGTGATATCCTAGTGGAATAAACAAGAAGAGCCATGGCCAAAGGCTCATTAGTTTGCAGCAATTCGTTTCGCCGAGGTGCACAATGGACCCCATCGGCTAAATATTTTATTCCACCACTTGCTGTGTTCCAGGGCCTAGTGTAATAAGGACATTGCGAGGGTCATCTGCGATTCTGGGGCTAGACATAAAACATCTCTAACGGTGGTAATCTTTAACGTACTGATGTTAGTCTGGCGCTTAAAAGATTATGGCTCTGGATGCCTTATTTTAATTGAAAGCACAGGTGTATTCTTGAATTTACTTATTGTTTTCTAGGATATTTCATTGCAGAGCTCCCAAGGTTTAAAGTTGTATTTGGGTCTCTCCACCTAATGTATCGGTCCGTCTTAGTCTGTCGATTCTTTTTGTCAGACCCCTTGAATTTATGTATTGTATTAAGCGCTGCGTAACGTGTTGGCGCTATATAAATAAAGAAAATAATTATAACACAACGAACATAATACGCTTACATTTCTACATGTCTATCGAGCGTGACCTTTATGGAAATACTTTTCCGTAGGGGATCACTTCTCTTTACGTCTAGACGCATGTTTTCCAATCGGGCCGTATGAGCTCTCCAATGTGCTGAAAAATCCCCTCTTCATACCACAACAAGCCCCCATCTCTGTAGACATTGTTTCCAGCGCTGATCGGACTGCTCTACCGAGATGCAGTAAAAATAGATTTTATGCTAATTGGTTTAGATCTGTATCGTCATGGATCAAATGGTTTGTCAGCTCGAGTCGTTAAAGAGTTTGGACATTCGGCGCAATTATTCTTCTTTAAACTCATTCTAACCTGCCAATTAAGAAAGGCGACCAGTACCGATTGGGAATTGAATGTCTGTTGCCAAGACGCGTCTCATAAGATGAAAACCAGTCTGATTGTTTTATATCCGAAATATTCTTTTTTTTTTTTTTTATCGAGAAGTTAACGAGCTGTGAACGTTTGCTTTGGATTTTTACCTTCCTTCAAGGACGGCTTGTTATAATAAGCAGGGCTTGAAATCTCCACCGGCTCCGTAGACTGCTGTTCTCTTTGTATCCCACGGAGAACCAGAAACCATTCTTCTCCCGACCTGTGATTTCTTTTCCACGACTGGCAAAAGAGATTTTTTTCTCCCGAAAACGATATCAAAAGTGGCACAAGCATCCTTTTGTAAAAACTAAACCTGATATTTTCCAACTTTTGTTCCATTTTACCATTAACCGTTTCAATGCCAGAATGAATGAATACATTATAGATATAATTATAGACCAGTTAACCTTGCGTTTTTCCGATTGGGTTTTCATAGATTTTTGCAGGCCCAGTTTCCATGTCATTAATGTTTGAAATCTGTCTTTGTAATCAATGAAAAAAACATCTAGATGCGCTCCCCAAAATCATAATTGGTCAATAAAATGAAAAATTCTCATTTGATCTGGGGGAAAAAAAAAAAAAGCCCAAGGAAAGTTATGGCACGCTCCAACTAATGTAACTCATTTATTTACAGTGAGTCTTTTTCAAGGCAAAAGATACCGTTCAAACGTTTAGGGTCACTTAGCTGTTTTCATGAAAAAAACAGACAAAAAAGGTTTTCTAACAATCAATTAGCCTTTTAAACTTAGATTAGCAAACACAAGGCGCCATTGGAACACAGGAGTGATGGGGGTGATAAAGGGCCTCTGTACACCTATGAAAATATTCCATTAAAAATCTGCCATTTCCATCTATATAATATATTCCTTTTTGGGCTGCAACTAACGATTATTTTCATAATCGATTAGTGGCCGATTATTTTTTCGATTAATCGGATAAAAAATGATTGTACATTTTTCATTTATTTAAAATAATTTAATAAACAAATGATGTTAAATACAAACGCAGAATAAAAAAACAAAACTGATAAAATGCATTTCTTGTCTTTATTTCCCAACCAGCCCCCCCAATTTATGCACATTTGAGCCCAGGCTTGCCACGCTGCCTCCCAGACATGCCACTCCACGCTGCCTCCCAGACATGCCACTCCACGCTGCCTCCCAGACATGCCACTCCACGCTGCCTCCCAGACATGCCACTCCACGCTGCCTCCCAGACATGCCACTCCACGCTGCCTCCCACATATACCACTCCACTCTGCCTCCCACATATTCCACTCCACTCTGCCTCCCACATATTCCACTCCACTCTGCCTCCCAGACATGCCACTCCACGCTGCCTCCCAGACATGCCACTCCACGCTGCCTCCCAGACATGCCACTCCACGCTGCCTCCCAGACATGCCACTCCACGCTGCCTCCCAGACATGCCACTCCACGCTGCCTCCCACATATGCCACTCCACGCTGCCTCCCACATATACCACGCTGCCTCCCACATATGCCACTCCACGCTGCCTCCCACATGCACATTTGAGCCCAGGCTTGCCACGCTGCCTCCCAGACATGCCACTCCACGCTGCCTCCCACATATACCACTCCACGCTGCCTCCCACGTATGCCACGCTGCCTCCCACATTTGCCACTCCATGCTGCCTCCCACATATACCACTCCACCCTGCCTCCCACATATGCCACGCTGCCTCCCACATATTCCACTCCACTCTACCCCCGCATATGCCACTGTGCCTGATACGCCTTATACCCCCTGATACACCACTCCATCCTCCCCAGACATGCCACACTGCCTCCCAAACATGCCACGCTGCCCTCCCCACATATGCCTTATACCCCCAGATATGTCTCTCCATCCTCCCCAGATATGCCTTATACCCCCAGATATCTCATAGTCCCCTCAGAGTCACAGACCTGTTCGCATCACGCTGACACCATACTTTTATAAATAAGTACTGGGTTAATCTTCACTGCCCCCATGATTTAGATTCCCCTTAGTCTGCCCCCCTTTACCTCTAACTGCGCCTTAAGTTAACTTTATTAAATTAACCCTCAGTCCTCATCATTAAATTAACACTAAACACCCCATTAACCATAACTACCCCTAAATTAACTCTAAATACCCCATCAAACACAACTACTCTAAATTAACCCTAAACACCCCATTAACCACAGCATCCCCTAAATTAACCCTAAAGACCCCCATCAACCACAACAGCCCCTAAATTAACCCTAAACACCCCATTAACCACAACTGCCTCAAATTAACCCCAAACACCCCATTAACCACAGCTGCTCCTATATTAACCCTAAACACCCCATTAACCATAACTGCCCCTAAATTAACCCTAAACACCCCATTAACCATAGCTGCCCCTAAACACCCCATTAACCATAGCTGCCCCTAAATTAACCCTAAACACCCCATTAACCATAGCTGCCCCTAAACACCCCATTAACCATAGCTGCCCCTAAATTAACCCTAAACACCCCATTAACCATAGCTGCCCCTAAACACCCCATTAACCATGGCTGCCCCTAAATTAACCCTAAACACCCCATTAACCATAACTGCCCCTAAATTAACCCCCACCTCCCCTAACTTTCAGCAGCCCAAATATTAATTTTATACTTACAGTTAGATGAGTGTCACAGCCATGTGGTTCTGGCCTTCTGGGAGAAGGAAGGGGGCGGGGCCAGTTGTCACAGTGATTACAGGGAGGGGCTGGTAAGTAGGAGCTGCTGCTGTGAGTCACTGAAACGGTTTATATAATGAGGGGTATTTTTCAGAGCGTTTGCTCTGAAAAAACCCTCATTTTATAATCGATAAAAATCGATTCAACTAATCGATAATGAAATTCGTTGGCAACGATTTTCATTATCGATTTTATCGATTAGTTGTTGCAGCCCTAATTCCTTTCCAACATTAACCCTGTCTGCCCTGGATTTCTGATCCATTTCATGTTATTTTAATGGATCAAATTTGTTTTATTCCAAAAACAAGAACATTTCTAAGTGACCCCAAACTTTTTGAGTGGTGTATGGGAGGGGGGGAGGAGGTCGAGTGATGTATGGGAGGGGCAGGAGGCAGAGTGATGTATGGGATGGGGGAGGAGGCGGAGTGGTGTATGGGATGGGGGAGGAGGCGGAGTGGTGTATGGGAGGGGGGAGGAGGCAGAGTGGTGTATGGGAGGGGGGGAGGAGGCAGAGTGGTGTATGGGAGGGGGAGGAGGCAGAGTGATGTATGGGATGGGGAGGAGGCACAGTGGTGTATGGGATGGGGAGGAGGCAAAGTGGTGTATGGGAGGGGGGGGAGGCAGAGTGGTGTATGGGAGGGGGGAGGAGGCAGAGTGGTGTATGGGGGGGGAGGAGGCAGAGTGGTGTATGGGAGGGGGGGAGGAGGCAGAGTGGTGTATGGGAGGAGGGAGGAGGCAGAGTGGTGTATGGGTGAGTTATAGTGGTGTATGGGGGGGTATAATGAATTTCATGGTAGCAGAGTGGTGTATGGGGGTGTAATGAATTTCAGGGAGGCAGAATGGCATATCTGGGGGAGTTAGAGTGGTGTATAGGGGAGGTAGAGTGGTGTATGGGGGGTATAATGAATTTCAGAGTGGCATATCTGGGGGAGGCAGAGTGGTGAATCAGGGAGTATAATAAATTTCAGGGTGGTGCAGGGCATTTATGGGGGGCGGAGTGGCATATCAGGGTGCACAGTGGCATATAGGGAGGTGTAAGGCATAAATGGGGGCGAGTGGCATATTGGAAGTTATAAGGCATATAGGGCGTATAAGGCATATCAATATTAGGCATATCTGGGGGTAAAAGGTATATTGCATATCACTGGCATATAAGGAGTATAAGGCATATCTGGAGCACAGTGGCATATCAGGGGGCACAGTGGAATCTCTGGCATATAGGAGGTATAAGGTATATATGGGGGCAGAGTGGCAAGCTGGGGGTCAGATGTGCATAACTGGGGGCAGTTTGGTAAATAAAAGAAAATATAAACAAGGCTTTTTTTTCCTCATAGTTTTTATTAAATATGAAAAATAGTTAACAAATGAATTAATATTTACTAATAACTTTGTATTAAAACCTAGTTTGAGAAACACTGTGTTTGGGTTCTTGTAGCTTTTATTATAATGTCAGTAAAATAAGAAGGTGAATAGAGAGAGGCCATTGCGATAAAGAGATGAAAGTGTAAATTGTACTTTTTTTATTACGTTACTTTAAATTAAAAAACATTTTTCTATCCGATTAATCGAAAAAATAATCGGCCAACTAATCGATTATTAAAAAAATCGTTAGTTGCAGCCCTAGTTGTGTGGGTTTTTTTTTATTTGTTTTTTTTAGCAGTTTTTGTAATCAGAGGGCATTTAACTTCCAAGATACTGGCGTCTCTGTCGCAACTTATGAAAACTTATTTATTTGAAACTGGAACCCCTTGGGTGCTCCAGTCACGTTAAAGACTATAGCACCCCCCCCCCATAAATGATCTGCTGTAATCTGCAAAGCAATTGTTATACCCTAGTTAGTTTGATTCATTGTTTACATTAAAGTTTGGTGTTTCTGATAATTTATAATTATATACCTATAAATGTATTTATATTTTTTAAATTGAAAATCAAAGAGCAGTGTGTTAGCCGATCTGTCTAAATTATATATAAATTAAATAAAATATATAAATTATATAAAATATATTATATTTAACACCTCTTCCCTATGTAGGAGGCGGGTGAGATATTTTACTTTGAGACACTTTTTTTTTTTTTTATATGTAACCTGTGTCAAATTGCTTTCCATGATGATTACTCCACATTTAGAACTTTGGAATTGCTCCTTTGCAATGTTAATATAAGGGTTGGGAGGGCAAAGCCGTACTTCACTTACATTAACCGAACTGTACCACAAGGGGGCGCAACTTGTCAAGAAATAAGATGTGGTAGAATAATATAGACCTCCTTTTATTGGCTTTTTTAAGGGAATTTGATATCAAGGACATGAGTTGTTTGGGACGATTCTTTTGTTGTTCAAATTATTGAAGTCAATTAAGCTCGCCGCTGTCCTTATCTTCTGGAGAATTTGTTTTTGAAAATAATGAAGTAAAGTTGCGTCTCATTTAATCCTGTCCTTCCCTAACCGACTGTTGCCTCACTTAACTTTTGTCTAGTGCTCACCCAGTTACACTTTAGAAATCCAGAGCAGACGGGGTTAATGTTGTAAATGACTATTGGAGCTGGAAACGGCTGATTTTTAATGGAATGTTTTCTTAGGTGGACAGAGGCTTTTATCACCCTCATCACTCCCTTATCACTCCCATCACTGCCATGTGTTCACTAATCCAATTTTAAGTTTAAAGGCTAAGTGATCGTTAGAAAACCATTTTGCAATCACATCACAGCTAGAAATTTCTTTGTTTTCCATAAAAACAGCTGAGTGACCCCAAACCTTTTAACGGTAGTGTATATTCTCAGAGACGTGGTACGGCTTGAAATTTCTGTTTTCCAGTATGCTTTTTTCCAACCCCTGTGGACTTAATGGTTATTAATAATCTAAAAACATGCTTTCTGCTATCCATTTTATGACGCAGGTAATTGTAGGTCATTGTTTCAGGAACTGTTTAGTCGATGAAGCTGCTAAGCCAAAACGTTTAGATTTCCAATTTGTAGTATTTCTGTAAGATTCTAGCTACTCAGGTAATGTAGATGTTCTTCTAGCATGGATGTGTTCAGTCCTCCTAGGTTTACCTGCTATTAGTATCCACAGTAGGCCCCATCTTCTTGGGCTTATGTGCTATGGGCAGCCATGGATCCCTCCTCTGGTAGTTACATGCTGTGGGCAGCGATGAAGGGCTTGGTGGCTCTCTCCTGCTTGGTTTACCTGTTGCGGACAGCCATGATGGACTGGGGAAACTCTCCTCCTATGGGAAGTCACAGTGGCCTTTAATTGAATTGTGCACCGATGGACTCTTGCATTTAAGCACTCAAGCCAGCAGTTTAGTTGAGCCAGAGTCAAATTTAGTGACTACATCAATAGTGGATCAATAGTGTGCTCAGATAAAGTTTTGCGAGTAGACCTCTAGATGATATTGGACCATGAAACTGCGTTGGAAGTAAAAACAAGGAATTTCTCTCTGCAGTGACATGATAATTGAATTTCTGTGCCTTCTTCCCCCAAACACCAGAGACATTGTACATTATACATTATACAAATTACAGGAACAATTGGGTTTTATTTTATTTATTAAGTATGATTCTTCTTTACAATCCTGTGAACTTTAGTTTACATTCACTTAGAGTTAATGTCCCAAATCTTACTAACATGCTGTAGTTTGTACCTTATAAAATAATGTTATTTAATATTTATGAAGTTGTTTATTGTCGTTTACCTTCGTTAACACGCATCAGCCTCAGAAACTATGAATGAACTCTCATTGTTGATAAAACAAAGTACCGTATTGGCTCGATTATAGGCCACACCCTAAAAGGTGCTTTTTTTTAAAGAAAAAAATATTTTTATAGAAAAAACACAGTAGAATGGTAAAACAGTATTTTATCTAATGAACAGGAATATATGTATATTAACATTTTTGGTTTCTATTATGCAGTTAGTCATACAAACAGAGAACCAATAGCCATTTTAAGGTCCCCCCTTAATTCATAATGCACCTTACTTATAGAGATTCCCCACTTTGCCCCCCCAGATATGCTTTATGCCCCTAGAAATGCCAATCTGCCCGCCCAGATATGCTTTATGCCCCCTGAAATGCAACTCTGCCCCCCTGATATGCCGCTCTGCTCCCTAGAAATGCCACCCCCCCAGACTTACCAATGCACCCCCAGACAACCTCCGCTGCCAGAAGCTTATGTCACCAGGTGCTCCGCCATAGAAGCACCTGCGGACGTGTCGGCAGTGGAAGTTGCTGACGTGCATCGTGCAGATGTCCACCGGCTGCCGGAGAGTAGGATCCGGGTCCCCTGCAGAGCTGCGGGGGATCTGGATCCTAACCCTGCTGTTTACCCGCAGCAGGGATAAATGATAAAAAAAACACCCGCCCAGTGTCCGGAACTGCACGCCCCGGGCGTCGTGCGACATGAACTGCGCTCCCTGCGCTAAACCCCGAATATAGGCTGCACCCCCACTTTAAAGACTTAAAGTGGGGGGAAAAGTACGGCCTATATTCGGGCCAATATGGTATATCCAATTATTTGAAAGGACAGTTTAATTTTGGGAAAGCACTCCCAATAAAATGAATGGGTCAACATAGAAATAGTCGAATAAGCTTTTGGGACCTCAGGGGTCTCTTCTTCTTCTGTGCATTTTAGTTCCTCTGCATGACACTCCAGCCATCATATACACTTCAAAGCCAGTGTCACCTTTTTATTTACCAATATTTATTTATTGATTTATTTAGTATGGCAGGATTAATCAGAATCCCCTGAATCTTGCGTTGGAGTTCTGGGGAGTCCAACGAGACTCCCCCCTGGGTGCAAAAAGTTCATTTTTAATGCTTGTTTACTAAGATTGGAAGTCCCTTGATCATCAAAGTTTTTTTTGTGGGTTTCAGTTCTGCCTTTTAGAAGCCATAATTCCATAATGTTTCCAGGCAATATTCTTCTATGCATATAGAAGGGTTGTAAACTTTGTGTGCCCTGTTTGCCCCCAGAATTTGAAGTATGTGAGCAGCATTTCTGATTCATTTTCCATTATTTCCGGGGCATTATTTTATGTTCCTATGAGGGATTGTTTGTAGACCCTTTCCCTGGTATACATTAAATGGATAGTCTGTTGCCTCACCAACAAAGAATTCATATCAACCTTTAACCTGTAACATGACGCTTACCGTCCACGCGGTGCTGGGAATCTCACGTAAGCCACACAGGAGCTGGCTGCGAGTATCATAAAGACGGGAGACGGGCTATGATGGGTATTAAATTGCATATGATGGCTGGAGCGTAGTGATGTTGGTAGGGCACTAAATTAGGGTGTGCAAGGTTTTGAAATCTGGCCCTTGTGACAACTAACAGTCCACAATTTAGAAAATCTCTTCAGCTCAAGCATCTCATCACCTTTTCATTTATTTTAAATAACTCACTGGTGTTGTAGGAACAGCGGAAAGGATTTCAGGTACTCGAGGCATAATCATACCCTATTGCTACTTGTAAAAAACATTCGGATTTGAAAAAGGCAGGTAAGATCTATTCAGCCCTTCAAGTCTGCCATTTTTATCCTTCTATGAACAGCGCAGACTCTATTTGGTCCTTGGTCTTGTCTTATATGCTTATCCTATGAATTGAATTGAATTCCCATAAGGCTCAGCCAGACATACTACTTTCATGATGCTGGCTGAGCATCATGGGAAGTGCACCAACAGTAAAGCTGCAGATGCTAGCTGTGAACTAAAATTCTAAGATTCTCAGCCAGCCAGGTGTCCACCATAATGCTGGCTGAGCATCACTGTAAGAGTAGTCCACAGCAGCAGAGATTTTTTTTAATTAAAAAAGGCTAATGTTAGCCTCCCTCCAGGACCCCTAGATACTGCCTTTACACACACCTGCCCATAAACACACATATACACATACACTGCCCTTACACACACCTGCCCATTAACATACATATACACATACACTGACTTATGCCCCCCATATAACACTCCCCCCACGACTTACCACTTCTTCTGGCTCTCTAGTGTCTGGTGGGGGCAGCAGGTGGAGGCCGGTGTTTATGAAATTAAAGGGGCCGGTGTGCACGCACCCCGCCGCCCAATGGCCGTTCCTCAGCACTTCTTCCCACGTCTTAAAAGGGATGGGACGAAGAGCTGAGGCAGGGCCATTGGGCAGCGCTGTGCGTGCACGCCAGCCCCTTTAATTTCATTAGACGACGGCCGGAAGAGGCTTTCAATCCCGCTCGCTGCCGCTCAGTGACTGTTTTGAATGTTCGTCTGCCGGCCGCCCGGCCCACGAACCTGCCGGCCCACCAGGAAATTTGCAGGTATCCCGGTGGTCCAGTCTGCCCCTGCAAAGTGGGACAGAGGAGGGGATAGGCGGGATGGCGGGACAGAGACCCAAAATCGGGACTTACCCGCCTAAATCGGGACAGTTGGGGGGCATGGTCCTGGTTTTTGGAGGACAGTCCCAATTTGCGGGTAGCTGTCTTACTGTCCTGGTTTTGAAGGCAGTGAGAAGCATACTCTGGTCTGGGAGATCCTCTTTAGAGGGTGATAAACTTAAATAATCCTTTTAAAAATTACCTTTTTATGATATACATGGTGCAAACTTTAATTGTCCATTTAAAATATTCATTGTATTTACCATTTAACTTTTTACACTGTGCCTCTAAATAATATATATATTTTTATTTTACTTTCGGAAATACTGTTTGAAAATCCAATATATGTGAATGAATTAATAGCTTCCCTGTGATTATTTGTTTTAACGACGGGGGGCATCATGGTATCTAAATTCACTGGGGTCCTTTAAGAAACAAATTCAAGCCACCCCAGCAGTTTATCACATTAGCTGGGTTCCAGTTGGAGACAAATATTATTCAGCGCGGAAGAAGCTCTTTGATGAATTATGAACCTGAGGAACGTTCACTCTCGAGATATCCAGAGATGAGCTCTTGACTCATTAAATTTTAATATTTGATGAATGAAGCATCTATGAAACAGGTGGTTAAAATGTAATATAAAAAAAGTTTTTTGGTTTTTTTTAGGAGGGTATACCTAAGAGAAAGGTTCAACATATAGAAGGCTTGCGGTAACAAAGTTTGTAGAATAAAGATTTAATAAACTATTTTTCATTACACTTTTCCTTGCCATTAGCCTGAACTTTCGTAGTCTTCATGCTGGAAATTAAATCACGTCGCTTTGGAATTCTAGCCTACGGTTTCAGACTTTTCTCCGTGCTAGAAGGATAGCCCTTGTGACCTGGAACGTTATCTGTTACTATGGGAGCTTTCTGAAGCCTGGTGGCAGGTAGAAGATAATTAGCCAAGTTTTGCTTAGTCATATTTTTAGCTCTTACTCGTATTCTTGAACATGCGCTCACATGGAAACTAAGAGAAGGGGAGAGATAGGTGTACGTTCAGCCACTTATACCAGATATTAGTAAGGGGTCATCACTATCATCTATCATCACTGCTGGTGGATCTATTACATCTCATGTTTTGCCCGTTTTTAAAAAAAAAAATAAAAAAATCTATGTAATTATGTATTTCATAAATAATAATTACTATTGCAATCCCTTGATGACATGCCATGCGTCCATCTGGTAAAGCAAAACCAGGCCAAGTGTTATAATGTTTCAATATATATATGTTACAGCTCTTCAGCCAGATCCAACGTAATCCTTTAAACGCTAAGCAACCCGGGTTAATAAATCATTATTGGTAGATAAGCCTGATGATCTGTTTAATAAACATGGCAAGTCTTTATTCGTTTAGAACTTCACATTCTAGAGATGATCTCTTGGGAGATTTCCAAGCATTATTAAAAATGCCCGTTTTTCCTACTTTCTAAAGTCGCTTAATTATGCTTTTCTGTTATGCCAAGCAGGATCTCTGTCTGCCAGTCATATTGTGAGATGTGATGGCTTTGTTCACAGAAGTGTATACATTTCTTACTAATTGACATAAATGGAGCAGATACTTGATTCCGACTAATAACTAAGATATGTCTGTCATAAATTGAGACATGAAGAGGGACATGCTGGACATGGTCTACTGTCTTTTCCAGCTCTACCCTCTGAGATTGTTGTTATTTTGTGAGTTTGCCATCTGTGTCCTTCCTTGGCTAATGATTGAATGCATTCACTCGGCTGTATCGCCTACAGGCTATACCGGTAGGTTTGCTTTACCCCCTAACTAAGGATCCGTTATGAATCATTGAGAGATGTTTACTACACAAACAGAAGAAACCTAGTGGGGAAAAATATCAGCCGACACTTACTGGGTTCCTCGGGTTCTCTTATACCTTCTATGCAGTTCTTGGGATGGAAGCCCCAACTACCTTAGGCTGAACAAGGTTGTGGACCCACAATTTGTACCAACTTCTCAGCCATGGGCCTGGTTAGCACAATGAGTTCAATGTAAATACGGGGATATCCAGCTGTGGACTGTCAAATGTATTAATTAGTTTAATCGACCCAATGAATGAATCTGGATATCACCTTCTATATAGGAAAAATACTACAACAACGTCTTTTCTGCGGGAAAGTGATTTATGATGTATTACATGTGAACTAGAACAAATTGCTTTAAAAGTTTCCCTTCATGATTTGTCTTCAGATTCATACATTAGTTCTCCCCACGAGTGGTCCTGACTACACATTTCTTTTTATATAAGGTAAAGCAAGAAAAGCTAATGTCAGAATCATTATGTAATGTCTTGTACCTTGTATCGAATATTGAGTTACCCTGGCTAACACAGCACTGACACCTAACGTAACGACCTCACATCTACAGCTTTATTATCTAGGAAAAAGGAATATTTCAGAAATGTAATTTGTGTTAAAAACACATTTTTTTCATGTCGATGTGAGCCTTTCTGTTGAACAAAAAAAACAAAAGATTATTCTATTTGCTTTTGAAATCTTTTTTCTTTTAAGGTAAGAATGTTACTTTTTACTGGTGAGATGTTCATCAGAATCATGCTGAGTTTGTCTTTAATTCATACTGTAACTGAGGTTATGGTGACATGAGGTTGTTCAGTACAAAATGCTGATTTCCATTAGATCCTCCAGGTCTTCCATTCACTAAGCCCTGGGCTGCTCTGACTTCAATGAGAAGAACATACTTGTCAAATTAAAAACCCAGGGGTCATCATCATCATTGTCATATTCATTAAAGTCTTATTCTTGGCCTTCAGCTCTCAAATGTCCAGTGCCCAGAAGTAGTTAACACCGTGGAACAGTCTTTTGGAATTTTGGTTTGATAGGGGAGATGTTAGATGTGGGTTCTTTTATATCTCCGCATCACCTGGCAGCCATGCAGGTAAAGATTTGTAGCCTGACAGATGAATACCCACACATGTAAAACCAACCATATAAAATGGTCTGTTTGAACATACATTGTGTAGGCTACTACATTATCAGTAAAGCCCTCGGTAGGGGAAGTGGAGGAGGACACTGGATCCAAAAAAGACTCCTCCCCCCAAGTATTTTCCACACTGCTTTGCCCTCTTGTGTACCTTCCCCAGCCAGCACTATGTGTGTGTATGCCCCCAGCATTCCCCTCGCTTTAGTATTCATTTATATAATGCTCTCAGTTAGCTTGCCCCCCTTTGTGTATTAATGCTGCCAGCACATATAAAATGCTGCCCTGCAGGATGGGGTCTGCACATCACTTACAGTCTCCCTGTGCCATGCTTCCCCCTCCTTAAGCATCCATGCTACCACACACATATTCAATCATTTACTCACAAACATTCATTCACTTGTTCATATACTCATTCACAGATAATCATTCACTCAGATAACACAGATACTTATCATTCACATATACTGACTCAATCACGCATACTCGTTCATTCACCCTTCCCCACTCCCTTACCTGGACTGCAGATCTCTCGACGCCGCTCCCAGACTTCCGCAAGGGCCGCTTCCCTCCATGTTTCTCACACTCTGTGCGGACAACTTCTTTTGTCCCGCCAAGGGGAAGCAGGAACGGAGCAGGGTCATGTGACATAAATTCAAGTGACTTTGCTGGGTTCCTGCTTCCCCTGGGTGGAACGACTTTACATCACGTGACTCAACTCCGCTCCATTCCTGCTTTCCCGGGTGGTACAAGAGAAGAACGCAGAGGGATGCAGCGGCTCCTGCAGAAGTCTGCGAGTGACACAGAATGATCTGCAGTTCAGGTAAGTCACTGAGTGAATGAATGAGTATCTGTAAATTATTAGTATCTGTAAATGAGGAAATTAATATATGAATGAGTGAATGAATGTTTGTGAATAATAAATTAATGAATGAATACGTGCATGGATGTATAAGTGGGGGGGGAGCATTGCACAGGGAGGCTGTTTGAGGATACCACAGGCAGGTTGTTTGGGGGCAAAGGTGGGAAGTCCTATGCTTCCATTCTGGGTATTGGGCAGATCCTGTGAGTGAAATCTGGGTGCTAAGGGGGGGGGCATTAATTCACAAGAGAGTGCTGGCTGGGGGCATCACATAAATCAATACTAAAGGAGGGGCTGGGCGGTAGGATGAATATGTGGGGCTAGCTGGGGGCAATACACAAGGGTGTGGGGGCAAATTTATAGACTCATGGAAGGAACAAACTAGTCAGATATATTGTATTTGCTCGATTATAAGACGAACCCCAACATTTGAATAATTTAGGAAAAAAGGAAAAAGCCTGAATATAAGACTACCCTATAAGTTTTACTAGTAAATCTTATTTCACATGTAAGCAATTTTTTTCATATTTAATAAAAACTATGAAAAATGTTTTTTTTTGTTTTTATTTCCTTTTATTTGCCAACCTGCCCCCAGTTATGCACATCTGCCCCCCAGATTTGCCTTATACCCCCTATATGCCACTCTGCCTCCCAAATATGCCTCTTGACCCCCTATTTGCCACTCTACCCCCAGATTTGCCTTATACCCCCTATATGCCACTCTGCCTCCCAGATATGCCCTTTAGAAGCCCCGGCAGCAGTGGAGGTTGTCTGCACGCATCGCACAGACCTCCATCCGCATGAGAGGAGGATCCGGTTCCCCTGCAGCGCTGCGGGGTATCTGGATCTTAGTCTTGTAGTCAGACCTCTATTTGAGGTCTGATTAGAAGACAACCTCGAATATAAAATGATGGTTATTTTTCAGAGCATTTGCTCTGAAAAACACCTTGTCTTATAATCGAGCAAATCTGGTACAACCCCCATACTGCAGGACAGCATTTTATCTATGCTGGTGGCATCAATACACAAGGGCAGCAACTGGGACCATTACACTAAAAGGAGGGTCAACGACAAAGCAGTGTGGAAAATATATATTTTTTTTATTATTGTTGTTGCTTAGTCCATCTGGTGGGTGTCAGAGCCTATCCTGGTGTGTGTGTCAGTGTGACAGGGCCTGTCCTGGTGTGTGTGTGTTTGGGTGTCGGTGTGGCAGAGCCTGTCCTGGTGTGTGTTTGGGTGTCGGTGTGGCAGAGCCTGTCCTGGTGTGTGTGTTTGGGTGTCGGTGTGGCAGAGCCTATCCTGGTGTGTGTGTTTGGGTGTCGGTGTGGCAGAGCCTGTCCTGCTGTGTGTGTGTTTGGCTGTTGGTGTAGCAGAGCCTGTCCTGGTGTGTGTGTGCGTTTGTGTTTGGGTGTCGGTGTGGCAGAGCCTGTCCTGGTGTGTGGTTGGGTGTCGGTGTGGCAGAGCCTGTCCTTGTGTGCATTTGTCATCTGTTTCCTGGCACTTTACTTTCTGTATGAATAAATTGAAGTATAGTCACTTTAAAGGACAATATTCTAGGCCCAGAAATCAGTGAGCAGAAAAGTGAAGGTTTTGTGTTATTTAATATATTTCAATCTGCATACTTTTTTAAAAAAAGGATTAGTTTTGTTAAATTGTGGCTTCAGGCGTCCCGTGGATGATGACTTTTTTTTAGTGTACTTACGTACTCCCAATCCCATCACATCACATCAACATGTGTTAGAAAATCAGGAAAAGATGGGCATGGATGGTGGACTGATTCGGTGGCGCAATGGGCCACTTGACTAGACTTGCCCCCCAGGTAGTAGACAGCCAGCCCTCCCCTGGCTTCAGGCCAGAAGCTGTAATTTGTTAAATTCCACGGAAATGCCATTGGGGTAAAAAAAATCAAAAAGTGTTGATTAAAAAAACAAAACAGAGACGATAGTTTTAATAAATTATTATATAACAGCTTAGCGATTGATAGACATACCTGGAAACTCTCCAGATTTCACCCGGAGACTACAGAAATCACAGCTGGTTATTGGGCCTCCTATGTCAGTGGAATTATCTTCATACATTTGGCCACACCCACTCCCTCCCCAGGTTATACCCACTCCCTCCTCTTTTTGACCCACTCCCTTCCCATTTGAGGTTATTTGGAGCTAGCCCCACCCATACGCAGTGCACAGCTAACCCCACTACATTGTCGTGGTCACTCCCCCTTCCTGCCTCCTATAAGAAGCAGGAGCGCTCCGGTGGGCAGCACCGGCAACGTCCCGTGTATATTGATAGATCTATTTAATTTTAAGGCAAGACAGGAGGCTTCCTATTTTGCATATCTTCCTTTACTCTCACCAACAGCAGCAAAGAAAGAGTTAATAACACAAGTGAAAACAACCAATAGAAACAGTACACAGGTGGTATATAAACCCCTTAACTATCTTCCTCTTCCTCTTTCTTTGCTGCTCACCAAAGCTGCAGGTCAGTCCTCTTCCTACCTACATTTATTGCTGATTTATTGAATATTATTCATTTATTATTCATTACATATTGCTTTTTTCACCTAATTCTAGATAAATAGGTGGGTATGCACATTTATATACTGTATAGATTTCTGGTATATATACACCGTATTTGCTCGATTATAAGACGACCCCCCAAAATCTGAATATTAATTTAGGAAAAAAAAAAAGAAAAAAGCCTGAATATAAGACGACCCTATAGGAAAAAAGTTTTACTAGTAAATGTTAATTCATGTAAACTATTACATTTTTTAATAAAAGCTATGATTGAGAAAAATATTTTTTTGTTTTTATTTCCTTGTATTTTCCAACCTGCCCCCCAGTTACGCACATCTGCCCCCAGGCTTGCCACTCCAATATGGCACTGTGGCCCATGATATGCCTTTTAACCCTCTATATGCCACTGTGCCCCATGATATGCCTTTTAACCCCCTATGTGCCACTCTGCCTCCAGAAATGCCTTATACCCCTATATGCCACTCTGGCATTTAGGGGGTTAAAAGGCATATTATGGGGCAGAGTGGCATATAGGGAGGTATAAGGCATTTCAGGAGGCAGAGTGGCATTCAGGTGGTTAAAAGGCATTTCATAGAGCACTCTGCCTCCAGAAATGCCCTATGCCCCCATTTAACACTCCTCCCCCACACACACACACACTTACCGGGGCTTCCAATTTCCTGCTGTATACCGGGGCAGCAGTCTTCCTTCTGTCTCCCCCCCATTTAACACTCCCCCCCCACCCCACATACACTTACCGGTGCTTCCAATTTCCTGCTCTATACCGGGGCAGCAGTCTTCCTTCTGTCTCCCGCTGCAGGCGGAAGGAGGTGCGGGGAACTCTGATCTCTGACATCGCGTGGACGTCCACCCGCTGCCCCGGTATACAGCAGGAAATTGGAAGCACCGGTAAGTGTGTGTGGGATGGGGAGACAGAAGGATCCAGGTCCCCTGCAGCGGTGCGGGGGATCTGGATCTTAGTCTCATAGTCAGACCTCTATTTGAGGTCTGATTATAAGACGACCCCGATTAGAAGACGAGGGGTATTTTTCAGAGCATTTGCTCTGAAAAAAACCTCGTCTTATAATCGCGCAAATACGCTATATATATATGTATGTATATTTACTTGTCTTTCATTATTTATATTCATTGTTTCTTTGCATCTGTGCGTTTTGGGTTTTTCCCCCCCCGTCTTTTATCCCTATCCGGGTCCCCTTTTTATATGAGTTCCGATCGCCATTTTCTTCAGTTATTTTCCGGATCCCTACAGTAACGTTGTGTGTTCTGTGTGTGGAAGCGATTTTGAACCATATATCGCCGGCATTACTCTAAAGAGCTCCTTCTCTTCTGTGCCTCACTGGAGTGGTTACAGGGTGAGCCCTGCATTATTTTCAATATTCGTTGGGTTTTTTCCGGAATTGCATCCCCCAGGCTGAGTCCCTGTGGTTTGCACATTTATACAGGCTGAGTCCATGTGGTCTGCACATTTATACAGGCTGAGTCCATGTGGTCTGCACATTTATACAGGCTGAGTCCATGTGGTCTGCACATTTATACAGGCTGAGTCCATGTGGTCTTCACATTTATACAGGCTAAATCCATGTGGTCTGCACGTTTATACAGGCTGAGTCCATGTGGTTTGCACGTTTATACAGGCTGAGCCCATGTGGTTTGCACATTTATACAGGCTGAGTCCATGTGGTTTGCACATTTTATACAGGCTGAGTCCCTGTTCTCTGCACATTTATACAGGCTGAGTCCCTGTTCTCTGCACATTTATACAGGCTGAGTCCATGTGGTCTTCACATTTATACAGGCTAAATCCATGTGGTCTGCACGTTTATACAGGCTGAGTCCATGTGGTTTGCACGTTTATACAGGCTGAGTCCATGTGGTTTGCACATTTATACAGGCTGAGTCCATGTGGTTTGCACATTTTATACAGGCTGAGTCCCTGTTCTCTGCACATTTATACAGGCTGAGTCCCTGTTCTCTGCACATTTATACAGGCTGAGCCCCTGTTCTCTGCACATTAATACAGGCTGAGCCCCTGTTCTCTGCACATTAATACAGGCTGAGTCCCTGTTCTCTGCACACTAATACAGGCTTGAGTCCCTGTTCTCTGCACATTTATACAGGCTGAGTCCCTGTTCTCTGCACATTTATACAGGCTGAGTCCCTGTTCTCTGCACATTTATACAGGCTGAGTCCCTGTTCTCTGCACATTTATACAGGCTGAGCCCCTGTTCTTTGCACATTTATACAGGCTGAGCCCCTGTTCTCTGTACATTTATACAGGCTGAGCCCCTGTTCTCTGTACATTTATACAGGCTGAGCCCCTGTTCTCTGCACATTAATACAGGCTGAGCCCCTGTTCTCGTCGCCTACCTTATACTGACATAATGTCTCAGGATACTGTGCCATCCCAGGATGCCTTTATGGCCTGGTTAGGGGCAAAGTTTTTCTAACTCAGTGGAATCCTTTTTCCTCTAAAATGTCTGCCAATTTGCCCCAAGGGCAGCCTCCTGCTCCCTCCAGACCAGAGGCAATACCATCGGAGTCAGAATCCGAGAAATCTGAAGGAGAGGCTTCCGGCTCCAAACGCCCTTGGAAGGGCAGTAGTGTTTCAGCCGGCAAGGGTAAGGTACCTGCCAAACTCCCAAAACCCTCTGACACTCCTTTGCATGACCCATTATCTATAGTGGACGTATGGCACGGGGATTCTCTAATGAATCAGAGGCTTCAGCAAATCTGGACTCGCGCTTCGTCCGTGAGTATTTGGTGGATGAGCCCCACCTAGCCGATCCCCAGCAGACCTTGGGAGCAGTCACCCAAATCCTATCCCTAGCAGACAGAGCATTTCTACAGGAGACACCCCTTGATCCCAAGACTATCCGAGATTGGGCACTTCGTGTGGTATGCCTGTTGGGAAATGCGAATATTTCAATCGCTACTGAACGTCGAAAAGCGGCTTTACTCGCATGGATCCCAGGTTGGTGGAATTGGGCCCTAAAGACCTAGGTGCGGCCGCTTACTGTTTGGAGACACATTCGTCAAGGAGTTAAACCGCCACGTGTCCTTGATGACATCATGGAATAAGGCCAAACTGTCAATGAGGAAGGTCTTTCAGACTGGCCCTCGTTTTTCTGGGACGGCTGGTCGACCGCGGGGCCGGGCCGCCAGCCGTTCATCCCAAGGCTCCCGGTTCTTCCCTCAGAACCAGACATCCTACAGGACTCCGTTCCAACAGAGAGGGCCTTCAACCCACGCGGAGGCAGTAGAGGCGCTTCCGGATTTCCCAGGGGACACTCCGGTTTCGGTAAGTCCGAATGCTTCTTGTCCTTCTTTCCCTCCTCGGGTTGCGGGCCATATATCTTTTCAACAACTGGGTGTGGATTTTGTCGGACCCTTGGATCCTCTAAACGGTACAGGTTTTCCAGATAGATTTCATCTCTTCCCCTTTTCAAGTACGATCAGGCCTTCATAGAAGCAGAACTCCACACCTTACGCGACAAGGGGGCTATCCAGCGGGCAAAAGGATCAATCGGTTTCCTCAGCTCCATTTTCCTAGTACGCAAACGCACTGGGGATTTCCGCCCGGTGATCAATCTATGGGCTCTCAATGCTTTCGTTGTTTATCGCCACTTCAAAATGGCAGGGATCCGTCTCTCCTGAGACCTTATGTCGGAAGGCGATTGGTTTACACGGTTAGACCTGTCGGACGTTTTCTCTCCGTCCCGATTCACCCAGATTTCCGGCGATTTCTTCAATTTCACGGGGGCAGGCAGGTATGGCAGTTCAGGGCGAGCCTGTGGGTAGGGCTCCCTTAGTCTGCCGCCTTTTGAGCGGTATTAGTTTATCCCGTCCTCCGGCGCCACGCTACAGTTCTCTGTGGGATGTAGCTGTCGTGTTGTATTTCCTTCAGGTATGGCCAGACAACGATTCGCTCTCCCTCCAACAGTTGTCGGCGAACCTTACCCTTCTGTTGCGTCTCTTATCCTTTCGTAGGGTTTCGGATGTTAGAGCTTTGGATGCTCATGCTGTCTCTATTCTCCCCCGAGTGTCTTTTCTTTCGGATCCACAGGCGGACCAAGACTTTGTCCTCGTCTGTATCCTAGCCGTGTTTCTTCTCCTACAAGAGCATCGTTGCTCTTTCCGTAAGGGGGGCTGCGGCCTTCTGTGCCCTTCGGGCTGGTGGAGCTTTAGTGGATATTCTGCCAGCGGCGGATTGGTCCCGTGCCTCCACCTTTCGGGCATTTTATTTCCGCCCGGTTTCTTCGGGGGCATTGGTGTTGGTTTCAGGCGTTAAAAATGCAAAATAGGAAGCCTCCTGTCTTGCCTTAAAATTTGAAATTATTCTAGCCTTGGTGCCTGAATAATTATAATTTTAATAAAGACAGGAGGCGAGTATTTTCCCTCCCTGCCCTCCCGATGGTTAGGTGTACACTCTGGGTAAGTAGGGCGGGTTTGAATTCGGTGTTTTGGGTTTTGTCTGCTCCGTTGCGTTTAATTTGTGATGACTGTCAGCGATGCTCGTTTTACTGTGATTTACCATGTTCGTGAGGAATTTGGTTCTGTTCTCTCTCTCTCTCTTTGTTTCAGCTTGATGCCATCTCCGTGTCATAGCGGTTCTGTTTCCCAGTTGGAGTGCATTGTCGCCTTGCTCTTGACTCTGGTTCCAGTTCGAGCTCCTGTTCTGAGTGTTGGGTTCGGTTTTACATTGCTAGACGGTTTGCTGCGTTCTTCGGTTCCGGTTCACAGCGGACGAAAGAGGAAGAGGAAGATAGTTAAGGGGTTTATATACCACCTGTGTACTGTTTCTATTGGTTGTTTTCACTTGTGTTATTAACTCTTTCTTTGCTGCTGTTGGTGAGAGTAAAGGAGGATATGCAAAATAGGAAGCCTCCTGTCTTTATTAAAATTATAATTATTCAGGCACCAAGGCTAGAATAATTTCAAATTGTGTCAGCATTGTGTCACATTCTAATCATTCAGTTCAAATAACATGTCGAGAAGCTGACCCTTTTGTAACCATTAAGTAGGGTAATTATTTATATATAACCACATTTTGTCGGCATGCAGTCTAAATATATTGAGTCGTATACGTTATCTTTAATAAGGTGTCTGTATTCTCAGAACCTTCTCATCTTGGATGTTTGATGCCTCTGCAGCAAAACGGATTGTCTCCAGTGTGTCTTACAATAGAATACCATTAATAAAAATGAAACCACCAATGTCCTTTAAACTACCCATAGCAGGAGATTTGTGCTTTGTATTTTATGGAATGTAGTCTTAAAGCTTTTTTACTTCCCTTTATATCATTTTTATCTGTTCACTTAGGATTCAAGCTTGTGATCTGTTTGTTGAATAATCATTATGAATATGCATAGCATCTAGATATATACTTGCAAATTATTCTAACTGCAAAAAAAGCTTTTAATTTCTTTCTCGTTCCTCCTTGTCAGTTTAAATGTCTTGTTGCCAAGGAAACACAAACCTGCTTGCTCTACTTTTTGATTCACTGACAGTAAAGAAATCTCTTGTTGTTTTTTTTTGTCCTGAAGTCGGCGGTATATACACAGCGCTGCAAACCATCTGAGGCTCAGGATCTGAGCTGCAAATGAAGCCATTAACGAGGTCCATCAATTAAATCGGTGTAGTGTAGCACTGATAATACCCTGCATTGCAACAGGCATGCAGACCAATTAAATGCTAAATGAGAAGATCGGATCCCTGGAACCTCGGTTCTCTGTAACTGTTCATGAAGACCACAGAATCGCTGGCAGAAATGGGCATTCCTTTGTGTTACCTACAGAGGTGTATTTACCTCCACAACCCCGGCCCTTACTGTGGAGTGCTGGGATATTCTGTATCCTGGTGCTACCTGACATAAAAGTGCTCTATACCTCTTTTATGGTGGCAACCTCCATAATGGCTCATTGAACAGTAACATACCGGCCAGCCTGATCACCCAAGAGGGCAATCTAGCCCCTTCCAGGTTTGCTGGGGGGGGGGGGGCACCGCCCTTGAACCTGCCACCCTAGGCCAGAATACGTCACTGGTCACATAAACAATGTGACATTCTAGAATGGTTATATATGGTTTCCCTGCAGCAATCAGGTTCTTTTTATTATCTATAGGTTCAGAAACATACAAAGGTACAAAGGAGATATTTTTGCATGCACCCTCTTAAATTGAACCTATAGCCTGCTACTGCTTAATTTATTTTGCACGTCGTGTTTATTGGTACTTGAATTTAGGTTTTTCAATTAGACCCATTGCCACAGGTGTATAAAATCAAGCATCTAGCCATGCAGTCTGCATTTGCAACAAAATGGTTCGTTCTGAACAGCTCAGTGAATCCAAACGTGGTACTGTGATAGGACGCCACCTTTGCAATAAGTCAGCTTGTGAAATTTCATACCTGCTAGATATTCCATGGTCAGCTGATAGAGGTATTATTGGAAAGTGGAAGTGTTTAGGAACAGCAGCAACTCTCACGAAGCAGAAGACCACGTAAAGTCACAGAGCTGGGTCACTGAGTGCTGTGGCGCATGGTGCGTAAAAGTCTCCAACGCTCCTCCACCGTCATTAATATCAGCACAAAAACTGTGCGGCGGGTGCTTCACGGAATGTGTTTCCATGACCAAGCAGCAGCATCACCAAGTACAAGGCCGACCGTCTGATCAAGTGGTGTAAAGCATGCCGCCACTGGACTCTGATTATTCACCATATACTCCAAATACAATCAAATTAATGAAACCTGATAAGCAACTCATGTACTAAACCAGTTATACAGAGAGCCCAGTATAATAAGTTAAAGGGCAGCTTCCATGAATGTTTGTTTCTTGTAGATTTGAAGTAAGACTGTAAATGTTAGTGATACCTTCACATAAGAGTCACAAGTACATGCCTTGGCATATGGTCAGTGTCCTTTACATGTCTCCTGTATCCACTTTTCTTGGATTGCCCCCATTTATTTGTATTCCTATGTTGTATTTCAGCTGTCCCTGCAGAAAGCGCCAGAGTATGAGGATACTTTATGGCAACGACTTTAGAGATTTTTTTATGACTAGTAACACAGGGGACTGTTCTTTTAAGCAGTTCGCAGCAGCAAAGGAAAGCCGTGACAGATTTATTGAGCAGCATAAAGCACACAACTATGGTGAAGTATCTGGGTGAAAATTTATTGTACCATCTAGCACCATTCATGTACAAATAAAACAAACTATACTTCATTGAAGGATAACTAGTTACAATACTATATATACACACACACATATATACATCTTATCTTAGGATAGCATAGTAGCATTTAGTAGTAATTTTAAATTACAGAAGTAAAGCCTATTTTATTTGTCCACATTCACTTTCAGCTACATCTCTTGCTGCTTTTGAGTCGAGGTAACCTCCTCCTCCGAGGTCCAACAATTCCCACCACTGATTGAACCAGCCAGCTGGCGGCAGGAAAGTGCTCCTATTTCCGTGCGTGAGCATTGAGCATGGCATTCCGACCAACCTCCCGTGCCAACGGCATTCGCAAAACTGGAACTATATCACGTTTAAGGAGATCTCTTTGGCCAAACAAATCTCTTACATGGAAAATAATTTAGGGTTGGTGAAGAGGGCAAAAACAAATGGGGGGTTCTGCATTAGACAGGGTTACACCACAAAATTTAAAAGGGGCCACACATCTATCATATGCATTAAAGTGCATATGATGGCTGAAGTGTCCATTTAAATCCTCTTTGCTGCTTCTACTTACATCATTAATAGCTGGCGGTCTTGCTGTGCTTGGGAGATCCAGCTTGTTTCTTAATGTAGTGTATATAGATGTATATTTGAATTACATAACACCTTAATCTATAGATTTTTGTGACAGACGCAAGACCTCCAGCTGTTCAGATTCTGTGCTTATTTCCATGGCCCATTAAACATAGAAAGTGTTAATAAATATGTAAATCGAAGAGGCAGTACAGGAAAAACCACATTATGAATATTCATATGCACACGTCCTGTATAGCCATATGTTATCGTTTGTAGTAGCAGAGATGCACCGGCTTGTTAATTCTTCTGCTCCTTGTCTCCGGATATGCTGTTGTCAAGGGAACCGGATTGTTTCACAATTTCTCTGATTAGAGAGATTACACGTGTTTATATGTTGATAGCATGGTAGGTTTTTCATTCTTCAAAGAAAAAAGGACAACAAATCTTTTTTTATACCATAAATCAAGCATATGCATATATTTTTTTAACGTTCTGTACTTGTAGTGCAACAAATTGAAGGTCTGCTTTTGATATATTCAGCGGATTATTAGGTAGGCTATATGCGTGTGGTGATTATATATATGTTTAGTTTTGATGTATATTTATATTAGACTTGTGCAATCGGATTCGTACAAATTGCTAATTTAATGAAGCTTGCATTTTCGTCAATTTGTACAAATCTCTAAAAATGAGGCCAGACCCTCCACGAAATGGATGAAAATGAAGCAAAAAGCCCCCAAAAAATAATCTGAAGCTCTTTCACACACACACACACACACACACTGAATGTCTCCCTATATTATCTGCTGACCGCGTCCGTGTCTCGTAGCTCTGCTTCCATGTCTCGCATCTTCTTGTTCTTCTCTCTTCCCTCTTCTTTGTTTCATCTCCCGGGAAAAAAATCCACCAAAATGGCGGAGCTTCTGGTGACGCCCTTAAACCTCGATTAGAGGGGGTTTGCCTGGAGGGTAATGTCCACTGAGATGCGAACCAAGAGAGAGTAGAGAAGAAATTAGTAGAACAAGATGCAGAACAAGAAGATGCGAGACACAGAAACGGAGCTGCGAGAAACAGAGGCGGAAGTGGTTGGAAGAGACGATATGGAGACATTCAAGAAAGCATAAGAGAGAGAGAGTGAACAAAAATGAGAGCGTGTGAGAGCAAACAACAAATTTTCTTTCCAAATTCAAAATGCCCCTTATGTCTTATTGATATATAATAAAACATGGTTATTGAATTAGTATATTGTACGTACACAGCTTTGGAAAAACACTAAATGTAGCCATTGATGCCTGTGTGAAGGTCATATGTGTACATATCACTGACATGGACAGTTAGTTATCACTGTCCAATACAACTTCTCGACATTATAATAGGATTTGGGTTGGCAACATGTTGAGAGGCTACATGTACACAGCTTGACAATTCTAAGAAGCCCGGTGGCTAGTTCTAGTAGCGCCTCTATGCTGTGTGTCTTACTGGCTTCTTAAATCTTCTTTGTGTCTTCCAATTTCTATGTACTGTTTTCCAACTATGTAAGACTTTACCCATGTGTGCAACTATATATAGCCACATAAAAATGTGTGGATTTTAACCCAATTCCTCTCTCACTTAGACCACACTCTTGTACATGTCTTATCCCACTTCACTGGTTCAGCTCCACATGTTTGCCTTTCATAGAAACCAAGGGGTCAACCTGTGGGCCAGCTCACCTGCAAAGTTATACCAACATACTTGGGGGTCCATAAAGCTGAAACATCATCACCTCATGGTAAGGAAGCAAAGTTAAACAGTTGGGTTCGAAATAAGTGCCGATGTCATCCTGTGTTTAGTGCACTGGAAGAAAAGTAAAAACATCAGATTGGTGGACAAAGAGAAATGAAAGCTGATGAAATGAAATCCAATTCTGTTTTGAGTTAGTTTCTTTCAATTAATTGTTGGAACAATAAAAGTGAAGCGGCTCAATTATGAACCTTTACTTACTCATTATAAAGTCATCATTATGAGAGCTTCATTATTCAAGGTAAGGGTAAAGCTATTGAATGTTTGCTGCTGTCCTACCTGGGACCTTCCTGCATGTACACTCTATTGTTCTATTGTTCTGTAGAACTAAGTCACATAGAATCCATATGCAGTTCATGAGACGTTCTTCATCATGATTACCAGTTGTCATTGTTGAGAACGTTTCACATTAAAGGGGTGTCTCTGATTCAGTATTACATCACACTTTTCTTGAGCAGAATGGAAAGGTTTAGAATATTCACAGTTGGTATTTAGTTGTCCACAGCCACAAACTACACATTTAACAGAGAAGGAATTATAACATCCATGCTTGTTCCTCAAAGCCACTCTGAACATTGTTGATCAGACTTTACTCCCTTTCTATGGGCTGCAGGGTCAAGCCATGAGTTTATAGGAGAGGAGAAGTGTGATGAAATATTTTCACAGACATTACCATGCCGTGGAGTACATAAATGGCGGTATATAAATCTAGTAATAGTTATAAAAAATTACTAATAAAAATAATTATTATTATAAATGGACAACCCAGTTGAGTTGGAGAAATGTTGTGGAGCCCCAGGCAGTTTTTCTATTTTGTTTGTTGCTATAAAATATCTTGTTTCCTTCTGGACTTACAAATGATGTCTTGAATCTTTAAATTTTTTTTTTTTTTTAAATATTTCTATAAAAAAGTTAAATGTAATGGTTATATATTTTTTAAAATTTTAGTTGATATGATAATTTACAACATAGAATGTACCTCTTGAAACGTTTGGGCTGAAGAAGATCATGATGGATCATACCCACGTAGCCGTCCATATTTGTACAGTGATTGGTCAGGATAGGCCACGCCCAGGTTTCGTAACATATTTATTACTTACCATTAAAATTGACTTACATAGTTTTTATGACCAAACACAACTTATATGGTAGGATCAAGGACTTGTTTTGCTTGATGCTTTATACATTAACTACAGTGCTTTGTTCTAGATCTCTGAATGGACAACGTAGGACACAGTTTTCTTAGTACTGCAGAAACCATGCTATTTAAGGCAATTTGCCAAACTTTATAGATGGGCTTATATCGCTAATATACAGGCTGTCAAAACGGAGAGGAGGAATAATGATTAATTTCCACGGACCGCAGTGTCGTGAATAATGAGTACATTTTCTTTGTGTGATAACAGAATGGAAACAGAGAGCTGTCAAATTCTCTCGTTCAGGGCACCGAAATGACTGAATTAAGTGAAAATTACATATCCTGGGACTTTTATACACTAAAACTATCCATTTATCAAGCAAGATACGTTATTCTCCGCAGTTAGACGAGAGAGTCAGTGATTGTTAAGTAGAGCACAAACAATGCAGAACAGCAGCCAGAAACGTGTGTGGGAAGACTGGAGATTGAGCTATTACAAGAGAAGACAGAAAGGCATGTTCCAAAGACGTAAAGGAACAAGAAACACTCATTATTTTTATATAATTAACTTTTTATTTAATCTTTTTTCATGGATAATCAAGTTTATTGTGTCAATTCTCTGGCACAATGGTCCTTGTATGTTCTATGCCATATGGACCACATTTGAAGGGTTTAAAGGGTCATATGCAGTTCATAACATTTCTATGAACAGGGACAATAATAACTTTAATATAAAGCCCAAAATATTAGATGTGAAAGGATTCCGACTTGCTCTTTGTTTCTTTGCATGTGAAAATCCCTGTGTAATATTGAGAAGCACATTAAAAGGTCCAGAGGGCAACAGCTCTACCAGATCTAGACTTTTACTTCACAGAGTGGGCAGTGTGTAAGTGAAATAGCCTCTCAGCAGAAGTGGTAGAGTTTAAAAAAGTGAGGGAATTTAAACATGCCATTAGCTTGTCTTGGATATAAGACAAGACAGGTGATGGTCCAGGGGCCGTCATTAGGGGGCCACATACAAAAAAAGTGAAGCTGTTCTGGTCCCCATAGGTTAACATGTAGAGGGTACACGCTACACTCATTGGTCGCCACTCCCCATAGATTTAACAGGGAGAGTAGGTGCTTCTCCTATTGGCCACATTATCTCCCCCCTAGGGTGTGTGTTAATGTTAATTGACCCTCAGCCGTTCATTGGTTGTCTTGTCTGGATACCTAATTTAAGTTCTTGTCTTGTTTTGACATAACCCCTTATAATAATTTTCCCTATAAAAAGCCATGTACATTTTGTTATCTCTATTAACCATGTCTTGGCTGGATCTTGGCTTTAATATTACTATTCTGTAGCAGCAGGATAACAGAGGCCCTTGGAAGAGGATCACCTGATGATGATCAGAGGTTAATCCTGTACTTGTGCTTGGTAATTGTTACCATTACAATTCTATTCACACTCTACACTGAGCTTAGATGGTGATAGCTTATTAGAAAGTTAACCATTACCTGGGCCCTTGTTTGCCTGTTCAGTCCCCAGCTTATAATTGGGAGGGGAATTTCAGTGTGGCGCAGGTCCATCATGATGTTGCCCCTACTTGTTCTGCTGTTAGAGGCGGTCAGCAAACTTTAATGCTACACTTAAAATAGAATGAACATAAGAGAAGTCGCCAAGACAACTTTCTCATTACAGCAGAACACTTGCTGCTCTTAACAGCAGTGAAGATGCTGTTCATGTATAGAAAGTGTATTATCAATAATAGATTTACTGAGTGCTGTGCCGATGGGAAACGTGATTTCTCTCTCTAATCGCTGCATTTCTTAAATAATCACCTGTGCTCCTCCAAAAGGAATTTCGAAATGAGCCAATTTGGGGACATTAAGAACATGAAAAACCCTTTGATTTACTGCCCTTAACTAAACTTTTTTTGGACAGCCCTTTGCCTATAGATCTGGTACAAACAGTATGCATTCATAGATAATGGGAAAAGTAAGCAATTAATGTTGCGAAGGAGTTGAAGCATGCCGGGGATGTGCATAAAACTATCCTAAAAACGAAAAAAGCAAAAAATTATTGGAAAAGGGTAGACTAGATGGGCCAGATAGTTATTGTTACAGGGTCACCGTACCCAAGGCTGGGTACCCCTGTCTGAGGGCTGAGGAATCATCCACGGTTCAGTCAGATGACCATTCGTGGTAAAACGAGAACTTTAAGAGTTGAATGTGTACTTTAAGTATTTAAACGTTTCTATTACATCTCCTATTTCTCTTCTTTCCTCTATGCATATTGAGGGTAATTCATGAAGTAAGATAATTAATTCACGGTTACCTTGACGCAATGAGAATTGCCTGCATGATGTCCTCTTGTTAAAGTTCTTCTCTTCTTACCCTACTTTAATTAGCTCATTACACTATTGCAGTGATACCCACAGTCTCTGGGACAAACGCAAACGCAGAGAGGTCCCAGCCATGTCCATTATTAACATGTCTGTAATGGAAAATGTTGAGATCCTTGTGTTTGTTTCCCCTTCCTTAAATTTGATAAAAAACTAGTTTTTAGCAGTAGCTTTTTAATCATTAGTTTTGCTTGGGCTAATCTGAACTCTTGAACCTCTTCAGTTAGCCCAGAGATTGGGAAACGTTTCCGCTCAGAGTACTGCAGCTCTAAATTTAAGGGTTTTTTTAAATTATATTGTTAATCTTCTATATTTGGTAAATCACAAAACCAGGTGGGAGAATCAGTAACAGATACACTATATAGACAAAAGTATTGGGACAAAACTCTTAATTATTGCATTTAGCTCTTTCAGAACCATTGCCACAAAGTGTATAAAATCAATCACCTAGCCATGCAGTCTGCATTTACAAACAGAAAAATGGGTCGTTCTGAAGAGCTCAGTGAATCCAAGCGTGGTACTGTGATGGGACGCCACCTTTGCAAGTCAGTCGGGAAATTTCATCCCTGCTAGATATTCCACGGTCAGCTGAGGTATTATTGGGAAGTGGAAGCGTTTAGGAACAGCAGCAACTCAGCCATGAAGCGGAACATCACGTTAAGTCACAGAGCGGGGTCCCCGAGTGCTGAGGCGCATGGTGCATAGAAGTCCACAAAACTCTGCTGATTCCATAACGGAGGAGACCCAAGCTTCCACCGTCATTAATATCAGCACAAACATTATGCGGCAGGACGTTTATGGAATGGTTTACCATGACCGAGCAGCTGCATGTAAGCCTCACATCACCAAGTACAATGTACAGTACAGTGTAAGGCTTGGTGGGGAAGGGATAACGGTTTGGGGCTGTTTTTCAGGGTTTGGGCCCCTAACTTCCAGTGAAGAGAAATCTTAATGCTTCAGCGTACCAACAGTTTGGGGAAGACCCTTTTCTATTCCAGCATGACTGCCCCAGCACACAATCAGGTATGGACCTTGATTCCTTGATATGTTCCTGTCTCCCCATGTTGGGTTCAAAATAGTTTAGAAAGGGCCCTTCTGACCGGTGCCGGTCCAGGTCTGAAGGTCCCTTTCTAAACTATTTTAAACCGGTACGAGGAGACAGGAACAAGTGGTCCCCTAGAGGCAAGGGCCCCCCTCGCAGCTGCTACCCCTACAGTTATGCCACTGCTGTATTTTGCAAGCTGCTGTATTCTAATGTCCCTGGCACCCCTACTATAGAAATATGTACATTAAAGTACTCTGTGAGTAACCCAAACTCTCTATGACAACGTTAATATGCATTCTTCTATAAATAAATAAAGCACTTACTGGACATGCTGGAACTCAAGGAATCAGCACTAGGAAGTTGGCTTTCATTGAAGAACCAAAGAGTTTCACTATGATGTCATAGTTTCAAAGGAAAAACCTGCGTTAAGTGTTTATTGAGGTGGGAGAATAAGCTTCTTAAGAAGTGTACTTTAAATATATAAAATAGTTACTTATTTCCTGGATCAACCTACCCTTATCTTTTCTTATTCCTTATCATTTTCTGTTCTTGCCAGATCAATCGTGTGTCAGTTTGTACTTTTTCTTTGCTGTGTCATTTAACAAAAAAAAAAATAATACATTTTATCATTGGAAGAGCTTTAACATAATTGCATAGCCGAATCCTTCAAACGAGGTAACAGTAATTATTTTCCTGGAGAAGATGATGCATTTGGCTGAATAGAAAATGTTAAGCAACTAACCAATTAATGTTTTTTGACAGCAAAAAAAAAAATAGAAAAGATGCAGAAGTAAAGAAAATGCATCATCAGATTTTATAAAGGTAGCTTATATTTTGATTTTTTTGTTCTTTTTCCTCCTGAAAATAATATAATAAAACAATAACACAATACTTAAGATACTTAAGAGACTTCCTTTATAATCTGAAAGCTTCAGTTTTAAATGGATTTTGTTCCCTTTCATCTCTTGGGAGCTTCCAGCTCATATACTGTAACTTTCCTATTAAATGAGGTTTAACCCATTTGTTGGCAGACACGATGTACTCATTTACAATAAGCTGTATGGAATTCAGTTTTGCAAAGCTTAATTCTGATTTTGTATTTTATAAGTCCTTTATCATTTGAGACACAATGTGATCAGAAAACCAACCTGAGAATTATATCTATTAGGATGAAGCTCACAGGGATGTAGAGTTATCTCATGACCATTTTCTGTATCTTGTTAGAACATCTTCAGACCATCCCAGGGCATTTTGGACACATGTAGAGTGCTGTTAGACACTGTGTGACTTTGACCTTTGTTGTTGTCCCTTCTGGATCTCCTTAGTCTCAACGAACAAGCACCGCTGTCGGCCCCTGACCTGCTCACCTCCTATTGTTTGACTCATTGTTTTTGGGCTAGATACATATAGAGATTCTAATATACTGGCCTAGAGCTGTAGCTCTTGGGGGTTTCATTTACAACTGACTCATTTACAATTCAGGGGTCTGCTTAGCGGGCGCAAACTCTTTTTCACTTGCCCCTAGCTGTATGACTTTGTAAAGAGGAGAGCCGGCATATGACATCATATCTCAACACTCAGACAAGGAAGGAGAGGCAGAGTATGAGGTAGGCTTGGTTCATAGTTCATATTAAGGCCCTGTTTGGCTGAAACGTTGCTTTTGTTTGTTCTCGCTTAATAAAGTGTCCTAGAGACTGGAAGCTGTTTGGAGAGCTGGGATTCCTTTTCTTAGTTCATATTAAGGAGTCAGACAGATCTGTCTCTTTTTGTTGAGGCAGGATTGTATGATGTAGAAATTTGCAGTAGCCAGTAAATAATAATGTTTCCTAATTAATCCGGTTCATACTTATCTTGTTTACTCCCAGAAAGGACAACGTAATTCCATGGCTTAGTCACAAGGAATACATACAGAAAAAAAAATAAATAAAATAAAAAAAAAAAAAAAATATATATATATATATCATTTCTTGTGCTTTCCCTATGTTCTGCAAAGGGAAACTTTCCAATGGTCAGCTTTTTTTGTGCTAAATAATCTTCTTTTACCCATATATTTGCGTGCAGCAACTCCCTGTTTCTGGAACATGGGGTTTCTTTTTTCTGTTCACCTTCTGTGCTTACAGAACTTACTGCTATATGAATTAATTAAAGGCAGGCATGGTTTAAATGGTATAAAAGGTGGAGTATAAATGGAATTGATGCCGGGATAAACAGAAATGAAAACAGGTAGGTAATGGGGTCTAATCCAGACAGTTATTCATAAAGTAATTATCTAACATCCATGGCTGTCCCCTGCGTATGTGCTCTGCAATATGGTTGATCTAAGGTTAACTTTATGTTGGGGAGCAGCTAGCGGGTCCCCAATATCACCAGTTCACTCACCACCTCACTTACTTTGCTTTGCTTGATGAGAGTATCTTGCAGAAATGCTCATTTACATATACAAATAAAAAAAATTACAAAAATTACTGAACTGTTATTACTGTCAAACCCATAACACCCTCTGACGTGATAATAATTACATTGTGCTTTTATCCTAACCTGGCATATTCATATCTTTTGTCTTTAATTAAGTGCCTTTTTGCCTTTAATTTTTTATTATACATTGATGCATGGATAAAAATACTAACGTTATTTAAACCTCATCAATACAAACAGCGAGAGAGCTACAGTTGTCAAGTGCTGCTACAAGCCCTTAATCTGGTTATGTTCTAGACTGAGAACAACAGATACTTCAACTCTGATTAAAAGTACCTTTTGAAGGACATCCATATAATCCAGAATTATTTTCATATTTATTATAATTTGATGGGTTACGAAATCTAATTTATTCTCCTGAACAGTCACCAAGAATTACATTTCGCCATCTTTTGCAACTGGATTTGTGATCGGAAAACATGTTTTAACCCATATTTTTATTTACACAATAAATAATGTTACTTTGTATTATTTTATGCCTCGAATAATTATGTAACCATGTGCATACAATAAAGATACTATGTTTCACTCTAAAAGCACCTTCTGGGTGAGGCGGAAGAATGACTTTTATCCAATGATCAGTCTTTCATTTTTCATTATCTCTCTAGTGCCTGTGAGAGTTCATAACTCACCGAATGCTTCAGTCTTTTGGTAGATTTATATCATAATGTTACTCCTGGGGCCACAGAAAGAGAGCAGGGGTTTATCTCTGAACCGTAATCATTGTATCAGGATTTTCGCTATTACGGTTTTGTATGTGAATATCTAAAATGAGGAATTTGCCGCTGAAGTACAAACCAGGGAGGATAAAAGTTTACGTCTGTATTTTAAATGAACGCAGTTTGAGACTGGAAGGCTTCACAATTAAAGGAAAATGGGGCATGCAATTAAATCCTGTCTGAATGAGTTAATCCGACCTCAATTGCCCTGCATGTGGCTAAGTGGTGTAAAACACAGCCCTCCTGGCACTTCATATCTCTAACCAGAGTGATATGTTAAAAACGTTGCGTGTCATTAGCATTTGATGTTCATATCTTGACTTAAGTGACCTCACAGAAAATTATACCCTTTTCATTGTTTAGAATGAAGTTAATTAGAAGCAATTTTTCTCCATCATTTATTCCTGTGGGGAAGAGTTGATGGCAGAATGACGTTTTTTCATACTTTTATTTCAGGGATGGAGAGGATACCCTAAGTTGAAGAGTTTTGGCAACAAGCAGAGATTACCCCCGACGCACACACAATTTCACGGGAAGCTTCTGGCAACATCTATATTTGAATATAATTTGGGTGGGGTATAGACCAAATTGTCACCATTTGCATTGAGGTCTGTTATCAACTGCAAACTCTCTTATCAACTCACCCTTTAGTCAGTAAAGCCCATGGCCTGTCATGTAGCCATAGATCTATCACTTTGGAAAATATGTTTTTGGGGGGTTAGAACCAAAGTATTTTAGGGGAGAAAGGTAATGCCAAATATGTGCTCATATATTGAATCAGTGCTTTAATACATTTTACTACAAGACTATGTACACGTGGTGGTATTGTGTTTATTTGTAATACTTGGTCAACCAAAATGTTCAATACATAAATTGTCTTGAGGATCGCCTGGTCGCCATTACAACAAGAATTCACTTCCTGGCCCTTGAGTTTGGTAGGGTTTTGGTTATTCACAGAGGTTTGAAGTAATTCAAGTAATCTAATGCAAAACCATCTTGACTAACCTGAACGGCAACTCGTCTATTTTTAAAAGGTTGACAGTGTCGGTGGTCATCGAGTCTGTTGGTCCTGTTAAGTTGAATGGAGGTTTGGGTCAAGTCATTTACGTCCTAAAGAGTCAAGTCCTTCTTCTTCACGGTGACTCTTAGTAAATAGGTGCGTTTCGGTGACTTTGATAGCAGCTTGTGTCCCTGCTCACAAGTTTGTTCTAATGTATGCAGAGCCATCTAGTTTGTTTATGTACTTTGTTTTTTTTTCAAAATTGTAAAATAACTTAACATGTCATTGGTGTCTGTCAAGAAAGTGACAGCAACGAAGAAAAACTGCATTGATATTCTTCTGGCCTCCCTTGAAAAGCATGGCTTGTAATTTAATTTGCCTCTGTTAAGAGGATTTTTTTTGTCTTCTAGTACATTTTGTGCTTTAGCCAGCTGAAGAAACAGTAAGCGCTTACATTATTTATTTCATGGAAGAACATCTTCATTTTGCATTGCTCACACAGACAAAAACAGTTGAATTTTCCAAAAACAACAAGTTCTGATTCACAAATTCTAGATTGCAGCAGGTCCCATGCAAAGCTTTCTATGGCATTGATTCATTTTTTTGTATATGGCCAGAATGCCAAATACATTGTGCAGGGTATTTCAAGAAGGCAAAAGATCACGCCAGCTCCATTTTCATGTTAAATGCACATTGGGGTCCTTTTTGCATGGACTCCAGTACATTTTACTGCATTCAAATTGATACAGGTATTCTTTAGTTATTGGAGTCTGAAAATGACGCTTCGGTCTGATTTAGCTCCTCCCCCAGCTTCCTCTGCTGAAAGCACAAAGCATACCTCAGTACACGTCTTGTACATTCCCAGTAGATACAAGTCTAATTTTGTAACTTTAATAACGAAGCAAATGCTTCAATTTGTCTGAAGGAAAATGCATTGGAATCTATGCGGAATTAAATACAACGTGCATTAAAACAGTTTTAACTGTTAAGACTGTTAAGCAATTTCTAAAATATATAAGTTTAACCTATTTAGTAATACATACAAGCTTGAGATTCCATTAAAATGTATTTGAAATTGGGAATTTTTAAATTTTATATCGCACAGAGCCATGTAAACTGTAAAGTTCACCTTCATTTCATTGGTTTGTTAGTCTAAATGATCTATTCTTCTATATCAAGAAATAAAAACTACTTACTTTTTGAAAAAGTGTAAAAGTCATATATATTCTTTATTTTCAGGTCTGGGATGCAGTGGACTGTGGCAAATGCTTGAGCGCTATCTCAAGCCATAGTAAAGCTGCCCGCGATGCTCAGTGGTCTGAATGCGGACAGAAAATTCTTAGCGGTGGTTTCGACTCAATGCTTTACTTAACAGATGTTGAAACGGGTAAGAGAAACGAAAAAACATAACCAGCTGTATTATACATTACATTATTATTCTATATTGTTGTTCCAATCAAGGGATAGAGACCCTCTACTCTGTAATCATGTTCGGTATATAAGCCAATGGTTATGTTATATTTTATTTATAGAGCGCAAGGATATTCCATAACACTATTACAATAGGGGAGAATGCAAAGTGCCAATAACATTAACATATACGTAATTAATAATAACATGAACACACATTAAGACATACGGAAAAAGAAGGCCTTGTCCATGTGTGCTTGCAGTCTGTTTGAATACATGCATTGAATGTCGTGATACAGGTGACATAAAGAAGGACTAATAAAAGACCTTTGGTCCAGGTAAATTAATCCAGCTCACCTAATAGGATGTACGGTTCTAGATACTTTATAGCCACAAGGAGTAACAGATTTGGGGGTAAGGGTGTACCGGTGTATGTGAGTCTGTGTATGAATGACCTGGCAGTAGGCGTTGAAATTCATGTTTCTGTGTTTGCAGATGACACTAAACTAGGTAAAGTTATACAGGTCGAGCAGGATATTACTGTGCTGCAGAGGGATCTAGATAGACTGGGGGACTGGGCACACAAATGGCAGATGAAATTCAATGTAGATAAATGTAAAGTTATGCACTTCGGGGTAGCGAATGCACAAGCAACCTACACCCTAAACGGTAGTGAATTAGGGGTAACGACAAATGAGAAGGATTTGGGAATTGTTATAGACAACAAACTAGGCAACAATGTGCAATGTCAGTCAGCAGTTGCTAAGGCCAGTAAGGTATTGTCGTCTATAAAAAGGGGCATCAAGTCGCGGGATAAAGATATAATGTTGCCTCTGTATAAATCAATGGTAAGGCCGCACCTTGAATATGCTGTGCACTTTTGGGCACCTATTCTAAAGAAGGATATCATAGCACTAGAAAGGGTGCAGAGGCGGGCTACAAAATTAATAAAAGGAATGGAGCACTATAGTTATGAAGAAAGGTTAACAAATTTAAATCTGTTTAGTTTAGAAAAACGTCGCCTCAGAGGGGATATGATAACATTATATAAATATATTCGGGGCCAATACAAACCATTGTGTGGAAATCTGTTCATAAACAGGACTATTAATAGGACAAGTGGTGATGCGTTCAGACTGGAAGAAAGGAGATTTAGACAAAAGCAGAAGAAATGGTTTTTTACAGTAAGGACAATAAGGATGTGGAATTCTCTGCCTGCAGAGGTAGTTTTATTGGAGTCTGTACAGACGTTTAAACTGCAACTGGATGGATACCTGGAAAAACATAATATTCAGGCATATAATCTTTAATTATGGGGAAACAGCTTATTGATCCAAGGAGGAATCTGACTGCCATTTTGGGGTCAAGAAGGAATTTTTTTCCCTGGTTAGTGCAAAATTGGAAAGAGTGAAACCGGGGTTTTTTTTGCCTTCTTTTGGATCAACAGCAACAAATTAACAGATATAGGAAAGGCTGAACTTGATGGACGCATGTCTTTTTTCAGCCTATATAACTATGAATGTAAATGGATGTCAGCATGTGAACTGGAACTAAGTGCCACAAGATAGCATTTGCGGTAAGGTGGATGGTGGCCTCCACAATCAAGTTTGTAGATATTCTGATAGTAGATATTCTGGAGTTCACTAAAGAGGTACATAAATGCACATTTCACAGAATAAAAGTCATCAGTAATGGCTGGAGGAAAGATTAGAGAAAAGTGAAATGATTCTTTTCAATTAAAATAAGTAGCAAGTTATAGTGAGATATAAAAAAAAAAGCTTGCACTCCGAGAAATCAAATATAAGTAAATCAGAACATAATATAGATTTTATAAACAACTAATGTTTGCTCTAAGGGCTCTTCAAATCATCAGTTTAAAATGTGTAATTAATCAAGTCAATTAACTTCTTTGAGTGAATGTGGGTTTCATTGGTAATCAAAGAATATATTTTAAATAGGCCAGTATATAAAATGCGTCATATGTTTTGCTCAATTAGGTTGTGAGATGACTTCATCCTATAATACTCACTCTGTACAACTAATCTAGAATACCAGCTAATATAACATTGCCATAGCGATCTATTCAAGTGTATCTGCCCGTTAAATATAACAGGTCATTATCAGCCATTTCGGATTTATTATTGTTGCCTACTTGTTGCTATAGATAAAGGAACACTGGTTTATTTTTGTATTTAATTTGTTTTATTAGGAATCTAGCAGTTTGCGACAATACTGCATTTTAGTATAGGGTTAAATATAACTTAATAAATATCATATTTGATTGAGATATAACATATATCACACACAACAACCAGTATCAAACCCTAAAGTTCTATGATTGTGTCAAACAAAAAGAGGGGAAAAACACAACTTCATTTGTATCTATAAGAACCCCTCAGCGCAGCTTGCATTGGGATTTTGTGCAACGTCTCCACACTCAGGGTATATGTATTCTCATGGATATGGATTCTTCTGGTGTCCCTCTGCTTGTAAAATCAAAGGGTAGTTCAGGACCGGACCGGGGGTGACGAGATGGCCCTGGGACTACAGCAGCAGATTAAGTGGCCCACCGCAAAAGCCAGGAGGTACCCGTTTTACCGAAGTGAGATATCTCCTGGAGTTGATCAGGGTTTCACTAGATTATGGAGATGTTTCATTCAAAGGTTTGCCAAAAGGAAGGCGATTTCTGAGATTTAAATGAGGAATCCTGTCTTGATCCCCCCTTACAAAGTCAGCATGAGTCAATTATACTCCCCCAAACGAGAGCCGTAACAACAGAAACTACCTAATGAAGAGGGATCATTATACAGATCTTGAGAATGGAAAATTAAGGCAGCAGCTTCTATACACCTAAAGTGGATTTCTATTATATATATATATATATATATATTGCGTGTTTGAATCTGTAAACACCATTACACAGGAATATTTCGTGCACTCAACTGTACAATGTAACATTTGGGGAATGCTTTAAGCCCGCAATGATTTATATACCGTAATTATCTAGCTACTTATCATATTATATAACATTATATTTCACGCCCAGTTGGTTATTTTCTTAAGTAAAACTTACTGTTAGATTTTAATACATCTAATTTTACATGCCAAATAACCTTTTTTTGCTATTTTCTTCCACCTCTTGTAATATAATTACTGTACCAAGTCCAGATAACAAAATCCCATGTTGCGTACTAGAATTTTAGGACATTAACACGCTTGACAAAGTCACACAGTGAGCTCTTTGTTCACCTTTTGCCCTACGTTGGCATCCTTAAGCATTGTGAGCTCAGGAGTGGTTTCCAGTAGAACATAGAAAATGATCCATCTTCCAGCAAAAGGGCTGAGATCTAAAGCCAGTAAAAAGATAAATGAAGGCTGTGCCTTTTAGTCAAGGGAATTAGCAGACCAGATATGCATTTATCTGCTGTCAAAACCCAAGTCCTTGTGTAGGCAATCCAAATGGCTTGTACAATACACCGCATGAGATGCTATTCTGTTCTGACCTTGGACTCATATCTGAAAGGTACGGTCTAATGTCTCTGACACCCCAACTATAGAAGGCAGTAAGCTATGCAGCACACTTAACCCTCTGTGAGTGCATCCTTCAACAACAAAATACCTGAGACAGATTTTGCAGCCATGGTACTACATCTTCTTTGTTCGTTATACAATTTTGGCTTTAGCAGCCAATCAATGGCAGGAAAGTTTTCCCATTGAAATCAATTAGAAGTCTTTACACATTGACACTGGGGTCTAACAGACGCCTACATACAGTATTCAGCAGAGCCAGCCCTGGAGCTGACCGGACGATAACATGCAGGGGGGTGGGCAAAGGGGAAAATACATGTAGGGGGTTCCACAGAATCCTCTCATCCATTTACAAAACGGCCACAGGAAAATATAAAGGGACCACACACCTACGAAATGCATTAAAGAACATCCGATGGTCGGAGTATGCTTTTAATTCAGGTTCTGTTCACCTCTCATGGCGTCGGATTATGTTGAAACTGTCTCCTAGCTTGACCCCCGAGCAAAGCATGTTAAAAAAGCATCACTCTCTAAATATATATTTTAAAGCACATATAAAAACATGTATCTGAGTCAGTAAAAAGCAAGTGGCTTCCATTAGCTTACAAGAGCATTGCCTCATGCATTTTGGTTTCTTTCACTTCTTTCAGAGATATATTATAGATGACAATAAAATAGATTGTGATTTTTATTTCTGAACTAGATAGAATCAGTGCAGCCGCATTTTATGACTCCGTCTGCTCCGGGCATCTTTCTGACTACGGTATATAAATGCATTTCCACTCTATGTTATACCCTGACAGATCTTAAAATATGTAAGAAACTACAATAGGGGCTTCTACCCCCAATAAACCACTCCCCAAAACTAAGTAAATCAACTATTTCTCCATGTCTGTTTAATACATTTACACGGGACAAATAATTTAGGAAACAGCTTTGGAACATTGAACCTAAAATAAGTAGCTCTTTTTTATCTAGTCTTCATTTCCTTAGAAAACCCAAGGCTCTGGACTCCATGGGGTAAGCTTTGGTAACTGCAACCCCGTTATCGCCTTGCACCAGAATTTTTTTATATGTATGTGTCATGGCATGATTATAATTATTCCACTTGAATGATTTATTTCATAGCCTTTTCCTTCATTTGCTTTGCAACTTCACAATTACCTCCAGGGTGCTTACGTAAAGAAAAAGCCTTATGCCCATCACATATCTCCCTTTCTTCTGTTTGTACATTTTACTTGATTGACTTCTCTGTAATAACAATTTACTCTTTAAGAGCTTATGTAATAAATATTAAATATCTTACGTCTGCATGCGATGTCCTGTTTATTTACCATTGATAACTTATGACCAATAAATACATTGGTTCCTGCAACGGAGTCTTCTGCTTCCATATTGTGTTGGTAGTAGTGATCACCATATGTCTTTAAAGGGTCAGTCACTTTGGCATCTTCTACACAGTGCCTTTGGTTTAACTGCTTCCGTCCTCGAAAAATAAATAAAGAAACAAATATTCTATTCCATCTTTCTTTGCACATGTACATCAGATTACTTAACTAAACTATAAATCCTTAATTTAGTCCCCCCCCCCAACACTCTCCGGTGATGCTTTGATCCTTGGGATTTGTTCTGTTTCTTATGATGAATTTCTTTGCTTTTGCTCAATCTTGCCCTGAGATTTCTAAGCACTCTCTTAGGACTCACTTTAAACGAGGTATGTTGGATTTCCGCAGCTACACTTTAGCATATATTCTCCAGTCTAGAGGTTGCTGGAGAGTTTAACATCATGATATCACTATTCGTTATGAAGGATCAACCACAGTGAGTTTCTCCTCCTAGAAGAGCTGAGTTAACCCTGTAGAATGCATGGTTCATTATTCTAAGGTTTTGTTCACTGTTGGTCAGTTTTTTATTCTAATGGTGCGTAATGCACAAAACACATTTGCCAAGTTAGATGTAGCACAAATACAAGAGGACCTTCCTTCAACCCCTGTTTGTGGTTCTACTTGTCCTCTATAATGTTAAGCCACCTTCTCCAAAACTCAACGTTGTTTCCAAACCGCGTGTTCTGCTCTTCTGTCTTCTGTATGACCCCGTCTGTTGCGTTACTCAGCAAGAGGGGTTTGTAGTAATGTATTTGTCATTACAGGTCGTAGAACTGATATTAAAATAAACATCTTCGTTAAGAGGAGGGTATTGTGACAGCGGGACATGTCATTTGGTATGCACGTTGTAATTAGTGTGCAAAACCTTTAAATCGTAGCGGGCACAGCGTCTTAACCTTAACTTATATTCAGCTGCCATGCAGTTTACCAAAGGGTTTGCTGATAAACTTTTTGTATATATATATAACGACTAACTACCGAGTCCCGTACATCTCAAATGGTGTATCCATAGTAACCATGTTTTCTCCCATTTAATATGTTACTGTTATTTTCCTTGGGGAAATTAAGCTAGTCCATCTAACACGGTCTGATGTTTTGCATTAAAAGAATAACATTTGCGCTTAATTATTTGTGCTGGTGCACCAAAGCCAAATCTAGATCTATAGCTGCCTTAATTTAACCCTAAAAATAATCCCTTATTTTTAACCTGTTGAACTCCAGAGACTTTGCAATGTACAATGTGTTTATACAGTTGGTTTGCTTTTAATCTCCTTGTTGTCATTAATCAAATTCACCGTTTGGTCTTTTTAGAGAAGCAACTATACAAGGCAAGAAATGACTTTAAGATCAGTGCTGTTCGGTTCCAGCCAAATGAGCCCAATATTTTTCTTTGTGGAGGGTTTTCATCTGCGCTAAAAGCATGGGATTGCAGGCTTGATAAGGTACAGTGTAAATACATAAGATCTGAAATGCATTTTTCAACTGTATCTCCAAATATATTATCCAATACATGGAAGCAACTTTCTAATGCCTCTTACACGAGCTGATATATATTTATATGCATGCTGTGGTTAAGAATTTATAGGCAAGAGGTACCCATGTAACATCACTGTTCAATAAGTGCTTGTGTATGTTAGCCTCTATGTCGTAATACATGTACCGCTGAGTATATTTAAATTCCTGCAAAAACTCAGTTATACAAAAAAGCTACAATTCAACCAAACTGTTTTGCAGCTATAACCAAATAACCTACACTACCGTTTGAAAGTTTGGGGTCCCTAAGAAATGTCCTTGGTTTTGAATGAAATGCAAATTTGGTCCATGAAATAGAAATCCAGTGCAGACAGGGTTTATGTTGTTAACTGACATATTGTAACGGTTGATTTTTAATTGAATAATATCTTCATAGGAGGACAGAGGTCCTTTATCACTCCTGTGTTCCAATGGCATGCTGTGTTCTTTTAAGTTTAAAAGTCTAATTTTTAGAAAAGCCTTTTCTAATTATGTTACACGTATAGAAATTCCCTTGATTTCCATGAAAACTAGGTGACCCCAAACTTTTGAGCAGTTGTGTGTTTCTTTGCCCACCTTAATTACAAATAGCATTGGGTGGGCAGATAATACATGGGTTTACATGAATGGATTTAATGGCAGATACATCTCCGAATACCTATAGATACGTAATTTGTTGCAGTCTGTGAATAAGTAATCAGTTACCTAAAGGCAGAGGCGTATCTACCGAAAATAGCGCCTATGGCAAGCACTGAAATTGCGCCCCTGTCCAAATATCTAAAACCCATTTATTAGCCCCTGCTGCCCATATACAGGCCCGGACTGGCCATCGGGCACACCGGGCGTTTGCCCGGTGGGCCGGGCCACGGCAGGGCCGCATTGACTTAGGGGCTGATGGAGCTGCAGCTCCAGGCCCCTACCCTACCTACGGCCGCATTAACGCAGGGCATAAGGGGCACCTGCCCCTTAAGCCCGCCGCAACTGCGACCGGGTCCGCCACTCTAAGGGGCCGGGAAGTCCCCACCAAGGCCGGCCTTACGGGTCTGCGGCCGCACAGGGTTTAAATTAAAACATCGGGTTTTTTTTAACTTTATTTAACATCCTCCATGTTAAATAAAGTTTTTTTTAACTTTATTTAACATGGAGGATGTTAAATAAAGTTGAAAAAACCCCCCGATGTTTTAATTTAAACCCTGTGCGGCCGCAAACCCCTAAGGCCGGCCCTGGTGGGGGCTTCCCGGCCCCTTAGAGCAGGACCGGCCTTTGGGGTGTGCGACCGCACAGGGTGCCGCTCATCAGGGGGTGCCAACTTGCGGCACCCGGCACCCCTCCAGAGACGGACAGTAATGTCCGCCGCTGGAGGAGCAGGCTCGCAAGGGAGCGGTATCGGAGGTCTTTAACAGACCTCCGGTTCCCTTGAGTGATTTTAAGCCGGGTTCAACCTCTCCCTTGTGATCCGCGCGGCAACAGCTGCTGTGCACCGGGGTTTGTTGTTAGATTCCCTCTGAACCGGAAGAAGACAGAGAAGACAGAAGAACTGAAGAAGAGGAGCGAAGAGGAGGAAAAGGAGCTGTAAGGAGAAAAGAGGAAAGGTAGGAAAATATTCAGTGAGAGTGGATTAGTATATATGTGTGGATTGGTATATATGTGTGGATTGGTATATACGTGTGGATTGGTATATACGTGTGGATTGGTATATACGTGTGGATTGGTATATACGTGTGGATTGGTATATACGTGTGGATTGGTATATATGTGTGGATTGGTAAGTGTGTGAGAGTGATGGGTGTTATGCTGTACCATTTCCAATGTCTTTTTCATGATCTAATTATGCTCTAAAAGTACATCATAACTCCCATCACTCTATACTGTTCCATACAGTGGCAGAGCTGGGAGGCAGAGGCCTTGCACCCTCACCGCAGGACTCCTGAAAGGTAAGTGAACTTCAAAGAGGGAGAGGGTAGATAGTTAGGAGGGGGTAGATAGGGAGAAGGGCGTGAGACGGGGGAAAGGGGGTAGATAGGGGGAAAGGGGGTAGATAGGGGAGAAGGGAGTGAGAAGGGGTAGATGGGGCAGAAGGGAGTGAGAAGGGGTAGATAGGGCAATCATACTCCTATCATGCCAAGTCTGCGAGTACATCCTGGAATCTGGGTATGCCTGGGCGTGATAGGAATGTGATTGCTGTTAACAATCATATATATATACATATAATATTGTTTTTTAATTGTTTTGTCCTATTTTGGTGTGTTACTTACTTTAAATAAAAGGTTTTTTTTTATGGTGTGGGGAGGCCATATTCGGTTTCGGACAGGTAAATGCTGCATTTTCGGTTTCAGTCCAGAATTCGTTTCGGTGCATCCCTACTACTAAGCCAGACAATGAAGTGGTAGGCCTACACCACAACAATGTTTGGCGTAGTATATAGTGATTGGGGTTATGCTGCACTATTGTCAATGTCTGTTAAACTGTTGGCGCTATATAAATAAAGGATAATAATAATGTCTGGCTCAATGTATAGTGATAGGGATTACGCTGTACCACTGTCAATGTGTGCCTCAGTATATAGTGATAGGTGTTATGCTGTACCACCGTCATTGTCTGCCTCAGTATATAGTGGTAGGTGTTATGCTGTACCACCGTCAATTTCTGCCTCAGTATATAGTGATAAGTATTATGCTGTACCACCGTCAATGTCTGCCTCAGTATATAATGATAACAGTGAGAAGAGGCAGAGGTGGTAGATAGTGATACAGGGGGATAGATAGTGAGAAAGGGGAGTTTTGTTACAAGTTTTTATTCCTTTCTTTTTTTGGGATGGGGGGGCACCAGAGGAGTAGTCCGCACAGGGCGCCAGAACACCTAAGGCCGGCTCTGCCTTAGAGTGGCGGACCCGGTTGCAGTTGCGGCGGGCTTAAGGGGCTCTGCCTTAATGCGGCCATATAGGCCCAGTCAGTCCGGTCCTGACTGGGCCTATTTTAAGGTAGGAGCCTGGAGCTGCAGCTCCATCAGCCCCTAAGTCAATCCTGCCCTGCCACAGGCGCGGTCGCAGTTGCTGCTTGCTCTGGCAACAAGGTAAATAGGGTGAGGGAAGGGGCTGCAGTGAGAAGGGGCAGAGGGGGGTTAGGTAGTGAGAAAGGGGGAGAGGGGATAGATAGAGGCGGTACATATTGAGAAGTGGGGAAGGGGGTTACATAGTGAAAAGGGGGAACATAGTGAGAAGGGGCAGATAAGATGATGAGAGGGAGTAGTGTGAATGCGTATGAGAATGAATGAATAAATGTGTGGATGAATTGTGTGAATGCGTATGACAATTAATGAATTCATGTGTGGATGAATTGCTTGAATGATTTGTGAGACTGCATTAATGAATGTGTTAATGATTTGTGTGAATGATTAAATGCAAAGATGGTACATGAAGGGTGGGCTTTAACAATAAATAAATAAATAAATAAATATGGGCTGCTCAGGCTTAAATGCCCGGGCCTATTTTTTGTCCCAGTCCGGGCCTGCCCATATATATATATATATATAAATATTAGACCCTGCTGCCGATAGCAGGTATAGATCAACACACAAACCCAGATCAATTGAAATTCACTTGTGATCTCAGCACTGAAGGTATATATCAAATAAACAGAATCAGACATACAAATCCTATATTTGCAGGTATACATAATAATAATATATGAAACGTAGCATCGCAGGTATAGATCAAATAAGTACATGGAAACAGCATTGCAGGTATTAATCAACTGAATAAGACATATTAACCCTGTATTTGCAGGTATACATAAATAATGTATGGAAACATAGCATAGCAGATATGGATCTACAGAATAACACAAAAACCCAGCTTTGAAGGTACAGATCAATTGGAATTCACATAAAAACACGGCATTAAAGGTATATTTAAAACCCCCTAAATTACAGGCATAGATCACAGGTTGCACACCCCAAAGCCAGCCCTGGCATCCACACTGCCCACATAGAACCTGATCAGCACCCAGATAACACACATAAGATTTGCCATCTTTGTCCCCAAATAGCCCAGCACAAGTCAACTTTGTCCCCAAACAGTCCGGCCTGTGCCATCTTTGCCCCATATACACCCTATATACATCTATATGATACATGATATGATACATCTATGATACACACAAACACTTTTACAGTCACTCACTAATTCACACTTTCATTCAGACAACTCATCCACACATTAAGTCATGCTCTCCCTCATTGAGACAATTCATCCACACATTAACTCATGCTCAGACAGTGTTTAAAACCCGCCCGCTGGTGCCCGCTGCTTCACTGCTGAGCGCCGCAATATGCCGTCATATTGAGGCGCTCTGCATGAAATGCCGGCACCGGGACAGGGTAGAGGGCTCGTGGAGGAGAATGAGGGGCGCCGAGTGGTTGCTAGGCGCCCCTCTCTCTCCTCCGCATCAAAAAAAAAACGGCGTTTAAAAGCCGCTCACCGGCGCCCCCTTTCAAATGGCGCCTATGGCACGAGCCATAGTTGCCATACCCTAGATACGCCGCTGCCTAAAGGTATTGAATCCAGTCTATTGGCTCTCAAACATTACCCGATATAACAGACCTAACGAGTCTCTAGTACTTTGTCTCCTCACCTCCTAATCCATTTTAGACAGATCTTAAGATAATAGTTTGTTTCTCTTAAGATAAAGATTCCCAAAGTTGTGGATGATTCCAAAGTCGGTTTCATTATAGGCTACTAATCCTAAACTCGTGGTGTGGGAGGCTCCCTGGTTTAGCGCAACAAGTCAACTTTGTATAATAAGTTCAAAAAGGTGAACAGAAATATCATCCATCGTTGTCAATATTGACTGTATCTGATTCAAATATGTGTGTATGTATAGTGAATATATAGCAGAATGCTAGGATATGACATCATATCTCAGCACATAGCTTCAGTGCATCGCAAGGAAGGCAACGTGGAAGCTGTGATTATTGTCTGTGCACTGCTTTTATGGCTCTCTGGGCTGGTCAGGGGAGATCAAAAAATCCCCCGCATGAGCCTATGAACACCATTGCCTAAAAAAGTTGCAGCTTGTTGGGACAGTGCTGGAAAATTCACGCAGGCATGCTTTTAAATAAAATATCAATTTATAAATGTAGAAATATCTCATAGATTTGAACTTGGTGCAGAAAAAAGAAAACTAAACACATCTATATTTGTACAACTTCATTTTCTGTATCTAGTTCTGCTGCCGATACTGGTGGCGCGCCCACTTACTTTGGATACCGCTAGTTGGCACGCGTCTCCAGACTGCTCACATTTGTTTGCAGAGATGATGAATAACAATCCAGACCCAACAGTTGTTTATTGCAGACAGCACTTTGGCCAGTGTCCTCATCACAATCCACATAATGTGTTAGGCAGGAATTCTTCTGATTAATTACCACTGAAACGGCATATCGTTCCCTTAATGACACATTAGTAGAAACAGACAAACAAAATAGAGTGAAACTGACCTTTCCCAAATGCCTTTGTTCGTCTGCTATTAATAGAAGCTTTTAATTAATGCAATTGTTTCTGCACTCCAGTGTTAAATGGGCTTCGTAGTACACATCAGTCTAATTAGCTGATTGTTTCTTATTAGTCTGATGATGAAGCATGTGTTAATTTTCTGATAATCTATTTGGACACTATCTTGTGTCTTACACCTTTTATGCACCGGGTCGCAAGATATTCCGCACCATACAGTTCCTCTGTCCTTGGTGATCGGCAAAACATCTATAAAATAGTTATCCAAAAATGCTAAGAGAACAAAATTAAGCAGACACAAAACTCAAGGCTCCCCCTCATATTTTGTACGCATAAAATGTTCCAAGAAAGGTTAAAAAAAAATGTATGCTGCAATGGCAATAAAGACCCTTAAGTGACCCCACCGTGTTACATGGTGTCACTTATTATGATGGAAATGGCTTGGGATATCCAAACTTACAGGGGTTTCAGAACCCTAGAACAGTTTAGCACTAACCTAATGGGCAGAAATTATTATTTTATAATATATACACTAGTTTCTAAAAAAAAAAAAAAAAAAAAAAAGTAATACAGATACATTTTATTTATACAAAGAAATACAGATAATGGCCAAATATATATCTTAAATTATGCAAGATTCTTAAAGTTCAGAAGTATGAATACAGTTAATATATGATAAATAAGTTTTTGGTTTTAATATTAGTTAATTAAATGTGCTAATGCATTTATGAAAATCAGAAAGGCCTTCATCTAAACGCTAACCCTTACCTGTTTACTGCAGAAGTTACAAAGCAATTCACATTCATTATCTGTGAATAACCTGGAGCATTCCCTCTTCTAGGCGAGAAAGCCTTTAGTGGGAGGAAACTGGGTGGGGAACAAGGGAAAGTGGACAAGGAATGGGTGGAACAAGGGAAAGTGGACAAGGAATGGGTGGAACAAGGGTTGTTCCACTTCTAGGAGAAAGAAGAAACTGATATGGAGACCCAGAGAAGCCGAGGTTCACCCTGAGATTCTGAGTCACACCTGGAGAGTGGTGGTTTCTAGTTTTAGGGATCAGATATTGTGCCTTAACTAAAAGTGGGCCTTATACTAAAGGACTAAATTTCCATCATACCATAAACATTGGAAGATCATTGGAAGAAGAGAAGAGACTTTACACAAAGATCGGCTTAGCTGAAACAAATGGTTAGCCAATTATGATGACTTTTTGGACATTCTGTGAGAAAGCTATTGCACTCGACATTTAATTAATTGATTTATCTCCCAACTCTGTTCAGTTAATTTATTGATTTTGGTTCAGATAATCTGCTATCCTGTGATGTAAGGACACTGGCCAGGTCTTTGTGGTTAACTTGCTGTGAGTATAGGAAGATTTATGTGCTCAGTGAGCTCCAGAATGTGTTTAACTGTTCCGTAGACGATTTAAAAATGCAAAATCTAACTGCGAGTTGCTCTTTTAAGAACAAAAGTAACAGGTGCGACACAGTGTCTTTCAAAGCGCTGACATTCATACTTCAGTGAATCTCAGTGCCGTTCCACCATCAGACTCCGAGAAGTAGACCTTGTGGCAAATGAACAGGCAATAATTCTTTCAACTCTCCGCTGGAATGACAAACTACATGTTGAAAAAATCTTCATTTCTTAACGTTCAATGAAAGTCCAAGAAACTTCTAAAATGTGCAGATTGTCTGCAGGCTTAAACACATGGAGATGGCTATTGTGGGTAAACTTTCTTTGTGAAAGATGATATCATCTATTTTGCAATCTTTGTGAACAGAGGAAATATTTATAGTTTTAGAGAATTACAGGGGGGGGGAGTGGGGTAACAAAAAATGTTACCCCTGCTGTTTTGGAGTGAAATCAGTATTCACTTCTGCACAATTAGGTGCCAAGTTATACAATACTTAGCCAGTGATATCATAACAAACACCTTTCACATTTCTGGGGACAAATAATTGTGGAAGTTATTAGCAGCACATCGTCAATGCCAGCATCAAGGAGCCTAGGGGACCCACTAAGACCTCAGTCCACATAAAGGTACTTTGTTAACTGATCTAAGCTATTTTTTTTTACAGATACTTGTTTTAGAATCTCTGTCTATTTATCCAAATCCAAGGGAAGTGTATTGTAGGAAGCGCAAGTTTATCCCTTAGGAATTCTGGGGGAGGTGTATTATATTTCCTCATGGTTTTCTATGATATTGAGCTATGGATTCTTAATTTTATAAATGTATGTCTTAAAATATACTGATTCTGCTGCAATAACAATCATTGTATATTGTACCGGATGCTGCACCCTCATTTTGTGAAAATTATTGGGACTGCAGTTTTACAGGGATTTAATTGTAATATTTTGTATATTCACCCTCTTGTTTCCATTTCTATTTGTATAAAGAATAAATCGCTGTCTAGTCTACGTTTAAGTGTAACTTCGCTAATCCCACACCTTTATACTTTAATCCAACAAAGTGGATGAGGCTCAGCTGCTTCATATACTGGCTTGTCCAGCGGCTGTGGTGCTTCTGTATTCCAGCACCTCCATACCTTCGCCCTTTCTCCTTGGCGTTCCTCAATAACAATGTCCATGATACTGAGGGCTCCGACCCCTCTGGCATTAATTTCCAAATATTTCAGGATCTCTTGGCAAACAATAAATCCTTCATCTCTTTCATTGTAGTACAGGAGATGCTGGACATCCATCCTGACGTGTCCCAGGTGGTGGTTTGGACCATCTTCAAAGAGTATCAGATCCCATGGCTGCCACCAGTGTACTGGGCACCAGGGGTCTAGAGGATTAGGGAAGTAACACTTAAACGTAGACTAGACAGAAACTAGAGGGAGAATTTACAAAATATTACAATTTAACCTCTGTTAATCAATATCAAATTACAGTGAAAATATGTTTCAAAAAGTGGGGGTCCAGCATCCGTAACATGAACGATTAGGATGTTTAAATGAAAGTCCAAATGTTACCCACTTAATTTTACTAGATCTTTAAACGTTTGTTTCGCTTGTGTAATCAGAGTTTATCACTAAACCTTGATATTCTATATTTTTTGTTTGCCAGATGCTATCTTTTCCTTTCTGCTATGATACAGGGAGGGCATCTGAATGCCCACGTGGAAACCTGTGGTTTTTCTTATCTTATGGATAATGCAAAGAATTATCCATAGTCACATAATTTACAAAATGCCTGTTGGAAACTCTTTAGAGAGAATCTTTATTGCCACTCACCGAGCTTAGCGCTTCATTATAGGATTGTGAGATGCTAATGAATGTATACATTGCATCACATCTTCATTGGTTTCCATGGCAACATCTTCCCAGTGCGATCCTTTGTACCAGTGATGATATTGGTACATCTGGGTGACAGGTAGTGGGAAGCAAACTGTAGTCGCAATTCATCAATAGCTGATAATGCAATTCAGTGAATTTAAGCTGCAATAACAAGATAATAGTTGACTACAAAAGTACTAAATCTTTTGTTTCTATGGCAACAGTTTGTGCACATTAGGGTCAGGTACAGAATAATCTCTTTGTTTCAGCATATGAGCCTATGGTACACCCTTTGAGCTTCGATTTCAACCTTATTATCCAAAGCACTTCCATCGGTCACAATAATTAAATTTGCCATTAAAATGTACCAAATAAAGTACACAAAATTAATTCACCGTGTCCGTGACTCATTTGCAGATACCACTATGCAGAATTTATTTTCAAAAAGCCACATCCAAAATGATTGCTTGAATATTAACATGAAACTTGTTATTGCATAATTAGAGATCTTATTGAATTGAGTACAAGATTGTAAAAAAAATGATATATTCAACAGAAAATAATGTTAATAGATTTTGTTAAGCAATAAAAAATAAAACAAAATGTGACATGTATTAGAACAGGGGTGTCCAAGTTTTTTCTGCAGTGGACCACTTCATCAGAAATGTATGTGTTCGTGGGCCGCACTCATTTTTCACTGAGAGAAAATATGGTCTTTTAGCTTTATAATGCATATTAATACAGGGTTAATTTGGCGATAATGAAAAAAGCAGTGGACAAAGTTTTTTTATGTCATTCTATCAATACTAAATTACTTAAGCAGTAAAACAAAGTCAGTCCACAAACCATTTAAAATAGCCAAATAAAATTGCACAAGGCTGGAGCACACTGTGGGTACTAGCTGGATTTAAGATGGCTGGCGTACACTGTAAATTGTTCAGGGCCGGATTAAGAGCATCATGGGCCTGGTGCTGAGGATTTTGGTGGCCATTTTATGGAAAAAAATCAAATAGACAGAATCTTAACTCCTCGGCATCCATGTGTACTGGATAAGGATTACATCAGTGCTCGGAAGATAATACAAGATTGAATCTTATGTCATGGGATTAGGAGGACATCAGTACACTAAAAATAAAGTCATCATACACGGGACCCCTGAAGTCACAATTTAGTACCACTGATCCTTTTTAATAAAATATGCAGGTTGAAACAGAAAAAAATAACACGAAACCTTTACATTTCCTCTCACTGATTTCTGGGCCTTGAAAGTTTTGTCCTCTGAAGTGACTACAAATTCAGGAGGGTGTTTTATCTCTGAATAAGTAAAAATGAAATTGTTCTATTTATTCCTACAGTAAGTAAAGCGCCAGGAAACAGATGACCAAATACACACCAGAACAGGCTCTGCCACACCAACACACACAGGAGAGGCTCAGCCACACTGACACCCACACACACCCACCAAGATAGGCTCTGCCACACCAAAATACACACACACCAGGACAGACTCTGCCACACCAACACCAAAACACACACACCAGGACAGGCTCTGTCACACCAGCACACACACAGCAGGACAGGCTCTGCCACACCAAAACACACACACTAGGACAGGCTGTGCCACACCAACACCGAAACGTGCACACACCAGGACAGGCTCGTCCACACCGACACGCAAACACCCACCAAGATAGGCTCTGCCACAACCAAAACACACACACCAGAACAGGCTCTGCCACACTGACGTCCAAACACACAGACCAGGACAGGCTCAGCCACACTGACACCCACACCCATCCACCAGGACAGGCTCTGACACACCAAAAGACACACACCAGGACAGACTCTGCCACACCAACACCCAAACACACACACCAGGACAGGCTCTGCCACACCGATCCCAAACACATACACCAGAACAGGCTTTTCCACACCGACCCCCAAACACATACACCAGAACAGGCTCATCCACACCGACACACCAACACATACACACACCAAGACAGGCTCTGCCACACCAAAACACACACACTAGGACAGGCTCTGCCACACCAACACCCAAACATACACACACACCAGGACAGGCTCTGCCGCACCAACACCCAAACGCCCACACACCAGGACAGGCTCTGTCACACCGACACACACCAGGACAGGCTCTGCCACACCGACACCCAAACTCACACACCAGGACGGCCTCTGCTACACCGACACCCAAATGCGCACACCAGGACAGGCTCTGCCACACTGACACCCAAACCCACACACCAGGACAGGATCTGCCACATTGACACCCAAATCCACACACCAGGACAGGCTCTGCCACACTGACACCCGCATCAGGATGGGTTTAAGATGGCTGGCGTACACTAAATTGATCAGGGCCGGATTAAGAGCATCATGGGCCTGGTGCTGAGGCTTAAAATTAAAGGGACACGCCGACAATCATGCACTTTATGTATATTATAACTGAGTGACCCATGAAATGTACGCGATACACAAGCATGCAATCAGTGTTGAGAATCGTTAGACCATGGAGGTGACAGGGATCTGTAGCTCTGAAGCTGCAGCTTCTTCAAGCCTTTTTTCTAATACTTACAAAGTCCTTTAATCTGCATTGCATTTTTTGGGGCCTGTATGGGAGACTGGAGTGTCCCGTTAATGGGGTCATGCTCTCTCAATCACATATAATAAGTCCACCGGAATGCTGTGCGAATTTCAAACCTGTATCTACACAGGCAAGTGGTTGGGAGCTGTCAAATTTGGGAATTAATACCAACAAGACTTTTGACCTTCAAATGAGTAGTTTGGTTATGAAGCTGCATTTGTCAGCTAGAAGGCAAAACCAGTGACCAGAATCAATATTTGTCCATTTAATTATTTGCTAAAGAAGCGGGTGGTTATAAAGCAATCATGTAGCCTATTTATAGTAAAAATTGGACTTAACTTTTTCCATGCATAGCTTGAAAACATCAATTACAGTGTTTGCATAATTTTATCTTAATAGAAAAACAAGATAAATAGGAATTGCTCATCAATACTGATATAATAAAATATATTAGCTCAATTGGCTTTGTGTCAGAGGGAAATTATACTCCGGAATTAATGAATATAAATAGCTACTCTGAAATTTGAAGGGACAGTCCTTTAAGGTAATGTGTTCTCTTCAGGACAACCTGTGTATGAATTAGCTCCAAATAGATATTAATAGGTTGTGATATTACATAAAAAGTCCTACTAAAGCCTTTCCCCATTAACCATTTTCTTATCTACATGATGAAGAAGAGAGGACATATCATGATGTGAAAACTGTCTTTTAGTTGGAGAGTGTTCATGAAGAGGGAGTAGAGTGAGTGACGGTGTGATGGGCAGCGAGGGGATGCCGCTGTCATGGGGAGGGAGCACGATTTATGTTTTTCTGAGGACTGAACTGATATGGGGAGAGAGACAGGCGAATGGGCACTGGCACTGCCATGGGGTGAATCTTCAGGAAGATGGGAGGAGAGACTCAGTCATTGGGGAGGAAAGGAGGATAATCTTTATTCGACCCAGGAATGATTTATCTCATGCAGGGGAGGCGTGGAAATAGGGCACCATCATGGACAGAGAGGGGCCTGTCACAGAAATGGGTTAAAAGAAAGAATCACATAGAGTAAAATAGGGTGTAGTTGTGGAGAGAAGTGTGGGAACCATAGTTTGGGATGGAATTAACAGAGAGAGAAAAGGAAATGGATGAGTAAGTGAGTGATATATAATTTAGGAAGGGGACATGTAATTTATTTGTTAACTTGGTCGCTTGGTCCCAATCCCCAGTGGTCCTGGTAGCTTGTGTTGCTTAAACCCTTTCTCCCACTGACCTTACGATAATTAACACTTCTATGGATGCCTGATTATATTATATAAATAATAAAGAAAAAATACAAAATATTTATTTAAAATACTCGATCTCTTGCGGTATTACTCGACTTGTACGTGTAGTGAAACAGGCATCATTGATATAACAGATCAAAGCAGGTGTACTGGATTAAGACCCAAACCCATGGCCTCACGTCCGTCTTAATGCACATGCTCGCTGCGTTAGCCTTTATAATCTATCTCCAATTTGGATTCAGCTACACTATGAGCTTATGTTGAAGCTTTGGCACGGCGTTACATGACGCATCCACCAGTTTAAAATTTCTCCGAAGAGTCATCAGCAGAGTAAACACATTGCTGATTAAAGATGCCTGCAATCAGTGCACAGAACAGAGGAATAAAAGGGCATTTACTGAACCTTCTCAGCGCTTGGCTTTCGGTGACACATTGCACTGCTAGGCTTCCCTGAGAAAGAAACACCGTTTCATCTTTTGTAAAAGCATTTTCTTTGCTCAGCAGGAACAAAATGGGAAAAGAAAGAAAAGCCAGTGCATTCTAAATATAGCTTGCAGCAGGGAGTAGATAAACATCACGATTCTTGGTGGAAACCTAGAAACAAAGCAAAAAAAAAAGCAGATTTCATGTTTTCAACATATAAAGAGAGGAATACCTTGGATATTTGTGCCTCTCTAAGTACTACACATAAAGGCTAAATATAACCAATCCGGTTGGAATTTAAAGAGTTAACCCTAAATAAATGTATCTAAAATATCATTAGAAGATTGTATCATATTGTCTATAATATTTTCGGTGCCTTAGTGGGATGCTAAGCGCTCATTAACTTAATGAGGGTGAATCTTGGGAGTTTAACAATGATACATTGGATCACAGAGACAGTAACACTAAATGTGAAACTCCCATGAAGCTTCCCATGAAACGGTCTACATTGTAGTTTTACAAGGAATTTTTGGGGCTTGTAGATCTCGGATGATACATTGGGACAGCCCCACCAGATCCAGGATACTTGACGTGTACGTGACCAACACTTGAACCTTTTTTACTACCATAGTAGTAGGATGTACCCTAAACACTCAAAATAGTGAACCGCCATGGTGGCTTTGGCACTTTCCTCCGGAGCGTTGAGGTTTCGTAAAGTTGGTCATACTTTAGAAAATCTTAAGAGTTGCATAGAGAGATAAAATGCCTTTCATTTAGAAATTCATTTCAGCCCTTGTGAAATATTTGCTTTCAAGCAGATAACAGAGAATGTTCTGTTGCTGAAGGAATATAGAATGACCTTCTGCAGTGCGCCATGTTCATTGTCATTGTAAACCCTGGCATTTGAATACATATGACACTATCAGTATGGAAAAAGGCTGAAAATCGTGACAATTTTCTTTTCATGTTCTTTATTTTGCTCAAATCTCCATTGAGACTCTGGGCTGCATTCCAACCCGAGGAACCGAAATACAGTATGGGTCTGTCAAATAATTTCTTCTGCATTCTAGAAATAACTAGGAATTGTCTTGTAACACTTTTTTTCTTTTACACAAAAAAATCCCTTTGTAATTTAATCTTTCAAGGAACACAGTGATGACTTTTGCCTTCATTCTTTTTGTTAGATTCATTTTGATATTTGAATTTAGTGTTATTGATTCATTTCATTTCTGCGTCAAGCAATTATGTTCTGACATTTAATTACCCAATAGTACGGTATCTTATGAGTACGATGTGGGGAATATGGATACAGGCGATTGTCACGTCAATGTTTTAAAATAATAAATAGGTAAATTGATTTTTTCAACTCAAGGAAGATATCTGGTACAAATATTTCTTAGATTTAGACTTAGCTAAAACTGTGTCTGGCATAAAAAATTCCAGATTTAGCGAATTTCCCGGACATAAGCACATGCGGTAATATTAAAGTGGACTCTTTATTGCTGCCCTTTGTACCCAATGTAATAAAGTATTGTTACCTATATTTTTTGTGACCACACAGACACACACTTCCTCACATATACATACATCTCTCTTATGCTTGTATCTGTATGTTCACAGATCATCCCATGGGAAGAGCTTCATTCAAGGGTTTATTCTAGTCCCAGAGTAATAATGGTTAAGGCCAAAGGCCACTGGAGCCTACACTTGTGCTACTGTTCACTGATAGGTTGTTGCCATACACACTAAAAATAAAGATTTCTTAAAATTAGTTTTTTGCATAAAAACTAATTAAAAAAACACCTTTAACACTATTTGTGTTTTATACTAAATATCAATAATGTGAACCTAAGTCTTCTAGCTGTCATCTGTTGACAGTGGCATGCTTTGTCCTCAACTTGGTACCAACTTAGAAATGTAAATGTCCCTTTTGCTTCTTAGCTTTAACGTTAAGGTTTCACCCATGTTATTGTGATTAGCAGTTTTGCAGCATATACGTTGGTCTTTAAAGTTTTGTGTACCGTTCAGATGGTTAAAAGGAACTTCTATGCCCTTACAGCCAATACAGACATATAGAGCGGCGGTTCAGCAACATTTTGAAGTCCTTTTTCTTCGTGATGGCAAAGAGTTCCTCAGTACCACTGACTCAGTAAGCCGGGATTCTGCAGACCGCACCATCATCGCCTGGGACTTTGGTACTGCAGCAAAAATATCCAATCAAATATTCCATGTAAGTTCTTGATTTGAGTTTTTCTCCTTTCTATTATTCTTTATTACAGTAATATTACATTTCAACGATATTTGATTTTAAGTCAAATATTCCACTCTGCCAAGAAATGTAGCCTCAAGCAGTTTTGATATCCACCTCCATCAAATCCCTATAGTACGCCATATAATAAGCACCTATAGGAAGTATGGAAAATAGCATTTAAATGCTCATATGACTTATGAATATTCCTACGGTCAGAACCAAAGAGGTTAGTTCTAACTTGCCCCTAAAAGGAATCTTATTTTTGTTTTTTAATTCCCAGTAAAGTTTAGGAGTTTCAGGAGAAAAAAAACCTGTCATTTTTAATACCATTTTTTCCTGTGAATTTCAGAATGCTTAGGATAGACTGGCCTGACAGAGGAATCTGATCCAGAGTTAGATGTCTGAGTTGCTTCCAAAGTCCTGAACAAATTCAAATGGACCAATTTGGTTCATACCTACCATCAATTTATAAATTTAGCGATTATTTTTTTTAAAAAGGGAGCCTTATGTGTGGATAAATATATAGCTTTAGATTTTTAGGGCATCTGGAACAAGAGCTTCTAACTATTATAAAGATATATATATATATATATATATATATATATAATTATTTATTGTTTTATATAGGGCCATCAAATTCCATAGCGCTATATATATATATATATATATATATATATATATATATATATATATATATATATATAAAATACACATGTGTAATCTATAATATTTCTTTCATTAAAATGTGTCTATGTGCCAGGTAAATATTGTTATTGTCATTGCTACCCTTTTTAACAGTGATCTGATAACGGGACATAATGCAGAATATGTCATTAGTGTAGTGCTGGGGATGTTAAAACTATAAAGACCAATTTATTTTTGCGGTGTACCTGGAGAAACCCAATTAACACAGATCAAAGTGGCCATGGTGAAAATCCATAACCATTTCAACTCTTCTGCTGTATCCGTTTTTCTTTAATTTACTAGGTGGGAACCCTTTTAGCAGAGCAATTAAAACATCTTTAATGAAAAAAAGTTTTCATGTTTTAGTGAATTACCTGCTTATTTAAATTGTAGATTATTATATAGCAATTTGATTTGGTAACAGTAGATCAAATATAATATCATTATATTTGGTCAAACAGAACAGCTAGTTGCAAAGCTCATGTTATTAGATGCTATCTTGTTTCATCTGTCTAGACGGCTGGCTCCCAAGTTATGTTTCTTCTTTCTGTTTGACTACCCTACTTTTCTGACCTGTTCCCATGTTATTCTATTCTATGCTGTCTCATTCTGCCAATCTAGACAGATAATCCTATAGCTCCCTGTGCTACTACATTCTACTGTACTCTGTCCCCATGTTATTCTATGCTATCCCATGACATCTATAAGCCTTCCGCAACATTGCCTTAGGCTGATTACTTGCTCTATGCTACCCCTTCTTTTTTTCTATGAAACCAATGGAGTTCGCAGGACAACTGAACTCTCTGAATTTACTTTTCATTTTGAAGAACCAACCACAGTTATCTTCAGGGATGGTCGAGCTGGCCCTACATGGTTCATGGTCATATCGGGGAGTTGAAATGTTTAGCTCTCCTACATGTTTCTCCAAGTCCGGGGCTAGTAAAATACTTGCTTTCATACCCTGCCCTGTGCAATTTACCTTAAAGTATAGTGCTGCTTGATTTGGATTTGCTATAAATATCCCTAAAGGTCCCATCAGCAGGTCTACACCAGCTAGCGCATGCATATCACCTGATCTTTGTGCTATACAAGTATTTATCTCTTGGGCTCTGTGTCATTTGTAACAAGGTATTGTCTCGACCCTTTGTCCTTCTTTGAACTGTATTTATTATTATTTTACATTTTTATTCTCTCTGAGGATTTTTTTTTTTTACCATTTATTCATTATATACATTTAACTATGAAGAATAAAATAAATATTTATTATTGTTAAAAGAACAGCTCTGTAAATGCATACTGTGTTCTATAATGTATTAAGGATGTTTTCTTTTTATTTTAGGAACGTTACACTTGTCCAAGTCTTGCCCTTCATCCAAAAGAAAATACTTTTATCGCTCAAACCAATGGGAACTACATAGCTTTATTTTCCGCCCAGCGTCCATACAAGATGAACAAGAAGAAAAGATTTGAAGGACACAAGGTAATACTTTAGAATTGCTTGTCAGAGAATCAGAACCAATTTTCTGCATCAAGTTTTACAGTGATCTGTCGAATATAAAGGAGCTTGTAAACATAATTTTTAAAACACATTCCAACCTTTGAAGCGTGTTATTCTTGAGGCATGTACGGTTCTTCATTTTCTTTTCCAGTCAAGTAGCACTAGAACCTTCTATCCACCTGGTACCCAGAAAGAGAGCTGTTTCCTACATATTACATTTTGTTCGGGAATTAAACACATTGATGTCCCTTCTGTGTAGTAGTTCATCTTGGTTGATAAGGGGTCACATTCTCTATATCATTTTGGTCTCTATGCATCTACATCAAGTCCCCTCCAGGGGGCAAAACTTTAAATCAGAGGACTGTTCTCCAAAAGTGCAGACCTTAGTAGGCTTCTTGCATTATTTTAAATGAAATACGTCTTAGGTTTTTGAACATGCCTGGGAGCTTCCCCTGAAGTCTCCGTGTGGGAACCACCACTTACGTGGGGATCAGGGTTAGTATCCTTAACCTCCGGGAAGGTGAGGGGGGTGTTTGATCACACCTACACCCTTACCAGGTTCTATCCACTCCTACGCTCTTCTCGTCCCTCCATTGTCTCCATTGAGGCTTGCCTTGCTCATACACTTGTCCTGCCTTCTGATCAGACCCCCAGGAGTGGGGTACCTCGAATCAGCCACCCCTGAAAAGTTTCCAGGCATGAATATGAAATTGCTGTATAGAGCAATATCCAATAATAGGCTGCACCCAAGTTGTTTTTGAACCATAACCTCATCGTCCGCTGGCAGTCATCACTGACCAAACATGGTAGGAGTTGTTGTTTCAAACCCGTAATGCTACCATGTGCTGTTTGTAGCTGCGTACAGATGACATTGGGTTTTAAATTCTTTGTATATATCAGATTGAATCCATGCTACCCTTGGGATGCAGACACTGTTTCGGCAATCTAGTTAGAATCATTATTTAAATGCAAGAAATCCAAACCCGTCCGAGCTATTTATTAATAATGCAGACTCAAGAGTGTCGGTATGTGACTTCCAAAACCTTTTTTTTTACCTTTGGCTGCGTATGCAGCAGTCTGGAATATGCGCATACCAGATGATAAATGTTAATATTTAGCTTACTGGTGGATTTTCAAGCAAGCCTAATCTAATAGATGAAAAAAAAATTAGGCTAATGGAGGTGCCCTCAGATACCGTCTAATAAAACTCATTTGACTTATGAAAACGGGGACAGTTTACGATAAAAAAAAATCTTGCAAGGTTTACGAAATGATAATTGACACATTTTGTTGTGACACCTGTACTTTCCCGTCTTATTAAATAGTTATAAATAATGTATGTGTGAAGCAGGCCTGTCATCTGAAAAATTACATGGATCAATATAGCTAGAAAATACTGCCCATGCTTTTTAATGGTTCAGCAGTTTACATAAATCAGGCATAAATCACTGCATGCGTTTCTTTATAGCGTCGCAATTTTAATATATTTTTTACTAGCATGTATGTACTTTAATGACTTCGAAACATAGAGTCTTTAGCCAAAGTTGATGCCTTTTTTTGAGTCGATGCAAAAAATCAACGTAATGTGACATAAGCAGATCAGAGACATATGCAGCAATGTGTCCTGGTCTAGGCAAACATTCCCCTCTGCCTCAAATCTGGGAAGCAGATCTCCCTCTTGGGCGATCAGACTGCCCTGGTGTGCCTCTGCTCTATGACCATACCTGGGAGCTCTCTGGGTTTGCCCGGAGATTGCTGGGTTGAGCACCACTTCTTCGGTTCTCGGGGTCAAGAGCGAATCCTCCGGGTCGCAGGAGCGAGTTCTTAACACGCCCCCCCTCCCATTTTCCATTTTAATGGGTGTTTAATGGGGGTGTTTCCTGCTGACCTCCCACCCAATGTCAGAGGGACCCCCCCCCTCCTGGACGTACCGCTGATCTTGTCTGTCTATTTTTATTGCTGGACCCCCCCTCTGCCATCTGATTGCTCTACTGATCCGTATTATGTATGTTAAGTATGGTTAAGAAGTAATAAGACACGTCGGTTGAATAGAATTTAGTTATTATATCTAAAAATCTATTTAAAAGTTGCAAAGCACATTTTGTTTCTACTAACACTTTTTTTTAGGTGGAGGGATTCGCTGTTGGATGTGAGTTCTCCCCAGATGGATCTCTTATTGTAACAGGAAGTTCTGAAGGCAACATTTCCTTTTACAACTACCATACAGCGAGAGCGTTACGCTGTATTCCTGGTGACAGCAGTGCTTGTATCAGCGTCACTTTTCATCCTGTTCTCCCGTCACTTCTTGCATCATCGTACTGGGACGGGCAGATCCGAGTGTGGCAGTGATCAATAAATGGTATTATAACATGACCACCAACGATTATGGTACTTCGACATCTTAGAATAAAATCACAATTAAGCTAGTTCCAAATTGCCATTGGAAATTGGTTTTAAATCACATGTTCAGAGACAAACAATGCCATGGTAAGGACAAAGAGATCCTTGCTAAGAACAAGCAATGCTGTCAAATAACTATTAGAAACCCATCGTATTTGTATACCATGGGAGAGCCATTCTCAACTTCCACTTCTCAGGATCTCCATGATTATTCTTCCCCATTGACTTAATAACCATAAATAGGGCACATCCATTATGTTAGATTATGTTTTATTTATAGAGCACAAACAGATTATACAAAGTTGCTTGTGTGTTTGTTTCCTTAATTAAGGTTTTGACACTCATTAATCTCCAAAACAGGCAACCCAGATGTCATAAATACTTAAATATTCCTTAAAATAATTATGAATTACAGCCATTAGCTGATGTTGATCCCCGGAAGGACAGTAACTGGTATCTCTGTATCTCTCTGGTGAGAAGACGATGTAAAGAAACATTACTTTTTTGGGGAAAAAAACCCAAATACTGATTTATTTATGGTAACGGTTTTTTTTCTAATAAGAGTATCATTTTTAAACTATTTTTCTGGGTAATATTATTTTATTTGGTCTTTTTTTTTTCCTCTTGCTGGAGTTTGGATGATGTTTATTTCTCTTACTGACTTAGTAACCTTCATGCTCCTTCAGCCTCTGATTACATCATAGCTGCGTGCATGACATAACATTTTCCTGATTTTAACTTTACGGAGAGAAGAGATATTGGTCCAGGTATAACTAATAACAAATAAGAACTGTTATATTTTATTATTAAAGAATGTTGCTTTTTTTTTTGCTTGCAGTGTTTTTATAAATCCAAATTTGCATTTTGATTACAAATATATAAATACTGGGATTTCTCATTATACCTAGTAATAGAACCTTTGTACTTCATATAGGCCGATGTGAAAGCCCAATCATGAACACAGCATTAGATTTTTCAACTCAGATACAGTAGAATGCTGCATGTCTTCATGATTGACAGAAAGAAGCAATTAAATTGTCAGGCTCCATGAAAAGATAGCGAAAGGTCAATTTGTCTGCCTTACAATATGCCTCTGAACGATTCTGTTGCTTGGGTCATGTGATCTTACTGACCTTCTCCGTTAGCGAGAAAACAGGTTCTGTACAATTTCTAGCCTGGAGTTACCAGGCATTAAACACAGAAGATTTAAATACTTATTAAGGTAGAAAATCAGAACTGCTTGGTAATATTTTCTTTAACCTCTCATACAAGCAGCAAAGAAGGACTGAAACAATACTTGGAGAAAGATCTAAAATATGCTTCGTAGAAAGATTTGTTAATATGGTGTTTTGTTAATAGGGTCAGACATCATTCTAGAGATGCTAGCGTCTCATTTATCAAAAAGTTTCAAAAAAGATTTTAACTAAATATAATTTTAACTTAAAAAAAACATTCTGCAATTTTTAGGGTATTTTTATGATTAATTTAAATGTAATATTACATCTACACATTGAGGAACTCCACTAGATAAGAAAAACATTACATACAAATATACCACATACATAAAAAAGTTTCTATTAAAAAGACCCATGTCTGTGCTTAATAATCTGTGCTCAACGTGCTGTTTCCGAAAAAGGTCTAACAAAGCCTAATAGTGTGGAACTGGGGATCACAAGTAATGTTTTTGGTCAAACTGGGATAAAACCAGGCTGGCTAAAAGAAAGATGAACTGCTTTGGGTTCACGTCATGTCCCTCGTAAAGACTGCTGACCGGACCTCCATTGCTGAATGCTTGCAGGGTAGGACACACCACCCCACAATCATTGCATCACAGAGGCCTATGCCCACAACGACCAGGCCTTGGTGCCATGTGGTCACATGGCCATGCTAATGGAGTCCAGATTAGCCGAGCATGGGGTTGAACAAGTGAATCGATAGGTGAATGATCTGCCGTTGGTCAGCTAGCTCCTGGGGAGGGTCTCACAGGTGAGTGGTAATTATGTGCAGCTCTATATCATCCCGTCACACCTTTCAGTCAGTGTAGCTTTGTTACAGTCTATTGTTTAACCCTTTGTTCTGCTGAGGACTTTGCTATTGTTAGGTTTAATGTATGAGCAAAGAGCCTGACACCCCTATTAGCTGGTCTGCGGTATCAGATAAGCAGTACTCCAAGGACACACAGGGACCAAAGCTCTGGACAACTGGAGCTATATGGAGTTTTGTAGCTCTGCTGGTACCTAGCTCACCTCCCTAGCTGCAAACAGCCTCTGGGGGGCGCAATTTCAGCCCACTACTTTTGCCCTCCTTTGCAACCATGCAACCCTCTGCCAGGTAAGGGCCAGCGAGTCCTGGCAGCTGTGTATTTACAGAACTTTGACCCCAGGCTTTTCTTTCATTGCTGTAGATCCTCACCTGCCTTGAACCATGTTACACCTTCCTTTCCTGAGCTTCTGCATCAGTTCCGACATTTCGATTGTTTGTTGACTACACTTTTGCCTGTTCCTTTTATAACAATAAACATTGGATTTGTTGGAGTTCCTCTGCTTGAGTGGTTATTTATTCCCTGGGCCTGATGGTGTCTGCCCAGTGTCAGAACCTTTGACCCTGAGTTCCAGAAACCCAACCCCTTATAATATATTTTATGATTGAAAATTAATGATAACATCCAAAAAATGGATTAGGGTAGCTCTTAGTATCTGACCAATGCCGTTTAACTGGCACTTGAATAGGTGAAAGCAGTGGAGTGCTGCATTAGAATATAATTTATATGTAATGCTAGGTACATCTGCTCCATGTGGAGGGGTACAACAATTTGGGGAAATAGACATATTTTATATTGGCTTATACAAAATCATTGGCAGAGAAAGCAGTCTGTGTAAGTTTTTGATACCTTGTATTGGACCATCTTATTCATAGAATTAATTGTAGAGCTCCCTTAAACCTCTGCGTTAGGATATAAATTTCTTTGGTGTTAATATATGGAATGGTGTAATATAATTACAACTGGCCCTGCGTCTTCTGTAGCTTCAATGATGTATCCATATCTAAATGACTATAAAGTGTCACTATGTCGACAAAAATGATCTGTTTGATGTATGCTTTAAGTATCGATGCCCCATCACTGATTTTGGCTGCGCTGTTCGAACATCCTGTGGCGGTTTGGGAATTCCAAATGAGGTGAGTTAAAACACAGATTCTTCATTAACGATCCCAATGCATTTTGAGTTCTGAAACTTTTTTGGGGGGCTTAAGACAAAGTGAGTGCAGAACATAAGAAAGAGAAGCTATATTCTTGTATTTGTATAATTCAATTGTTTCCAGAAATCCATTTTTGTAGCTGGAGTAAAAGGAATTTTACTGTAAAGGTGAGAGTGGTTTATTGAAGAATAAAATGATTGTACAAGATGACATGAAAAACCCAGTCTTTTAGACTATATATAAATTGTATAACACATACCGATTCATCTTTATATTACCAGGATAAAGATATAGCATTAGCAGGATCGTTAAGTCAGTTTTTTCCACCAATTTTCCGTTTATGCATTCCTTAGTTGTTAAAATTTAGGAACAAATACTTTTTTTTTTTTTGCTGTAGTCCTCCCCTGCCTCTACTGAGGATAAGGATGAAGCATACTTAAGTACACTTGCTGTTCAAGCTAAGTTGTGCGCCCATTGAAAACAAAAGGTATAGCAGCAGCCAATTGCATGAATGATAGTGTTCAGTGTTTAGTTTTATCATATCTACAGGGATATTCTTTATTATTTAAATTACTGTTAGCTTTATTCTCAGTAACCACATGGGTGTCTGCTTTGTTTATTGTATTTTATTGTTACCATAATAATAAACATAAAAGATGACCGGTGAATACAGACTCTAGGCCGTGGAATGCAATTGGTGAAAGGTAAGGGAGGTTAAGCAGGAGCTTAGAAGAATAGGTGAAGATGTAATGTCACTTCTGTCTGAACAGAGAGGACAAATCGATCTCATACAACAGTAGCCATGAGTTTAATTAGGGCCAGAGGAGAAGTATCATCTCTCGCAACACGTCGAAACGCTCAGCAGGGACTGGGATGTATTTCACAGCTCGCTAGTGCTGAACCTGTAATGTTGGTCTGGAGTATGTATGACGAAGGACTCCAGTGTGCTGGAAATGCAAACATATGTGAACTTCAAATGTTCCTTTATGTTTCTCTAATCAAATAAAAATGATGTTTCAATTTCTGCCACTATTAAAAATTGGGTTATGCAAAGATTGGTTCTTGTACAAAGTTTGCAGTCATTTTGTTGTTTGGTACAACCAATGAAATTGTCCAATCAGCATCAAGATTCTTTTCAGAGGTCTAACACAAAATTTTAAGGCCCCCTTGCAAGCTGGGCTCATGGTCCTCCCTATCATCATATGTATTGTATTTTGCATCTGAGTACCCATGTATCTGAATACATGTATGACACTAGAACCAAGTTATGTACAGTCATATTACGGAGCTGATGTACCAGTTTGGCACATAAATAAGCCAGTGATATGATAACAAACACAATACACGTGCCTGGTAAAAGACAATTTAAAAAATAATGATATCAGTAGATGCCTTTAGCAATGGCATCAGATGATCCACTTGTACACCAAGAAGCCTTTGTGGCCCCTAGGCTTTAAAGTTCTATGTTATGGCCCTGATTGCTATGATGTTAATATTTTGCACCAGAATCATGTTTTATACAGAGCCTCCACTGCTTAGGGACAGGAGATGGATTTCTATTTGCTTTAACATCTGCCCTTGGAAGCAACGGTTGGTACAGGGGGATAAATAAACAGGTGGGGTGTTTAGTTAAGGTGAAGAATAAATACGGGGGCTTCTGTTTACAACTTGACTCAATCTCGTTATCATTTCATTGAGAACAAAGCTCCAGTGGGTGTAGAGTCAAATGGTGTAGCGTGTTCGGTCCAGCTGATGGTGGGCTACACATAGTGTCACCTGAACACCACAGGTATCAAGTAGTGCTGTAAAAATATATAGTTTTTTTTTTTTTTTTTTTAATTGTGGCATTTTGTGGCACCATGCACACAACACGTATCAATATTAACATGTCAGGTTAAATACCATAGGCTATACTTTAGGAAAGATAACAAACAGAAAAAGCTCAGAACAATACGTAAAGGGTATTAGAAACCAAATTTTACAGAGACACAAACAGGTTCAGCACATTGTATAATGGAAGACGTATGAGCTGCAAACGTAGCCCCTGATGGCACTTCTTGATGCGTGGCCAAGCAGCTATTTAGCTGCTCACGTGCACATTGTTAGCTCCAAGCGAAAAGTATTGGCTTGCTGGAGCTACAGCTCTGTGCGTGCGTCATATCGCTTGACTCCCAGGCTCATGATTGCCGAAAAAGCCAGCTGCTAGTGAATGCCTACAGAGCACTTCTGGCAGCTTGGAGCCATTCCTGGAGTCCAGCAGTTATTGGCTTTGTCATTAGGAAATAAAAGATTCTTAACATACAGTGTGATCCGTAATTCTTAGAATGTAACATATTCATGTTTTTACGTTTCTTGCTACAGAAATTCTTGTTATATTCTGTTTTGTTAAATGGGAGATCTGGCATTTGCCTCGCATGTTTTAAATTGCTGAAGAGAAAGAACAGCACAGGTGTATACATTTGCAGGTATTTGTTGCTCATGGTAAAAATCTGAATAGAGCACCCCAGTTACAGTTTTTATTTGGATAGACCGTAGGATTCAAACATCTTGATAAGGATTTAAATAGGTAACAAATAAAAAATCTGCTTGAAAAAAGCATTTGCTGGAGAAATATGTCAGGGCTGGAGATATAAATGAATAGAAATGGAATGCTTTCAGTACTAGAATAGATTCGTTTTTTTAATGTTCCCATTGAAAGGTGAAAATGTTACTGTTCAAAATGTGGTAATAAGCATATTGCCCTCTTAGGTGCAGATCAAAACTATCCATTATACAGGTTTATTCATCTCAAATGTTCTTTATAACATCGAGTTCAGTGAAGAAATCTAAGTTGAGTAAATCGGCCGCTGTGGTTTATGGAAGACACATAAGGAAATGCTAGGAGGTATACCTTATGTTCTAGAATCATTGCATATGATTTTTATTGCTGTAGGTCTTACAATGCAGTGTTTTACACAAAAATACCCCTAATGCATATTTTACTGTCCCCTATTTGGGCTTTCATGAAATTTAAAAAAAATACACAAGTTTTGAAGAGTTAATATTTTTATTATTTATTTTAAGAGTTCTCATCATTGAAAATTACAAAATATTTGAAAATGCATTCTTAATATTGGTCCAAAATAAATGAAAGTTCATAGTTAGAAGACTAGAAGAATAGACAATTTTAGGGAGGAGTTAACAAATGAGCAAAGGGGTGGCAGAGCCATAAGCGTGGCATCTGACGACATCCTCGCATTGCATCAGTTTACATGGTAAGGATGTAAAAAAATCACAATGAAACAGCCTATTTGTGAAAAAAACAAACCTTTTCTAGTTAATATGGAGTTTATCGCACCTCTATACCATTAAGACACGGTTGTCCAGTAATGGTCATCTAGCTAGCACTGGAGTTTATCGCACCTCAATACCATTAGGACACTGTTGTCCGGTAATGGTCATCTAGCTAGCACTGGAGTTTATCGCACCTCAATACCATTAGGACACGGTTGTCCGGTAATGGTCATCTAGCTAGCACTGGGAGATGGGAAATGCACGTACCTGAGATCTTTCTAGGTGGAGAGCCCACTGCAGTGAGTCAAGGCATGTGAGCAGGGCCGGACAGACCATGATGGGGTGGTCCTGGCACTTTAAGGCCAGCAGCCGACGGCTGGCTATACACGGCACCATGACTGCACAAAGGACCGGCAGATCAGGTGAGTGTGTGGAGCTGTCCTCCAGCGGCCCACCGGGCATTTGGTCTTGATTTTAGTTACAATATGTTGATGACCCGGTTTCTTGTGTGAACAACCAGTCAAGGACTACAGTTGAAGGCATGATTCACATGTGTTTCCTAACAATGAATCAGACCTTGATTCCTGTAGGATATCAGTGAACAAGCAGTAGCCCAAACCTATGCAACTGCAAGTGATTGCTCAGATCTGATGACCCTGTACCTTTTGTTTTAGAAAGGGCCAGCCCTTTCCTAGTCTGCTAGTCCTAGTGTCTGCTGGAAAGATCCCAGGTACGCATATGGTGTCCAGCCACTTGAGGGACATAGGTGGACAAGCTTGGTTTGGGAGTGGCACCATATACTTCTCATACAATATTTCATCTAAACTTATTTATACTTACAGGCTTCTTATAATTAATGTAATTCCACATTTTGTTTTGTAAAGGAGAAGTATTCCTGAGAAAACACACTAATAATTTCAGAGTACTATATGATAAAGACACTTAGTGCTCTGAGCTAAATGAACATTACTAACATTGGAGAGTTTGGAACTGCAGCACAGGAATTCATCCTCACGTATATCGAGTAGGGTTAATATTTATTAATAAACACATTCCTATAAACACATCTTTTTAAAAAAGGAAAATAATTCAGGTTGTTGCTTTTATTAAGTTAATGCAAAATACGAACACTATTAAGGACAGTTCATGCGTTTTTACCAATAAAAATGCAAGCTTTTACAAAATATATTAACAACCAACCCCTCAATTACTGTTGAGGTAGTAGATGAGGAGTAATGGCGAGGAAAGAAGTCTCACTTCATTCTGCATTACAAAATACCTGTGAAAGTCAACCTACTACAGCCATGCTATTCCAGAACCAAAGCAAATAGGTCATACAGTAGTTGGTGCGGAATATTTGAAAAATTTTATATTTTTCTTCTGTGATGACACAGTATAGAACATCACATTGCAAATCCCTCTGGCATTCCAAAGGTTAAAAAGGGAAATTGACAATGATGTAAACATTGGGCTCCAAAACATCATATATATAAAATAAATGAAAATTATAATTTATGTCATCGAATATGTTCCGTCCTCTTGTTAATATGTGGGATAATATGCAATGTAATTATTTTCCGCTATAGTGTATAATTTACATGTGAAGTCTTATGATGACATCACAAAGGAGGTACATTAAAATTAACACTTGAATGAAAATGAATCTTTAGTACTTCTGTAAACATTGGTTCAATAAATTATCACCAGTTTCTAGTAGGTAATATGTTTTAGTGATGTGGCAGGATGGGAATGCGAGGGGCCGAATCTATTTCCCAAATGCCTCTACCTCCTACTGCTCTTTTTCAACTCCATCTATGTGTGCTATTGTTTTCGTAACTGGTGGATAGGAGATGTCCAGCCATCATGCTCCAGCATGCCAAGAGGGAATCTGGCCGTGGCCCCAACCCGCTCCATACGTGGACGGCAAGGTTTGCCTATACGGTTGTACTAGCCCTGTCCAATGGCATTCAGGCAATCAGGTGTTGTATCGTACAAATACAAAGTCTGGGTGGCTAGGGATAATGAGTATTATAGTCTACAACATCTAACAAGGGCCATACAGTACATGAACGTAAGCCACCCAGCTGTGCGCGTTAGAACATTATTTGTCTTCTTTCTGTAAAAAGCTCCACCATCCTGTGTGACATAAGATACCCATCTATTGAAGTCAGGTCAGGGGTTTCTTCATCAAACAGGGTTCCAACTGAGCAGGCCTAAGAAAAGATCCTTTGTATAAAAATTGTTAAGCATAAAAGTGTTTGTAAATTGTATTTGTGCATGAAATAAAATTTGTCTAGAAAGCTAAAAGATGGTATTTTTAACCATTATGGTTTCATAGCCTATACTTTTCTAAAATTAAGGAAAATCTCAGTAGTCTGACGGAGATGCGCTAACATTTTTGCTTTGGTTCAAAGCAGCACCAGATTTATCCCATCTTAATTGAGAAAAAGCAGCATTCAGGTAAAATGAAAAACATAACATGGGTAAATCTGATAAAACTTCCTGTATTTTCTTAATGGGCACATCCTATATTTCCGCAATATGGACCTGGATTAACGTATATTTCCTGCTGTAGAATAACAAAGTTATATTATTATTTCCTCTTGTATACTAGATGGCTTTATAAGAGTTAATGTCTCAAATGTAGGCTTTGGTTAAAATATATTAGTTCCTATTTTTGTTTCTTTTATGAAGACATGGCCTTGTATTTGACTACTCAATTACTAAAATCGGTGGTATAAATATTATTAAGTGACCATAACTTAAATGACCTTTTGCCCATATGTAATGAGGTAATTGCAAGGTCAATACTTGAATGGGACATTCCCTAAAAGTGCAAGGTACACAAACACGTAATACAGAATTATCAGATTTTTAATACTGTCTTGGTGTAGACTTTTCTAAAACACAAACGTTCCCTGTCTTCACTGAATTCCTCATGTTCATAGTTATTGCAGTTTGGAAGATGCTTAATTCAAAAGTGTTCCGTATAATTGTGCTTTTGTGAGACTATCCTTTCTGGTTAAGCCAATGCTCCCAGTTCTTTGAAATTGCTGTGGTTTGCCATGGAAACTCGTATGTCCTTGGTCAATGGAAGACTGGTGAATGTCTGAAGCCTCCATGGGGCTCTGACTGAGAGATTCTGCGGAGCTGTTGGGGCTGACGTCAACGTATTCTCTTTTGGCCGTTGAGGACGTGTCTATGCTTTTACTTCCCATCTGGAGTGACACCCTTTCCGCTTTTTGGTCTCTTGCTTCTTTTGATTTAAATGTTGACAACATTTCCTGTTTGCAGCTGGCGCTAAGGTCAATTTTTAATCCAGAGTCAGTTCTTAGGAAGCAGGAATCGCCCATTCGGCTTTGACAAACTTCTTCCCCCTCCGAAAAGCTGTCTTGTTTGTAACTGGCATACAATGGGCTCATCCTGCTTTCTAACTGCTTCACGGGGCTATGAGCGAAATACTGTTCTGTAAAACTACATGGAGATATACGCCCAGCATTGCTATAAGAGTAAGCCCCAATATCCTCAACGCTCAGTTGTCGCCAGCGGCTTGGTAGATCCTCTTCTGAAAGGTTGGAACTCCTACATTCGCTATGTGATTTATGGGTGTTCATGGCCTGCTGTGTGCGCATCCGGGTAAAATTAAAAGGCTCCTCCACATAGGAAGATGACCTTGTGAAATTGGGTGATGCGGTATTTTCAGGGCTTTGTTCCATATGCTGGACAGACTTTGATTTTACAAACCTTGGACTTGATGTGTGCTCGTAACCTGTTGTGGATTTCCTTTCGAAAAGGTCGTCCATGTTGCCCATGTATATGGCCTGCTGTGACGCTGTTAGGGTGTTCGCTTGGTTGTTTTCTTTCTCTTCTGACGTTGCGCTGAAGCTTGAATATGAACTGGACGTCGGTAAAGACGCTACATATTCATTGAAGGCTTCGTGTGAGAAACTGGAGTGGAATCCGTCTTCTACGGTGCTGTCTGTAGAATTCTGGGATCTTAAGAACACCTCATCTTTCACTTGTACATCAAAGCTTTGGCGCCTATCTCTTCTTCTTTCTTCAGGACAATAGAGAGCAGTGTCACTACAATAAATTTCTGACTTGAACTGTGGTCGTTGGCGAAGTTTGTCGTCAAGCTCTTGGCTTCCATGTTCATAACTAAGGTCTCTCATTGATGCGCTTGATAGATGTGAAGACAAGCTGCTAGGATCGGGTTTTTCCAAGACCTTAGCAATGACACAAGTAGGAATGCTATCAGCATATGACGTGTTACAAAGAGGCACAGAAAGGCTACGTCCATACTTTTCCATATGTTGACTTACTCTTTCCTGGAAGTCAGTTGGCAGCTGGAGAAAGAAGAAAATTAGCCAAGTGAGAAACCGGGTGACACTTTTTAAAGCAGGGGCGTCCAACCTGCGGCCTTCCAGCTGCTGCAGGACTACATCTCCCACACTCTTCAGCCAAGCCCTTAGCTGAAAGAGCATTATGGGAGATGTAGTCCTGCAGCAGCTGGAGGGCGCAGGTTGGACACCCCTGTTTTAAAGGAAACAGAGACTAAGATTATATTATGATAGCTCACTTAAATAAGTTAACTTTTTCTGATTTTCAATGTTCAACTGTACCTTGCAAATTAAATAATATGTAAAATTTCCATCGTATTGATCCCTAGATTATAAAGTTGGCAAACAATGATTAGTCTGACTCTGTATAACTTTACAGTTTAAGCCTTTTTTACTGATACAGAATTGAAAAGGTCAGTCTTTATAGAATGGAATAGAAAAGGGGTTGGCTAATTAGTTATATTTTAAGCCATTTGGTTAAAGAAAATGCTTCAGAAGATCCTAAATATTAAACATATATACAACATTTTTATTGTATATGTTTTCCCTTTTCGGCAACTAAAGAAAAATGACCCACTCCTGCTATATTTAATCACTTTACAAAGAAACCATTAGTGTATAAACAATATGCATTGCTACACTTTATTTTGTAAAATAATATGCACAGGGCACATGTGTGATAGGAGTATTCACATTCAATGTTCCCTCGAGGATTGTGGTAACTGAACGGTCAGTTTCCATGAAATGCCACGTTTAGGTCATTGGTTGAAACAGATGTGATGTCAGAGATAAATGTATTTGAATAACTTAAAAGCCAGACAGTAATAATAATAATAATAATAATGGCACAAAAGATTGGTGTCGGGTTCAATTATTGTTTCCTGAGATGTAACAGTTACTCCACTGGCTTGACGTGTTTTATTAAAACCTCATGTACTATTTCTAGAATCTTAACACAAAATAAAGTTGTCGCTAGAGAAAGATACCTTTCAATGCAATTTTCTTTAATATGTATCACAGTAAATCGATACCTGTGGATTAAGAAATAAGACTGACCTTACCTCTGATAATTTGTGTGCTCTGAAGTAACTCTTACTGCACTGTAGCAGCTGGGAGGCTAGATTGCAGTCTTTTCTATACAGCTCCTACATGCAAAGACAGGGGACAACAAGATGTAACTTGAAATTTGTTTTAATATTGGCATTGGCTGGGAGGACTGGGTTTATGTTTGGACGTTCCTATGTGTAAAGAGAACTAAAGGCCTAGATGTAAAATCAGGACGTTTTAGTTCACTGAGGGTGCTAGATAAGTGGAACTCTATGTTTCTGTTATGAGCCATTGCTTTATTTATTGATTTATTCTGCTTCTGTTCCATACCCCTGAAAAGAGCAGGGCAAGACTGGGCAGTAGAATTGGCTATGGTACTTTGACGCCAATCGACGAGAAAATGACATATGTGTGGTCAACAGCTAGATAATTGTGGCCACCTGCTATGCACTTACACTAATGGTATGTAAAGGTGAAACTGTGCAAGTGGCCCACCAGGTCCGCCTTGTATGGTTTGCCCATAGGCAAGTCTGGGCCTAACAAAGGGTGCTGGTACTGATTGATTTATTTCTTGGGAAGCAGGAAGTAAAAATCTTAGTACTCAAAATTTGTAACCTAACAATGACATCACACAGTAGTTTTCTGGTATAGGAGATTAGACGGAGTGTCACTCAAACCCATATGGTACAAAAAATGAATCCAAGAAAAATATACCATGAGGAATAAAAAATGGGGGCGGGGCAATACTAGTCTTTGAAAAATATCCCTATTTCGCTACTTTCCCTGCTTCCCTACAGATATTTAGTGAACACAAATGTTGGCACAAAGTTGTGGACTGAAGACTTTTGGCCGCACCCATCTTTTTATTCCTCATTTAAGGAAGACCTCCACCCTATTAATACGATGAGTACCTAGGACTCCGTATATCCAATAGACTACCTGTACCTACCACATCTTTACATAATCGTTTCTACTCTAGTTAATATGAGCTATATACAGAAATACACAATGCATCTGTTATCAGTGTGCAGCTGGGGTTTTCCAAGTTAGTTTATATAGAATTATCTTAAAAATATAAGCCTTTACCAGGAAATGTTACCATGCAGTCAGCCAGAAGAAGAATACTTACGTTGTCTTCTGATAATTTATCAATGGTCACCTTGGCTTCCAATAAATGGTTATTGAGTGCAATCACTTCATGGCCTAATGCTCTCTTTTCCTCTTCATAATGCTGACCCTGGGAAATGAATAGTTCACATTACTTCATAATGCAGACAAAAAGGAGACCTTTCCCCCCCACCCCTTGGTTTTCTTCAAGAAAAAGCAAAGACTTTGGGTCAAATTTGTATCCTATATAATACTTACATTGTGTTCTCTGTCTATGATGATGGGTGCAAACCACTTTCCATGGACTTTGGTAAATTATAGTTTGATTATTTTCTATCTTTTCTATCTTGATATTTGCTTTGATTTTTATTAAACACACATGTTTAATCATCGGAAAAGGCTATGTATTTTGAGTTATGAAAAGTTGTATTAAGATGACAATATTACATTGGAATATTTTATTCATCTTAGGTTTGTCTCCATAAAGGGAAAATTCCATAAAAAAAAATGTTTTTCTCCTTCAAATGAAATCCAGTACTGTATACAGCATCGGCAAAAACTAATTTTTATGTCATTTTGCCCCAATAAACTCCCTTTATATGCAGACCTGGAGGCTGCCATTGTAGTCGTGAGACGTGTGATATGCTGGGGTGACTTCCACCACATGAAACACCACACTGAGCTGATTCTTTATGGTAATGCTAATGAAGTCTGTTCCTCCATAGACTTTCATTAGTAAGAGAGTCCAACTGGGTGACTAAGACTGAGCCCTGCTACAATTGTGGGAGCCCCCTTTAAATCCTGTTCTATATGGGAATTTAGTATTCAGCATTTTCTAGGTTTATTGGCTGCAACGTTTAAGTCTCTCAGACAGCATGTTTGTTTAAAAACAGTTGTCCTGGATGTAAAATTGCTTTCTTGTATTTATATGTTTGCTATTGCATATCAAGTGGAAAATGTGGACAAATGGTTACAGCCATCAGCTTCCTGCGGTTTTATGTGTTCACTAAAAAAGAAAAAATAAGCCATACTTTTACAGCTTGTCTGCGAGTAGTCCTTACACACTAAATGCTAGCTTTTGTTGTATTTTTCTTTTTTAAGCTTCAAGTCCTTGCTTTTAGCATGCAGAGAAAATTGAAAGGTTAGTACTGCTTACAATAGGTTTTTTTTAAAAGCCCTATTGTTCCTAACACAAAAGGAATAAAATCAATTGAAAAATTAGTTCTTAATGTGGTTCCTTCAAACAGTAGGTTTTGACAGCTCAGTCAATGCAAATGGACATTAGCTGAAACATAAGAGGACAATGCCGGAGAATGACCAGTAGGTTTTTCAGGTAGCCAGGTCCACACCAAGCTTAGGGTCCACACCTGACCACAGATGTACCGTATTCAGTAAGGCCTAGAGGTGGATGTCTGAGCAAATGGGGAAGACTGAGCCAAGGCCAAGCCAGACCCCAGGCTTCTCTTGCCAATCTACACACAAATCGAGCTAGACTAATCCACATAGAGTGGATCCACATTTGGCTTTCAGGCCCGGCTACAGGACGGTCTTATATTTGCTGAGAAGATAACATGAATCTCTTGCTGGGTTACAGGGAAAGTAAATGCCAGGCTGTCCCTTTTGCATGACTGTTGAAAATCACCTTTGGTTAAAGTAGATAAACAGTTAATTGTCTAATTGCATAAAACAGTCAGTGGTATAATAAGGTAGTGTTGTAATATGTTATATGTAAAGCATTGTACAATAACAGCAGATGTCTTTATAACATAACAGGAGTAGTTTTTAAATACATGTGTACAAAACTAAACAATTTGATTATCCACTTATATAAAGTATCCCTTTCCTGGAAATACAGTCCCTCTTTGTGATCAAGGTCAGATTTGCCTCTCAAATGCATAACAGATAGGCTCCCTGTAGCACCTGTGAAAAGGGAGATCAATGATCTCCCCAACCAGCCCAATAATGCTATGAAGGACTGTGCCCTCAATTTCTGCTCGGAGTTGCGCTCCTCAAAAGACGGCGTGCCGGAATATGATGTCATATCTATCAGCAGTACGGATGGCGGTGCAACGGGCCTAGGGCAAAGCTGAAGGTAAACACGTGTCTAACCTTTCTAACTTGCTGCTAGGTTAGAAATGTAAAGATTGTTTCTTAGGAGGAACATAATCATGGAATGGATGGTACGTAAGCATTAAATGGACAATGTTTAGAGGCTGTTTAAACTGATCAGAGCATGAGTAGAAGTGGGTAGCGTTACCCATAAACATTTTTATCATCTGCCCTTAAAACACATGATCTCCGTAAATGCTTAGCCTGGTCTTCCCTGTTAGAAGCTCGCATTGTTTTGAGCCAAAAAATAATAATCCTTATACTCAGGCATTAATGTCTTTAAGCAATGCTACACAGATTACACTCATTTCATTTTGTTATATCAGCGCCTCTCATACGGTCATACCCAAATAAAAAGAGAACTCCGTTATTTTAATTTTATTGTGTCTTACATAAAAAAAACACTAACTTAGCAGTTCAAATCATAAGTTCTTTTAAATAAGATCTTTACTGCTGAGCACTGCAAGGACAGCTATAAGCTGCTCCAAAATCTGTGAAATATTACGCATCATTAACACCAACAATCCCAAGGCTCTCAGTATGTATTTTGTCAGCTCCGATTACTCTGTAGATACTGTTACAGGTACGTGATCTCACTTTAGAAACTCTCAGAATTGTTATTCTCACATTGTTTTTTTGTAAATAATTGCAAAATAGAAAATGGAAAGCACACATATACAGTATATATATATATATATATATGTTTTGCTTTTTCTTTTTTTTATGTATTTTCTTCTCATTTAAGACTTTAGATATATTGGCACAGTTGTAGTTCAGTTAACTTAGCTCGATCTATTAGACACACATCATGACTCCTTCTCATACTGCCTTTGTGACCATTGGAACGGCGCGATCTTAACCATCCTGTTTGGCATTGCTACTAATAAATGACTATGGAGGAATGGACCTCATTAGCTTTGCCATAAAGCATCAGCTCAGTGTGGTGTTTGAGCAGGCAAAGTGACCCAAAATATCACATGACTGACAGCAACGGCAACATTTTATTGTTAAGAAACAAAAGACATATCATTGTGCCCACTGTAGGCTTGGACAAAGTAAACAGAAACAATTTTAAACTCAATGAATTTATAGCTTAAGGAAAATAAAGAATGATCTTTATTGCATGTTAAATCTCTTAAATTTGCAACACACATTAGGGTCAGCAAGGCTGCTGATATTTAAAATCCCTTTATAATTAAGTCTTTGCGGGACAATGTCTACAGATCTTAATCATGATGCATGCGTTCTAGGATACTTTCCACTAGCTTGAAGCGGAAAATCTACTCTGGGGATGGCAAGACTGCCAACACAACCATGCAATATTTCCAGAACATGCTAGAGCTTCATGTTTAGAGCAACTGAAAACTGGATCCGTGGTGTCCCTGTAGAGAACTTGGGATACGTTCTCTACGGGGACACCACGGATCCAATTTTCTTCTACACAATATAGATGCATTCCAACCGCAAAACTCACTTTCCTAGACAGTGTCAATGACAGTGTTTCCAAAAATCCTGGATGATATATCTGGAACCCTGAAGCCTCTTCTTCTGACCATGGATAACGGTTTCAATAATGTGATGATAAATTGGTTAATTTGTGATCTTATGAGCATAAAATAAAAAAATAAACTTTCTGAGTTGAAGTTGAATTTAGATCTTAGGATGAACATTCTTTTTATGCCAAGCAGCTAGGGAAAACCAAAGTGGCGGAACCCTACACCAACCTGTGTGCAGAATATTAAGAGACCGGAAGACTTCTCTGTTTATAACCCAACAAGCAAACATTAAACAACCAAAGCAAGTCATATACACACACACATACATAGTGTATAAATATGTTGAAAACCATAAGGTTTTCATAGCCATTTCTTGGAATATAGTAATGGGATTTATACATATTTACTGGAAGAACAGTATAGATACAGAATTCACAGACTATATTGATAAGGTTATAGAGAAAGATAACAGCATGAAAAAGCCAGATAACGGAAGGGGAAGCCTTTTTATTTATTTTTTGTTTTTATTTTTTTTTAAAAAACAAATCACAATGTATTCTAGTTGAGTGGTGATACTAAGAGACATACTCCCATTGTTCAGATACAAACACTCAATTTAGATGAAAAAATGTAAACAATTTCTATTGAATTCATGTTTCCAACCAATAAAAGCAGACGGGTTTGTAAGAGGTCAGACTTTTAAGGGTGTGCGCTTATAGAGATTGTATTACTTACTAGCTTAGTATACTTTGGTGCAAAAAACAAAAGGACTGTCAACAAACTCTAAAATATAAGGATTTTGGCTACTGAATTAAGCGGCAGACATTTTTTTCTGGGAGAACACCTCGGAGATGGGAAGTGCTTTGCAACTGATACTGTTGTTTAAACCAGCTAGAATTGCACAGAATAATAACTGTGTTTATCTCGTCTTAGTACATTGTCATTTCCTTACTCTTACTTATACAAGAAGAAAGCATTGTTCGGGAAGAAACTCTGAAGCTCTACAGTAAAAGGCATCAATATTTTTTTTTCTGTATTGTGGACTAATGGAGCAGCCATTTATTACAGATGGCAGAAATCAATACACAAAATGAGGGCTAAGTATAAAAGAAAAGGCACTGGTTGGATTGTGATATCATTTTTTAAAATTTTATTTTACTTAAGGGGTTTTGCAGGCTGGTAGGCTCCAGAAATTATCTTTTATTAATATAGCACCAATAGTATACACATGCACTCTCAGCTAGAATTTGGCATATACCGCCTACTACTGTTGCTCTGTGTTTTGGTCCTGTGCTACTGCTAGCAGCTTTCTGTTGAATCCATTTCGACTCGGCCACAGCGTCCAGTCCAGAGCCTTTCTATCCTGTGCATTTACCAACAGCCTGTACTCTGCCTGAGCTTTAGCCTGCTGTGTAACCGGTCCTGTTTGTACTTCTGTCCAGCTAGCGCACTGCAGTATAGATTTATCTTGTAAACCAGCCGTGTGTGTGACTCTTTTCACTCATCTCTATTCATCTGCTTGTCACTATGCATCGTGGGGTACAGACAGAGCCCCAGGTATCCCCTGCAACTTGACCTGACCTACTTACCCGAGTCCTGACAGCAAACTATGGAGAACCTAGACCATAATAGGTATATCATATGCATACCTGGGAACTTCTGGGCTTGTGGGACACGGCCACGGCTGCCCACTGACATCGGCGGGCGGTCCCGTGGTGTCGGTGGTAGGTCCCGCCGACGGCAGCGGGAAACACCCCCATTTAAAGGCTGTCTCGCATAGAAACCTTGACCTGTGTAAATGTGTTGTGGGGAAATCATTAGAGAAAATAACTTACCATTGAAATTACTTCAAGATAAGCATATATATGTGAATAGAAAAATCAAGTTGGTAAACAGAAATGGCCTTCACTTTTGAGCTGGAAATTGCACATTATAATAATGTCCATTAAGGTCCACTATATTTTCATGAACCATTAATGACAACCTCCACATTTTCTGTTTTGATTTTAAGAAGAATTCCAGAGATTTAGCTACAAAGTATCTACATTTATACAACCCTCATATTAATTTGTAACACAGATTCTAGGTCAGTGACGATGGTTGGAAATTCCATGTTGGATGTTTGTAGACAAGGAGCCCTAGACTTGGGTTTCTAAACCACTCATCGGAAACTTCTTACCATCCTATTGCTAAGCTTTAAATAATTGAATTACAATGAGGATAAACATAAGACTGCTGGTGTTCCTAATGGAATGATTTAAGAACTAGCACCCTGAAAGGGTCGTTCTTTCCCAATTACAACCTTGAATTTGAAGGCGAAAAGTATCCTCAATATAATGGAAACCTAAGCATCTAGAAGGAATTAAGAGTTCAGGCTATGGCTACTTCTTTGGAACAAGAGTCTATTGAGAAACCATACATATGTCTGTATTTCTGTGCCTATAACAATCTTATTGTCATGGTGGTAAAACCAACATAATCTCCACTGGCATTTGTTCAATTATTCCGTACAGTTTCTCATCAGTTGCCAATACTTTTGTCCTTTTCTGTGGTCTGTTCCAGCCAAAAACTATTTGCACCGTCTCTCTTTACATCTAATTATCCACTTAAAAAAAAATCACAAACGGGCAGGGAATTGCATGGTAGACTGAGATAATTATATCAAGGTTTACTTAAGGCAAGAGGATAAACACATATTCAGCTGTCCACTAATAAGCAGTTAGTCATTTGATTTCAATCTGGCGATTTCAGTACTAAACATGGTATTTACTATTTAGGAAAATAATTATTTGTATTATGCAGAACTATATTACAGTGTTATCCCCTACATTTTATATAATATACATTGGTTCCGCTCTGGTAAAGCAACTTGTACCATACGTCAGGCTACAAATGAAACTACATTCGTGATCTAATCAATTAATAATTTACTCTACATAAATTATTCAGGGGGTTAAAATAAATTATGTGGCACATTCTAAAGACAAAGTGAACTGAATGCTTGTTTTTATAGCCCATTTAACAAAGCCTAGATAAAGAAATTGCTCATTCAGCTACAACCAGGTTAAAGAAACAAAAGGGGAAACAAATGCAGTATTTTTACATAATTAAAGGCTAGAAAATGTTATTTGGACCTTAAATTAAAGTTAAAATAGTAAAACTGCAAACTACTTGGTGTTTTTCTAAACAAATGGTAGATAAAGTTTTAAGGATGACTAACGTTCTCCAGAAAATATAAGTTTTTATGGAAAATGGAAATGTATAGGTTCATATGACGTTTCCCAGGCAGACAAAGCAATTCTCTTTAGCGCCACGACTTGCAGTACTCTGGAGGTGCGGAGCTGTTGACCAAGTCACCAGTTTTATGTTTTTATTTAAGTTTGTAGGTTTGCACCTCAGATAGCAATCTAGAAGTACTTCTATTATTCATGCACTGGATATTTAAAATGGCTTACTTCAGAATGAGTTTGTATCTTCTCTTTCTAAAACACGGTTTTTAATGTTAAAAAAATTGAGTGCTTTTAGGGAGAGCGGAGGAGAGAACTCTTGTGCCTAGAGCCAAAAGACACGTGTGACCGCGAGTCGAGCATTATTATCTTGTCACCAGCACCACTTGTCTTTGTCAGCCATGACAAGTTTGAGAAGATCAGGTTCCTTGTAACCTCCCCAGGATCTCTCTGTCCCCCACCATGGGGAAGTTGGGTAGGGGGTCTAGCTGCACACAAGGAATGACCAGGCCATATTACATGACAAGTACGCAGACCCCAAAGTGCCTCAGAGACCCGATACTCACTCAGCTAATGGGCATTAAAATCTCCTACCATGGTGCTCATCCTAAAAACTAAAAAACAAAAAAGAAAAGTAGATAATTGAACAAGGCTATTTCATCAGAAGCATAAAGACAGGGCTATCTTTCTAGAGGTAATTTTATTGGTTACAACATAAAATAATCTTTTAAAATACTGGATTATCTGAACTTTTCTGGATACCAAGATATAACTTTTTTCATTTAAATAGTAAGATGCTCATAGTCACATTAAAGATAGACATACATTTTCTTATTCATTTGGCTTAAAAGTAGAACAACCCGGCAAATTTGGGAAGTCCAATAGGAAAAAAAATATTTGTCTCCTTGGGAATACAGTGCCCTATACAGTAATGTAGGTTAGCAGTGTCCCAAACATGGCTTTACATTTTCACCAATAAAAATTGGTGGCCGCCATTGTTGTCAGTCGTGTGATATTTTGAGTGACTTTCCCTGCTCAAACACCACACTTAGCTGGTACTTTATGGCAATGCTAATGAAGTCCTGCTTCTACAAAGAAATCCTTTCCTCCATAGATGTTCATAAGTTAAAGTGTCAGGATGTGTGATTAAGACTGGGTCATTCTTTTTTTTTAACCATACAGGCTATATGATAACTTAAGTTGTCTGTCTAGTAATTTATGACAACATAACACAGCTAGAAGACATACAAATGACTGGTATACATCTGTGTTTGTGGCATCAGACACCCTCATATTTACCCAAATACGTTGCACATGGTATTGAATGTAATCTAATAGGTGCAGTATTCTGATCTCCACGATGGCCGTAGGTCAGGAGGACTAGCTTCCTAAGCAGCAGAGGATCATAAGTTGGTGAAAAATAAAGGTAAGAGTCCAAATTTATATGGATTTTTTGGGAAATCATTAAATATGTATTACTTAAATACTTAATTATTCATAAAAATAAATTATAGGAGTTTCACTTTGATTTTGTTAAGTCCCCTTTTCACCGAATCTTCGTGTCTGTGAATGTTCAACCATTATGTTACACAGAGGAATATAAATTATTCAGTACACAGGCTATTTTCTTATTGTCCCTGACACATTCACCCATCTCTTGTTTCAAAATATTCTGTTTGGTTATTTTTGGTCCATAAATATATTTTAAGTAACTATTTTTGCTCTCATTGACAGTTCTAGCTGCCATTAGTTCCCATTAAATTATCCTCTGTCCTATTGTTTAAATTGCTTATCATTGCTGATTGGTTCAGGCAGCCTTTGTAAGGGTTTTATCATACTGAAATACATTTACTAAAACAACCTCACCAATTTTAAAAGGAATCCTCATTTTCCCAAATTCTTAATGTCAACAGAGAAGCACCCTTAAAACCTATGCAATGGTATTACAGAACTCAGCACTACTAGATATAATATTTCCTTACATTTAAACCAAATATTTCCCGAACATTGATTGTAAAATAAATGATGCTGGGTTTGGGTAATCCTGATAGATATATGTATGTAATATACAAACTAGAGGATAGTTCCTCTAACTTTGTGTTATTAAGGCTCATTCCCTTTAAGTCTCTCCTACAAGAAAGAGACTGCAACTCAACACAGCGCAGGTAGCTCGTTATGGAATAAGATGCATTCATGAGGATTTTAAAGATTCCATTGAAGATTTAAAGACTATTAACTTGCATAGAAACCAGGATATATTATTTACTTCCTTGAAATTGATAGAACAGAAAAGGTAGGATGACAGATGTTACCAATGGTTGATTTGTTATGTTTGCTCCATTTACAGCGATTTATCAGCTGTCTGGCAGTTCTAGTGGAATTTTGCTTCCGGGCACATTAAACTCATGCATACGCGGCTCTGTCTCGACTTCATTTGGCTTGTGTAATGAAAATGGTTTTGGATTCTTCAGGCACGTTAGAGAAAAGGGTAACCTGGCAGCTCCAGAATTCACAGAATCAGAAGCTACATGCAGGATATTAAAACCCATTCATCAAAGCAATTTAGGCTTGTTAGGTTAGGGGAGGCTTTTTAGATTGCTAAGAAGAAATAATTATCCCAACTCTTCTGCTCTTAGTGAGACTCAGAATTTTAGCAATGAGTGTTCCATTTGCCCTTGTAAGCTTATCTTGGAAGATGGTACAAGATGATATTCACTTCTCTTTGCCTGTCCTTGGGGTGCTCTGTTCTCACGGACTCTCTTCTTTCTTTCTTTCTCTCTCTCTGGGACATATTACTTGTAAACAAAATCCAATACGCAGAATCCCTGCTGTTCTGAATAATACGTTTTGATAGTCTTCTTACCAAGATTGTTTCTTCAATAGAAAGATAAACCGTAATTCCCCCCAAAGGGAACACAATTCAATTATTGGACATTGCTGTTGGAGGGACAGTTATGTGTGGGAGCTGTGATTTACCTTCCCCTTTGTCCTTTTCTCTTACAATATCCTCCTGAAAACCTCAATTCCCAATATTCTATTTTCACAAATGCTGTAATTTAAGTGTTTAATATCCTTTCCAAGCATCCTTTACTTGTACATCTCTCATTGAATCCATTGTACTGATACTAATGTGAAAACAAAGAATAATCACATTTTATTTAATGGGTTTACCAATGAACATAGGTGGGCCTCCATTTAATTCTATTCTGGTAACAGAAGCCATTTTGTAGCTAATGTCAACAGTTTCCCTGTAGACTGACTTATAACTGAGATTATTAAGAGACCAGTACTTATTAAAAATGCATTTTCAGTGTCGAATTTGTTGTGTACTTTTCCAACTATACAAATCTTTGACATACATTATTAATAAGGATCCTTAACGCTTTTATTTGCCTGTATCGGGGTGATCTATCTTAGTTAAAACAATGGTTTGTTACAAGAGGTTAGGGAGGCTTTTAATTCTTTTCCCCTAAGTACATCTCTTCTTTGGCAGACCAAGCATGAAGGGAGCAGGGTGACTACATTAGGTATTTTAAATCCTGGGAACTGTCTGAGTTTGACCCAGAATCTCTGGGTGAAGTCCGGATTCCCAAGGTCTCAGGGTCATTTTCTTCTTTCTCCAGTGTCCCTTAGCATGCTTATACCCACCTATGTTCCCCTTTAAGCAGGGGCATATTTACCTTGGATGATACCCTGGGTCTGACCCAGAGCATCCCGCCCAGCCACCCCCCTATGCCGCCGCCATCCTCACTGAGACGCACCAGGATCTGATGTCTTAGAGACACGCGGCACCTTGTAATGGAGGCTGTGCCGTCAGGGCCGGCCCGACAATGGAGCCAAGTGGGGCAACCGCTCCAGGCGGCACTTTTGGCAAGCCCTTTTTTTTTTTTTAAAAAGCGAAAGAGAGAGGGGCGCCGAGTGGTTTTCGCTTACCAAGCTGTCAGTACCCACTCGGCGCCCCTCTCTCTCTCCTCTGCGGCGAGTCTCCCTGTTCGGTCTCGGTGCCGGCTTGTAATGCTGAGTGCCGGAAGATTTCTGGCGCTCAGCATTACAAGCCGGCACCGAGACCGAACAGGGAGACTCACCACAGGACTGCTGAAAGGTAAGTACAAGGGGGGGGGGGAGAGGAAGGGTAGATAATGGGGGGGGCGGCAGGGGGGGGGGAGAGGAAGGGTAGATAAGGGGGGGGCGGCATTTTAAAATTTGCCCCAGGCGGCATTTTGCCTTGGGCCGGCCCTGTGTGCCGTAGTGTGAACTGGCCAGTTGGGGAGATCAGAGATCTTCATTGTGAGCAGTGGCACAGAGAAGGAGTAGATCCCCCAAGAGGGTCTAACAAGGGAACTTCTGCCGCCCCAGTCTAGGCCAGAATACTGGTTAAGATTAAACTTTTTCTGATATTGCCCTGTTCTCAATGTAACTTATGTCAGCTGTAAATCCACTCTGAATAGGAGCTACATATCTCTATCTCATGAGTTTTTTTGTTTTTTTTTGCTATTCAGAGTCATTATTCTCTCTTGCGGATCTCCGTCATATCTGAAAGAGACAGACAATTCTTTTAGCCTGTTTCCATCAAGAACACAGCGTGCTCTCGAATTACCATATTTTCATACAGAAATCTGTGTTTCGGTGATTTGCTTTTTAAAGTCCGTCGCGGCTCTCTGCTTTTGTTGTGACAGCGTTTGTCTTTGCGCAGCTGTGTCGCCCGTACACGGGTAGAGGGCTGTACCATCCAATTAGATCACCAACCATTTTTTTTTTCTTTTTTTAACGAAGGGTATTCTGCAAAGAACGTCTCGCACACTTTAGAATCCATTTTACGGAGCAAAACTGAAAAACAGAAATTTGCTTTTCTTTTTTGTACAAGTATAACAAACGCGCCACCTGACTGCTTTCATTTTCTTTCATAAGCCCATCTGCCTTTCACAGCAAATCAAAAAGAACATCTGCTTCACTTTTCACATAAAAACACAAACAAAATAACTATTTAGGTGAACATAATAATTATCCCCTAAATTGCCAGATTCGACTTACATACTCTGCATCTTTAAGTGTTAACAGTGCGTTTACTGAAGGATTGAGCTCCGGGGCTCACGGGGTTAAATCTGCAGCCGATATGAAATTCCAAGTACTTTATGATCACTTTCTTGGAAATTACTAAATTTAAGTACCATACACTTGATTATATATGTTAGGTAAAGTGCGTCTGTCGTTCAAATAGCCCACTTCAGCTAGGGAACACAATTTTAAGAATCTGAATCGTAACGCAGCAACTGTATTTTAAAATGTTTGGGGGCGACAGATGGATATGAAAACTTCTCTGTCTTTCTTCAAAATCTGTATGTTTTCAGATGCCATTTTGTTAAAGGTTTTTTTTTAGCACCAAGGTTTTTTTTTGTTTTGCATAGAGCGCAGTTCCATACCATAGAAGAACCAATTTTTTTATTTATTTATTTCGTTATTTAAAAATATATATATATATTTTAGGTTACTGAATACTGAACCTCGAAGACAAAACCTCTACAATGAACTAATTTTTGGGTTTAACTCATGAAGTGTAATCCAGTCCAGCACCAATCACACCCATCCAGATTGATTATGCAACAAGACGTGGGTCAGCGGGAACATGCCTGAAAATTAGGACTGTCCCATGGGAAACGTGGTAGTTGGGAGGTATGCCCTGTTAGGTTAATTGAAAAATATATATCCTAAAACATGCATTCATACTGTTTACCCATAGATTTTTGGGGTTTAGGTTATTAGGGATGCTATTAAATTGTCTGCCTCATACTACTCCCTGGACCTTTCATCTATTACTTTCAATTTAGGACACTTAACCAGGTCACGTAAAGATATACATTAATTATAATAGATGTATGAAGCCTGGTTTGCATTATACATGTTGAGGCCAGAGGCTGTATGATGATGAAATAGATAAAGTCATGTCAGGCAATATTAATAATGGTTATTCCAGTACCAGGACCTTCTTGGTGGTTAATATTGGCTCGCTTATTTCTTTGTAATTGTAAAAAAATTTAATGTTCCACCCAAAATGCAGAGGAAATCGTTAATACTCATAGTATGGAACATTAACAGCAATAAACTCTACCCCCTTTTATGATTTCCGGCTGAGCTGTATTAAGATGTGATTACGGTGTTTAGCAGCCCAGCCTTGCTAATTTGTCTCGGCAGCGAGTAAAGTATATAAATGTGTCACATAGCCGGGAGCTGTGAATGGGCACTCAATCATTTTAATACAGTTTTCATTACTGGTCGCAAAGTTAACCTAGATCACACCTCATGTGCATACCTGGGAACTCCTAAGGTTTACCCCAATCTCAGGGTAAAGGGGCAAATTTTTTAGAGACACAGTCTGGAACCCACCCTTTCCTACTTGCCACTGCTGGGATCATTTTCTAAAATTTCTGTAGACTGTAAGCTCGTTTGATCCTCATCTGTTGTTTCTGTAAGTCTAATTGTTATGTTACATACTACTTGTTATGTCCTGTCCACCCATTGTACAGCGCTACGGAATTTGAGGGCGCTATATAAAACAATAAATAATAATAATAATAAAATTCCCAATTTTTATCATTTTATGCATTTACTATCAGTATGTTATCAGAGGTCCCAAATCTCCCAGGATTTCCTGGAGTCTCCTGGAAATGCAGTTGTTTCTCCTGCCTCCCTGAAGCACACAAGAACAAGAATCTTAAGGACCAGTAATTTGGGTAACACATTTGACTAGTGGATACACAGACCCTCCAGAAATGGCTACTAAAGAGTTAATATTTAATAAGTCTCAGGGTTAGCTTATTTAGAGCTGGTTTGTTTGTGTCATTCCAGGTATATATAAAGTGATTATATGGAGAATATACCTGTTATGAACACCACGTATCTCCAAACACCAGGGACGTATTACTTTATTCTCTGATAATGTGCACATAAAATTGTTGTTTCTGGATATTGCATTTCGGAATAACCCCTCATGGTACGATGTGCTGCCTTATTAACAGGTATAACGACATTTAGTAATTGCAGTTACTGAAAAGAAACAAAGAGATCGATTGTAACCCCCCCCCTCCACTTCTCTAAGAGGTATTAATAGATTCCACACTGTTTTCCGCAATGTTAAAAAAAAAACAGCTTTGGCTTACACACCTTAATAATGGAATACAATGGGAATGGTGTGAGCTAATTACACTGATCAGCCATAACATTATGACCACCTGCCTAATATTGTGTAGTTCCCCCTTTTGCTGCCAAAACATCCCTGAGATAACCCGTCGAGGCGTGGACTCCACTAGACCTCTGAAGGTGTTCTGTGGTATCCAGCACTGAGACGTTAGCAGCTGAGCCTTTAAGTCCTGTGAGGTGTGGCCTCCATGGATGTATCCTGGTCGAAGGTTCACCGCTTTTCCTTCCTTGGACCACTTTTGATAGCTACTGATCACTAGAACCTGGGAACACCCCACAAGAGCTGCAGTTTTGGAGATGGGATGACACAGGAGGTCTCCCTTTTCTGGGAAAGTGGCTTCATTAGAGAGTGGGACCATATAACCTTGTAGGTTGGGGGCAGCCATGTGGGCGTGGCTAGCAGTGCATGGGTGTGGCTAGCCATGTATGGGGGAGGCTATGCCCAGAAAATCTTCAGTGGGAAAGGAAGTGGGTGGCAAGTGGACATGACTACATACCATTCCACTGTCTGGAGAAAGAGGCAAGTGACCCGGAGACTCTGCGTCAAACCTAGAGTATTCCCAGGTTTGGTTATTTCATGTATGTCCACTGTATTCGATAAAAATACATGGATATAGCCATATAAGGGATTCAATTAATCATGGAATCTTTCATTTAAATTTACACCTTTTACTGGCACAAGATAATAATAATAATAATAATAATAATAAAATAAGATGCAAAGTTACACCGAGGTCCTTAAAGCTGATGAAACTTTATATCTTTTTCTATGTTGGCCCAATAAAATGTATCAACTTCAGCTAAAGTTGTATAATTAGGTTTCTAGGCAGCACTTCCATCATGTCTGCTACTATGCAGCCTGATTTTATATAATAGATTGAGATCTGGTGAGGTGTCTTCCAATAGAATAAAATTTCCTGAATTTATCAAGTTATTTATTGTCACAAAGCGGAAGTGGGATAGGAGAGGCGGGTAGGAGCGAGGATGGGAGCAGAGGAAAGAGGTGTCCTTAGGGTCGGTATCAGACCCTTGCCTATCCCCATAGAAGAACATGGAGACGGTAGGCGCTTTACCCATTTACCGCGAAGGGAGCTGATCAGTTCTGAACTGATATGCTCTGGAATATTAATATTTTTTGTTGACATCTTTTTGCAGTTATAGTCTGATAACCAATAGTAGTTTCTTTGTGGTTTTTTTGTTCACAAAGTACTGTGTGGCATTTCCCTTGTTAGACAACCTATGTTTATGAATCTATCACAGCTATAATAATTCACAAATATGACCTTTTTGTCTTCGTCATCGTTTTCAAAGTTTATCTTGCCAAAATAGTTCAAAAGGTGCCCGGATTTAAATTCTTGTGCGGTGCTCCCATGGAGACCCCTGCTCTGCACAAATCATTAACAATCACATTTTATGATTTGTGTCGAATACAATTCATCAAAGGTAAGAACAAACAAATGCAAGGGCTTCTAGCTCTCAGCATGAACAACTGCGTGGCAGCCTTTAACGTTCAGCTGAAGAAATGAACCTGTTAAAACACAGGCATTAAGAAATGTGAAACAGCCTTGGAAGAAAACAAATGATACATACCAAAAATATGAATTCTAATGTACAAAAATACAATAAATATTTGTAACACAACAATATGTTAATTCTCGTAATACAGTTTGGAAGGCGGCGGTTGCATATACAGAAAATCAGGACAGAAATCAGCCTTGTGTTGAACAATAACTCCCATTCTTTTCGTCCAACCCATGCCCATCCAAATTATGGATAGAATGTAGCTAAACATGCAATTTTTATGAAAAATCCAAATATTTCCAATATAACCTCATAAGTATAATGAAGCGTTAAATGTGGATTTATGGTTTCGTTGCTGAAGGCAGATGTAAAATGATCTTTCACGCTATTCTAGAGTTTTTCTGAAAATGCAGCACGCTAAGATAATTTTCTGTTCAGAGATTCAGCATACGAAGATCACATATCTTTCTGGGGGATACAATCATTAACCACAAAACCCTAGGTTCTGTTTCACTGCTAACTCTGGAGAGATAATTTTGAAATAAATCTAGTGTATAAAGTGAGAAATAGTTTCAGATAAACTCTCTTAAGCCCTCGGGATGTGTTGATATTTTACCAAGTGAAATTAAATGTAAAACAGTAGAGTGTCATATCCCAGGGCCCGGTAGTGTAGATGGTAGCCGCAGAGTGAGCCGCTAGGGTCACAAAGGTAAATAAACCACTGCCTGTAGGTATATGTTTAGTCCGCCTAATTGCAATAATAACCAAATTGGGAGTGTATATGTCCCAGTTTCCAGTAAACTATAATAATTAGGTCATAACAGTCCAGACATTTGGCCATTTTTACCATCACAAGTGTAACAGCTCCATAAAATGATGACTCTTGTGAGCCCATCAAGCAGGTTCTTCTAAAGCACCTGTGCAGGGACCCACACCTTATAGTTACCTCTGTATTAGGATGCTAACATCAGGAAGGTGTACGGGGTTCCTGAATGGCTCTGCCCCGGATAAAACATCAGCACAACAGCAGCTGACCTGAGCGCACATTTAAAAGAGATTAGGGGATAATAACAGAAGTGCTGTTATTTTACTAAGGAATAGAGACTTTTTTCATGTATATATTTTATATTTACTTCCTTTTCAGTATCAGAGAATTCATGTTTTTTCAGGAATTAATTGACTGGCTGCAAGAGGACCACTTGGCATTGGAACCCTCCACATAACACAGATGATTGTCAGGGCAGACAATAATTTAATTCTAAACAGCCCTGGATGTAGGAATAGAAATAATATAGTGGTTTATATATCATGGTGGTATTCTAATTTGTACATTTTCTTTACCACATTGTAAGGTGGGATCCAATGGAACCACAGCTCTATTTCTTATTAATTAATTAGCTTTAGTTCCACTGCAAGCCCAGCTTGTAAACCAGCAATGGAATATTTGGACCTTTCTTTTTTGTGGAATGGGTTGACTTCGTAAATATTGTCCTGGGCTACCAAAGGCTAGTCATCACTTCAATAACACCATAAGACATAACAACAAATACTGCACTTAAAGGTAAACTCACCATTCTGTGCAACTTCTCCTCAAGCTCTTGGTTAATTCTTTGCAAAGACAGGTAGTTGGTTTGTATCCTAAAATCAAACGCAACATTTGGTCAGCCATGATTATTCCACCACACAATATTCTGGTTTATTCCATTTCTGGTTTAGTTTTGTTCACCAAATATTTAGCTTGGGGAAATCCTGCAAATTACTTTTTATGTAATACAGTTGTAAATGGTTCATTAACTATCATCATGTGTTTGCCAGCTCTGTACAATTATAAGTATACCCGAGACGTGTTGTTCAAAGAGACTGCATTTGTTCACATCACACCCATTCCCCTACTTCAGGTACGATATTAGATTGCCAAATCTTGGACAATGGCTGGCATTACCAACCAACAAGACCCACGAGGGGTTGTAGATTTCAGGGAAGATATAGTTAGAATCATGGAAGATAGAATTAATCAACAGATGGACATCTGACCATGATGAGGGACATCAATGATAGATATGGGAAGATTTTGATAAAGATCCATATGTGAGGTTTTATTATAAGAACCCAGTCAAGCCAAGGGTCCTAAGGCCACTAAACAAAAGGTCATTCTGTAACCTCAAGCAACTGCTCTGGATTTCTTAGGTTTGGCCAAACATGGTGTGGTGGCATAGAAGATGCCCAGTTACTCTCTCTATTCAGAACAACGCTATATACCATGTAACGGAGTAAAGATTGTGATCTAACGATAATTATGGATGTAGAACTTTGATTAACTCGTGAAGATATCTAGCACTTAGCAATATTTGATCATAAAACATGTTATTAAACATACGCATGTTTAATGCTGATACTCATGCTAGCACAGTTAAAATACCAAATGTGGCTTTGAAAACAAAAACATTAAGCAGACATTGTGTGTAAAAAAACCCATACTTTTTTATTTTTGTTCTGCGTGCATAAAACTGGAAAAGTGTGAATTAGTGGATGCATAATATACAACAGGGCTGGTGAATTCGTAAATGACTTTAGGGTTAAAAATAATACTTTACAGTCATGTTTCCTGCTGTGTCTTTAATGAGTTATGGTGCCCACTAATTATCGTTTATGAAATGGCAACAATGAATCAGAGCGGTTCTGCACAGAGCTGCAGAAATGTGCCAGACATTAATCATCAAAGTGTAGCATCCTCTTTGTGTCAGTTGTTTGGGTACCAGGAAAAGATCGTTGTTACGGGACTGTTGGCGGGTGTCATTTCTAATCATCATATTGCAATGAAGGGGGAAAACAATATATGCACACCTGGGAGCTTTCCAGGAAAGGCTGCTTGGAGCTCTTGCTCTCGAGGACGAGTGGCTTTGTGAAGGAGAAAACCAAAAGAGTTCCCAGTTATGAATAAAAGTTATGATTAGAAATTACTTTTCATGGTTAACAATGCAAAGCAGCAGGACAATGTTATAAGCATTTAGACCCAGCAGGGGGGCCCCGAGCCTCCCTGATCTGTCAAGGGACCCCATCATTGGCCCCTGTGGTCCAGTACTCAGGACAAGACCCTTGTGGCTCACTACCCATGTCTGAGCTTTGGGGCCCAGATGGCCCCTCTCTAGGGTTTGGGGTCCTGGTGGCCCAATTGCAAGCATTCTTAGACTTAGTCACCTACTGCAAGCTATTTATGTAAATGAATCAGAGTATGCACGTTTTATAGCTATACTGTTACTTTATGCTCGTTAGCAACATAATAACCAGTCTTTGGTGTGCTTGTGATGTCGCCACCCCACCCTCAAAACCTAGACAATGTAGCACAGGAACATAGAATTTGAGGACGGATATGATCCATTTGGCCCAATCTGCCACTTTTTTCTTATCTAAAAGATAAGTTTGTAAGCTTGCGAGCCGGGCTCTCTCCACCTGTCTTAGTCTGTCAGTTCTCGTCTTGCTGTACCCCTTGAATATTTGTATTGTAAGAAGTGCTATGTAAATTGTTGGTGCTATATAAATAAAAGATAATAATAATAATAATTATTATTATTATTATTCCTTGGTCTTGTCTAGTCATAGCCATATGCCTATACCATGCATGTTTAAATTATCTCATTGTATTAACCTCTACCACTTTTGCTTGGAGGTTCTTTCTATTATCTACCCTCTCTATAAAGTAAAGCTTCCTTATGTTACAGCCTAGTTACACTGAAACCACTACAACCGAGTTCCATGATAATGTAAATACTATTGTGTACATCGGCAATCTCTGATTTGTAGAAAGGAAAGGTGTCAATTACTTTCCACACGGATCACCTGGAATGATCTCCTGGAGCTCTCTCTAGAAAGGATTGTGCAAACGTATGAGCTGTCTTCACCTTGTCACACATATCAGTGAAGTATTATTGTCAATCTCTGAAATCTTACCACTGAAATGTGACTTTAAAGTAAGAAGTACCCTTCACATAACACATCAGCTAATTCCTCATATATGCCACCTTAATTAAATGTTCCAAAACAGAATATCAGACCAATATGACCACAATTCTAGAAAAACACTTAACAAAAGACCATGAAATAATAAGCGTTAAGCCGTTAACTCTACTATAAGACAACCACTCACACATTTTGGCTGTGGTACCAGAGGAATAGCACCAATTAATTTTGTCTTCGGGGTATCCTGAAGCAAGAAAGATAATGCAGGATTTATGACACTTCCAGGGCTGCCCAACAATATATTATGAGTTCTGTCTGAATCGGATTGTTCTTATTACCAAACATCCATACAACATCAGACACAAAGTGGGATCGCAGTCTCGGCCAACTGTTCAATCAATGATCCTAACTTTCTAAGGGCAAAAATAAATCAATCAATCTTAGGACCCTGCAGATTTGCAGATTTAATGATTATTTTAGCATTAGTAGTATATATATATATATATATATATATATATATATATATATATATATATATATATGAGTAATGAGTAGTGCCATATGGATACTATACACCCTTTTAATATCCTGTTGTAAATTACCTCGCATGCCATATGTTCTCTCGGGAGTCATTTAGTATGAAAAAAGGTTAAAAGAAGCTTCTGAATGAAAAATAAAATTGCATTGAACAGATTTACAACGAGCAGGTTCTGCCCCTATGCAAAAAATTGGGTGTTTTTGTGAGATTGCTTGGCTTATAGCGAACACTAGTTATTGTAGGTTAATGTGTATGCTATGCCTAGTTACTTTCCTGATAACTCAATATATTTCCACCTTCTGTCCAACTGGTTGTAACCATTCCATAACCAACAGTATATTTGTCCCCCATACTATCCCTTTGCTGGCCCTAGACTGGATGTAAAAAGAACCAGGTGTTTTATTAGGGTTAATAGATAAGCCAGGGCTCCCTATATTGCCAGTTAAGACAATTTAGGTGATGACAGAATGACCAAGTCAGTTCGTCTTTGATTACAGATAGTTAAAGAAAACAAAAAGGAAGAACCGAATATATGTATCATAGATATTTAAGTTTCATCCATTAAATAATTTAAGAAAGTTATATTTTTGTGTTGCATATGTTTAAATACATGATGATTACGTGTAGTATAAAAAGGTACAGAGACCATAAATGCAGAATGTTTGTTTGGTTTACCATTATAAAACTGTACGAGTTTCTGCTTTCCGGCATTTGTCCCTAAATGCAGAATGTTTGTTTGGTTTACCATTATAAAACTGTACGAGTTTCTGCTTTCCGGCATTTGTCCCTAAAGAGACATTCTAGGTATAGAGTTGTAACGTGTTAACCATAGAAAGAGAGAAAGCAAATTTGGTAAAGGTGATACCTTTATTGGCTAAATGACCTATAATGGACTGCAAGCTTTCAAGACATTAAATAACATTTAACAACATACAAAATTGACAATAACTGGAGTCCTTGATCCACATAACTACATTAATGGTGTTCCCTACAGAACGCAAAGGTTGCATTTTAATGTACTTGAAACAGTTGCTAGATGGGTGCAGATTGCCGATCCTAAATATACATATTTTAACCACACCTTCAAAATTATGAATCTAACACAATTTCATACATTTTAGTGGCGCAGCGGTCATGGATGTAGAATTATATAGGTTGATGGACGGCTTAGGTGCTGATACTTCTAACACCCAAACTGCCTACAATTCCTGCTTATAACTGCTATAAATGTTGGACCATTAAATAGGATCCAGAACGTCTGTTTTTGTCCAATACAAGAACCCTCTTTTTTTGTTAAGAATACTCCTGAAATTAAAAACCTTTGTCCCAGGTAGACAATATCCCTAAAACTAGTCTTTGCTGAACCCCAATGAAATAAGTGACAAGGCACCTAGGCTTAATTATTAAGGGACTTGGGTGAGCATCCCTTAAAGCATCGTATTCAATACACCATGTTACCTTTATGTATTTTGTAATTACTATCATTTTGATTCTGAAAACATGATCATCAAAAAACATTCTATGTCATTCTGTGGCTAATTAAAAAAGAAGATAGCTTGGGTTGGGTATTTTGATCTGTTACTGCTCTATCAAATACTATCTACCAAGGTTCTGTGAGCTTTATAATGGTAATCAATAATTGTAATTATAGATATTGCTTAAATGTAGTGATTTTATATACACAACATTGAAGAGGCACAGCCAGTATCTGCCACTCCAGCTGCAGCGGACCGGTATGTTGATGATTGTATACCGCTGCAGCTGGAGTGCCAGAAGGTTGACTGCTCCCGGCAAGAGCCAACACATATGAATGAAAGTATATCCTGACCTTCTCAGCTTCTCCGTTACTTTCTCCAGCTCTTCCTGAGCCCTCCTCAGCTCTGTTTCCAGGTACTGCCGCGTGGAATCAAATTCACTCTCGAGCATTTCCAGTTTTTGGGTGGTGTAAGACAGGCGCTTCTGCAATTCTTCCTTCTGGTCTTGTAAGCTGCTATAAAGAAGAGAAAAAAAAAATATTCTACCAGCTGTGATTATCAAAGATCCCAAGTTCTGTTTATTCGATGCCAAGAAAAGCGAATGACTGCTGTTCCTCTAGCAGTTCCTTCACAAGCTTGTATTTTCTGATCTAATCTGAGACACGCTACAAATTCTCTGTTATGCAAATTATCATTAAGTATTTATGCATTCCTTAGCAGTAATTGGCATAGCATGGTATATGATTAAAGCTGAAAGTACCACTGATTCTATTTTAACATTTTCTTGAAACCATGATCATTGAGCACAATTTATCATTACAAAATAATGAATCTATATGTCCAAAGGTATTACACTCAACACCAAAAGACACTCAACACCCAAAAAATAAACCGACCTCCTTCCATTTACATGCGTTATACAGATCTGGTTTGCATGGCACAAGGATCTAATGAAACTGGTTCCGTGGTTCGGTGTCACTAGCTCATTACCTTTCTCTCTGGGGTTGGTCTATTCAGCAGATACAGCTGATGAAGGTTTAGGGCCACCTGCCATTCTTACTGTATGAAGACCTTTCTGGGTATCTAATGAATGGTTTAATGGAACTCCTTGGCATTATATAATACAAAGTGCACTTTGCAGTACTTATACCTCTTGTTTTGAGAACAGAGCGAGGAAAGAAGTTGATTCTCCTTATTCCCCTGGTTGCTATTATTGGGTGTTATCACATCAGATGTGTCTCATTGGGGATAGCAATTGCAGTTCAGTATGTGAATAACAACATTTCTTTTCAGATGAGCTTAAAAAGGGGAGCAAATCATTTTAATGGAGAAAAAAAATATTTAATCCTTGGAAACAGAAGGTTAAAGGGACGGTTTAATGTCCCTTGCACCGCTGCTATAGGAAAATGTATTTCAAGTACTATAACTAACACAGAAGAGGCAGCCCTGCTGCAGCAGCTGCACTTCTTCTCCATGGTCTGACTATTCTAGCCACCGATTGGCTGCTTCAAGCAATTGCTGGAGGTGAGTATGGTATTTAGCTGGGGCAAATGTGTATTGGGGTATTATCCAGACAACACATTTAAAGGAACCATCCAACTATCATATGCATTAAAGGGCTGCAGTGTCACTTTAAGATTGCTGCTCCTATGATATACACCTAAGGGTTACATAGGTTGATTTACTGTCCCTTAAACTGTAAAATATATGATTTGAACAAGATACATATTCAATTCAAATAAGCCTATTTATAACTATATTTTAACCACCACATAGTATTAAGATAACAAAGTTGTATTGCTTAAATCCATAGAATATGCACTATATAAATCAGAGCCAGCCTTAGGAGTTGTGGCGCCCTGTGCGGACTACTCCTCTGGCGTCCCCCCTCAATACCCCCCCTCTCTGCCCCTTCAAACGACACCCCCCCTCTGCCCCTTTAAACTACACCCCCCCTCTGCCCCTTCAAACTACACCCCCCCTCTGCCCCTTCAAACTATACCCCCCTCTGCCCCTTCAAACTACACCCCCCTGCCCCTTCAAACTACACCCCCCCCTCTGCCCCTTCAAACTACACCCCCCCTTCTGCCCCTTCAAACTACACCCCCCCCTCTGCCCCTTCAAACTACACCCCCCTCTGTAGCCCCTGCTACTATGGCGCCCTGTGTGGTCGCACAGATCGCATACCCCTAAGGTCGGCCCTGACTACACCCCCCCTCTGCCCCTTCAAACTATACCCCCCTCTGCCCCTTCAAACTACCCCGCTCCCTCTGCCCCTTCAAACTACACCCCCCCGCCCCTTCAAACTACACCCCCTCTGCCCCTTCAAACTACACCCCCCCTCTGCCCCTTCAAACTACACCCCCCCTCTGCCCCTTCAAACTACACCCCCCCACTTACCTTGTTGCCGGAGTCCTGCGGTGGGAGCAGGAGGCATCCGTCTTCTCGCTCTGCCGCGGTGCCGGCATTTCATGTTGAGCGCCGGAATAGTGATGATATGCCGGCTCCGCGACGGAGTCACGGAGAGTAAGGGGCGCCGAGCGGTTGCTGAGAACTTCGGCGCCCCTGCCCGGGACTTGGATTAAAGCATCAGGGTTTTTTTAAACTTTATTTAACATGACTGATGTTAAATAAAGTTTTAAAAAAAACAAACAAAAATCCCGATGTTTTAAGCTAAGTCCCGGGCAGGCCCCCCTGCTACTATGGCGCCCTGTGCGGTCGCACAGGTCGCACACCCCTAAGGCCGGCCCTGATATAAATCATACACACAGATATATTACTGTATATACTATTGGTAAATTCAAATAAGAATTTTTTGGTCATCCGCTTTATCCACATGCCACCATGAACACCTAATTAAAACATTATCGGAAATATAAATATTCTCTTTAGACCTTTCCATGAACTTCAGCTATAATCTATTCTTCAAATGGAATATTCCCGCACTCTCACAATACCTTATTTCTCTGGAGAGGCATGATTAAAATCCATTTTAATTCTCCCAAATCAGTTTATCTTAACTAAAATTGATGTTCTGTCATCAGCTTTTCTTTAAGGTTTAATCTCTACAGTATCTACAGTAACAAAAAAAAGATGCAGAGAAGAAACCAGACAAGGAAAACTAGCAAATAATGAGAGAATGAGGCGGCTACATGAATGAAAATCCTTCTTTAGGCAGCCAAGACACTTGTTGACATTGGTACTTTTTAAGGGTTGCAAGAGAAATGAAAAGCAAATAGATCAAGCCCACCGAGGGTCCGGCAGAGGCTGTACAGATGGGCTGAGCTGGAATAGTGACTGAGAACATGCAGCTAGACTTTAGAATCTTAACTGGAACAAAATAAATGTGTTCTAGGAGAAAATAGGTGTCAGATAAACACCGAGTAGTGTTTTGAAGCCTTCTTAAGCCCTGAATGTTGCAGGTGAAAAACAGCTTAGAACATGTTGTACGGCATCATGTTTAGTGGTTGTGACATTAGCGGTAAGGCAACGGGTGGATATATGGCTGATTTAAGATGATGATGAGTGGGACAGAATTTTAGCTGCCTTCTAACTCTGGAGACCAACCAACGTTTACAAGACTTTCAATATTCATAAAAAATGATCATAACAACTTGACCTTTAGCAGATACAAAGTTTGTTCATTTTAGTAGAAAAAGATTTCTGTGGACCCAGGGAGTGTTACCAGTTGATTGCAGCTGTCATGGGTAAAGATGGAAAGCAAAGCCTTATAGTTATACAAAACAAATCGAGATGCTTCCAGACGAGGACACACCGTGGGGCCGCTGCCTTTTCCTGGCTGAGCGTCTACAATTCATTTTGTATAGTTGGCCCAAACCCTACCAAGAAAAAACCCCTCTGAACCGTAAAACCCTCTATAGCTCTTTTCATGAGCTGTAACTGTACTAATTCTACACCCAAATCAATTTACTTTCACTGCAATTGATGTTCTGTCATCCTCTTTCCTTTAAAGTTCCAGTTGTTTGAATCCTGTTAGTAGATCCCTTAATTGATTGAAAACTTTAGAACTTAACTAATTAGCACATTAACTTCATGGGGATACATGTAAAACAAACCTGTGTTTGGATGAAAAACCATTTTAGGAAAAAAAAGTGTTCTGGGTTTTAGTGTGGTTTATTTAGAAAAAAGCATGTAAATAATAATTAGTACATTTTTTTTTATTTGCAGTTGATGTTTAACTGCAGATAACTTTATTATTTGTCTTTTATTTTTTTATCTAGTATAGGTGGTAGATGGAAGGTACATAAGGCATGTATTGGCTAAAGCCCCAGAGGAAGATATTTGCTAGGGAAGGTAAATACTTGTGACAATTGCAAATCGTGTAACGCATCTCTAGAGCGCAGACCAGGGTGGGCCGGTGCTCCAACGGCCCTTAAAGTTTGGGCCAGGATTTGCACTCAACAGGTGAAGCTAGTTGCAATTGACTTTGTCTCTTTAAGGGTGCTTAAAAAGTACCAGGCTGGTCCAGTTCAGTCTCCCCCAAGACAGCCAATTGACTACAAGCCGCTGGAATGTTTTATTGGGCTGGAGAGTTTGTGTTAATTTGAGGAGCGGAGAAGTCACCCCAGCCTAATAGAGCAATGCTGATGTTTATTTAGCACAAGGATTTTTTTTTGCTTATTTTGCTTCACTCGCTGCTGCTTAAAGTGTTGAAGACAATAATAACAGTTAAACTCCAGCTGGATCTGTGAGACTGGAGGAGACTGTGGTTCGGACCCCTGACAAAAACACCTTGTACTCTATAGGACATTTTGTTGCAGTCAAGAATACACTGGGGATTAAAATCGTCCTTGGTATTATGTACCAGTAGGCGATAAGAAACTTGCAAGGAGTGACAAAAGTCATGTCCTAACAGTTATTTGCCTCATGTGTCCGATGGCCAGTCCAAAAATGTTTGCACATATGCCATAAACACGCAATGTAAACATTTTATACAATATTTTAACACTATGTTGTATGTATGAAATTAAGCATAATAAATCGACAATCAGCTAACCGGAAATATTTTAATTTTAACAGGATTCTTGGTGAAAATAAATATAAATGACAATTTCTCTTTAAATAAACTATTGCTTTAAATAGAACTTTAATAACCTTGGGGTTTCTTTCTTCTAAGTTAGCCGTTAAATATATCATCTTTATACTGGCCTCGCTGAGAAGAACGCTACGAAAACTAATTCTACTATTTATTATAACATCAATCATTCACGCCCTGGGGAAATTGATTTTTACAATAGTTCTAACATTAACCGCACCTTGAATTTGCTTTCAGACTTCATTCTAAATATTTCCCTTTTACTGGCCTTTTTAAAATAGAACGATGATTCCCTGTTGACTGAATGTTCTGTTAATTAAATTCGTTGAACTGCCACTGGCGTTAATTGGTTATATTATTTTAAATACACCATTGTAATACTTAGACGTCGCAAAAAGGTTTTCCTCAGAACAAAATGTACAATAGGATTAATAAAATCACAATTTTATTAAATTATAATATTCTCGTTTTAGTTACAAATAAATTGGGATTTGTTTAGAGCATACTTGGGATATTTGTAATTATATTGGTATTTTCTAGCAGTCTGGGGAAGGTGAGATTAGTACCAGAATAGAAATGTTTTGCGTAACATAAAAAATATAAAATATCCATGTTATAAAATATAAGGAATAGATATTGATACTTGTGTTTTTAATCCTCAAGTGTAAATGGTCTCCGAAGAAAATTACATGTAAAATAGAGAAAAACAGAATAAATAAATAAATAAATAAGTAAGTAAAAGAGTACAAAAAAAAGTACAAAGAAAAATATTTACCCAGCCAGTAAAAAACTACTATGCAATTATTGATGCAGTATAGAAGCCTTATACATAACCCTTCCTCAAATGCCATATTTATTTCATTTCTGTTATGGAATTGGAATAAGCACATTTAACTTTGCTGCTCTCAAGCAAGATGGCGGATCTAAGATGGAAGCCATTTTTTTATGCTTCAACCTATACCAGGGGCGTCCAATGAGCCGGCAGACCACATTCAAAGCAGCCGTCATGCGGCTGTAAGACCACTTCCGCCGGCCGCTTTAACTTCATTAGAAGGTGTTCCTCGTGGCAAAGAGAGGGTCATCACATCGGAGGAGAACAGGAAAAAATTACCAATGGACATAACAGAAGTGTAATTTCTGCTAGCTTTTGCTACTGTGGCTGCTTGTGTATGATAAGAGTGTCATTGCTATATTAAATATATATGATAACTAACCGCAGTCACACTCCTATCATGCCCAGGCAACCAGTACATGCTGGATCCTGGGCATCATAGATGTGTGATTGCTGTTAGCAATCACACTCCTATCAGACCAAGTCAGCCAGTACATGCTGGCATCTGGGTATACCTGGGCATGATAGGAGTGTGATTGCTGTTAGTAATCATATATCTTTAATATAGCAATGACACTCCTATCATGCACAAGCAGCCAATACATGCACATATCCTACAGCCTTGTGCCCTGCCCCCCCCACTTACACATGCCCCCCACCCTTACCTGAACTGCAGATCTTCTGGTGCTGCTCGCAGACTTACGCAGGGGCGCTGTCTCCCTCTGCATCGTTCTCAGTTTGTTTGAACTTCTCTTGACCTGCCCAGGGGAACAGGAACAGAGCAGAGTCACGTGAGGTGATGCGCATTCACGTGACTCCGCTGGGTTCCTGTGTCCACTCGACGGAGTAAGAAAGCTGCTGAGCAACATAGAGGGAAGCGGCAGGGCCCCTGCGGATGAATATTTTCGGTGGTTTTCAGCCAATACATTTCGACCACCGATATATCGGTGCATCCCTACTGTCTTGGTGTGTGTGTGTCTGGGTGTTGGTGTGGCAGAGCCTGTCTTGGTGTGTGTGTGTGTGTGTGTGTGTGTGTGTGTCTGGGTGTCGGTGTGGCAGAGCCTGTCCTGGTGTGTGTGTTTGGGTGCCGGTGTAACAGAGCCTGTCCTGGTGCATGTGGGTGTTTGGGTGTCGACGTGGCAGAGCCTGTTCTGGTGTGTATTTGATCTGTTTCCTGGCACTTTACTTATTGTAGGGATAAATTGAACTATTTATCCATAGGATAAAATGCCCTCCTAAATTTGTAGTCACTTCAGGGGACAAAACTTTCTTGGCCCAGAAATCAGTAAGAGGAAAAGTAAAGGTTTTGTGTTATTTACTCTGTTTCAATCTGCATATTTTATTAAAAAGGATTAGTGGCACTACATTGTGGCTTCAGGCGTCCCATGTATATTTTTAGTGTACTGATTACTCCCAATCCCATCACATAAGATTCTATCTTGTATTATCTGCAGAGCACATCGATGCCCAGGAGTTAAGATTCTGTCTATTTTATTTATTTCCATAAAATGGCCACCAAAATCCTCAGCACCAGGCCCATGATGCTTTTAATCCGGCCCCACCTCCAGTGTCAGCCATCTTAAATCCAGCTAGTACCCACAGTGTGCTCCAGCCTTGTGCAGTTTTATTTGGCTAAACTTGTTTTAAATGGTTTGTGGACTGACTTTGTTTTACTGTTTAAGTAATTTAGTATTGATAGAATGACATATAAAGGTTGATCAAAAAACTGTTTGTTCACTGCTTTTTTCATAATCGCCAAATTAACCCTGTATTAATATGCATTATAAAGCTAAAAGGCCATATTTTCTCTCAGTGAAAAATGAGTGCTGCCCACGCACACATACATTTCTGATGAAGTGGCCCACTGCAGAAAAAACTTGGACACCCCTGTTATAAAGCATTGTCAATGCTATTTGAAGATTTTGGAGAAATCACAAGCTCATATTATTTTGGAAAGACAGCAGTGAAATTTCTCTGACACAGCAGGACAAGTTTTATAGCCAATGGTAGCCGAGGAATCACAGGTTGTCAAACTTCGGGCTAGGAATTCAGCAATATAAAAACATAGAATTTGACTGCAGATAAGAACTGTCGAGTCCATCTACTCTGCCCAATTTTGCCTGAGGAGCCTGGATCCTTGGATTATGCTTTCATAATAATGATAGGTTACCAAGGAGTCCTCAAACTCTAATGTTGCTATTCAGCAGCTGCAAAGGCCAATAAGATATGCACAGATAAATTTTATAGCATTGTATAAATATATGTAGGGCCAATATAAAGACCTCTCCAGTGACCTGTTCATTAACAGAGAACTGGAAGAGTGAGGATTTCATAGCCAAGAAGGGATTCTTTACAGTTAGGGTACTAAAGATATGGAATTCACTGCCAAGAGAGATGGTTCTATCACATACAAGAGAAGCCTTGTATGTCTGGATATATGGTTTTAGAAAAGCAGAACATACAGTGCTATAAATAAACAAGAAATCTGATTGCCTTTGGAGCCAAGAAGGATCCCCAAGTGGCAAAATTCAAAAAGTAGCTTAACTTGATTGCCTTCTTTTGGATCAAAAGGAGGAAGAACAGGTAGAAGTGTTGACTTAATGGACCTATGTCTTTTTTCAGACTAAATTAGTATGTTACTTTGTTACCATGTATGATCTTTCTTCTGAGAATACAGCTGTCAAAAAATACAAATGTAAATTGACATATGAAAAACAGAAGCAGCAGTAGGGGTTCTGTCATTGCAAAAGTGCACATTTTTATCAGTTGTTCGGATGTTGTGAAAAGTGAAAATGTAAGTTTCGTTCTTTTTATATTTTCATTTTATTTATCTCAGTTTTTAATACTCAATAAAATAACATATATATAAAGAACCAGGGTGTATTCATCATTTGTGGAATGAGACTGCCTAGGATAGCTTTGTCGCTTTACAAGGACTACTTTCTTTGAGGGTCAACCTCTGTGTAGTTTTGCTCGAAGGTGTAGTGTTTAAATTACATAACTGAAGTAATACCAGATTAATGTTTCGGGCTCTCAATGTATTTTGAACAGTCAATTTAAGAAGGACTGGGCCATGACCATACTCTGATGACTGGTACCAAAAGTGCAAGGAGGGGATAGAAAGACAGGAAGGAGGTAAAAATATGACTGTAAGCTTGCAAGGAAAAAAGAAAAAAATACATCAAACTGACAAAACATCACATGTAATTGATTACCTGTCCCAGAGGGTAGGTGAGGATTTTGCGTGACTGCCTTGGAGAATTTTAGGTTGCCACAGACAGGTTGGCACCCAGGAATTTCGTACCCTGTAGCATGAATAAAGGATAAACCATGGCTAGGTTGGGCTCATACAATAACACACATTAGGTCACCAACGCTGAGGATTCATAGAAACCAAGAACTGTGTACAACTTAACAGAACCCTCCATTCTAATATTGGGACAATTCCAGAGCCCCTCTCAAACAGGGGTGCACAAAATCAGACCTCAAGAGGCCCCTAATTTTAGAGGCATCTCAATAAGTGCTAAATGATTAAACTGGACTTATGTATTAGACATACTATTTTCAGTACTTTCGTATGCTTGCTTAGATGTTAATTAAAATAATTCTTAAAGTCTGACTCGATTAGGGCCTTTGAAGACCAAATGTGGCACCCCGATCCTATCAGAGTGAGCCAGCCTAAAAGAAGATTGAAAGATTATTTTGCTGAGCTTTCACAACTTTTTGAGTTGTTTTTGGTTTAAAGAGAAGGGTTGTCTTTGTCAATGGTATTTCATTGAAACAATGTTTTAGCTGAGGAATAATTCAGAATAGAGAGGGTCTCTATTCTGAATTATTCCCCAGCTAAAACATTGTTTCAATGAAATATCATGAGCCACACATCGGATTCTAACATCATGTAGAGAAATAGTATTTTTAAGAGCAAACAAGCAAAACGGAAGGACACATTTTATCGCATTATCAATTATCAATAAACAATATCATCGGTATAGACAACTAAACAGTGATAAGCGAAATTTGCCATAACTTAGGTTTATGAGAGCTGTAGTCCATGGCAGAAGCAAATAGGTGGTAGTGAGCCATTGCCATTCCAGTCAGTATGGACAACCATTTGACTGACAGGGCATCATAGGGGCTATAGTGCCAAATACAACCTGGTGGATATAGTTTCATACCTCCCAAGTGCCAGGGGAAGTTCCTCTTTGGGACACAAACTCCCTGTCACCCCCCCCCCAGTCCCTATTTTGCCGGGAGCTCTGACTGTTTGTTGAGTATCACAGTGCTCTAAAGCCACAATGATGTGTATAAATTGAGTTAATAATAACATACATTTTATTCTAAATACTTTGCTTAATTAATTAAATTGTTAAAGATCGGTAACAAAGTCACAAATACTTCTATAAAGCCCCATTCCAAGCGAAATTTCGAACCACAGCCCCTAAAAAAGTTTATCTTTGGTCCTTGGTGGAAATGTAGTTTTACACCGCTCAATTGTTCCCCAATTTAATTCCATTTTTCTAATGAAAATGTATTCTTTTACCGACATATATTGCTATATACAGACAGAAGTGCCCACAGATTTGATATTACAGCTTGTGGGAATTGGCATCATTTTAGAGGAAAGTCTAGAAGTCTAGTTTAGAGTCCGAGAAGATGGAGCAGCAGGTACATCTTCTGAACATAACAACCGGTTTTGCTTTTATTCCTAGACACGTTGTTTGTGAATGTGCGGAGACAAAAATATGCCACAGACAGAAATAAAAGCCACATGAAGTCACAGCTTGTGAGTGAACAATGCAAAGGCAGATACTTGTACAATGGTAGCCATTGATAGCATTCAACATACAGTCTGCGAAATCTCACCACTAATGGATTACTATGGAAAGGCACAGGCAGGCAGCGGAGCCTTAAATAAAATAGAAGCTCAGTAATCACTTTAGACAGTCACGACAACTTTAGAATAAATCAAAGGTGGGATTAAATTTGGGAGTTTGGAATTAGAATTAAAATTGGATTAAGAACAAAAAAAAAAGCAAATCTTTTGGCAGCTCACCTACAGATGGCGGGTTATACAGTGTCACCTCTTGGCAGCACGGAATGATAGATGTTGGAGTTTTGAAATAAGGTTCACATCTACCAAGTACATATTGTGTTGAGGCTCTATCTCTATGTATGTACTATGTCTTTAAACTTGACATTACACATATGTATAATATGTTAGTAGAAGTGTACGGGTATAAATAACTATGAGATGGCAATTTGCACAAAAACTACAGCTTGGCTTTTGCAGTTGCATTTAGCTTGGACACACAAGCGAATCCTGAGCTGGGGTGAATCTCCTAAGTGACATCTCTAAGTGAGGAGTTACAAGCAAAGAAGGAGTTAAAAAGCAAGAAGGAGGGTAAAGTAGAAATCCTTGTGATTCCATATATTTATATATATATATATTGCACCTTACTGTCTGTTTTTGCCAGTTATTTGAGCTATCCCCATTGCCAAGATGTCCTCCATGTTTGACAATGCGGTCAGGTGTACATCTTGCTCAATGTATGCAATCCTTGATCAGCGCTTCGAGGGTGCATATTGCTGTGCGAGATGTGTGCGGGTTGCTCATTTGGAAGCACAAATCCTGAGTCTAGAGGAGCAACTGGCAACACTGAGATCTATTGACAACTTGGAGAGGAGTCTGCTGCTCACTGAGCAAGCTCTCTCGGGGGTAGAGGTGGGGGAGGATAGCGGGATGGAGGTACAGGACAGTCAGGCAGCTAGCTGGGTTACAGTTAGAAGGCGGGGTAGGGGAAAAAGCGCCAGGGAAGCTAGTCCTGATCTAGCACACCCCAACAAGTTTGCCCGGTTGGCAGATGAGGGGGATGTTAGTTCAGAGTTAGCAGTACTGCAGCAAGTCACTGCCTCTGACCACCAGAGGGGTGTCTGCTCCAGTAAGGAGGGAAGGAGGAGCGCAGGGCAGGCCAGACAGGTGCTGGTAGTGGGGGACTCAATTATTAGGGGGACAGACAGGGCGATCTGTCACAAAGACCGGGATCGCCGAACAGTGTGTTGTCTGCCTGGCGCTCGCGTTCGGCACATCGCGGATCGGGTTGACAGATTACTGGGGGGGGCTGGAGAAGACCCAGCAGTCATGGTGCACATTGGCACCAATGACAAAGTGAGAGGTAGGCGGAGTGTCCTTAAAAATGATTTCAGGGACTTAGGTAGCAAGCTTAAGGCAAGGACCTCCAAGGTAGTATTTTCTGAAATATTACCTGTACCACGTGCCACACCAGAGAGGCAGCGGGAGATTAGGGAGCTAAACAAGTGGCTCAGAAGCTGGTGTAGGAAGGAGGGGTTTGGGTTCATGGAGAACTGGGCCGACTTCTCTGTCGGATACAGGCTCTACGGTAGGGACGGGCTGCACCTCAATGGGGAGGGTGCAGCTGTGCTCGGGGAGAAGATGGCCAGAAGGGTGGAGGAGTGTTTAAACTAGGTAAAGGGGGGGAGGGAAACTACAATATAGAAGGGGAAGATAGTGTAGATAGAAAGCTGGGGCTTATAAATGTACCTGGGGGTGGAGCGGAGGGAGGGGTTAGAATAGTCAATAGGGATAGGCTTCATAGGGAAAAAAACCATACACCTCTAAATTGTATGCTTACTAATGCCAGAAGTCTGACCAATAAAACTGACGAACTGGAGTTAATAATGTCTGAAGAAAACTATGACATAGTGGGTATAACAGAGACATGGTTGGATGATAGCTATGACTGGGCGGTTAACATACAGGGTTATAGTCTATTCAGGAAGGATCGAAAAAAAACGAAAAGGGGGAGGAGTTTGCCTTTATGTAAAGTCCAGCCTAAAGGCCACACTGCGGGAGAATATATGTGAGGGAAATGATAATGTGGAGTCATTATGGGTAGAAATATATGGAAAGAAAAATAATAAAATACTGATCGGGGTTTGCTATAAGCCACCAAATATAATGGAAGCAGCAGAAGATCAATTATTAAAGCAAATAAACAAGGCAGCAAATAACAATGAGGTGGTTATTATGGGGGACTTTAACTATCCCGACATAAACTGGGAAACAGAGACCTGTGAATCTCATAAAGGAAACCGGTTTCTGACTATAAGTAAGGATAATTATCTGTCCCAAATGGTACAGGACCCGACCAGAGGGGGCGCCCTACTGGACTTAATATTAACCAACAGACCTGACAGAGTAACTAATGTGCAGGTCAGGGGGCATCTAGGAAATAGTGATCACAATATGATACATTATAACTTGTCCTTCAATAAGGGAACTCTTAGAGGAGCCACAAGAACCATGAACTTTAGGAAGGCAAAGTTTGATCAACTAAGAGAAGCCCTTAACACTGTAAATTGGGAAAATGTCCTCAAAAACAAGAGTACAGACACTCAATGGGAGATTTTTAAGGATATCTTAAATTCTCACTGTGAAAGGTACATACCGTATGGGAATAAAAGAGTCAGGAACAAGAGAAAACCAATGTGGATAAATAAAAATGTAAAGGGGGTAATAAATGGCAAAAAAAAGGCATTTAAGCTACTAAAACAGGAAGGCAGTGAGGAAGCACTAAAAAGCTATCGGGAAAAAAATAAAATATGTAAAAATCAGATAAAAGCAGCAAAAGTGGAGACAGAAAGACTCATTGCCAAAGAGAGTAAGACAAACCCCAAAATGTTCTTTAACTATATAAATAGTAAAAAGGTTAAAAATGAAAGCGTTGGCCCCTTAAAAAGTAATGAGGGAGAAGTTATAGACGGGGATCAGGAAAAAGCTAATCTATTATATATATTCTTCTCTGCTGTATTCACAGAGGAAAATGAAATGCCAGGTAATATACAGCAGGATGAGATACCTGCCCCAGTACATGTCGCCTGTCTAACCCAGGAAGAAGTTCAGTGCCGCCTAAAAAAAATCAAAATAGACAAATCACCAGGTCCAGATGGCATTCACCCCCGCGTTCTAAGGGAGTTAAGTAATGTAATAGACAGACCCCTATTTCTAATATTCAAGGACTCTATAGTGACAGGGTCTGTTCCCCAGGACTGGCGCATAGCAAATGTTGTGCCAATATTCAAAAAGGGGACAAAAAGTGACCCGGGGAATTATAGGCCTGTTAGTTTAACTTCTGTTGTGTGTAAACTGTTTGAGGGTTTCCTAAGAGATGCTATTTTGGAGTATCTCAATGAAAATAAGTGTATGACTCCATATCAGCATGGGTTTACAAGGGATCGGTCCTGTCAAACTAACCTGATCAGCTTTTATGAGGAGGTGAGCTCAAGACTGGATCGGGGTGAATCGCTGGATGTCGTATATCTTGATTTTTCCAAAGCATTTGATACGGTGCCACATAAAAGGCTGGTACATAAAATGAGAATGCTTGGGCTGGGGGAGAATGTGTGTATGTGGGTAAGTAACTGGCTCAGTGATAGGAAACAGAGGGTGGTTATTAATGGTACATACTCTGAGTGGGTTACTGTTGCTAGTGGGGTACCACAGGGGTCAGTTTTGGGTCCTATTCTTTTTAATATATTTATTAATGACCTTGTAGAGGGATTGTATAGTAAAGTATCAATCTTTGCAGACGATACTAAGCTCTGTAACGTGGTTAACACAATAGAGGACAGTGCACGATTACAAATGGATCTGCATAGGTTGGAGGCTTGGGCTGGGATGTGGCAGATGAGGTTCAACACAGATAAATGTAAGGTTATGCACATGGGGAAGAAAAATCCAGGCTGGGAATATGTATTAAATGGGAAAACACTGGGGACGACTGACATGGAAAAGGACTTAGGAGTTTTAGTTAACAGTAAATTTACCTGTAGCGACCAGTGTCAGGCAGCTGCTGCTAAGGCAAATAAAATCATGGGGTGCATCAAAAGGGGCATAGATGCCCACGACAAGGAAATAATTCTACCACTGTACAAGTCACTAGTCAGACCACACATGGAATACGGTGTACAGTACTGGGCACCAGTGTACAAGAAAGATATAGTGGAGCTGGAGAGGGTTCAAAGACGGGCAACCAGAGTAATAAGGGGAATGGGAGGACTACAGTACCCAGAAAGATTATCAGAATTAGGGTTATTTAGTTTGGAAAAAAGACGGCTTAGGGGGGATTTAATAACTATGTATAAATATATAAGGGGACAGTACAGAGATCACTCCCAGGACCTATTTATACCCAGGACTGTATCTATAACAAGGGGACATCCTCTACGGTTGGAGGAAAGAAGGTTTCTACACCAGCACAGACGGGGGTTCTTTACAGTAAGAGCGGTGAGATTATGGAACTCTCTGCCAGAGGAAGTGGTTATGGCAAACTCAATAAAAGAGTTCAAAAGGAGCCTGGACGTGTTTCTTGAAAGCAATAATATTACAAGTTATGGATATTAGATTAATAGGGACAGAACGTTGATCCAGGGATTTATTCTGATTGCCATATTTGGAGTCGGGAAGGAATTTTCCCCCTGGTATGGGGCAATTGGCATCTGCTTCATAAGGGTTTTTTTGCCTTCCTCTGGATCAACACAGTAGGGACACAATATGTATATAGGTTGAACTTGATGGACTTTGGTCTTTTTTCAACCTTATGAACTATGTTACTATGATATAATATCATATGCCTTGTGCACATCTGATTTTCAAGAAAGCTGAACCCATTATCAGCAGATGCCTTCAGGACCAGCTTCAAATGGCATACTTTGGCTTGTAGAAGCCTTAGGGGCCACTTAAGTGGTGCCCCAGAGTACACAGGCCGCGGGGCTCTATGTTGCTCCTCAGTTGTCTTAATTTACAATTATGGACTAATGAGTAGTTTAGCTATCATGACGATGTCATCTTTAGAGCTTCATTCACAACCTTGGCTAGGACCTATTAGTCAAACACAATAAGATCTACCAGAATTATGCTATCTCAAACCCATTCTCTAAAGTATTCAACACAAAGTATTTTTGGTTTAGATCTTTTCTCTTTAACATTTCACCATTGTGGATTTAAAATAAACAGAACATATTGCAGGGTAGTAAGGTACTTATTGGTCTACTTTGATAAACTTTCAATTATTGATCATATTGTGCAGTAACTAAGTCTACCCTGATTCTTGACAACGGATCAGGAACTTTAAGGCTAATTAAACTGGAGTGTTTGCCTTTAGACTATACTATTAAATATAATAATCATCTGAGTGGGAATTTATCGATATTGATCTGTCATTCACATGGTTATAGTCTGACCATTGTATAATTTCAATCACTGGTCTCAGACAATCCTGATGACTGCTCAGACAGACTCTGACTCCAAATCTCATTTCGCAGAAGGACTGGTTGTAGAAATACACCATTAATTCTAATATATGATTCATCTGGAAGCACACACTTTTCATCTTCACCATTGGGGCTAGGAATGACATGACGTGTGTAGGCATCAATGTATTTCATTCATGACTCATTCATGATTATTTCACTGTTATTTTGATTACGTGCAATGTAATTTTACATTAACTTTCAATTTCCACTTATATTTGGAATTCTGTTAAATAAATTGTAAATCAAACACATTTCTAAATCAAACACTGTATCATAACTGCATACAATGTTTATCTACCACACTCTAGGACTCAACAAAATATAGGTGGGGGCAGTAATGCTAAGACAAGTGGTTACGTTAGTGTTTATGGAATAAGGCGCTGGCCAATGTGTGCACGCGATAACGCATCATAACAATCTCTCTCCTTCTGTTACTAATGCCTCTCAGCATACAACCTACTTGCATCGCCCACTGCTTTATTATATTGCCTGCCTTCTTGTTGCTTTATTACATTGCCTGACTGCTTTTAAGTCATCACAAATATTAATTTGTTAAATCCAATGCCTCGGTTATTATAATCTGTATAGTATCTGTAATATGATATTCAAGAGCTCAACAAATCCTAGGGCCAGATCACGATGTCGACTAAGAATTCCATCCTAGCGTCTAGGGCTTCATATATAATATTTATATATATTAAATTTAAAATAAGAAATGGGGGATTCTAACAGCATGTAGTGCATGCAGAAGAATTTAATTTAAACTACTTAGATAGAATTATTCACATCTGAACCGCGTTGTAAAGGTACATGCCTGAAACAGTAGGATATATGCTGCATTTTTGTGCCTAGATGATTTTTCCATACCTCTCCGGGTACTCTCCAGGTTTGTCCCAGAGTCTCTGAATAAAGCCCCAGTCATTTTCTTCTGTCTCCAGGGGGAGGAGTGGTCTTTGGCCATGCCTACTTATCCACCTATTCCCTGCCCACTTTCCTGCCACTCCCCACCCACTAAATGCTGTCTCGGGCTAGCCCCTCCTCTAACACCATCCTTAGATACAACTAGCCAGCCCCACAAGAGCGAGTAGCCCACCCTGGGAAGTTCCCGAGTATGGATTTATCACACATCATCTTATAGGTTTCTTTTAATTTTTACCATAAGTGTGAGAAACTGTATATTTTTTTGCTTACATTTTTCCCCTTTTTATTTTATGGTTGTTAATCCTACAGCTGATCCAAAAGGCTTTTAAAATTCCCCGAAGATGGAAACATCCAGTACCGGTGAGACAAAAATCAACCAATTTACAGAATAGTATAAAACGCCTGCATGAACAATTCTCTTCCTTCTTAACATTCTTGATTTTTTTTCTGCTTTCTCCCTTTTAAAGGGGAACCGTCACCTTCCAGATGATTCCGGTCCTTATTCTTACACCTACTCTAACATATTAAATGGTTTACTTTTCCTTTTCACTGAATTAATAAAATAAAAGTTACGGAGTATATTCACTAAAACAGGGTTTTGGACAGGTGGACATTTAAATTACTGACATCCCTATGCATTATGAAGGTATCTGGTTCTCCTGCGAGAAGGGTTGCCATAGGCTTGTAAAGTGAATGGAGATTTCTTAAAGGTCAACATATCAATTGTAACATCATCTCTGCCATTTTTTGTAAGGGAGTCTCACCAGGTCCTTCATAAAGCTTAGTGTTATCAGGGAAACATTCCTTTCCATACAAGCTCCAAGGTTAGCGAGTAAACAAGGAAGGTGATATCAACGTTATAGATGATCGACAATCAAGCTTTAGCGCTACAGGCTTATGCCGAAACAATGGATAATGAATTTCAAAGCTGAAAAAACCCAATATGAACAGGGGTGGACTGGTGGTCCACTTTAAGGCCAATGGCCACTGAATATTTGTTTTTATGCTCATGTAGCATGCGGCGGTGTATATCTAGCCGCTGGCTGCATGCTGCAGATATTAAATAAAGGTTATAATTACAGTATATGGATTTCAGTGCTGGCTTCAATTTTAATATTTACAAATTTATTTCTAAAGCATGTTTGTGTTTTTAAACTGGTGGCTTCTGCTGTGTTTTATTTCACATTTCTGCAATTTCCATTTATAATCACTGAAAATGCTTAGCATAAATAAAATATTATAGCTGCAGAAATAAAATGCTTTCTGAATGCTATATTCTTCATTGCAATCAAAAACCCACCAGTGTGAAAATGACCAATATTTACAAATATTATTAAAATTAAGTAGCAAAAAAAAAAGAACCACACTATATTTAATTTCTTTTAACAAATTTCAGATTGACGAACAAATCTATTATGTATGAAAGTGAAAGATGAGTGCCTTCTCTTCTAGTACACAAAGTTGAAGAAAAAAACAGCATATTTTGGCAAAATGTGATTGCTACACATCAGGGCCAAAATTCTCAGTGAGCAATATTTGTTAGCGCTCCCAATTCCCCTCTAGGGAGTTATTTTTAGTATTAGGGCAGCTTTGTGAGAGAGGCTGCCGAAGTGGTGCAGGAGAGGGACGAGAGAGATCTATGCTCCTCGGCACAGAGTATTTCCCTGTCCCTCTCTATTATACGGCTGCAATAAGCAAAGTGCCAAGATACACCTTATCATCTGCTTTGTGACACTGCTAGAGGGAGGCAATGATGCTATAACAAATCTCGTGCAAATCCCCACTATGGCAGACGTCATGGTGAGTGGTGGCTATGACCTTTAGTCGGTCCTAGGACTGCACCCCAGTAATTACACCATTGCTGGGGTCATCGTACTGCCCTTAAACAGGAGCATGTGCTCCACTTTGCTCCACATCAAGATGTCTCTGTTGCCTGAAACAAGTTTGTCAAAGCAAATCTGATTCAGGGTAGATACGGTATGTTGCGACTTACTAAGAGCTTCTTGTTGAGCTGAGTATTTAGAAGAATGTGTATTCGTTGTAACACATTTCTGTTATTTATCTGCATATTATTGTTACATTGAACATAAGTGATACAGTCATATCCAGCAAACATACTGGGCTCCTGGTGCCAAAGTTTTGAAATCCCCTCAGCAACTGATAAAATGCTACAATTGGTTACAAGATCACTTTTCAAATTTAGCATCGCAGGTACCTTTTTTGCTACTGAGTCCCAGTTGTCTCAACTTTATATGACCTCATAAGGCAAGGAATCTGCCAGTAAGCTTGGTTGTGAGGGTCTTTTTTTTTGGGGGGGGGGTCTCATCAACGTAAAAAGAAGTTTTCAAAAGTTAGGGCTAATTGATCGTTAGAAAACACCTTTGCAATTATGATACCGCTAGAAATGTCCTTATTTTCCATGAAAAAGCTAAGTGACCCCAAACTTTTGAACAGCAGTGTATATGTCACTCTGCTGTTAATATAAAGAAATAAAAAAATTGATATTTAAAAATTATTTTGTAGGTTGATCTAAGAATATCTGCAGAGAGGGCAAGATGGACCAAATGCAGAACACCGCAGAAATAGCCCCCTGCAGATTAATGCATTGGCAACTGTCTGTGTCACCTATATAGATGGGACGGGACCCCCGACGGAAGTAATCTAACTGGCATCTGACTCATTTTCGCAGTATGATAGCTGTAAGTGATATGAGTCACCTTATCCCCGCAGGACAATTGCTTAGACAGATGAAATTTAAGATGCTGGGGTTGGCAGGTGAAAGCTAATTATAGGAAGGTAACACTCAGCAGGTATAAAAGAGCCATTATTGAAAATAATAATGAAGAAAGTAATGCTGCATCATCTAAAAAAAATAATTACAAACGAAATACAGCTACATAAAAAATAAAAACTGCTACTAGACATAATTACGGCGTCAATGGAAAAACAAACGGGATCTTGGAAATGTGTAAAAATATTTGTTTCCGTTATCTACTATTTTAGTAACCTTTTAATTTTGTAAGCATAAAAATTTTTTCCCCATCTTTTTTCTCTCCATTTTTTTTTGTCTGTTTATATAATTAGGTTAATCATTTTAATAGCCTACAGGAATATCATTCCTGTTGTGTTAATCTGTAAATTACGTAGCTTCTCCTACCGTTTATGAAGATATTAAACAGCAATGCTTTTTACACGTTCCTGACATTCCCGTGTAATAACATTTTCCTAAAAACTAGTTGATTTTGATTACACATGCTGATGCCCATTGTACCGCGCTGGGGAATATGATGCTGCTATATATAACAATAATAATAGTCATGTGGCTTGGCAAAACATGGAGACACTATCTGAGTAAAGCATAGGATCCACCAGTTTCTGTGGTGGCAAAAGGGCTTTATGGGTTACTTCTGCTGACACCATCTCATTAAGAGTTTATTCTCTTTAAAAGTTACTTGTCTCTTCCGTCATCTGTTCTTTACATAAACTATGTTGTGGTAACCGGAGCAAATATACCAGTGTTTTAAAGAAATGTTGAGGTCCAAATATAGCTAGGTTGTACTCAGTGCTGAACTTTTCCATTTTAAATTTCATTATATTTGTATACAACTATACAGCATATATTACATACAAAAAGGTCTGAGGACAATTCAGCTGAGAATGCACAGCCGTGTAACAGCCTGTCCTATGTTTCTTCCCCTCTCGGAGCATCTCGTATTTTAGCTCTCTTGCACAATTGCAGAGGAAAAAATCTCCATCGATCTGATCTGAGGGCAGTCAGAACCGAAATGTGAGACAAATTCCCTTCGCACGAGGGAACCAACAACCCCAGACGTACGTTTCTGCCTTCATGGGCCTCGTCAGTGGGGTCTAGTATCCCTCTAGGCACAAGAGTACCAAAGAGATCCACGTCTGGACTCGCATTTACACTTTAGATCACTTCACTGAATCAATCACTCCTGGCAGCAACTCGGAAGTAGAGTTTTGTAAATGTTCCGAATGTATACTCCGAGCGGGCACACATGTTGCAGGAGCGGGTGGGAGTGGACAAAAAAATAAGCGGGATTAAAAAAGGAGTCCCGTGCAGGGCTTTACCCTGTAGTCCGACTGTTCTTGCCACCGATCAGCTTCTTGAAGCCCAGCTCTGAACAGCCAAGATCTGACTAAATATAAGGATATCACGTGCACTGAGATGTGTTTGGCCACACATATCTTGTAAATAAATAAGGGGTAAGGAAAGGGGCAAATGCATTTGGGAGGATTCTGCGGAACCCTGCGTCCGATTGCAAGAGGCACACCGTAACTATCATATGCATTGAAGTGTATATGGCGACTTGAGTGTCCCTTTAAGAAATAATGGGTTTGTTGCAATTAGGGTTTTATTTCAACTTGAGTCAGATGTTGTGTTTTTGGGAACAAAGCAAACAGCCTGAACCAAAGCCAAAAACCCTTAGAAAAAATAAGAACTGGTATCTATAAGTAAAATCCTACCATGGGACTAGATAAGATGGGAAATTCCAGGTCCCTATAAGACACTGTACATGGTTTTCTATAATTAGTGCCTTTAAAATACATATTTTTTATACAGCCCCCAACTAACCTTGTTCTTTGATAACAAATTGAGAACACCGGCATCAGGTTGCTAGGCAACAGCACAGAAGCCAGCGGTAATAGAACAGAATTCAAAGGCACTAAATAAAAATCCAAAAGCAAAAACAGTAACATAAAACAAATGTTAATATGGGGGAAAAAGCCTGATCATGAGTAGAAGAAACACCACCTTTACATAAATCATGGAATATTAATGCATTATTGATTTTTAAAGGGCTTGAAACATTACCTTTTCCAGTTTATATATATTGTGGATTATATTGATAATACTCGTACTGTTCTATCAAGTTATTTGTTGAGTTCTGTGTCCTTTGTAGCAGGTGTTGAAATGTTTTCCCTCATTAACTATTTATGATTCAGTCTAGATCATGAATCTCACATCCTGTGAGCAGTGGTGGAGAATACTAATATAAGCAAAGGAACGATGCCACAGGCAGCGCGGCGCTACAGCATCTCAATGAAACGAGTCTGTGAATGTGCAGGAACAAAAAGATGGATTAAATATATATGAACACAGCTTGTCACTAGATATCTGCAGTGCACCAAAAGTCAGTGATTGTAACCTGAAACCCAACTGGGAAAGTCGGAAATTTCTAAAAATGTAGGCAGCACTAAAGAGCTATGTATAAGACAAGACCAGATAGACAGAGCTACGAATGCATCTCTTTCACTTTATTATAAACTCTGACCTGTAGTCTCTGGGTAAATCCTTGCTTCCCGGGGTCTCTGGGTAAGATTCTTCTTTCCCAGAGCAGGGTATCATTTGGTCACGCCTGCTCATATACTCTCCATCCACTCTCCAGCTATAAAAGCTCTCTAGGGATAGCCTCCACCCCTATGCACAGCTGCACCTGCCTTTCATGGAGCCACTACCCCCAAAAGGACAACCTACATTGTGAAAGTACAAGACAAGATTCCACTTAGGGGCGCTGGTATAAACCGGGCATAAAAAATAAATGAGAAAGAAAACACAAAAAACAGTGATAGTCACTTTTTATGACCGGTTTATGCGAGCGCCCATAAGTGGAATCTGTCTTGTATCTTCAACATTTGGAGAGTGTTGTGTAGGGCTGCAGCTGTCTAACCGACAAGGAAGGGAAGCATTTCTAATTTGGGAAGAAAATTGCCTGGTGCCACATTCACTCTCACTCATTCTCTCACACTGTCACTCTCTCACACTCTCGTTCACTCTCTCCCTTACGCTCTCTAAATGTTTCCCTACCTTCTCTGCAGGCTACTTCTTCTGCCGACCACTTCTACTTTCCCATCTTCTTCCGCATCTTCTTCATCTTCTATCTTCTGAAATCTCTTCTGTCTTCAGTCCTTAATCTTCTTTCTTCATCTGCATCTTAGTGGACATACCCTGGCAACTTCCAACAAAATGGCGGCACTACGGTGACATCCTCTCCTGATCCTCCAATTGGAGGAAAAGACGTTTTTGGTGAAAGTTGCCGGGTTATGTCAACTGAGATGCTGAAGGAGAAAATTATCGATTGAAGATTGAAGATAGAATAGAGAAGAGAAGGGATATAAAAAAGAAGATGTGGAAGTGGACGGCAGAGAAGGAAACATTTAGAGAGCATGAGAGAGAGTGATTGAGAGTATGAGTGAATGTGGACACACGAATATCGGATGACAATTCTGAGCTTTTTTACTTAGTTTTTGGCCAATTTGTGTGTGTGTGGGGGTTTATCTATAAATCCAGATAGTTCTTGAAATTCTCTGATTTAATTATGCTGCCACTATCCATTATACCGTGCACTGGGTTATAATATCAGATCCCGTTGCTCTGCTCAATAGTGCCAGACTATGGGACCCTTAGAAATATTCCATTCACCTCCATACCCTAAGACTTAAAGATTATAGTTAGAGGAATTGTGAGGTTAGTCTTACCAGAAGGAATCCGATGTGCAGGACTGGAACACACTTGCTCAGAAACAGAACACACGCAAGGGGCCTGGTGAGGGTAACAGGGCACTTGGTAGTGTAACTGTAAGCACGAGTGGTCAGAGGGAAGCCGTTTAGCAGACCAGGGTCGGGACGCCAGAGGTACACGGGAACCGTTAATATAGCCGGGGTCAGGAAGCCAGAGGTACACGTAGTCGGTATGGATAGCCGGGGTCAGGATGCCAGAGGTACACGTAGTAGCAGGGAGAGCCAGGGTCAGGAAACCAGAGAAACACAGGAAGCCGTTTAGCAGACCAGGGTCGGATACCGGGAGAACAAGAACAAGGTAAATATATATGGAATACGGGAGGAGCTCACGAAATACGGACAGGACCAGTATAACTGAGCACTGAGGATACTGTGCTCGAGGTTTAAATAGCCCGGGGGGGCGTTCCCCGACGTCCGGGACGTGATCGCGTCCTGCGTCGCCATAGCGACGCAGCGGAATCCAGCCGGCGGTCAGCTTCATAAATATTCATGAAGCGGCCGCGTGCGCGAGCGGCTGCTTCAAGTTCCAGCGTGCGGTGCCGGCGTTTCAGCCGGGGAAGAGAAGAAGACGGCCCGGAGCTGATTAAGGTAGGTGCCTTACAGGAATATTCATTGCGTATATGTGACCAAAACATTCGGCTTCATTATGGGCTTTCTAAATACAAACTTTGATAGCAAAGATAACAAATTCCCAAATTTAGGAGAACCTAATCAAATCTGTTATCTCAAATCTCATGGGAAACAAAGTATCAATCAGCACAGTTAATGTGCAAATTACTGTGATTTCCTGTATGTACTTATTACTGAAACAACATTTTATGAGGGATTAGAAATGTACTTTGTTTCTCGTCAACAAAATCATTAAAACCCCTAAAAAAAACCCTTTATTTTGGTACTGCACCTCTTCTTTTCTTTTTTTTTACATTTTGGTGGTAATTCAGACAATTTACTCCTGTAAGAAGGGTTAGGTGGGTCCTCCATAAAACATAGTTAATCTAGTAAGATTTTCACCGCAACACAATTCACCTAACGCCTGCCATTTAGTAAATAAACCCCAAAAGAGTAAAGGTCAGCCATCAGTTACCACAACTCCAAAATTATCCCACATTTTGTAAGGATTGACAAGAGTGAATCATGAGAGTGTTGTTTTCATCTCAAAAACCCTTATGGTTTATGCAGAAGCAAAAATACTACTGTGTATATCTGCTTTTAAAAAAGAAACCGTGATGCCAAATGTTGGGAATACTTGGAAAAAGCTCAGCTCCGATGCTTAAAAAGTGTTCTTATGGGGGTCATTGCCTAGTGGTGAAGCTGGATGGATGTGTGATTCAGTAGCTCCAGCTATACAAAGGCATAAGGCAGATAAAATGCCAGTTAATTTTCCTTTTTTCACCATTTTTTTTCTTCCCGCATACCTGAGATTTCAGGGAAGCAGTCCAAATGAGTCCTGTAGCACTTCTCTAAGAAAGTAAAACCAGGCCCGCTTTCCCAAGATGGCGATGAGCAACTGTTCCCGCCATCACAACCTATATTGGAGGAAGAGGAGATGGAAGCTGGTCATAAGGCGCCTAGTACCGCCAACTGTTTTGCGGTATATCCTAGAAGAATTGCAAACATCACTGACAAGACTTACTGGACGAATTCGAGCAGGACCTAATGCAACTTGATGCCCACACAGACCGTTTGGAAAATAACTTTGTTCACTACTTCATTTAACGATCTAGCTGATCGTCACAATACATTGGAGGGAATATGATAGACTTACAATAAAAATGGCGGACCTGGAAGAGTGGGCTTTGAGACAGAATGTCAGGGTGCAGGGGAAACCTGAGGATGTCCAGCCTGCCAAGCTAAGGGACTATGTACAGGCTTTCTTTCCAATCCTCTTGCCTGAACCTTAAAACTATCTCTTATAGTTTATTGAGGGATGTTATCTCCCACCTACACTGTTTTTATGTTCATGAAGCCAGCATGCAAGCGTTTCGGCGCCTAAATAAGTTACCAGCCCCGGGTGCATCTATTTGCAGATCTTTCCTTGTCAACGTTGATTAAGAGGAGGTCTTTCATTCCCATAAAGACAGTTTTATGCCAAAATCATATACAGTACTGCTGGGGCATCCCTATGAACCTGATGGTCACCAAACTTGGGACACAAACTGTCCTACAAACCCTAAAATAAGGTCTCCATGCCCTGGTTTGATGGGGTATCGTTTATGACAGTACGTCATCTTCCGGGGCAGCACTGGTGACGATGACTTTCTTGTTTTCAGTTAACTGTTGTGTTAATGTTTGTTGTCCTGCATCATACAGGCATTAGTTCTCTGCATAACATTGCTACACCTGTACACTTTCAGGCTCCTAATTTAAAATGTTGAGGGTCGGCTATTTTTCTCAATTAGGTAGCTAATTAGTTCCCTCTTTCCATGGAGTTTTAGGTATTTCACCTGACAATTCAAAAGTCATTTATCTTTGTGCTGCAAATATTGCTACAATGGCTATTACCGGCTTTGTGCACCCAGTGCGGAGATTTATAGCTTTTATTCCTATGAAAGGTAATATAGGGTAAATCAAAGTTTGTTTGTTTTTTTTCCTCTTTGTGCTGCCAATGGTATAGCCAAAGTGAGGAGATATTCTTAACCCCGGGCACCCAAGGATTTTTGCTGTTGTTACTGTTGCTGTTTTTCTGTTCATACTTCCTGAGAAGAGGTAGCTGCATTTGCTGTATGACTCTGATTTACATTACAATCTTATAATATACAATATTATAAGTATGATTAACCATACCTTACCAATCTTGTCCAATAATGCTTCAGTGGTGTGTATCCAATTTTGCTAAGTGAAATCATCCTGGTCAGACCATGGCCCAGTGTGGATCACCTTGGCAGAATCTTTCCCAACATCATGTTCGGGCAGATGGAGGGTAAATTAAAGTCTGTTGCAGTATCTCCTAGTTTGCACAGAGATTGCTGAGGAGCTGTCTACACATTTCTGACTTAATAAGACAAAAGCTGTCTCACCAAACACTCTGTGGCTCGTGCATAACTACAAAGAGATAGAGCGCACCAGCTCACAGATCTTGGGACTAAGCTGCAGAACCTGGAATGTCAAAATAAGTTGGCTTGGTAAGCCAAGACACATGAGTTACAGGTTCAAAAACAGAATAATGCTCCATAGATTAAAACAATTGTATCATGTTAAAGGTAACAAGGCAGACTCCTTGTTGGCTAAGAAGCTCTGATGTCAGTCAGCCCAAATAACTGCATTATCTTCAACACCCTTTGAGGAAGAAGATTTTCAATCCAAAGGAGATATGGAATAAGTTTGTACTGTGAGACTCTTTATAATCTTAAAGATAATGTGGCTTTCCGGCAGTTTTCCAGAGACCCTGTAGATTCCTAAACTATCGTGTGACCACTAGGACCAACTAACTTGTCCGGTTACAGAGGAAGACCTGGAACATTTAATTATCTTATCAAAACCACACAAGGCTCAAGGACCTGACAGTCTACCAGCAGGATATTTAGAAAAATTTCACAACATCGGATGCAATCTCCCAAAACCAGGGAACCAGGTGTACCAATTACCACCCTATTACTTTATTGAATATTGATACTAAATTATATACAAAGCTGTTGGCCTCCAGACTGACCATACTCCGTCCTCTTATTATCAAGAATGACCAAGTGGGATTTATTTTAGGATGAAACCAGACAACACAAGGAAAATTATTAATGTGACCAATTTAGCAGTGATCAATTGGGCTCCTTGCTTTCTTCTGTCTTTGGATGCATTTAATCGTCTCCAATGGGGGTATTTGTCACCATTAAACTTCCATTTCTGCAGCTGGTTCACATTCAGTTATTTTTTTCTCTTTTCTGTATACACTGCTTGCAGAGATTAGGATTTCCGATGTCTAGTATAGGAGATTGGATACAAGATGGCTATGATTATTTTTTGTATTTTTCTTGCCATTTGTGAAAAATCCATGATCTCTTGAGATGTGTGTTTTATATATCTCTGTGGATGGCTTGTAAAACCAATACATTCTAAGTCTCAAAAAAGTGGTCTTATCACCTTAGCAACTGATGCAAATGGAATGGAGGTAAAGTCCAGCTAGGTGCTATGGTAACAAGACCACTTTTAAAACTTGGCCTTACTGTACGCTCACTTTTTTATAAGGAGAGAATTTTGGGTCTGAGCAGGCGTCAACAAGTACTTAAAAGTAGCCCAAGAAGTATCCACAATATGCCAACTTTGGAACAACAAAAGCAACACAGGAATGTATAAACTAGTCAGAATTTTTGCTCCTTGTACGATGCTTTAGACATCATCATTTAATGCCAGAGTAATGGATGTTTCTTCCTCCTAAATATATAACCATGGTATTTGATGACCACTTTTCCTGCTACAGTTTACAGTAATTAACTATGTAACTATGAGTGATGAGACAGGGATGTAGATATGTCATTTGAGAAAAGGGTGGTCCAGGGATCAAAATCATTTGGCCAAATACGTCAAAGGCTAAGCTGGTCCACAGAATATCCCAACAAAAGTAGACACTTTCTGCGTTATTTGCAGTTCCACATACTTAAACTTTTTTTCCTTAAACTATTTAACTGGAAACTGTTGAAGGAACAATCCTTTATCGAACGTCTGCTTATACATTTCATAAGCTCTAGCAGGAATTTACTCTCCACCTTCGCCTTTTTATTTTATTTTTTAATATCTAGTATTTCATCAAAATATCCACTAGTATGCCAATCTATGGAACCGGTTTCCTCCCTCCAATTTTATTTGTAAACAAATGTATATATTTCCTAATATATATGTAAATATAAATTTCATTGTTTTTGAGTACCCATGCAAATAATCTGGGATTTACTAACTAGCCTAGGAGTTCCTATGTGAGTTAGACAATTCACATATATCAATGTGCATTAAGAAGAGCCATCCATGGAAAGTTTTCCCTGTAACTGGGGCTGAGTTGGCCCTCCATATTGCATAGTTCAACCCGTGAGGAGAATAAAACTATTTTGCCGATATAGTTACGTTACACAAGGCCATCTCCTCCTATATTTCAAGAGAAGCTCGCTGGAATCAGGCCCTTTATAATGCATAGTAAAGTTAAATAAATATTTCATCTTAACAAAATTACTGAATTTTCAATATTAAGTGAATAAACCTCAACAGAGCATTGCTCCATGTCTACCATAGCAGGTCCAGGAAACATGAATCAGTATCGCAAATGCAATATTCAATGATTTAGTGGTTGTTTTTTCCCAGGAAAAAGACATTTTATTTTGCTTACTTTTTTTTTTAATATTCTTTTATTTAGTCAAATGAAAAAAACAACAGACAGAGCTGGAATCAGTATAAACATGAGAAAACCTACAAGACTATAATGAGCTTTATATTACGGTAGGTTTAGGTATACTTTAGAGTATACTTTGGAACACTTAAGAAAATTAATTTGCATCTTACATAAATTATATTTTCAAATGTTTTTTTTTGCTAGCAGGAAATCTAAGGCAGATGTGTTTCTAACACACATAACTAAAGGAGATATTTTATCCCTGGTTTAAGGTTTAGGACAAACAACACTTTGAAAATATAATCCTATTACATGCTAGGGTTTTAGCCGGCTGTTATGTTGTTGATTAAAACAGAACAAAACACAACTTTTACATTATTGCAAGCCAAGGAGCGAGGAAGAGGGCAAATACAATATGAAGAATATTTCTGAATCCCTCTATGTATTTAAGGACAAACTATCATTTAAACAGGACACGGCTATCAAATGCATTAAATTGCGTATGATGGCTGGAGTGCTGGTGTCCTTTTAATTCAAAATTTGGCATGCACTCTAAGAACTTTAGGCAGAGTCTTGCATCAAAGACGCAAGGGATGCCATTTTTGATTGCTTTCTTGTAAATTTTTCATTTACAAATGACTGTAATCTAATTTATTTAGTCACATAACCAGGGCCAGACTGGGTATGACGAAGTTGCTCTGCCACTTTAAGGCCTTTGGCTAGGGTCAGACTGGCAATAGCCAGTAGCCTTGGCATTTTAAGGCTGATGACGTCAGTTCGCTGACAGCTCAAAGCGCGTGGCCACTCGCCCTTTTTCTGCTCACGTAGCGTGTGCCCAGGCATATCCAGCCGCTGGCCACACACTGTAGCGCCTAATCGGCGGATCAGAGAAGCATGGAGAGGTGTCAGCGGCTGGCGGGGTATTTGCTTGCTGCGTCGGTCTGGCCAAGCCCGGGCTTAAACATAGCATCCCCTCAAAAAGCCTCTCTCTCAGAAAAAGGAGAGTTCTGGGCAGCCTGTGCTTTGAAGTTCTCAGTTATGGTAATAAAGCACAGATGGCATAGGATGGGATAGGCATAAGGCCAAGCTAGATATCGGGTAAGGGCAGGTACTAAAGGAAAGTACTCAGAGGTTGGGCAGACTGGAATGGCCTACTGGTTCTTATCTGCCGTCACTTTCTATGTTTCTATGATTCCCAAGCCATTAATGTTCTCTAAATGCTGTTTGACAGCGGTTATAAACCATTTGTATTAGATGACTAGTAATTTCATTTTTTCTTATAAAAGGTATTTTTAGCTTCTTTTTTAATATCTGGATTAGAAATGCTAAAGTAAGATTACACATTTTCTATAAACAAAAGGGGATAAAGTCTATACAGTATTTTAAATTTCCATTGTACTTATACAAAATAGGGTTTTTTGGAAGGAGATCCTATTTATCATGGATTACAGAAAATGTTTAATTTGCAAGCAACAGAATTTTTTCCCGATTACCTGTACTTTGTTTGAAAGTTTATAATAGACAATAAATGAGGCAAGCGAGATAGGCTTTATGTACCCCCTGACTTGGAACTAAGTCTCATTTCAGATAAGAAGGCTAACTATGCTTTTGCTGCAAGCTTTACCTTTACTTCTCGGTTATCACAATTTGACTTTTAATTCTAGCTGGTGTATAATGCATTTCAGTTTTAGATACTTTTAATTACATTTTCAGGATTCCTGCAATCTTTCAACTGAGCCTCCAATTCTTAAAAGGAAGAAAGAAGCATGTTGGTAGATAGATATTATGTTCTCATCCAAAAAGTTTGAAAGAAAATCTAGATATTTTAAGCTTTAGTATATAATGTATAATTTTGCAAATTGAGAAGAATTCTTGGAACATGTGAGACATCAGCAAGCAGAACCTAGTCTTTTTTTGTGGGGTAGGAAGTGGCGTGTAAATGAGCCAACTGGATGTAATTTGGGAATTACACACAGGGGTGGGTGACGTCATACTTCCAAATCTAGAGATTAAGACATTGCTTTGTTCTTTTACCATGGACAGGCTTTGAATTTAATTCACACATGGAAGTTTTGGCATGGCATACCTTATACCGTATAAAAGAGTGCTGCAAAACGCAAAGATGGGGAGATTTTGCAGGATAAAAATTATCAGGAGAGACTAAGAGAACTCCATGATATTCACACACACACGCACACTTACATTATCTTTCCATAATTCATTGGCTTTGATGTGAACTATTTGTAGCTTTTAGATTAGTAGTATGCCTAAATAAATGAATTTTTTATTTATTTGCCTCGAGGAACATCCTACATATAAATAATATTCCACATGCATTGCATATCATTGCATTTTAATTGGTTTATTGCTTTGCAGCATATTTGAGCAAACATATTATGAAGGAAATCAGAAGTTTCAAAACGCATCACCATGTGTGCCGTGTATCTGCGTGTAGGATTCAAGAACTAACACTGGGGGCTACTGCCAGAAAGATTCCCAGCAAGAATAAATGTGTGTGCGCAACTGGACATATAGACTTAAAAAGGACTATTAATGTTGCATCGAGCTTTAAGTATGCTTTGTCAAAAACTGTAATGAATTAATGAAATGTTGTTTCCAGTAATTAGGGGCAAAGACAGAATAACTGCTCCTTAACAAAGGTGGACTAATCATCCAAATATTGTGATGCAAGGAGATCTGGCATTAACCAATGAAGGGTAGCTCCCCTTCCTTGGTTGATGCCAGAGGAGGCTCCCTGCCAGCGACCAATAGAGTCCCTCGTACAGACCTTTAACTCCTGAAGCCAAGAGACCGATGGTCTCCCCAGGCAAGTTTTGGCATCAGGAGTTAGAGGTCCTTATGAGCAACTCTATTGGTCGCCGGAGGTCCTTTGGCATCAACCAATGAAGGGCAACTTTTCACAAAAAAGAACACAAAGACTTGGCCAGCACCAAATAATGTGGGAATTTAAACTGGAATGCAGATTGCAGGCCTGGCCTTCTCGTCCACCATCAGTGCCTGACCTCACAAATGCTCTACTGGATGGATGGGCAAAATTTCCCACAGAAAGAAAGAAAATCGTGTGGTAAGTCTTCCCAGAAGAGCGGAAGCTGTTATAGCTGCAAAGGGGGACCAGCTGCATATTAATGTCTATGTATTTAGAATGCAATGTCATAAAAGTCCCCGTTTGTCCTTAAAGGGTATACTTTGCAGGTATCAGTACTAATTAATATTAGCTATCTAATCTCCCACCCGGATGTGTAATATAGGACTCTGCAGACACTTCAAGGTTCCTTGTGGGACCTTTACTAAGCCCTATCCACAGGGAAAATTATCAAGGCTTGCTCTTTGTAATACATAATGAATTTGGTGACTTGAACTCACCATTTAGTGAAAAAATGTGTGTACAAAAAATCTGTGTGTTGGCTTAATATAAAATTTTGATGAGATGTAGTTAATTTAAATCTGGCATTAAACTTTAGGGAGTAAGTAAATTATTTGTTACTCAGTCCTACAACTAGTCTGAAAATACTTATCACGCATATTTGTATCAGTTACTAAACAATTGTCTGGATTTACATGATAGTTTACTAAATGCTGTATTTAACTTTGGCAGTTATAATAGATTTGGAGATGTTGACCCGTGTGCATTCATCCCCTTTTAAAACTATTGTTAAATCTTATTTTATGGCTGTGCTTACACAGAAGTTTTACACAAAGGCCGACTAGTTGTCTAGGGCCTAGTTGACCAAAGTGTATCTTTATGTTTGCCTCAGGCTTAACATTTAACCGATAACATTTTAATGGTCGCTTGCAAGTAAAAAAACAAGAACAAAAAAAACCCCTACAAATTCTGAAAGAAAACAACATAACCAATATTAAAACATTAAATCTCACGTCTACCTTTAAAAAGTAACATTTCTTCCCAGAAGTCCCATTAGAATGGAACTCCAAGATCTTAAAAGCTGTTATGCTTCTATATATATGATGTTGGACTACAAGAGACCACAAGCTTCTTTTTCAGAGATGTTATCTTCTTTTTTTTTTTATTTTTTTTATTTCCCTCTGCCCCACTTTCCTGCCCTGTGCCTGGTTTTTCTCCTGCACCGAAGAAATAGAAGTAACCTGAAGTCTTGAGGAAAACCCAGAGGGGTTCCCAGGCATGCAGATATGTGGATAATTTCAAGTAATTCCATGCCTATTAGGGAGTAAACAAAAGGAGACACTGTTCAAGTTTTGGCGATTAGCGGCAGCTCATTTTCCATAATTGCCGACATCAAGACATTAAGTAGACTTGCCAGAAGCCAAGTCCATAACATATGTTCTAATGTCGAAATGGACAATATTATTGCATTATTATTTTTGCCTTACCGGTGCATCGACACCTAAATTATGAGCTTTTTTTCAGATTAAAGTACCAAGAACTGCCTTCAACGTGTGGAACATAGTCTTGACTTGCTACTTATAGAATGTAACTCAGTTCTAAAACTGTTTAATTTGGGAGATAATTTGCAGGACATCTCAAGAACCCTAACTAAGTAAATTGTGTCATTTTGAGATGAATGCATGCAACTTGCAGAGTTTTAAAAAGAGAAATAAAACATATCTTTCAGATTATGGAAACCAAGGGATTTCTCTGTTGAACAAAGCGATAGTGTTGTTCCTATTTTTCATTCCCCCAAATTAGCCATTGTTTGTTGATTTCCCTTTGGTAATACAAGTCGCAAAACAATTTATTTCCTCTTGACAAAGCATAAAGCTTGTTGCGTACTGGGCTGCCTGATCTTGCCTTCCAGTCTTGTGATGCTCCAGTTGGCTGTTTATTTTGTTTATATTAAAAAAAATAGTTTTCAAATTATTTATGTTTGAAAACACAAACAAATTAATTCAAAGTGAGTCAATAAAAATATGTTAAACAACCAAAATAATATGTGAATAGCAACAATGCCGCAGAGCAAACAAATGTGCTTTCACAGATGTGGATTTATATATAATAAACCATTAAAATAATTGGGAAATGTACAAATTGCACATGAGTGAAAAAGCAAAGGTTAACAACAACAATACAAGTCCAATACATACAAAGGAGTTAATATGTTTATTATATACCTAAATTGTTGGAATATTAAATAATTAGAATATTTAATGGTACAAGGGAATTAGTAAATTCACTATTGTGTAGTGTATTAATATTTATGATAACTATTAAGTATAATGGGATTGCGGATTCCAAATTCATTTGATGTGTAGGTAAAGCATTGCTAATGGTATAATATTTGTGGGTCAATAGTTAATGCATTTTGTGTATTATTTTTGTGTATTGTCGATTCACTACTATGTTTAGCCCAAAAATCTGCTATTGTTACTACAGACAACAGTTCAAAAATTTGCCACGGAAGTCCCAACAAATGGAGATCTGCCCTTTGCCCGCGTATCCATATACTCAAATATGTGCAGGTCTGCATGTACGCAGACACTACATCATCACGCTGGGACATCACAAAAACACCCACGCGACCCAATGCTTTGTTTAAATCAATATCAAATGTAATGTATCTTTGTCAAAAAGGTTTTAATATAGACTATATAAAAAGGACATAAATGGTCTACAAATCTCTGCTGCCTGTGGCCCAAACAAACTAGTCAGGATATAAGAATTAAGAAGAAATTGCAATTGTAACTCTTTTTGTTCTTGTATGTATTATTATTATTATTAGACTTGTGCATTCGTATTCGAGTGAACATGAAAAATTCAACTCGAATACCGAAGAAACGAACATGGCGGCGGCAAAACATGAAGATTCTTCGTGTTCGTTTTCGTTAGTATGTCCTAACTAATCTCCCTGGTCCCTTCCTCTTCCAGCCTACCTTGTCTATGCAGCATCGCAGGGGTTAATGGGAGCAGGAATCCGTAGGATCACGCAAGGAGTTAAAGGTCGGTGTGGGCGACTCTTTTGGTCGCCATCAGGAACCTCCTCTGGCGGCTGCCCTTTCTTGGTTAATGACAAAGGAGGCCCCTGTAGGCGACCAATAGAGTCGCTTGTATGGACCTTTAACTCCTGGTGTGGGGAGACCAATAGTCTCCCCAGGCCGAGTTTCAGCATCAGGAGTTAAAGGCCCGTAACTCCTGGAGCAGTGGTCTTCCCAGGTTTTGGCATCAGGAGCTCAAGTTTCAGCATCAGGAGTTAAAGGTCTGTACGAGCAACTCTATTGGTCTCCGACAGGGATCTCCTCTGGAACCTCCCCAGGCCAAGTTTTGTAAGGGCCCAGGCGGAGGAGCTGCTTATGTCTAGTTTCCCCTGTCCCGCTACAGTTCCCCCTTTGCTGTAATCCTTTCCTGGATTTCCCTATGCTCTGCCGTTTACTTCTGATACTTTGTTTCCAGTCCTGCTCTTAGCTTCAGCTTCTGTTTCCTTTATAAGGTGTGCCCCACCCGTTTGTTATGTTTGTCTCAGTCAGCAGTCTAAAAGGTATGTCCTTCTCGGTTCTGTGTTTAGATTCAATGTTTAGTTTGACCGCATTAGTAATTTACTAGGCAGGGTTTAGCGCTAGGACCCACCGAATATTGGAGTACTTTGGCATAGTGGTGCCCTAAGCATACTATGGCCATAAGATGTGACTAAATCTCCAATTGTTATCTTATAGTCCTAGGCTAGTCCTGTATTTATGTGTGTCAGTCTTTTATGTGCTCTCTTTTCCCTGAATCATCTGAGGATCTCAGTTCCTCTCTCCTCTTCCCATGTCCCAGTTTAAGGTGTCCTATCCTTGCTTAAAGGAGAAGCGTGAGGATCTCGGTTCCTCATTCTATTCCTTGTGTCCCTTGCCTTGTTCCCTGTCCTTTGTTGTGTCCTGTATCATGTATGTCTTGTATGGCTATGTTTCTTGCTCAGTCTCCCTGTTCCTTACTCTGCCCCCCTTGCTTGCTATGTTTAGCTTCCCTACTCCCAGCCTGCAGCATCCTGCTCATTTATCTGTAGAGCTATGTCTCATGCCTGCTCCAGGGTGCCTGCAGGATATCCCTTTGTTTTGTTCTGGACAACATCCTCTGCTATGTCAAGGCTCTGGTATGTGGCCGCACAACCCTAGGTGCTCAACAATCTGGGGAGTGTGGTTGCCCTACACCAGGCCCTGTCCAACTCCACTACTGCGCAATGACTCCTGAATTCTATCTTTGGGCACTCTGGATAACTAGAGTCATCTGTATGGACCCAGGTCCCTGACATATGGCTATAGGCAAAAGGTCAGGAGTGGAGACTGCAGTGCTTTCAGCTAGTCTGCTGTTCCTGCCCGGAGTCTGCTTCTGAGTTATGCTGGTTCTGGTGTCCAGTATCAGAAGTAAACAGCAGAGCACAGGGAAATCCAGGAAAGAATTACAGCAAAGGGGGAACTGTAGTGAGACAGGGGAACTGTAGCGAGACAGGGGAAACTAGAGATAAGCAGCTGTACCAGCGACTCTGTTGGTCGCTCCTATGGAGCTTTAACTCCTGGAGCAGGGAGACCAATGGTTAAAGGTCCGGCGACCAATAGAGTCCCTTGCACAGACCTTTAACTCCTGGAACCTCCCCAGGCCGAGTTTCGCCGTCAGGAGTTAAAGGGCTGTACGAGCGACTCTATTGGTTGCCGGCAAGGGGCTCGTCTGACATCAACCAATGAAGAGCAGCTGTACTTCATTGGTTGATGGCCGAGGAGGCCCTGCCAGTGGCCAATTGTAGAGTTGCTCGTACGGACCTTTAAAATCCTGGTGCCAAAACTGCTGCATACCGCATTAACCCCGTATTAACCCCTTCTAAAAAAAAAAATTTAAGAAAAAACTAACATGTTGGCCGGCGCCCAAGTCTAATTATTATCATCTTTTATTTATAAAGTGTTTATATTGTTTATAAAAACAGGAAGGTATGATATTTCTATGCAGTTTCGCATTTGACTGACATGACATTCGCAGCCTCACCACTTAAGTCAAACTCCATCCAGGGGCCCATCATTCTACTTCACAGGCTTTGGAAACCGGTATGAACTTTTGAGCGTTTAGCATTGTTCAGGAATGTTGACCAGGCCAGATTAATCTCCTTTAGCACCGAAAGGGTGTTATTTATAAAGAGTAACCAGGTGCAAATTGGTCTTGTCACCATAGCGACAAATAGAACGTTCCTGACAATTGAACCATGTTATGGGTTGCTATAGTAATATGACTACATTCAATATTTGCACCGGAATGGCTATTTTTAAATAGTCCCCAAGGCACCCATTTTTTCAGTAGCCTTTCTAATTAATGTTGCCTTTGCAGCCCTTTTTTAGGTGAAGTCTGGTCTTTCTGTTGTCTCGCAACGATTCTGACCTAAACAAATGGTGCTTAGTGACAAAAATCACCATGGCAATAATACTGCACACGCTCAGCTCTTATGCATCTGATTATTCCGAAGGATCATTGCCTGCAGTTGAACCTCAAAATTACACATTGTAATAAAACGTGTTTTGCTGACCTGTAAAAACCATATAAATGCAGTTCTGTGATTTTTTTTGCACCTTTAAAATAACATGAAAGATTTTTCTCACTCCAGAATGTAACAATGAAGTATTGCAGAATGACCTGCCTAGCAAAGGGTCACAATAAGCTATTAGATGATTCTGTTAGGGGAGTAGCTCATAGATATATTTTCTATACACACAAACATACTGAATGTGTAAGGATTTCTTATTTACGCTGATGCACAGGGGACGTAAGGTTATCCTACAGGATAAGAGGAAAGGAGATTTCACTTCCAGCATAGGAAAATGTTACAATGATGATCATAAAAGATGTACAAAGACAGAATAAATCTTTAAGAAGTGTCTATTGGTATGTTACAAGAATGGACATTCTTTCAATTCAGGAGAGAAGGGTTAAAGTCTTGCCTAAAATACATTGTATGGAAGGCAACTGTTCTAGTGGCCAAAGGCATATTTGGCCAACATGATCCATGTGTCCAACATATCTTTACCAAATGAGTAATTACATGCAAATGCTAATGAAAGGCACACAGAAAGGACCCACTCAGGTAGGAACAAAGGTGATGACTAAAGTCCTTGTCATTTTATAGATGCCCTATTGGTCCAGTGTGGAATTACAGCTTTCCATCTCTACTTTGTGTCTTTCTTGGGGGGAAACATGCGGTCATGCTCTTCAGCATCTTTGGGCAAATTAACAGTTTCTTTTTGCTGGCAGGAATAAAGGCTGAAGCACACAACTGCCCTTTTTAAAGCACACCATGCCCTACCTCGTTGTTAATTAGGCATCACTGATGGTGCATGTGTTGTGCTGTATCTTAAAACTAGAAGTTCCCACACGACCCTGAGTAAGAGACATTACAAAACAAAGCAAGAATTCAGCTCATACCAACAAATTCTATTCAAGAAACACCTATTTAAGGAATAAATATTGGGGATTCCATCACACTATATGGCCATATATTGCTTAGCCCGCCACTACGTCAAAGTACCCCAAGTTGGGTGAGTGCTATCTAATTTCTCATGGTTATAATGCTTACCAAGGAGCTGAATCAGTGAGACTGATTCAGCTCCTTGGCACCGCATTTAACCCACCGCATTTAACCCAAATGAGACTCTCATGCAATTTAAAGCCTTCTCTGGACCCTAGTAATGAGGCACCTGTGTGGCAGGTTAACATTGTCTGATACCTTTGAAAACGCACCTTTATTGTGTAAGTTATGACACTTCATCCAGAGAGATATCTTGATGGGGATATCTCTCGATTTACATGTAAGGAGAAAGAGCTTATTTTTTTAATTGATTTTGTCAAAGCAATGCTTTCTGAAATGACAATGTACACAGTATGGTGCTGTACGTGCAAGGGGTAGTTATAAGCCATGTTATAATGACAACAAAGTACATATAAGGCGTTACGCACATTGTACAATGCGTAAGTCTTATCTGACTTTTTTACCTAGATGTAGATTAGGTCATGATGTTATCTTATATTTATTAAGTAAAGGAAACACTTCAATTGCATCTGTATGGCAGCTTCCATTGCCATCCATTATGGCAAAAACATTTATTTTTTGCTCTTCAATGCTTCCACGAATATCTGTGGTGGCCTCTTGTAGTACCACACCTGGGTTCACAAGATGCAGATTTTAATAAAAATCAGTATTTGCTGAAGTTCCTATGGTCACAAGTTTCAATTGCTTTTGCCCCTTTTAATTGGTTTCATGATTGACCCCTAAGTGCGTTCTGCACTACCATAGGCATGTTAGCCTACCAGACAGGCCAGGTAGCCAGAAGTTAACTTATAGACCAGCTATTCTAGTGTTTCTCTTAGGAAAAACATATTGACATGACTATTCCTTAAATGACTCATCATCAGTCACCCGGATTCTATGATCAAAATACTGTTTCCACTCGACATTTTTGGATTGAGAACAAACAGATATTGTCCATAAATTAGAACTTCTTATGGATTTATTTTTCTGGGAATATTTCCTCTGATTACAGCATCTTAAAGTTACTGTTTTTCGTTAATACACCGACAGAGGTTTTATAAATCAAGAAAGATAAAGCTCTCAACTGTAAAAATACCAATGTGCTATTAAATATGTGTTTTTGTTCCATTTAATAACTGTTTAGCGTTGTGTAGGGTATTTTACAATGGATTACCACCAAATGCATGCTGTTCATTGGAGTAATGTTAGTATTTCCTGATCGCTGTTGAGATGGGAATAAAGTGTGAATGAATAGCCAAGCATTTACTTCTATATAGGGAGGTGACGGTGTGAAATTCAGTTTTATGCTGCCCATATTTAAACCATGTACAAAATGCAAAACAAAATGTGTTAATAAAACAGGGAAAATTAAATTTCCTTACTGGTTACTCTCTATTATCAAACAGTATGATGATTACTACATTGTATGCGGTCTTGTAAGTAAAAGGGAGTAATTCAACTAATGAGTGAAATGGAGAAATATTAAATACATTTAGAATTCTTACTCTTGAATGAAGGAATAGATACATTCATTTATTTAAGACTGCAGAAATGTGTTGAGTTTACGATTACAAATAAAGAAATTAAACTCCTATCAGAGTGTAACATCTATAGGTCCATGGCATGAGTTACAGTAAAGGCCGTTAATTTGATTTATAATGAAATTAACAGGGTAATACCAAATGGTATGATTGATATGAATGGGTATAAATAATGCAGCGAATTGGTCACTTGGGACCGGTGTATTCTCTGTGTAGTGATGTTTTAATGAATCTACTTCCTATCCTTTGCCATTTAGAAAACTGTGTCTGACATTTGATGAGTATCATAGCCTTTACATTTGATGTCAGTACAATCTTATTAAGCTGTGTTGTGTACATGCGCGGTGAGGGTCCTATCTGTTTAACTATTAACTCACAGTGAAACGTTGTATCTACTGTGGCTTGTGCTTTTATCAATGGATTTTTAAGTTGCCACTATCTTTCCCAACCATTGTGCCATAAAGATGATAATATGGTATTATTTCAATAGATTCCCAACACCCTTCCTAGATGCATAAACTGAAGTAACCCGATCTAAATCATACATTTCTTTAACTAAACTGTTTGTGGGCAATTTCAGTTGGTTTATTTTATATACAACATACGAGACTGTCTGTAGAACGGGTAATTAGGAGCAGCGAAGGAAGAATGATAGCGTATTTTGCACAGCAACCTTCTAAACACTGGAAATGCCTACACAACATCAGAGCTCATTTTAAAACACAGTACAATAAGACTTCAAACTGTTACAGTACAATATGACACAGCTGCACACAAAGAGACACTTGGATGCTGCGTCCCAAAAAATACAAAAACAGACAACATATGCCAGGAACAGTGTTACAAGCAAGCAAAGCACATAATCAAATGTTTAACCCTTTATGTTTGGCTCATTGCCACAGAATGCACTGCTCACTCATCAGGGCACTCACTAGTAATTTTTTTTTTTTTTTACATTTTCTACCCACTGCAGTTAAAAAAATAAAATAAAAAAATATCAAACAGTTTGGATTGAGGAAACAAGTGTAGAAATACAGTTTGTAAATAATATATGCATTTATCGGTAATAAAAACTGTATAGGTAAATATTTTATAAGGATTAAATGTATGTATTATAAGTATAAATGATATAGAAATATGATTATTTCCACATCATACAGTAAACCTGTATTGTCATGCAATACAATCCAGCATTTGAGATCTAGCAGCAAAAGGATTACTAAAAATGTGGATTTTTTTTTTTAATCAGCATATATTTAATTGTAAATAAAATGACACTTACCTTATTTTTTCCATGTCTGCAGCGAAGGCCTACAAGAAATCAAACAGGATACTCATGTGAATGATGCTCGATTCTTTCACTCAGCAGAAATATATATAAGGTTCAAGTCTTACTGCCGGTATAAAGCAAGTGTCTACATAGAGAGGCTAAACAAAATCTGCATTAGCAGAAAATAACATTGTCCGATTAAACAGGGAAATAATGCAGCACTCTGCAGAAGCCCTGTATACCCACGAGCCATAGGCAGGAGAATGACTCAGTTGTAGAGCTAAAGCTGAAAATGAGGGGAGGAAAAAAAAAAGGAAAAAGCAAGTAACAGGTTTTGTGCCTGCTGGATTTCTCAGAGAAAAGTTGAAACGTCACGCTCTCTTGCTTGTCTACGCTACATGCATATAAAGCTAAATGTAAATAAATGGAAAGGTAACATTGTGATCAAAATTAGCTGTATACATTGCAAATCAAAATGACATTAATGTATCATTTTCACAGCTATTGCGATACAAATCGTAACAATAAAAATTTAGGTTACAAAATACAATATGCTGATTTCACGTTTTAAAACAACTGATGGTTGATCAAGATTTCTCGTATCTAAAACCTTTGTATGAACCAACATCGTCTTTCTTTATATTTGCCGAATACTTAATTTGAGTTCATCTTACTGTCCTCATAGCCATATCTGACAATTTGCTAAGAGTTTATAGTCCAAATCACTGTCATTTGGAGCACAAGTCCATATTTTACTTAGTTTTAGTTGGAAACATCTTTGTTTTCCTACTGGGTAACTTTTTTCTCTCTCTCCATTTATTTGAGGCTAGGGCTATGCTTAGAATGTGTTGAACCTATTAGGTATTCCAAACCATACTTATTAAATGGTTATTTAAGTAAATTATTATAATTCCTTAGAGGATGTGGTAGAAATACTTAATACATACAATAATTCAAATATGGGAGAGAGGCATATCTCAAAATGAGAAATGCTAAGATAATAGGTCAAATTCTAAAACTGAATGGCCAGAGACTTGGAGGTACTGTTCTCAGAGAAGGTAGTGGATAAGTGGAATAGGTCTTCATAAGTAATGTTGGAAATTAGTAAAGTGGGATAATTGAAGCATGAATGGACAGACATAAGACTATCCTGAATGTAAAACTAGACCATGGACCAAGTAAGGTTCTAGATCTTATATCATATAATAAAGGTGGTTAAAGTAGATGGGGCAAATGACTCTTATATGCCTTATATTCTAACATGTTTACATTTCTATGTCAATTTTCAACTTAATAAATAATTGCTCTTAAAAGTAAAATCACAAAAACTTGTGATATTAGTAATATCCTAACAAAGCCAATCATTGGAAAGGTATGTAGACCAACTCCTAATTAACTCAGCAGAGCTTAAGCATACTGCCATGTTTATGAGAGTTAAAAATAATAATAATAATGTGATGGGCAATGGTTTGGATACCCTAAAAAGACCTTTGTTAGTAGGTCTACAGTTCAATTGGCCAGGATTTATACATCAGAAACAAAGGAGGTAGCTGGGCTACATCTTGATAATATGAAGCTGTGGTGCTGTAAGGCTTGTGACCAAGCCTTCATTAAAGCTATCTTGATCCAATAAAGTAGAACATCATTTTTAAGGCAAGAGTGTCGAATGGACTGTTAGATGGAACGTAGCAGAGGAGAATAGGGTTATTTGTAGAATTGTACTTGTAATAGTCCATGATTCCACGTGACACCTGATGAATTACTTCAAATTAAGAAGAAAAATGCATGAAACTGACAGAAAATACACTTGACATGTTCCTTAGATAATAGAAGCAACATCCACAATTCTAGAACCAAACAAAAGCTTGTCAGCAGAATGAATAAAAATGCGGATGAGAAGAACTCATAGAAAGCTGAACTGTGCAGTATTCAAAGGATAGGACAAGATAAATGGATGTACAGATAGGTTGGTGTGTTTCTCATCAGTAAGGGTAAACTCTTTGCAGATAGTGTATAACCCACAGTCTTCATGAAAACTCACAAATCAGCCTTACTAAATAGTTGTACAGGGAGTCTCTGGGGCACAATGGTAATAGTACTGAAATATGTCTCAGGGATTCTGCTAAGTTCAGTGATAAGGACAATGAAAGTTGCTTCAGGTACCCTGCTGAGTTCACTGGTAAGAGCAATGAAATATGAACTCAAGTACCCTAAAGAGTCCAGTGGTAAAGACATTGAAAAGTGTCATGAATCCTGCTGTGTTTAGAAGTAAGAGCATTGAAAGGTGCCTCAGGGACCCTGCTCAGTTCAATGGTAAGGGCAATGAAAGGTGCTTCAGGGACCATGCTGAGTTCACTGGTATGAGCATTGAACTGCGCTGATGAGGTCAGGAAGAATCCAAGCTCCAGAGTTCCCAACAAAGTCTGGGACAACTTAACTTAACCAACCCTGTAACAGTGAGCAACTTTGTTTTAGAGGTCTTTTGTCCTACCCACTTCTCAACTATTTCCTCTGCTACAATGAGCCAGTTTGTGGTGAACCTCTGCAGTTCAACTCTAACCCCTTCATCCAGCTCTTTAATGGTAAGGGAAGAAGACATCTCTGGGCCCGCTCAGCTTCAAAAATTCTAGGGCTAGTAAACCACGAAATATGTACATTCCAAATAAAATTGTTCTATATTCAAAATCTTTCTGAATATATAATTTTGGACTTCTGGTGGATCTGGCAATTTCAGTTTTAAAAGGTTTGCTAGTATAGCGTGAAATCAGAGAGATTGAGGTTTTCAAACAGGGATTAGTTAGCACTGTGTTCAGCTTAATGCAAAGTCAAGGGTCTCATACACCTCCCAAGACACATTTTACAGGGATAGAATAACTTCAAGGAAATATCTTTGTAATCCCGAGTCATCTTTATATTATGGTGCAATGTGTAAAGTGATGGGTAAAGCAAAACACTCACAGGGCCGTTTCCACTTACTGTGAAATTGATACTCAATGTTTATTAGCTATTTGTCCAGTTCACAGCCTCATGAGTTGAAAAGCAGATGTAGTTAATATATTACATTAGCAAAGGTCTCTTAAGCAAGCATATTTAAATTAAAGTATTATGAAAAAGATAGACATGCCTTACTCAGTCCTATGGCGGTAATGTTGCGTGACCACATTTTTTCTTACTGGAAAAAAAACCTAAAAAAATCCAATCCCAAAATAACCCTGTTTCACTGTCCAGTGTAATCTGAAGCACTAAAGTGGAACTTTGAGGATCTTGTCTATATTCGCTGGTACTGTGCTCAGAGTGTTAAATGGAGCTTCTACATGTGAGTTGAACTAATACATTTCAGCTTTATATCATTTAAGCAGGGTATTGGTTTTCACACTAGCAGTCAAAGTGTTAATATTTGGAACAACGTTACACAATGTGTAAGATGGACATATAACATATATTGGAGGATCGGGGAGATGAGGTCGCTGTAAGCGCTGCCATATTCCTCTCAGTTGGTAGAGCCTCTCTTTCGGTGACGTCCTCTTCTCTGATTGGAGGATCGGGGAGGACGTTACCATGCTATTTTGGCGGGAGTTGCAGGGTTATGACAGCAGAGATGCGGATGAAGAAAAAGATACCGGATTAAGGATTGAAAATAGAATGGAGAAGAAAGAAGAGAAGGGAGAACATAGAAGAAAGATGATAAAGAAGATGCGATAGTCAAAGTGGTTGGCAGAAGTGGAAGCGATCAGCAGAAAAGGTAGGGAAACATTCAGAGAGCATGACAGAGTGAACGAGAATGCAAGTGTGAGAGAGTGTGAGTGAATGTGGACCCACAAATTTCAGATGAAAAGCCAGAGCTTCATCTGAATTGTGGGGGGAGCTCATATGAATCACTGAATTTACTAAAATTCTGTCAATTTGTGTGAATATGAATGCACACGTCTAATACATACAGCCAGGCCTCACTTAGCACAGGGAAAAGCCTCTCCTCTGTTTCTCCTATCGAGGGAAAGAGTGTGCCCAGTGGCTCTGCCCATGTGCAGAAGTTCACCGGGAGGAGAAGCAGAAGAAAGAAGACAGAAGAACAAGAAGAGTCAAGAGAAGAAGCGGAGCTGCAGAACAGGAGACAGGGACCTGGAAGTGATTGGCGGAAACAGTAGGGAGATATGAGAGAGTTTGGGCAAGAGTGTGAGTGTGTGAAAGTGTGGGTGTTTTCTGATCAATGTTATAAAGAAACAACTTTGAATTAAACAACAATATCCGAGGACTAGCCATGTGAATGGTGGGCCACTGGGCTACAATGCCACACACTACGTGAGCACAAAAAGTGCCATGGCCACCGTCTGATCACCGCTCCAGCCCTGTATATATAGGGCAAGATTTCTCCAGGGATGGTTGTACACCATGCCATACCAATCAACGTTCAATAATGTCTAAAAAGTAGAGCTTAATGGTGAATACTAGCCCTCTATATGGTAAGTGCCTCATTACATTAAGTTACAATCATTTGAAGAGCTTTTTCTGGAAATCTCCAGATCTCAGGAGTTGTATTAAACTACCAATTATGAATGACCTTTTTCAAAACACTCAAAACCCCTAATTTTGCACATCTTTTCTGTCCATTTTTAAAAAAATGAGAAATCTCTGTTATAAATGTGTAAGAACTAATGCTGAAGCACCGAGTATAATTATTTCAAATGCCAGCCATGGGAAAGACTTAAAGAGAACTGTCACCTTCACAACTTAGACCATAACCAAGTTTGTGTATTCACATCTTGTGCTTTGTAATCAGTGTAATTGTTTTCTAGATACTTGGTTTTAACGCAAGGACTTGTTTTACATAAGACTTATACATCTCCTTTCCTAACGGAAAGGCTACCTTAACCAATCAATAATAATCAGCAACTTAACAATAGCTAGAGATAAAAGGCGCAGTAGAAGTGATAGAGAAATATGCAAAAACACAAACAAACAAAAACAGACTATCACTCTAAAAGTTTGTGTGAACAATAGCTTTTTTCTCATACTGCATAGTTCATGTGGTTTTAATGACATTTTTTTTATTTTGGAAGCTTTACTAATCTATATCATAAAACAGCAGCTGTACACATTAAAAACCCTGCAGAATTATTTAATATACAGTAATCCATAAAAACTGAAAACCAAAGGGAAGGACAATAATCATGTTTTAAAAAAACTCAATTATTTTTTGTCTTTTTAAGTGTCAATTGAGTGTCATAATGATACTTAAATTTTTTCATTACTTTTTAAACAGAGAGAACACGACTAATTGTTGATTTCTCATATACATTGTTCTTGAAATTATAATCTTTTTTCTTGTAATGTGTAATATATAATATATACACATATATGTGTGTGTGTGTATATATGTGTATAAATATGATATATGTGTATATATATATATATATATATATATATATACACACACATATACACACACACACACACATATGCACAAAAAAAGGTATACAAATGCCAACAGAGTGATTTAATTAGATTATCAACGAGCTGTCACCACAACTAATAATAAAAAAAATAACATGACCTGAACATATTACATGTCTAATATTTAATCCCAGCCGTGGCAGAACTCATTATGTGTATTTCGGGCAACTGTGAAACCCACCTCCTTGTTGCTCATTTTTGAACCATTTTACAAATTTAACATGTAACTTTCTATCCCCCCTGCACCATAAAAACAGATTGCCACACAACTAATAGTTGTCAATGTAAGTCAATGAATCAGTTTAGCTGCTTCTCTTTTACCCACACAAGATTTTGCGGTATACCTGTCACATGGATAGTGTTTTCTTCACTTAAATGAGAAATGTTATTGTTATCATTTGTGTAGCTTATGTTTAAATGCCTAATTAATCATTACAAAACCCTTCTATCTATCTATCTATCTATCTATCTATCTATCTATCTATCTATCTATCTATCCCCTTATTCATGTATCCATCTATCCATGTAGTCATCTATCTAGAGCCATCCCTGTAAGGCAGCCCCTGGTTGAGAGTGATTACCGTTTGACAACAGCTGTAGGGGTACATATTGTGGGGAAACGGTTTATATGTTTCCATTTCAGGTTTATAAAGTTGCGTTCTGTATGTCGTGAACACAGGAAGCACAACTGAGTCTTAGTTGGCTGAATACATCTATCTATAATCCATCTGTAGGCACTTTGGTAATTTGTGACCTTTAGGTTGATGTCTTGGTTATGTCAGTAAATTGAACATCGTGGACATTTCTGGATGGAGCATTTTCACTAGACCGGTACAGACACAAGCCCTGCTTCTCGATGGATTCATTTTCAGGTTCATTCCATAAAGTAGTAACAGAAATCAGAGTAGATGCAGCCATATGGCATGCTGAAAAACTACTAGGTATAAATGCATTTTTTTTAAATTAGATTTTTTTCTGATACACATTTATAGGTACGAACACAGCGTATGCCCCCGGCCAGATTTATAGATCCCATACATTTTACTGACATTAAAGTACAGTTTTAATAGCACCTATCTATTATATATACACATTTAAGGTATAGGGAGGGACTACATTTCCTTTCTAAAAATCTGGGATGGGGATATTTTTAGGGAACTCCGTTCCAGAAACCAGTACTTGATTTTATTTAGCACAAGGAGTTAGCATATAAACAATGATCAGAGCTGAGGCTATATACAGAAACTCTGCTCTCGTTTTCATGATATCCCATGACCCATTACCCAGTCCCCAAACGCCACATATGTTCTGCACAATGTCAGCTTGCTTGCTGCTGTTTTTATTTTTTTCTGGGTTTTTGTATTAATAGATGACCCTAGCATGTAAGCAGACTAAGCAGTTGTTGGGTCCCCAATGATCTAAGCAACCTTGTCAGATGATGGATGGACCATGTATAAGGAAGATGAAGAATGATGTTACACTACTGTAAGGCTATTTATTTCATGCATACACATTATATATATATATATATATATATATATATATATATATACACACACACACACACACACATATATACACACACATACAGGTGATTGGCTGCCACTGGGGTCTAATAAGGATTGTCCATCCTTGAAAGATTTTGGCACGGGAATGTGAGCATATAATATGCATCTGTACTAAAAAAAATGATGTATCTGACTGTGTTATATGAACCACCTTGAAGCATGTTGTGTGTTTTCCAGTTTTAATCAAGGCTTTTATATTGATCCACAAGTTACAATTTATTTACAAATATTTGGGTTTGTTACAAAAATGAAAATGGGTTCTTGTTTGTGCCAATGAAAAATTAGCTTAACATATACTTGGCTTACTATAGATACACAGAAAGCAAACCAAAGTGGTAAGTTAACCCCTTATTGACAAAGCCTGTACATGTACGGGCTCAAAATGCATTGTTTTTAATGGGTTTAGGGACCGCCCATTGTCCTTAAGGGGACATTGATTCAAAACACACGGATTTAACACACACATTTATGTATATATATATATATATATGTATATATATGTATGTATGTATGTGTATATATATATATATATATCACAGAATGACAGGTATATAAGAAGCAATTAGTGATATGGCAAAGTGATTTTATACAGATTATTTATATACAGATTACTAAATAAAAAAACTCACCACGTTTGGGCTTTCAGTGAGAAATGTTGGCTGACACTTTGGAAAACCATTAATGTCATCTGGTCTCTCCTGGTATCTCTTGACTTTGTGTTCTGAAGGTGAGCTTTCTTGGAAATATGTAAGGTCAACATCTAATACCTTTTTACACTGAGACATGGACATTCCCTCAAAGGATCCATCAATCCTCACACGGTCTGTATCTGTTTCAAGATAGCCTTTACAAACTGTGTCTTCTTTCCAGTTGGTACTATTTTTGGTTGTGTTTATATCATCCATACTTTTTGTACTGCACTTAAAGTTACCTTTAGTTTTTCCTGTAAACTTATCACTTCTTGGATGGAGCACACTGGCTGTAACTTCATCAAGAAATTTAGAAAACTGAGGTTTGGGGCAACTTTCTTCAAATTTAGAACATGAACTTTGCATGTCTCGACTCCGTTGGCTGATGTCTGATGAAGATGAGCTAAGTCCAAATCTAAGTTTGCTGCTTTTGTTTCTAAAAAACATTTTTGCGGAAATGCTCTGATGCTTTTGTTAACCAGTAGAATTGAAGGCTTTCGATTATGACAACAGTCTCAGTTTAAATTCTAGCTTTAACCTTGATTATGCTAACATTTTGTCTTATTTTAATTGTTTTGTAGATCTCAGTGGTTGGCAACAATTCCATTTGTCTAGATACGTATACAGTATATATTTATATTTTACTCACTAGCAAATATGGTGTTTCATTTGCAATTTCGTTTAATTGTTGGTACTTTTGGCTTCTGTGTCCATTGGATCTTTACTGGTGGAATTGTGTCCAAGATTCCATCTTCATAGGGTTCAACAACATCACTTTTGCACTAATTCCTAAAAAACGAATCACTTGTCTTTTTTTTTTGCCAAACCTGTGTGCTCACTCTGGTGAGAGGTCTCCTACACTAGGTTGCAAACAGACTCAGCAGTAGGTGATGAGGCATCATGCTTGACCCAACTAAGAATAGTCCCTTCTAAAGGCCCATTGCAGTGTTCCTGTGATATGCTTGTGTCTGTATTGATCTACAATGTCATGCGTTGTGCTGTGTGTTGAACTGTGAGCAGATATCCAGCACTATACATGAATAAATTAGTTGGCATACCATCAGATATTGTCACTTGGCTTTTCAAAATCAGATATAGCAGGGAAGGTCATGCTTTAATTAGTCTAGAAGACTCGATACAATTAACAGCCTGGACAAATCAATATGGGCTTGGGAGAATTACCAATGTGTATACACACACACATACATATATATACACACACACACACATTGTTTCTAGCTGTTGCTAAATATATCATCACACTCAGCTATTTTCATTTGTATAAATGGACCTTGTACAAAGCGATCTATTAGACTGCAAAGAAGGTCACATTTAGATTAAAAATTGATAGAACTTATTCCTCTCTGGGTAGATATGCTTGTTAATTAATTTCTCATTTTTAACAGACATATTACATAATCATTCCATGGCTCATTTAAGCTCTTTACATCTGTCACTTGTTAAATGTTATAGTCCGTGTCTCTGGGATTACAGACAGGTTAATGGCATTGCTTATTTATTTCAGTTTTTTTCCTGTATTATATCACTGCTTTACTTATATAATTTAAAAGCCACCCATCCTCAACACCAAACCCACACACATACAGTGTTGACCACGCTCTCCATTATATAAAGACTGCAATAAACATACTTTTCTAGGGAAACTTTGTCCCAAAGGTAATTAACTGACCAGCTTCTTCCTGATGCTGTTTGCTCAGTAAATTAGACATTTCAATCAGAAAAGGGCCACCTGCACATGCACACCTTCAGGCATTTGGGAATGGAATCCATGCTTTCTTGAGTTCATTTTACCAGACTCCTCCAATACACTTTAACCTGTCAAGCATGCCTATGCACCCGGAGCATTTCCATTGTGTCTGGGCTCAGCAGTGAGCCCAGCAATGTCCTGTCCTTCATATTACAATAGGGTCCACCAGACAAGTTAGAGTGTATTGGACGAGTCTGGTAATATGAACTCAAGAAAACATGGATTCCATAATAGATTCCAAAATAGGTCCTCAATGTTTTATTAGTTTATGGACTAAGCTGTTTCTCGGTTCACACATATTTCATGTGTTAAGTGGTTAAGTGGTAAGACACCACCCTGGTAACTCAAAGACTAAGACAGTCGCATTCCGAGGCATACTCGAAAGGGATAAAGATATTAATATGACACTGAAACCATAACTGAAGAAGGAAACATGTCCTGTAGTCCACAAAACACTTTAAACAAGAAAATAATTAGGTGATCATCAGACTGCCTGAGAAGCTGTCCAGTGGGTCTACAAGCGGACATACCAGGTCTCAGTTATTAGAGAGCACATGCCTCAATGGTCATGCAGAACTGTGTTCTGGGTATGTGTTATTAAAATAGACAACATAATAGCCATGTTTACCAAAATGTGTATCATATTAAAAAAGTGGCTTAGAAAGAAGCCTGGATAGTAGTTAGATTAGATGTAGCTCACTTAATCAAGTAGAAATACTCCTATCTACTTTTGAAAAGAACTATATAAAGTGAAAGATTTGCAAATAAAAAATCAATAGTGTTTTTTTTTCTAAATTATAATGTTACTAATTATGGAGAGGTCTGGGATGCAACAAACAAGTCCAACAATAAATAAATTAAATTAACTTAAATATGTTAATCATAAACTTATGATTAAGCATCAAGTGTGAAACACGATAATTGTGTCTGGCTCTGTATTCACTTTTATGATGTACTTTTAATAAAGAAGACTATTACTACCACACCAAAGTTTACAAAATGTATTTGATGGGAGTGAATTTGAGTGCCGCTTACCTATATTCCATGTGTGTACAAGCCTGGTTCTAACCCCTTAATGACCAGTGATGTAGGGGATGCGTCACAAAAATGATTATTGAGAATCATTCAGTGTTAAGAAACACCTTTTGAAATTCCTTGGGGCGTCTTGTTTTCAAAAATATATGGTTTGATGGGGTTAAGTTAAATTGGCCAGCTTCAACGATGTCTCAAAAAGGTCATGGGTGCAGGATGACCAGATTTTAAAAAATGGTTTTAAAATAGCATTACGCCTTTTGCACTTACTGCCCTATAACGTGCAACCCCCCCCAAAACATTGGGTATTTCAAATATTAGAATCTATTTTGCAGGTTTCTTTGTTAGCTTTTCTAGATGAGTGAAAGATTATTTTGTTTATAGTAAATCAGATGATATGATCATCTAATGGTATCTAAAGAAAGCTCTTCTTGTCCTGAAAAAAAACAATATATAATTTGTGTGGGTACACTAAATGGGAAAGAAGAAAATTACAGCTAAAAATGTGAAAACGGTCACAAAGGGTACAAAAACTATGTGTGGTTATGTGTTCTTAGAATCTCCTTATACCCAAGAAGTTCAGGTTCAGGGGATATCACTGCTAACTGGCTATTTCTTATACATACAGCCACAGGGTTTTTACATATGGAACATTACCCTTTTATACATACGTAGTTAGTACAAGACAGGCTCTTAGTTTTATTTATTACATTTATTTTATGCTGTTAACCAACTAGAAAGTGAATCGTAAAAATGACTAAATGACTGTAATCACACTCGCTGACAAATTGAGACTTTATTTACGGCACCTTATGTAGGAAAAGTTTATTTGCTAACAACCATATTTGAAATGCCGCTTTGAAATGTTAGTAGAGATTCTTTCACCAAATTGTTGCTATTTATAAAAATCTTTGGTAAGGACTACCAATGTCACTTATATACAACATGAAATCACTAGAAACTCAAGCAGGGCTATAGTGCGATGCAGAACTCTTCTTTATAGATGTGATCATCGATAGATGTGTCCACTTATATCTGTGTGAGCTGGTGTAGGCTCAGAGCCCCTTCATTATTGTGATTCTCATGTGTGTTCATATGGATGTATGCAAGCACTGGCGTAATTACAGGGCCCGTGCCTCTGGGGGGCCCAATGTGTGTGAGCATGCATGTGTACTTGAAGTTGGGGGGGGCCCTGGGGCAATTTTTTGCACCAGGGCCTTGTCGTTTCCAGTTAAGCCCCTGTATACAAGGGCTTCTGGTATCTGGTAGGCGAGTCTGCCTTAGCTAGCACTGGTCTTATCAAGGCTAGGCTTGGAGTTGTTTCAAACTCAACCTCATATTTGAAAGACAGGAAAATCTATAGGCCAACATGCTTGGGTAAATTACCAATTTTGTCTATTACCATATAGTTTTTTTGTCTAGATTTTATCAGTTTAGCACAGCAACATTTACATTTTAACATTACATTTTATTAACAAAAATCCCAAACTCAACTTCTTTTAATGCTATTTTTCAAAAATAAAGATCTATATACAGAAAGGATTTCACTTAATTTATAGGGGTTTCCTAGACACAATTACAAGTCATGGAATCAGTTCTGTCGACAAGATTACTTTTTCCTGTGGACAAAACTTACGCTACAAAAGGAGCTCAAATAATGGCATTTGACTTATGTGACAGAATCGGTTCTGTGGCCGGTCTCAAGATATAACAAAATAAACTGTATTGCTTACTCGATAGACAAAAGTTTAATACACACTATATATTGAAATGTAACAACAGAATGAAGAAAAGGAAAAATCAGCTGTCTTTAAAATGTAATAATATAGTCTTTGAAATGTAATAATACAGTTCTACTGAATAGTTTATAAATGGATTGAATGTCTCGCTGCACTATAAATTCAGAATGGGTTGTCATGACAACTTTCTTTGTGTGTACCATGACATGGTTTACACAAGCAACTACAATGAAATTATTTTTGAACAATGTATATTCCCCAAAATTGAATTTAAAAAGTGCCCATTTGGAATATGTCCAAAGAACCGACGTCAATGGCATTGACAAACACGTTCTTTATAGAATATTCAAGTACTGCTTAATATAACTATGTATGAAGAAACAATGAGCCATGTTCTTATAGTACAATTTTTGTGCAAATTGTCAAATGCTGGTCAACAGAAAATGCCCTTTGTTTCTGTGCTGAGTGTTCCAAATTTAGAAATTTACCCCAGGATTTGATACATTTTGGTCCTATGTATTGATGAGATATGGAAAAAACAAACAAATGTAGCATCATTTTGTGATCATCCTTGGGAACTTGTGGGCTCCGGCTACCTGGAGCCTACCCTTGAGGGACGTGGCCAGGACAGACATAGGTGGTTGGTCCTGCTAATGTTAGGGGTGTTACCACTGATGTCAGTAGGCACCGCCCCCATTTAAAGGGGAAATGGGTGGAAAATTGGGTGTGTGAAGACCCCGCGACCCAGAGGATTCAGGTGTTGACCCAGAAAAGCGGCATTTATTTTCATACCTTGGAATCATTCAGGTTTGACCTGGAGTCTCCGGATGAAATGCAGCTTTCACAGTCAGCGCCAGGACAGGGGAAAGGTGTTTAAGCCAGGCTCACTCATTATCCAATTCCCCTCCTACTCCCAAATAATTTTAATTCGGAAATAGACAAATGCTCCAAGGAACTTGGCCTCCTTTTTATCATACACAGTCACACATCCATAGATGTTTAATAAAAGAATAGGGATTATTTTAAATTTTTTAATTGATTTTGGACCACTTGTAATACATGCCTAACATTTTCTACCTATTTATAATGGCATACTTTGCCATGTTATAGGGTGAAGTGTGAGTTATAGCGTTAATGCTAGTGAGTGTAGAAGTGAAGACCAGGGCAAATAACAGGAGGAAAGGTCCTTGTGATTTGTGAATTGTACATGTGTGTGTTATGTGTTATGTCACTGTGTTATATGTGTTATTGTGTGTGTTATGTTTGGTAGGTTGTGTTTCAGACGGAAAAAAAATGAAATGGAAATGGAAAAGGCGAATGAGTGGGCAATTGGCGACCCACTCACCTGTTTCACCCCAGGGCAAAGCATCCAAACAACTGTCAGTCCTAGACGCTTGGCAGCGGCCTTCCAGAGCTCAGACACTAGGCCCTAGCGTAAGCTGCCTACTCCGGCGGAGGTAGCAGGCATTGCCACACCGCAAACAGACGCAGCCAGGGGGAGGAACTGCCCTTACCATTAGGGACATTTTGGGCATGACTCTAGCCAGGAAGCGAACTGGCAAAGAAGAGACGCTGGCACTACCACCACCACCAGCAGCATTGAAAAATGGAAAAGGCGAATGAGTGGGCAATTGGCGACCCACTCACCTGTTTCACTCCAGGGCAAAGCATCCAAACAACTGTCAGTCCTAGGCGTTTGGCAGCGGACTTCCAGAGCTCAGACACTAGGCCCTAGCGTAAGCTGCCTACTCCGGCGGAGGTAGCAGGCGTTGCCACACCACAAACAGACGCAGCCAGGGGGAGAAACTGCCCTTACCATTAGGGACATTTTGGGCATGACTCTAGCCAGGAAGCGAACTGGCAAAGAAGAGACGCTGGCACCACCACCACCAGCAGCATTGAAAAATGGGAAAGGCAAATGAGTGGGCAATTGACGACCCGCTCACCTGTTCCACTCCAGAGCAAAGCATCCAAACACTGTCAGTCCTAGACGTTTGGCAGCGGACTTCCAGAGCTCAGACACAAGGCCCTAGCGTAAGCTGGCTAGACCGGCGGAGGTAGCAGGCGTTGCCACACCGCAAACAGACGCAGCCAGGGGGAGAAACTACCTTGAACATTTTGGACATCTGAGGCATGACACTAGCCAGGAAGCGAACTGGCAGAGAAGAGACGCTGGCACCACAACCAGCAGCAGCAGCAGCTTTGGGAAAGGTGAATGAGTGGGCGATTGACGACCCGCTCACCTGTTTCACCCCAGGGCAAAGCATCAAAGTCTGTCAGTCCATGGCGTTTGGGAGCGGACTTCCAGAACTCAGACACTAGGCCCTACCGTAAATTGGCTACACCGGCGGAGGTAGCAGACGTTGCCACACCACAAACACGTGCAACCAGGGGGAGAAACTACCTTAAACATTAGAGAAAGAAAATTAACTTTCCAAGCTAAGAGCTGGGTAACCCAACTTGGGCAGATTGAATTTAAGAAAGGCAATCTGCTCCATCAGATGAGGTGCCATGCGTGAGCGCTGTGGACTCAGTATGTTTCCAGTCATAGAAAACACGCGCTCACTTTGAACAGTGGTTGGCGGACATGATAGAAGCTGCTGCGCAACCCATGAGAGTGCAGGCCACACACTCTTCTTTTCATCCCAGTAGCTAAGAGGATCAACATTAGGTGCAGAAGGAACTTCACAGATGTAAAGTTTGACCATTTCAGCAGCACTACTCTCCTTTCTGCTACTAGCTCTGTCAGATGGTCCAACTATACTCCCAAGTGCCTCTTCCCAAAACGCAGCTGCTCCACTCAGCTGTGTTGTTGTGATGCTTGTGGCACTGCTGCTGATGCTGCTGCTAGGAGTAGCAGACCACATAATCTCTTCCTCCTCCTGCACCTCTCCCTCCTCGGACAGCATTCCCATTTTACGCTGCCAGTCACGCACCTTGTTGACCAATTGCTCCCGGTAGCTACTGAGAACATTGAATTTCAAAGCTAGCTTTCCCTTAATTCTTGGATCGCAAAGGCACGCTAGCATCATTTCAGGACTCTCTTCCATGCGTTTGCGAAGGTGTACTTTTAGCAGATCCTTCAGCTTCCTGACTATGGCTGCTACGTCAGGATGTAGAGTGCCACCTTGAACATCCTCACGGTTTTCAGGGAACACATCCATCTTGCTGCCTAGATGGGAGAACACTGGGATTACCTGGGCCAGACTGGCAGTGTTTGAGCTTACATTTTCAGTGGCATCCCTGAATGGTTTAAGGACTGCCACTAGCTGGGCGATCACTGTCCAATCCTCCCTATTCAGTGGAGATGTAATCCCAATATTATGCTCTGAGGCAAGATTATGGATTGCCCTCTGCTGCTCCAAAATCCTCTCCAGCATGTCTAACGTGGAGTTCCACCGTGTACTGACATCCTGACGTAGGCAGTGTACGGGAAGACCTGACCTCTCTTGCTCTTCCCTCAAAAGTTGGCTAGCCTTAACACTATGGTGAAAGTGCCCAGCGATCTTTCTGCAGCGGGACAGAACTACTGCTGCCACATTAGTTCCTTCTGACATTGCTGCCTTCACTACAAGATGGATGATGTGGGCTGCACAGCGCACGCCAACAATATGACCATCTCGCAGTGCTTTCACCATATTGGCACCTCCGTCAGTTACCACAAAACCAACTTCAACATTGGTGCCTGCCTTTGCTCCAACCCAAAGGCTAAACATTTTCCTCATCGCATGCAGAATATTTTGGGAAGTGTGCTTTTCATCCATCACTTCTGCATGGAGAAGGAATGATCGGTAGCCTGCTGCAGCAGCTTCCTTGGGCACACTGGGCTGCCACCAGTGTGCTGTCAAAGAAAGAAAGGCATGCTGCCCACTAGGTGCACTCCACAAATCTGTTGTGAAATGAACAGACTGACCAGCAGCCTTGGAAAGCTCCTCTTTCACTGCTGCAACACAGGACCGATACAATGAGGGGACAATGTTCCTGCTGAAAGTGAAATGTGACGGAACTGTATATTGTGGAGCCACAGCCGCCATCAATTGTTTGAAAGGCTCCCCTTCGATCATAGAGAAGGATGCCCCTCCAACAGCAATGAACTGACCAATAAGTCGCATTACTTTATTGGCCTGCTGTTTGGGCATTGACCTTTTAGATTGGAATGCCATAAATTGTTCCAGGGTGGGCTGGACTTGCAGTGCTCCAACATGCCTTGGTCTCTGGCTACCAGCACTAGTTGCTGCTGCTGCTTTTGGCTCAGAAGCAGCTGTTGGGGTTTTTCCACGGCCACCAGCTATGCTGCCTAAACTAAGTTTTACTTCTGCATCTTTCCCAATAGCACAGCGTTGTGTTGAGTGCTGAGGTGATGCTTCATGCTAGCACTGGTAAAATGGCCAGACACTTTCCCTCTGCTTATTAGCTTCCCACAATGTTTGCACTTTCCATAGCGCCTTTCTTCAAGTGCTCCCAAATTGGGGCGCGCATAGCCTTGGAGTGTGCCTTGGGTGCTGCTCCTACTGCTCGGGGTGGATGAACAGAGGCAGAACTAGTGGTGGTGAGACTGGTGGTAACAGTACTGGCCATAGTGGGACTGCTAATTGCTTTAACTTTAGATTTGCTAGGTTTTGCTGCTGCTGGTGGTGGTGATGGTGATGATCGTAGCAGAGAAGGTGGAGGCTCAGGGGAAAATTCTGCACTAGTCATTTGGACACTGCTCCCTGAGGAATCTGATTCCTGACCACTCATCTCCTCTACTTCCTCTGGCTGATAGTCTAGTTCTTCATTAGCCAGATCAAATGGAATTCCTGCTAGGCTGGAGCTAAGACTGATATCGTCGTGAGACTCGTGACTAGTAGTAGTGCGAGCAGGAAGAACAGACTCTGCACTTGGCCTCTCAGTCTCAGGCTCCTCTGCTACCTCGCTAGGTGGAGTTCCACTATGTGTAGCCCTCTGTCTTTACAAAAATATTGTAAGGACTTGGTGGCTTGCTAGAGGTACTAGGAGGACATGGCGTGGTGGTACCGGTGGGAACAGTAGGCGCAGCACTAGTGGTGGTAGAGGTGGTGTTGGTGGTGGTGGTTTTCCCTACGAAGGAATGAGATCGCTTTGGTTCGGGACCCCTCGGAGTCTTGCTGCTAATTTGGCTCTGCTTGGTACCTTGCTTGTGGATGGGGAAGATGCTACTTGGGGCAAAAGGCACTTCTTTTTACTCACTTGGCTAGTAGAAGTACTAGTTGTGCTACCCTTTAACTTTGCACGTGCCTCTGGTGCTTCAGGCTTTCCGTAAAAAAACATAGAGCTTGTGGGCCTAGCCGCACTACTACTGCCTGCTTTTGGTGCCTTTCCTTTACTTGATGATCCTTCAAGCAATGCTTCCCCAAATGATAAGTGAGAGCTTGGCCTACTTGGCCGACTAGACTGACGCAAAGGCTGCATCTTAGAACTGGTGGTGGTGCTGGTGATGGTGGTGGTGGTGGTGGTGGTAGATGGAGCTTGTCCCTCCTTAGTCCCAAAAGGAGGATCCATTTCAAATTTTGTGTTGTGTGTGTAGTGTAGTGTTTAAAAAACTTAAAAAAAAAAGGGGGATAAAAAAAGTAAAGAATTTGAATTTACACGGGCCTAAGAGCCTATCCTACTACTATGCTAAACCTAAAGCTATATTATTATTCTAGTCTAGCTCTAGACAGACGCTCTCAAGCCCACTAAGCTAAAGTGAGGTTAAATTATATATAATATTATATTATTAATAGATTAGAATTATTTATATTTTGGATTATAGATAGAATATAGATTATGAATTAGAAAGAATTACTTATATATATTATAGATTATGAATTATAATTTATATTATATTATATAATATATTATAGATTAAGAAGATTAAAGTTTAGAATTATTTTAGTACTACAGCTAGTAGCTTGAAGCTTTGCTTAGTACAGTTGTTGTCGTCACACAGTCAATTTTTCTTGAAAAGAAATTAGAAATAAAATAAAATGTCACAGCAAAACAGTTAGCTTCACTGCTTGCTGAAACACACAGCACTTATGCGGCTGCACTCACTAGCCCAACAAGTTCACTTCACTGATGGACTGAGGTGAGCAAAACACTAAGGGTACTTTTAATAAAATTAAAATAAAATGTAAAATAAATGAGAAAATCTTTGCAAAACAGTTAACGTCACTGCTTGCTGATCAAAAAAGAACACAGCACTTATGCGGCTGCACTCACTAGCCCAACAAGTTCACTTCACTGATGGACTGAGGTGAGCAAAACAAATGAAATAAAATGAAATATTATTAATTAAGAAAAATTGACTTGGTCTCTTGCTGTTGCTAAAACAAAGCACAAACTATAGAGCTGCAGCACCAGTACTAATAAGATTAGCTGAACTATAAGCTAGTAGTAATTATTAATTATTAATTTTATTTATAGCTAATTTAATTAACTATTAAGATAAGAATTATAGAATTGTTGATATTAATGATTTTAGATTAGACACTAGTAGATGTCTTGAATGTCTACAGTACACTCTACACTAGTATACTATTACTAACTATAGTATATATAACTGACAAATATATATAATTTTATAATGTATTCAATTATTAATATTACTGATTTTAGATTAGACACTAGTAGATGTCTTGAATGTCTACAGTACACTCTACACTAGTATACTATTACTAATACTATACTAACTATAGTATATATAACTGACAAATATATATATAATTTTATATGTATTCAATTATTAATAATATATTCTATTAAATTATTTATAAATTCTATTATTTAATTTATTTAAGCAGGACAGACAGTAGGCACTAGTGCCAGCCCAAGGCAAGGGCACCCCAGTGCCAGTGAGGCACTGAGTGCGCTGTCAACTCAACAGCACTACACAGTTGATGACAGACAAATTAAATAAAAAAATGATTAAATTAATAACATTATTATTATTAAATATATTAATTAAGTAGCACTGAAGTGAGGATGAAGTACACTGTGAGAAATGGCAGGCTGAGTCTTACCAGTCTCACACAGAACAGAACAATCTCTCTGTAACGCTCGGATGCAGCACAGCAGTGTTGCCAAAGCAGTCACAGCGAAAAATGAATGGATCTCTCAGGCAAGCTCTGGTCTTATAAAGGCGGTTTCAGAAATTCAAAAAACAGCAGCACAGGCATTGGACGAGACCCTTAGCGTGACGTCACAAGAGTGAGCTGATTGGACAGACGAGAGCAGCTCACTCCTGTTTGAAATTTTGGCGGCTGCGCGGCAAAAACGAAGACGATCACAAAGAATCTTTGATTCTTCGTGGTTGTGAGTCTTCGTCTTCTCCTACGTTTTGCCGGCACTGTATTCTCTTCGGCGTGTCTTCGGAACGAACAAAAAAACGGCCTCTTCGTGCTCGTTTACATGTTCGCCCGAAGACGAATGGGCAAGTCTAGTAGTAACTTCTTTTGTACTAATGCTTTGAGGAGACAGAAATGAAATTGCCTTTGTCCATTAAAAAAAACAGACTTTTTAGAAGAGTGGAATTGAGAACTATCCCGAAATCCCCATGTGCAGCAAACACCGCATTGGCGTCCAGGTTTATCTGAAAAAATTAAATAATCTCAAAATAATTTAGGTCCATTGTAATTTTAGAATCTTATACTATAGAGCTCATGGGATATTGTGGTCTTATTAGACTTGTTTCCAATAAACAATCTATAGAACATTTGATTACCGATTCTTAGTAGCCACCTAAAACTGCATATGCAAAATAATTTACATAAATATGAATTATTTTAGATATAAATGAAACATTAGTATACAGTTATATGTTTGGATATATATATATATATATATATATATAACACAAAGCTGCTGCTTTCTAAACAGCCATTGTTCTTGGCTACTTAAGGGCAAGAAGAAAAGGTATAAACCACCCATGGATACCACACATTACGATGATGTTTTTTTCATTCTATGAACAATAGATGTCACTGTAGGCAACCAAAACTGAGTGTTCCTTTGATTAAATACATAATGTTAACATAAATAACTGTTAATTGTAACATTGAAGTGAGTTTAAGAATATCCTCCTGGCTGACTGAGGTATAAATTCACCAGTGTGATAAAAATATGCTGTTAAATATAAATATGAATGTAGACTACCAAAAAGATGTGTCAGGAAATTACAGACTGCACTAGAGAACATGTTACAGCCACAAAGACCTAAGCTTTCTTAAATTGGTGTAAAAAATGAGGCATGTTAGGGGTGAAAAAGGCTAATTTAAAATACATAAATAAATAAAGCTTTTAGTTTTAGGGCGTCCGTGAGACCAGTTAGCTGACAGAAACATACATGATGGACTGGCAATGACGAAAGTGCGGATGATAACTGCGTATAAGTTTAAGGCTGCCATCAGATAAGTACAGTCGATACAGCCTCTGAATGTGAGATGTGTAACATGGAGGCCGCGCAATTGTCCTTAAGCAAGAGCGAGTCTGGAGACGGGGTGGGTGGATTTTTCTTTCTTAAATACATGGGCTGGGCTTTTAGGACAAAACATAAGGGCATCCCGGGTGACTTGCCTTGCGCCATCATCCTCTCTGCTGAGCGCTAGGATATGATGTCATGCACCATGTATCTTAGATAATCAATCTATTCCCATTAATGCAGCAAAGGGGCTGTGGCACCCCTACAACCTCCACCCTACTGGCAGCATATGCCATGGTATCCAAGCCCTAAGGTGATTCGGGATCTGAAACTTTGTGATAGCAATGTTGTGTGAGTGATATATTTATATCATTGGTTTAGTGGGGTATTGGATTTAGGTAAGGTAAATTAGCAATAACAATAATAAGAGTTATGAAAAAGAAACAAAACAGCCTTTACAGTCTATAATTATTAATAGATTTCAACCAGTTTATTTTCCGGAAAGCGAATATTTGATAATTTTACAATGTTCTTGTTGGGATTTATTGAAACCAGTTAAGGTTCTGTTGTGCTGTCCACGGCGTTATAAGAGCTTTAGAAATTAATGATTAGGACATGCTGGTTTTGACTTTTAGCAGCTTAAGATGTTGAAGCGCACGCAGGCTTCCTCAACCTAATGAAACCAACAGAGAATGGTGTTCTTAAAAAAACGAATAATAAAATAGAGGCAGAATGTGGAAAGCCGTGTAGCTAAAATAACAAACATCGCCCACACGTACGCCTTGTATGAGAGCACAATAATAAAAAATAATAATCTAACAGTGTGAAATTTGCCAATATTAAAGCATTATTTCACTAAAAACAATTGTCCTCTACTGATTTTCCTATGCAGCAGGAGGAACATGTATTACTTACATAAACCTGAGGCATAATCCTTAAATAATCTGTCTGGCACGGAGATTACACCTCTTTTTTTTTTGGTTGTTACCGTTTTACCACCGTAAATTAACACAAAAACAATGAAAAATAGATTTTGTATAACTACTACTATTACTAATACTTACGCAGCTTCATACCAAATTGACCTGGATGTAAGGAAGAAAGTATGGCAGCTAAGTGGAACAGCCTCCAATCAGAAGTGGTAGAAGCTATTACAATAAGGGAATATAAACATGCATGGGCTAGGCATAAAGCCAAGACAAGACCAAGGACAGATTAAGATCGGAGTCTTTTCAATGGTTAAGGTTGGCAGACTAGTTGGGCCAAATGGGTCTTATCTGTACTCAACGTTTCTGTTATGGAATGGATAGAATCTCCTTCCTTTCAAGTTTATGTATGTAAAATATCCCCATTTCCCTAATGGAAAACAGGAGAGATTTAAGTGGATCGGTAAATTTTACATATTCTAAATTTTTTACATCTCCGAATATAGGGGTAGCCATTATAACTTCCCGTTCTTTGGATCTGCATAATTATTCCTTCCCATTTTGTTCTACTTTAGTTATGCCAAATAAATCACCTTTAGTGGCAGATGACTGGTGATAACGAGTCGGCTCTCGCAATTTAAGCCTGATGACATAAGTGCTGACGACGTCTGGATACGTGAAGCCGCATGCTATGTTTTTATGCCCACACATTGTACGGCCGGGCAAATGAAGCCTCTGCCCACATACTGTAACATCCTCTCTGATACTGGAATGGCAGATCCAGTGAGCATTGTGGCTCTGTTGGCCAGCAGCCCACAAAGTATTTGCCGGGTGTGCCAGGTTGCCAGTCTGGGCCTGGTTCCTTCTGTTTTAAACTGCATTATGATCTCTCTGGTAAAAGGGTTGATACCTTCATATCCAAATGCACACCATTCAATTTCCCTATAAAACGCCTATTCCCATAATATAGCAATTCCGTGCTGATCTCAAGAACTTATTCACTTTGTAATTATCTGACTTGGATTTTACTGCCGAGTGAGCAGAATTTTCATTAAAGTTATTTTTATGGTTTATCACAATAAAAAGATTTTTTGTTAAACCTGTAATCAGCCTTTACAGAAATACATTTATGTAAAATGCACTCATTGGTAGACTGGGGATAATTATGTACGCCAAAACATTACCGTCTAGCTTTATATAATACAGACCCTTGTTTTCTTTCATTGCTTGTTGATTACTTTTTAAATATGATGTTTGAAGGTGATTTGGTGCTTGAAAATTTAGAATTCAACCTACAATTTACTATTTAAAGTAGAAACCCTTGCATTTTGTTCAAAGTGAAGTGGAGAATGACACCTTTAACTGTTACTTTTTATTCTGCAATTTTATTTTCTTTTAAAAATGAGCCTTATGCAAGTTACTTTAACTCTTGACATCATTACTTGCAGTGAATAGGACTTTTGTGAGTTTCATGGGATATCACCATACTCACCTGACCACTGGCTATTGCAGAATACAGCTAGTAACTGGATATACCTATTCGTGTGCCAATTAAGGAGCTTATAGCACATTTTTCTAGATGATAGGGTCCGTCTCTGCTAAATTGGTTGTATACCTATTGTTTTAAGCACCTCTGTAAGCCCTTGTGGTGAAGATACCCCTACACTTAGGGGGGGTATATATCATATAAGAAGGCTTACTTTCATAACCAACTAGTGAATAATCGACATCGTGGTTAAGTGCACTCTTTTAGGGTTATTGGTTAGCCTTATAGAAGTGGCACAATCATTAGTAAAACCATTTATCTCTATTTAGGTCCATACCACTTAAACCCATTTTTTGCTAATCCATATTGCTAAGGCAATAGGATAAATTAGTGTCGTTTTAGTCCACACATTTGGAATAAAAGTGCACTAATATGTCCTATTGCTGCATTTCTTTTGAATTTGTTTATTCTATATACTCAGCCAGACATAAATGTTGGTACAGCATAACTGCCATTACTATATACTGAGCCAGACATTGATGGTGGTACAGCATAATTGCCATTACTATATGTTGTGCCTCTCCTGTAGCTCTTTTTTCTATTCCTCCACCTTTTCATCTTCTGTCGTAGTCTTTTTTAGTGTTTTTTTTTCCTGCTTCTCCTCCTCTCCATTTTGTACTTTTCTTCTTTAAGAAACAACTTTCTGGTCCGACAGTGGGTGTCCCAAAATTGCCCCAGGAGGCCCCCAACTTCACCAAAGAGCATGTCTCACAGTACCACCCTAACCCCCACACAAACACAACACATACATACATGCTCACACGTAAACACTTGCACATATACATCTATGCTCACATACATCTATGCTCACATACATCTATGCTCACATACATCTAAGCTAACACAGGCTTAGACATTTATGCTCTTTCATACAAATCCATGCTCACATTTTATGAACAATGAATACAGAAAACCAGGTTAATTTACTTTTTCTTGGCATGTAAATGAGGGAGAGCCAAGTAGAGTAGTTCTGCAGAACTTCCACATCAAGACAGAGCAGGAGAATGACAAATGGAGGACTTAATTCATTAATAGGCCTCTTACAAAAGGACATGACACTTTATAACCCTCCTATTTTAGAACACGTTAACCTCAGGGTCTAGTGAAGAGTGCACTTTTCCTTCTCATGGGAGTAGCAGCTGAAGAGCTACCTACTGGCAATGTTTGCCCTATCCTATTATGACATGCTTCTCTCCTGTAAAAATTATAGTCTTCACCCTCTTTAAGACAGTCTCTGTTCTACAATGAAATAGTAACTTGGGGCTATGAAACAAATGCTTGCTGAAAATACAGTATACACTTCCGCTTTTAAAGCCGTATTTCTCTCGAATTCTGTTTTAAAGTATTAGTATATGGTTTCTTTCAACAAGGCTGCATTTTGGTTTTGAACTGTTGATGGTTGTTCCCCTGTCTTATTGCGGTTTGTGACCGCAGGGCTTGAGAATATACTAGCAGCAATCGTGTGAAATATATATATATATATATATATCTTGAAAAGTTACATTCACGTTATAGGCAAATAGTGCTAATAAAAACAGCATATTATAAATATTAAATAAAGTAAATAAATTGTGTCAAAACCCCTACCTCCCAGAAAGACAACATAAAACAAAAAGTGGAATAAATATATAAAGCAAAAGAAATGCAAAATAAATAAAATGTCCACCATTAGAGGGGGACTTGAGGCATTTTTTTTATAGTATTAGGTGAAAAAATTAACATTGTGCTGTTTTCTTTCTTAAAACAATCCTAGTTTTTTGCATAATGTAATGTTGGCACTCTGTTATCTAAGCCCAATCTACCAAGAAAACACACTGACTTCTTACCATACAGCTTTGTGGTAAACAATAGAATGGTTCAGTCTCAATCACCCAGCAGGACACTCTAACTAATGAAAGGCTATGGACCAACAGACTTCTTTAGCATTCACAAAAGGAATCAGCTCAGTGTGGTGTTTGAGCAGGGAAAGTTGCCCAAAATGTCACATGACTGACAACAATGGTCACCTCCAGATTTGAAGATAATAGGAGTTTATTAAGAAACATAAGTATGCCAGAAGTTTGCATCTATGGAGTAGCTGAAAAACGATATCAAAAGCATTTTAAGGCTAAATTTAAAAATCTTTTAAATGGTGTACATCAGGGGTGTCCAAGTTTTTTTTGCAGTGGGCCACTTCATCAGAATTGTATACGTGCGAGGGCCGCACTCATTTTTCACTGAGAGAAAATATGGCCTTTAATAAGATATGCAGATTAAAATAAAGTAAATGACACAAAACCTTTACTTTTCCTCTCACTGATTTCTGGGATTTCTGGGCCTACAAATTCAGGATTCTGGATAAGTAAAAATAAAATAGTTCTATTTATTTTAGCGATGCACTAAAATGAAAATTCTGGACCAAAACCAAAAATTCAGGGTTCACTTAGCCGAAACTGAAAGTGACCCCCCCGCACACTTTTAATAAAAGTAAGTTACACACCAAAATTGTACAAAAAAAATGATATATTATGATTGTTAACAGCAATCTCAGGCATACCCAGATTCCAGCGTGTACTGGTTGGCTGGGCATTGTATTTTTTGTCCAATTTTAGTGTGTAGCCACACTTTTATTAAAAGTAACACACCACAATTGGACAAAAAAAATCAACAATATGACTTGGCATGATAGGAGTGTGATTGCTAACAGCAAACACACTCTTTTTATACCCAGGCAACCAGTGAATGCTGGAACCTAGGCATGATGGGACTGTGATTGCTGTTAGCAGATTGCTATTAGCTGTTAGCAATCACACTCCTATCATCCCAAGTCAGCCAATACATGCTGTTACAGGGTGGCTGTAAGTGCAGATCCCATACGGCTGGCAGCATAAATACACAAGGGGGGCAGCTAGCCAGGTTTCAGCATGTACTGTCTGACTTGGCATGATAGGAGTGTGATTGCTAACAGCAAACACACTCTTTTTATACCCAGGCAACCAGTAAATGCTGGAACCTAGGCATGATGGGACTGTGATTGCTGTTAGCAGATTGCTGTTAGCAATCATACTCCTATCATCCCAAGTCAGCCAATACATGCTGGTACAGGGTGGCTGTAAGTGCAGACCCCATACTGCTGGCAGCACAATACACAAGGGGGGCAGCTAGCCAGGTTTCAGCATGTACTGGCTGAGTTGGCATGATAGGAGTGTGATTGCTAACAGCAATCATAGTCCCATCATGCCTAGGTTCCAGCACTTACACATCCATGCTATCACACACAAACTCATTCATTCACAGATTCATTCCCTCAATCAGACATACTCATTCACACAACCTCCCCCACCCCCTTACCTGCTCTACAGCTCTTGATGCCGCTCACAGACTTCAGCAGGAGGCGCGGCCTCCCTCGTTCTCCCCACAGAGAAGGCAGGACGCATGTTGGACGCCCCTGGTGTACATGCTTATTGTTTCTATTAGACATGTGCATTTGTATGAATTGCAAATTTAACATTTGCTGATTTTGTCAATTCATACGAATCTTTGAAAAAAAGAGGCGTCCATCTTGTTCTTCATCTTCTTGTTCTTCTCTTTTTCTCTTCTTTCTTTATCCGCATCTCAAAGGACATAACCTCCTGGGTAAAACTTCCACTAAAATGGCGAAGCTTCTGACTGTAGTAGCCTCGACTTCCGTGCTAGGCATCCATTAAAGCACACATAACCCCACCACCCAATAAAAACACGACAACATGAATTTGGGTAGAAAAGGCCACAGCCGATTTTATTTAAATGCAGGACATTGCCACGCAGACCTAAAACCAAAATAGGTGCGTTAACAGGACAATGCCCAAAACACTGAACCATAAATAACATAAATTAACATAGTTAAACATTAACCATTTAAATGCAAAACCACCCCAAGCTTACCAGGTTATCCAGGTAACACACAGGGAAGGACATACCGAGATGCCCAACCCAAAACCTGAGGTTCCCAGCTCCACCTGCCAGGAAAACCTCCCACCACTAATGCTCTCCTATCAGCATTAACCTCTTAGAATACCTGGTAAGCATACGCACGACTGTGACAGAACAAACAATCCAAGACAAACAAGACAATAAAAGAAGGGAGGGAGGGTGGGACAAACAGGAATGGTAAGTGACAGAAAATGGTGCTTACCCCATTGGCGCCAATCACTTAAATAGCCCCACCGTTAACCCCTCCCCCAACATTCAAAAAATGCCGCCAAGGCCTATCCCTGCTCGGCACCCAGTCAACTGCCCACTCAGGCCCATTCTGACCCCCGTGGTCTTCATGATTGGACTGGAGGTTCTGGGTAGAGGATATACCCCTGAAGCTCCTCCATTTTGCCCCAAGATAACTCTGTTTAAACTTACGCCAAAAGGGCAGAGCTTCCTGTGACGTCTTCTCCCCCAGGTTGGAGGACTGCGGAGAGGACATTACTGGAAGCTCTGCCATTTTGTGCTACGATAAACTTGTGTGAACTTCTGCCATTTTAGTGGAAGTTAGCTGGTAGGCTATGGCCGCAGAGATGTGGAAGAAAAGAGAAGAAAGAAGAGAGAAAAGAGAAGATAGAAAAGGAAGGAAAAAAGATGTAGAACAAGAAGATGCGAGACATGGAAGTGGAGCTGTGAGAGCAATTGGGGGAGAGGTTGTCACCGCCGCAATCGCTGTCATTTTGCCCTCATGTAAACTGAGGGCAATATGACCTCTCTTGCAGTGACGTTCTCTTCCCCAATTGGAGTATCAGGGAGGACATCACCAAAGCGCTGCCATTTTTGCGGAAGTTGCTGCCGGGTTATGTTGGCAGAGATGCAGATGAAGAAAGAAGATAGCAGGTTAAGGATTGAAGGTTGAAGAAAGAATAGAGAAGTGAGAAGATAGAAGATGAAAAAGATTTGACAGCGGAAGTGGTCGGCAGAGAGGTTATGGAGACATTCAGAGAGCCTGAGAGAGTGAATTAAAATGAGAATGTGAGATAGTTAGGTGCGATTTTAATATGACCTCCGATTTTAATCTGAAATGAACAGGCAGGAAACAGAATTTGTTGTCCAAAAACAAAAGGGCCAAAAATGAACCGAAAAATTTGTCTGAATAGTTTCTATTATTTTCTCTGATTAAAAAGCTTTTAATTTTCACTCTGTTATACAAAGGGTGCATTTGAGCTTTTTCTTATATATATACGTGATTTGCCTTATTAGATTAAGATATTTTTTTTAAGTAGGAACTAGCTTTAGTGATGGATTTATAAATGTAATCTTCAGTTTGTTTCACTGGTGTTTCATAGCAACAGTCAGGGTGCTTCTATCCTCTCAGTACCACATAACTGGAAGACAACACCGCAATAATAAAATCATCTGATACTTAACTTATGTGCAGCAACAATGATACAGGCAAAAACATAAGAGGGATCAGTAGAAGGTTACCCCATAAATAGCACAAGGCACTGTTATTGGAATCACTATGGGCAATTCTCATGTACTGAGAATGCAGAGATTTATAAGAAACACACTTTAGTCTCCCAAGTGTTCCTCTTTTTGAGGGATAGTCCATCATTGAGGCCCCAATCCATTTGTCCCTCTTTCCTCCCTGATATGCTTTCTTTCTGGAAGCACTTAATGGTAGATGTAAGTGTTTCACTGTGTTCTACAGCTCTAAGCACAGCCATAATATACACATAATGCATAATAAGAAATGTGTTTATAAGCAAAATTTTATTAAATAAATGATACGATGCTTAGCCACTAGATGTTCTCATTTCACCTTGAACTACCGTGGACAGCCCAGTACGGGAACCTGCCTTGCGCCTTCACAGATCCACCCACTACCGGTGTCCCAATTTCAACATCTGAAATTTTGGAGAGTAGGTAGTTGTTGATCATATCAAATAATTATAAGGTTAACTATAATATATTTTAACATAATAACTAGACTTGTGCATTCGTATTTGGGCGAACATGAAAACGAACACGTAGGGTGCGTTTTCGTTGTTCAGCGCGAATACCAAACATACGAACATGGCGGCAAAACGTAGACGAAGGCGACCTGCAGGCGACCAATAGGCTCACTTGCACAGCCCTTTAACCCCTGACTGTGCAACTTGGCCGGCAGAGACCACTGGTCTCCCTGCTCCAACAGTTAAAAGTCTGTACGAACGACCAATAAAGTCGCTGGTACAGACCTTTAACTGTTAGAGCAGGGAGAGCAGTGGTCTCTGCCGGCCAAGTTGCTGCATAGGTGTACTTCATTGGTTGATGGCAGAGGAGGCCCCTGCAGGTGACCAATAGAGTTGCTCCCCATATTAACCCCTTCTACAAAAAACATAAAAAAACGAAGAAGAAAAAAAAAGAACGCGAAGAACGTACACGAATATTTGCCCGAACCGAACACAGGGACGGGCGAATATTCGCGGAATAAGAATATTTTTTCCCCCACAAAGAAGAACACGAAGAGTTGGCCGGCGCCAAAGTCTAATAATAACATATAACTCATATTACCAGTATAACTATAATATTTCTGAACATAAAAGCGAGGATCATATTTAGGAAATGACCAAGTAGGTTTGACCCCTAAACACTGTTTTAGTAAAATGTTCCCAATTTATCAGCTTAAAGTAGCTTATTTTCCTAGACAATGCACATTTCAGCTCATTGGTGAATTTATTCTTACATAACTGAACTCAAAACAGTTTAAGCTTACATAAGATTTGCGTTATCAAAGGCAGTCTCTTTGTCTAAGGTTAAAAAAGCTGTGGGAATAACTCCTCTGTAGGAAACATGATTAAACACTGGATCTGAGAGATGTCAAGAAATGAATTTCAGTATATTGTTCTTCTTTGATAAACAATTGAAAAGAAACAAGAAAAAAGTAATTTCTCAGACCTGCCCAATAGAGTGGCTCTGATGAAAGTCATTTGATATAATATGTTTGCTGCCTGTCCTGACCCGTGCCTATCTATCATTTATGAGATTATTGCTTCTTACACAAACCCATTGCCTTCATTCTGAACCCACGGATTGTTCCTGCTTTGGGTATCCATTTCCTAAAAACCTTCTACGCTGACAGTGTGTTAGCATCACTGTTTAAGTGTATGTTAGTTTAGGAGTGTGTAAGTGTATTAGCGTAAGTATGTATGTGTATGTGTGTTAGCATGAATGTGTATGTTTGTAAGTGTAAATGTGTGTGGGCGTCAGCTCTCCTCTTACAGAAAACAAAAAACAAAGGGAATCCAAGGTAACTGAACTTTGATAGCTGCAAATAAACCAAGAATTTCATGTATCTGTCTATGAAAACAAAATATTTAATAAATATTAAATATTTTCATTGGCTTGTCTTTGATTAATCCGGGATATCTCAGCAACTTTACTTGCTTATGGCCATTGTGTCCTTTAGTTCATCCCTTGATTAATTTGATCTTCCAAGCATCATGCAGTATTCTGGATCTCAATGAATTGAAGCCCCATATTAATTAACATTAACGAGAGGTTCCTGTCTCTTTAAATGTCAAAAGCATATGAAATGCATTGGGACATTTATGCCCTTAAATAAATATTAGCATGCAATTTAACAACAAAAAAGAAATACTTACTCTATGGAGTCCAAACGGATGCTGTCGGCTTCATGTGTATTACAAGTATATGCAAACTACAGGAATTCAAGTAGACACCCTTCTGAGGTGTGATAGCTAGGTCTACAAACAGTCAAGTACCAGTGGGTCTAATTTACTATGGGGATCACTAAAGAAGCCCTCCCGGGATGGGCTGGCGCCTTCAGGCCCCGGATAACTTACATACGTACTGGCACACATTTCCACACATACACATGCATGCAAATACTAACATTAATACACACTTACACATACTTACAAACACAGACAAGTACACATTCATGCATACACAGTTTAACTTACACATTTATGCTAACACACAATTATGCTCACACACACACATGCTTACACATTCATGCTAAGACACACATACTTATCCAGACTCTCTCACTCTAACATACATATATACTCACTTTTAGAAGACATTGAGAACATTGATATTACTTTGATAAAACTATGTAGTGTAAGAATGTAGTAGTTTCTTAGCAGCCCTACATTATCAGATATAACATGAACAACCGGTACTAAAACAGACGTAAAAAATATTTCTCCACTAAATAATGATTTATGACCAATGTCCACCCTCCTTTATGCTTTGTTCATATAGTAACAAATTCCTAAATAGAAAGTCTTCTCTTCAATAACGATATGAAGATAAACAGTTTTATTGCCTTTGCATGTATGAATTAAATCAATCGTCAAAAAGGTCACCTGATTTGTTTTACAGAATGTTTAATTAGTGTAATTTATATATGGTGTTCTTTTTTAATTTTTAATTACAAATTGTTAATTACTATGCTTAATGAGCACCTAGTATGGAGTGCTACAGAATTGTCTTTCCTACCTTTTTTGTACTCATAAATATGTATTGGCTCCATAAGTATCTAAAACAAATAAACATCTGTTAACCGCTGAGTATAGTCTAGGAAACAGGTCTGCGCACACAGATAAAGAATTATTTGTCCCTGTCTCTGTCAGCTTATATACAAATCAGACATTGAATTATAATAGCAGCGTAATTTTATTTTTTTGGGCTATAGGCCATGTGCCCATTTTCAGCACTTTCGGCAGTGGACAGGAGTCAGCATGGGCACCCTGACTGGTCTGCAGCTACGCGGCCCCATACGCAAGAAACTGCGATGCTCTGTGTCCTGACACTTTATCAGAACCAGCATTAACTTTTTCAGCAATTTGAGCTACAGTTGCTCGTCTGTTAGATTTGACCACCCAGGTTAGCCTTTGCCTCCACGTGCATCAATGAGCCTTCGCCGCCCACGTCCTTATGATAGGATCACTGTAGACTGGGAACACCCCACAAGAGCTGCAGTTTTGAAGGTGATCTGACCCAGTCCTCTAGCCATCTCAATTTGTCCCTTGTCAGAGTTGCTCAGATCCTTGCGCTGCCCATTTTTCCTGCTTCTAATTCATCAACTTTGAGGAAAAAATGTTCACTTGCTGCCTAATATATCCCCCACTGACAGATGCCATGATAATATTATCAGTGTCATTCACTTCACCCGTCAGTGGTCATAATGTTATGGCTGATCGGTGTATATGTATTATGTATGTATGTATATATATCTACTAAAATGTCAATTCATGTGTGACTAAACTTAAAAAAAACTTAATTTATTCTTAAAAAATCATGTGAGTGCTTACCTTTTTATCTTATCTCTCACTTGTATTTACTGGGTATATAGAGATGGCTTTGAGTCCAATGAGTGGAGGAGACAAGGTTTTGGAATTCTGTATATATATATATATATATATATATATATTGTGTTAAGGTACCTCTTAGGACACTTCTAGAGCAGCGGGGACAGCAGGAGACCCATGACATAGGCACTGTGAATATGGCTACTGATAACATACCCAATAAACACGCAAAGACATTAATCTTTGGAATGTGAAAAGGCCACAGCACTTTATTCGTTTAGACAGACTGTGACACACAAACAACAAAGATAAAACCGGGACTGGCACACGATTATACTCTGGCAGAGTGCCATACAAATGTCTAAAATGTAACCCCTGCCAGTCCCGGACATAAACAATATACGAAAAGAACAGTACCCCTTAAACATAAACAACTTAATACACAGGCCGACAATTCCCCCCAAGCCGTAAAGTCTCCAATAGCAAGGGGATCGGCTAACTACAATTCCCCAGGGACCCAGCCCATTAGGGAACGTTTAAACAAAACACACATCCAAAACTGCCGCCTTTTGTCGTGCGGCACCTCCAATTTTCTGTTACTTTCTTTGTTCTTCATGCTGACTGCCTCCGCCACAGCCTGCGCGTTTGACACCTTGAACGCGCTGGCTACCCCACGCAGCCACCGCCTTCTCTATGCCAAATCTAACATTAAGCAGCCAGATATCATTCCCAATATCATTTAAGTGCACCCCGTCCCCCCGGAACAGCTTACGGTTATCAACTTCCAACTCCGGGTGGGATACCACAAAGCCTCCCAAACGGCAGACAAAACTGCCTATCGCTTTATTCAGCTTAACCCTAGCCCTGCTAACACCTTGCATGGAACGAGCTCCACGCCAAAAAAGGCGAGGGACAACATTAGACCAGCCCACAATAAGGGAAGGAAAACGATCCCATAATCGAAGCAAATCACATTTAATATCCCGCATAAGTACCCTAATCGGTCTGTGGCAAAGGTCATTACCTCCCGAATGAAATAATAACACATTAGGTGGAGATTCCGTTGAAGCCCGGGCCAAGACCTCAATCAGCACATCTGCCCAACGCGATCCGCGAAAACCCAACCAACGGATTTCTGCAGTGTGCTCCGCAAAACCGAGCTGACCACCATTGGCTCTAACCGCTGCCCGCTTCGCTGCCCAGTGCACGTAGGAATGTCCCGCGATCCAAACCCTACAGGCTGCAGGAAATATGAACAGCAAAATGTGAAAAAACAATACAATACTTAAAGCACGGTAAAGTAACTATACATGCCCAAAAGACCATAACCAACGAGGACAGTCCAAACCTTTGGGACTCGCATCTGGTGCCAATTGCCTAAAACGGGCCCACTGCTGTCGTGAAAGCGCATCAGCAACTTCATTGCACACACCCGCAATATGCACAGCCCGAATGCAGACATTTAACTGCAAGCACCGGAGTACTAAATGCTGCAGTAACGTAATAACAGGAGGGGAGGCAGAGGACAGATTGGTGATAGCTGCAACTACCCCGGCATTGTCACAACGAAACTTTACCCTCTTATTCCTGAGACTATTACCCCATAATTCCATGGATAACACAATAGGGAATAACTCTAAAAAGACAAGATTCCTACAAATACCACTTAATTCCCAAACCCTCGGCCAAACCTCGGCGCTCCATTGTCCTTGAAAATAAGCACCATACCCAACTGCACCTGCTGCGTCCGTGAAAAGCTCAATTTCATCGTTAAAAATGGCACCCTCCATCCAGACTGATCGCCCATTAAACTCCTGCAAGAATGTGTCCCAAACAAGCAAATCACCTTTGAGCTCCCTTGTCAAACGAATAAAATGGTGAGGTGCCCGAACTCCAGCAGTAGCCATCCCCAAACGCCTACAAAATATACGCCCCATCGGGATGATACGGCAGGCAAAAGTCAGTTTGCCTATTAAGGACTGCATTTGCCGTAAAGTAACTTTCTTAACACCCCTAAACAAGCTCACCCAGGCCCTTAAATCCTGCACCTTCACAGCCGGGAGCCGAAAAGTCATTGCAAGAGAGTCAATCTCAATCCCTAAAAAATTTAACCTCGTACATGGGCCCTCCGTTTTGTCTGGAGCCAGAGGAACACCAAAACGCCCAAACACCTGCTGTACCGTAGCTAATAACATCCCACAAACATTAGAGTCAGGTGGACCAACACACAGGAAGTCGTCCAGATAATGTATAACTGATGAGACTCCCGCTTCAACACGCACTACCCACTCTAAAAATGAACTAAAAATTTCAAAATAACGACAAGAAATAGAACAACCCATAGGGAGGCACTTATCGACAAAATAACTACCCTCCCAAAAACATCCTAATAAATGAAAACAGTCCGGGTGTATTGGCAATAAACGGAAAGCCGCCTCGATGTCAGTTTTAGCTAATAAAGCCCCCTGTCCACACTCTCTCACCCACCGTAAAGCAGCGTCAAAAGACGCGTAAGTAACACGACAAAGGTCTGTATCGATGTCATCATTCACTGAACCCCCTTTTGGGTAAGAAAGGTGGTGAATGAGCCGAAATTTACCTGGTTCTTTTTTGGGAACAACGCCCAGCGGGGAAACTCGAAGGTTATCTAAAGGGGGGGAAGGATAAGGACCAGCCACTCGCCCTAAACTAACCTCCTTGAACAATTTCTCTTTCACCACCCCTGGGAATTCCAGGGCCGACTTCAAATTTCGCAAAACAAGCTGAGGAGGAGCGTCCTTAAAAGGAATCCGAACTCAATTAACACAGCCTCATCCCTCAACTTATACTGACTGAGCCACGGAAGCATCCTTTCCCACATCACCGGAGTCTTCCCCTTTACTGCTAGCTCCCTGGGTCTTACTGACCTTCCCTTTTTTAACACAACGGGACAAAGGGTGAGAACCAGAGCATCCTGAACACTCATGTTTGAATCGACATGAAGTCCCCCACTTACAGGACCCTGCATTAAACTGCCAGCAAAATCCCTTTTTGTTCGCTGCCGATGAAGCTCCTGCTGCTCCACCGGCAGCCCCTGGAAAGGACTGCCCGGCCCGTACGGGGGCAGAGACTTTTAACCATAAGGCTATGTCTTTATGATCCCAACGAATAGAAGGGCGAAGGGCTTTCCTCTGCCGAAATTGTTCATCATACCTTATCCAAGCCTGACCCCCATAGACCCTGTAAGCCTCACCGATACTATCCATATAACAGAACAAAGAGGAACAACATTCAGGGGTTTTCTCCCCTATTACACTAGCAAGGATGGCGAATGCTTGCAACCAATTTGAGAAAGTGCGGGGGATCAAGCGGTAACGCCGCTTCTCCTCATCCTCTTTCTTTTCCTCCAATTTAGCTGACCTATCCAAGTTAAATCGCTCAAGCGGAAGCAAGGAAAAAATCTCCACATATTCACCCTTCCAGATCCGCTCCCTGACCTCTTGTTTCAGATGGGCCCCAAGGGGCCCCTCGAAGCAAACATAAACCTCACATCTAGCCGAATCTGACAACCTAACCTCTTCCTTACGTTGTACAACCCCAGTACTGCTTTTTTCAACTTGAGGACTGGCAGCCTCAGGGGCAGTAACCGCTGGAACAGACGCAACAGTGCCAGATGAACCCTCAATACGACGTGAGCCAAGCGAAGTGTCCCATACAGCTACAGGTGAGGGGGACAATGATGATCCTGGGGCAGCCAACGCAGCACACTGACCCAAAAGGTCCCTGACTGAAGCCAATAATGATCCTAACTGACCCTGACTGCCACACAATACAGCACTGCTGGTATCCCTAACTGAACCCACAGACCTTGTGTCACCCCTAGTAGTGCTAAGACAAGGTGGAGAGAAGTGCTGTGTGGGTGCTGTAGGACCAGTGTCCTCAGGAAACTCACCGAGCTGCCTCTCAGCCTGTGGAGCAGCCGTTCCTCCTGCAGATGCGTCCTGTCCTGCTGGTTGAGAAGATGCCGCGGGTTGCAGGATCCCCGGAGCTCGCGTCGCGCTGGTAAGTGCCACGCCGTCCTGGCACGAGACGTGGCGCCGTTCCCGCCGATCCGATCCTTGCCTGCCCGAAAAACGTCCTGCAGCAGCCGCTTGACGCTTAGCCGGGGCCGTTGAAAGCTGCTGTGCCGATCCGGAACCTTCGTCTCCTACCCGTTGTTGCACACGGACCTCAGGAGAGACGTCCCTAGATGGCGTACGTACACCATCAACGCCGGAAACGCGTTGCTGAAACTGGAAGACGCTAGAAGCAGGAGAAAGTTCGCCGCCCTCTTCAAGCTCGGACTGTGATCCTGAAGTCCTGCGAACCCGGACACGAGCAGGATGGTCCCTCCGCGCTGCATCACCAGATCCGAGATCAGTATGCCGTTTGCGAGACCCGCTTACATCGCGAACCCCGGCTCTACCGCTCCTAAGGCGACGACGGCATCGCAATTCAACTTCTGGACTCAGCCGTACCGGAGGTCTGGAACGCCGAGCCCGAGGTGCCCGGTCCTGTAGCTCAGGGATAGGAGGACAAGATGGTCCGGCAGTAAGCTCACCCATACGGTCCAGAAGCCAGGATGTCCCATTCTCCAAAGCAGAGGACCTTATCCGCTCAATCAATGACTCAAGGTCTGCCATCAGGTAAAATCAGAAAAACTTTCCTTCTAAATTCAATAAATTGTGATGCTGTGATGCTGTGTGCATTGTTTATATAATGTTCCCTAAACACCTCAGATGCCCATACACCAATCAGTGAGGGTGGGCTGCCCAGCAACAACCAGTGTCCCCTAGCTGACCCCACTGCCCTCTCATTCGCCTATCACAGGCCATGTCATGCCGCCCTTTCTGCCTAGCTGTCTCCAGGGCTCCCTATATGTTTCCAGGCTTTTATTGCACCAACTCAGTCAAACAAACATACAAAGAAAAACCTACTGCTATTTAGGAGGCTTACTAAACAGTAGTCTTAACACAGAATTTACCAGCTAAGCTGGTTTCCAGTATAAAATAAAACAGAATATACCTTATTTGCTCCATTATAAGACAAGGTTTTTTTCAGAGCAAATGCTCTGAAAAATACCCCTCGTCTTCTAATCGGGGTCGTCTTCTAATCAGACCTCAAATAGAGGTCTGATTATGAGACTAAGATCCAGTTCCCCCGCACCACTACAGGGGACCTGGATCCTCCTGTCTCCCCCCCCCATTTAACACCCCCCCACACACACTTACCGGTGCTTCCTGCTGTATTGCCGGGGCAGCGGGTTGACGTCTACGTGATCCGCGTACACAACGTCCGCTGCAGCCGAAAGGAGGTGTGGCTAGCAGCGGGGTTGTCTGCGTCCATCGCGCATACCTTCCCCAAATGTCAGAGATCAGAGTTCCCCGCGGGGAATTCTGATCTCTGACAGCCGGGGAAGGTATGCGCGATGGACGCAGACAAACCCCCGCTGCCAACTCCACCTCCTTCCGGCTGCAGCGGAAGGAGACGTCAACCCGCTTTTATTATGGGGCAGAGTGGCATATAGGGAGGTATAAGGCATTTCAGGAGGCAGAGTGCCGTTAAGGGGGCATTTAATAGAGCACTCTGCCTCCTGAAATGCCTTATACCTCCCTATATGCCACTCTGCCCCATAATATGCCTTTTAACCCCCTAAATGCCAGAGTGGGATATAGGGGTATAAGGCATTTCTGGAGGCAGAGTGGCACATAGGGGGTCAAAAGGCATACCATGGGGCACAGTGGCATATAGAGGGTTAAAAGGCATATCATGGGCCACAGTGCCATATTGGTGTGGCAAGCCTGGGGGCAGATGTGCGTAACTGGGGGACAGGTTGGAAAATACAAGGAAATAAAAACAAAAAAAATATTTTTCTCAATCATAGCTTTTATTAAAAAAAATAGTTTACATTAATTAACATTTACTGGTAAAACTTTTTTCCTTTAGGCTTTTTCTTTTTTTCCTAAGTTAATATTCAGATTTTGGGGGGGTCGTCTTATAATCAGGGTCGTCTTATAATCGAGCAAATACGGTACTTCCCAAAAGTCATCTCTCCTACCAGCCCACCTTGTAGCACACTGAAGCTCAGGTACACCTCCTGTTCCTTCCAAGATGTGGACAAATTGTAACAGGCTGTTCTCAGTCAGAAAAACCTGGGGCACCTGTGTTAATTTCAGTTAACCCATTAGTCACTGGGATAAACTGCTCTTTCCAATCCCCTGCTTACATAGAAGCCATCTTTCACCCTATCACATATTATACATATGTCCCTTTTTTGCCCTGTGGCCTGGTAGCAAAGACTGTTATGGAGAAACAGTTAATTTATGCAGTGATCGCGTGAATAGAAATCCATGCACATAACTTTCTCTTATACAATAACACCCAACTTCCCTATTTAGGTTGGGACAGGGTTCTTTTCAAGGAAAGGAAGGGCACAATCCACACATGGGACATGGCAAGGACTGGCCTTGGTGGGCAACATCAAGCGCAGGGTAATAAAAGCAAATTTTTTTTCTTTTTTTTCTATTTCCTTAAGATCTTTGCAATGTGAAGCAAGCCCCTTGTGCGCTGTGCCCATAAGTAGTTAAGGATAATACAGTGCTTTGTAGAAATGTTTCCAGACTTGCTTGAGTAATCTGCTATTGGTGTTTAACTTCCTGGGGTAATCTTCTTACTTTGAGAAGCATGGTTTGTTCTTTTATACTTAGGGCATAATAGCCTAGCAAATGGCACAGCCCCAGCCTAGAAGCAGAAGTATCACACGATAACAGAATCCATAATGAATTTTGCCAGAGCTGTCTTGGCAGGATGATACCACTAATACTGTTTTCATGTTAACGTCTCTCAGAATTCTTTAGATGAAAATTATACAGGATTATCGACTGGCTATGTATAAAATTGCTTTCCAAGTTCAGTAAGAATTGCGTTTGACTGTTGACAAGTAACCAAATTAATATGATGTATGGAAATAATGTAAGGGGATTTACACCAATTTGCTGCTCTTGAAGTAATGGTTTTATTACTAAGAAGTACAAGACTAAGCAACAATTGTGGAACTCTGCAATTTCAAAACAAATTACTGATTTATTCAGAGTGAAAGCCTAAAGGTTAGGGAGTTTTACATCATTGATTTAATTGCATCTGGAACCCCAGATTATGTTTCTTAATGGTTTAAAAGTTGGAAAGGCTGATATAGATTAAAATGATCTGCCAGGAGGTAACATTTATAATATCAAGTGAGGTAAGGGGTTGAGAGAGGGTGAGGGAGGGAGTATGTAAGAATGTATGTATATATGTTAGAGTGTATGTACAATAGTTTGAGCATTAATATGTATGTGTAAGTGTGTTTGTGTGTAAGCATGAATGTGTGTGTGTTTTTGTGTGTTAGCATGGATGTGTATGTGTAAGTGTGTGTTAGCAAGAGTGTGTGTGTGTTAGTGTAAATATGTATGTGTAAGTGTGTATGTGTGTAAGCGTGAGAGTGTGTGTAAATATGTATGACAGTGTGTATGTGAGCCACAGGTGGCAGCCACAAGGGGACAATGGGGCCACTTGGCTTTATCTGCCTCCTGGGCCAGAAGTTTCCAGCCCTCCCATGCTACACTTAATGCCAGCTCATTATCTGTTGATTTTGTTACACATATGTTATATATTGTAATGTTTAGATGCTGAACCCCTTGAATTCTATGACATTTTTCAAACCTTAAGTAACACTTGCTATGCAACATTTGCCTGAGGAAGGGACCTAACAACTTGATCTCGAAAGCTTACAATTAAACTCTCAGTTAGCCAATAAATGGTATCATTTTAACTATACTTCTCAATGGCTTACACGGTACAAACCCTTTTATCATTTCAACATGTGCTAGGCATGTTCATTGTAAGAAAAAAAGAAAAGATAAAGGTAGTGCTGCTAAAACAATCAGTGGAAACACCCAGTAATCTAGGAAATAAGAACATGCTGTCTAAAAATCCACTTTCTTAGAAACTAATAGCTATAAAAGGTGCAACAATGTAATTAAGTGATCCACATCATTCCAAATTATGAAGCTCAGAGCCATGAACAAATATAATTTACAATTGTTAATGGGAATACATGGGTTTTTGATTAAAATGGCAACATAATTTGTTTTCAGTGCAGGAGGTTTGACTAATTCATTTTTATCATAATTTTATTGTTGTGTATTCAACATATAGCTATGCTGGAAATTTGGGTGGACAGATTTAAACCCCCCTCAATTTTGGGTTGGCCCTTAGAGGTATCCTGTGTGAGCGGCATCCCAATGTTCTTCATAAATATCTTCAATATCCCCTTAAAGCCCCCCTACATTTCTGGCAGATAGAGAAGAAAAGATACATTTGGATAAAACTATCAACTGTGCTAACCAGGAATGGATGAGGCCAGGCCCGGACTGGGACAAAAAATAGGGGGCACACGTATATACCAATCCACACATACACCAATCCACACATACACCAATCCACACATATATACCAATCCACACATATATACTAATCCATTCTCACTGAATATTTTCCTACCTTTCCTCTTTTCTCCTTACAGCTCCTTTTCCTCCTCTTCGCTCCTCTTCTTCAGTTCTTCTGTCTTCTCTGTCTTCTTCCGGTTCAGAGGGCACGGACAGCGGTGGGCGCGGCTTCAGTGTTGTGCGCCGGGATCTAACAACAAACCCCGGCGCACAGCAGCTGTTGCCGCGCGGATCACAAGGGAGCGGTATCGGAGGTCTTTAGCAGACCTCCGGCTCCCTTGAGCCGTCTCTGGAGGGGTGCCGGGTGCCGCAAGTTGGCACCCCCTGATGAGCGGCACCCGGTGCGGACCGCCCCCTAGAGTGTGACGCCCTGTGCGGTCGCACACCCCAAAGGCCGGTCCTGCTCTAAGGGGCCGGGAAGCCCCCACCAGGGCCGGCCTTAGGGGTTTGCGGCCGCACAGGGTTTAAATTAAAACATCGGGGTTTTGTTTCAACTTTATTTAACATCCTCCATGTTAAATAAAGTTAAAAAAAACTTTATTTAACATGGAGGATGTTAAATAAAGTTAAAAAAACCCCGATGTTTTTGACAGCCCCTAAGTCAATGCGGCCCTGCCGTGGCCCGGCCCACCGGGCAAACGCCCGGTGTGCCCGATGGCCAGTCCGGGCCTGGATGAGGCTCTCCCTGTGGTGTACTGGATGGGAGAAGAGGTTTGGTGCTCTTGCTGCACAGATATCCATGCTAGCTCAGCATTAAGATAGAATGCAGAATAAGTTCTTTGCAGTACTTGTAACACATGTATCATGAATAGGGTCTGCAGAATAGATGGGTTTATTTATAAACACCAGTTGGATACAATCACCAAGATGTCGGTTTCTTTAAATCATTAAAGGGACACTTCAGGCGTCATATGCTCTCTAAAGCATCTCTTCATATGTTTTTTGTTAGAACTATGTTGTTCTTTTACATTATGTTTATAATGAAAGATGACGAGCTAAACAACTATCCAGTCCTCAGATGGACTGCTTGCTTAATACTTTACATGTGTTGATCAGCAATACATCAAAAATATATGTATTCTGTTGCCATTTTCAGGTCAAAGGGTGTTTGTTAACAAATCAGGTAGCTTTAGTCATATGCCTTGATCATCAACCCTCCACTGACCTGTCCAAAGCATTTTTTTTATAACTGTCAAGAAAATAATAAACTGTATAAAACCCCATTATTATTTATGACTGGTGAAATGATAAAATAAAAATATGATATATAGCTTGCTAATCCAGAGGCATAAGAAAGATAAAAGTTACATGACAATGCTTATCAATGCTCGATGAAAAAACAAAAAGATTGGTAAATACTCAATCCAAGAGTCTATAATGTACAATATTTTAACATAATCAATATCCTGAAACATGTGTTAAATGCTGTTGAGGGAGGTGGCAGGAAATGAAAAATAACCAAATATGTAAACGAAAAAAATCTGGCAGATGCAAAGGAGCTAAGAACTATCCAAGTTTGCCCTGGAGTCTCTGAGTGAAGCGCTGCATTTCCTGGCTCTCTAGGTCAGTGCTGTGATTTATTTCTTTACCAAATTAATATGTTGTATACTGTGCTTCTTAGTTTAAATATGATTTGAGCTTCAATTGCGATGAAGAATCAAGAATAAATCAATCACATGGGTGTTGTGATTTATTGTAACTAGGTTTTGTTTTAATCTATTTATTATATGATTTATCTATGACGGTTCTATTTATACATTCAAAGCTCATCTTCCTCACCTCGTTACTATTAAGCAGCCTCTTTCTTGAGACTGTCTTTTGGGGAAGTTTATTTCTGATGTCCTTTGTCTCAACCCTAAACAACTGCTGTCCATAATTTACTTCCTGTGGAGATTTATTGCAGTTACTGTGATTGTTACAATGATTCTGTCTGTTACCGAGACCAGATGTTATCAAAGAAGCAGAATTTATTGCTGTGCCATCCTCTGTCTCATTACCTGTTAGTTTGCTATTTTAGTGGATATCAACTAAATGTAACTCTTCTGTATATATATATATGTCAGATAAGCAAAATTTATATTTAGAGTATGTATACAGAAAAATATGTTAATAGGGGTAATTAATAGGCAAAAGACTTAAAAAGTGGTACATGCTACCTACACATATCCGATAGAAACACTACTCTGATACTCTAAACATCCTGTGCACATAAATTATACATCTTGCTAACAGACTTTAACCTTGAGAACAGGGACCATACTGATAAACTGACCTGTGCCTATCAAATCCAGAGCTTAATATACGATTAGAACTTATCTCAGAGTGAGTGAGTGAGGATGTTTCATGATGTCCCAAATGGTCATGTGATATAAATGTCACAACACTAGTGATGCAAAAAATGTTTTTTCTTCTGCCTGGGCTTCCAGGAGCCACTTTTCTTAGATGACCAAAACTTCTCACTCATGGCTACCAGGCACAGGCTGGCCAGAAGGACAATTCCCCCAGGCCAGTCCAAAATTCTTCACAAAGGGCAAGTCCGACCTGTACCTTGTGAACAATTTTCACAGGGAGGAATGTAGCGGGGTCTCATAACCTGAGGCTATGTGATTCTGTGCTAACAGCGAGGCTTCTCTCACCAGAAGGGAATGATGGATGGAAGGAGGGAATGAGTCAGATGGTAAGGGAGGGAATATGTATGAATGTTAGCATGCGTGTTTTGGTGTGTGTGGGCATGAATGTGTGTGTCTAAGAGTGTTCAAGAGGAAGTGTGTGTTAGCATGAGTGTGCGTGTTCTGAGTATCAGTAAGCGTATATTAGTGTAAGCATATGTAAATGTTTGTATGTGTAAGTGTGTGTGTGCACATATGTGCCAGTGTATATGTGGAGGGGGCAAGGGGCCAATGTACTTTACTTGGCCCTTGGGACAGAAGGTGCACACCCTCCCCTGATGGCTTCTGTTATTAAACACAAAACCTAAGCCAAATTAGTCCCACCTAATATGACATTTGATTGTGAATGCTGGTTCTGTCCTTTTTGTCCTTCCAAGAGTTGTTTGATTTTCTTGTTATTATATCTATCTTACTAGCAACACAACTATTTCACATTTGTGTAACTCATATAGCTCACTATGTATCGTCCTAATATGACAACCGTTGGATCATCTTCTTTGAATGTGGTTTTTCCTTTCTCTGATTCTTGGAGACACCTTCCTCCTCAAGCACACTACTCCATCACAATAACAGGTAATTACTAGAACAATGTTGACATATCGACCTGGGGAAATATCATACACTGGACAGCTAACTGTATATTTTAGTGGGCTAATGAACCACTCAATCTTCAGAAACCTATAAAAAGCCCCCACTTCAAAGTCATCATTGTCCATGTTTCAATAGCTTACCAAGGAAATTGATTGCCGCTCACATGTTAGGAAGTCATGTCCACATGTCAGCTCTTCTGCCAAGTTCAGCTTTAAATTTCAGCAGTGTAACTACATTTCTCTTCCACCCATTCTTGTGTTTTTATAAATTTTTGCGATACAGGAGACACCTTCTCCTGTATTCTAGTGGGGAAACAGGAAGGTATTTGTCTACTACAGAATCAATCTGACTTCCACTTCCTATTTTTTTTTGTCCACATCAGAAGAGATAAGGGTGTCCCTGTGGTTACTTCGATTTTGAGTATAATGTCAATTGTTAATTTCACTTTTCTTTAAATTTTTATTTCTCCCTCTGTTCTTTATAATAAATAATAGTTATTTTGTAATTAGGAAATGAAGCACTTGCTTATGTAAGCGTAGTTATGATGTTAGAGTAGTTATATTAATCACATTTAATAGTGTAAAGTTTACTGCATGCATTGAGAACTCCCGTGGTTTCTCAGAGGTAATTATTATGGATACATATGCAAAGTCTAACTTGAAGTGTGCAATCAGTTTCGTTAATGTATTCTCTCTCTTTTTGTAAAAAATAATCCTGCATCAGCATGTTTAAATATTTATTTTCATGTTTTCCTAACTTATGTTTGTATGTAGAGTTTGAATAGCTGTTGAGACCTCTTCCCCATTGGAAGTATCACAAGCTGTTAGTAATAGATTCTTCATGATTGATGCATTATATAATAGGATTTAGTGGAAATATCCTTTCTTGGATGCTGATACTCTTTTCAAATATCTTACAAGCAATGAGTGTGGTGGCATTTGTATGAATGTAAGAATCAACACCAAAAAGCGTATCAAATGAATACAGCTTCCCTTCCTAATATCGGGAAATTTTGCATTACGAGTCATGGAGGATATGGACACTTAAATTATCAATATTGTTGGGGAGATACATGGGGACACCATATTTTGGATGTATATATATGCAACATGAAAATCAGATGGCTTTTACTTCAGGTGGTTTCTGTTGTCTACTAAACATGATAATTCTGGATGTTCTCATACCAATCAAAATAAAACATTATCGGTGAAAACATGGGCGTAGGAACCGGGGACGGGGACGGGGGAGACAGACCCCCCCCCAGTAACTCATGCGGGGGAGACCGATAATAAAGAAATCCCCCCCAGGGCCGTAGGAACCCCCCCAATAGAAAAGCCACAGGAGGAGAGAGAGGGGTGCCGAGCGGTCATTTTCAGCAACCATTTGGCATCCTTCTGTCTCCTCTGCTCCCTGCCACCACCCGACTGCAGTGGTGGGAACATGAGGCGTCTATCTCTGTGCCGGCGCTTCATGCTGAGTGCAGGCCTTGCGCTCCCACCACAGGACTGCACGGTAAGTGACATAAAAGGGGGGTAGGGAGAGGGTAGCTAGTGAGAAGGGGGGTAGGGAGAGGGAAGCTAGTTAGAAGGGGGGTAGGGAGAGGGTAGCTAGTGAGAAGGGGGGTAGGGAGAGGGTAGCTAGCGAAAAGGGGGTTAGGGAGAGGGTAGCTAGCGAGAAGGGGGGTAGGGAGAGGGTAGCTATTGAGAAGGGGGGTAGGGAAAGGGTAGCTAGCGAGAAGGGGGTAGGGAGGGGTAGATAGCCTGAGAATGGGGAGAGGGGGTAGATAGTGGGAGAGGGGGTAGATAGTGTGAGAAGGGGGAGAGGGGGGATAAAAGTAACAAAAGGGAGTAGTAAGCATATTGAAATAAAGAATGAGAATGAATTAATATGTGGACGAATTGTGTGAATGAGTAAGAGAATGCATTAATCCACGTGTAGATGAATTGTGTGAATGAGTGAAATAATGAATTAATGTGTGGATGAATTGCTTTAATTATTTGTGAGCTGGGCTGTTTGGGACAAAGTTGGCTCACACTGGGCTGTTTGGGGACAAAGTTGTCTCACTCTGGACTGTAATTTGTTTGTGTAATCTGAGTGCTGGTCAGGTTCTATGTGGAGAATGTGGACGCCAGGACTGGCCTTTGGGGTGTGCATCCTGTGATCTATGCCTGTAATTTAGGGGGTTTCTATCTTTAATGCTGAGTTTATATGAGAATTCCAGTTGATTTATACCTGCAAAGCTGGGTTTATGTGTTATTCTGTTGGTCCATATCTGCTTTGCTATGTTTCCATACATTATTTATATATACCTGCAAATACAGGGTTTGTAGGTCTTATTCAGTTAATCTATACATGCACGTGCTGTTTCCATGTGTTGTTTATTTGATCTATACCTGAACTACAGGGAGTAAGTAAAAGAGAAGTGTGGCTTAGTGAATGAGGGACAAAGGGACTCAGGGGATGATTACGGGAGGGGGGTGAGGACCTCTCAATGTCACAGAGTATACACAGAAACAAAGGTTGGAATGCAGCACTCAGTTGTGAGATGGTGCACGAGCCAGGGTACCACCAAGTCCTTCAATAAATCCAAAATAGAGAAGCAGAGGCTCAGCATTCAAATGGTAAGGTGAGTTTATTTCATACAGGCAACATGAAAGACGTGTGTCGAAACATTGCCTGTGTGAAATAAACTCACCTTTTCAGTGCTGAGCCTCTGCTTCTCTATTTTGGATTTAATGTCACAGAGTAGTCAGAAAGAGGGAAGACTGCACTGACTCTCACAGTCTTCCCCTAATCTACAGTCAGTGTGGCACATATATTTTTTGGTGTGGGAGCGGAGGGAGTGATTGCATGCTAGGGAGCATGGAGCGCGGCCAAAGGAAATGCTTGCCTAGGGTCCAATTTTTCAATATATAAAAAAATGTTTTTGTTACAAAGATTAGCTGTTTTTTCCTATCTTTACTGTACATTATTATTATTAACGTACATTATTTTTACCAGTGTTTCAAGATATATATTATTGATTTTTAAGGGTTCCTACGCCCATGGGTGAAAATAATAACTACCAAAATAATGTAAATAAAACAAAATATACTACCCAAATGCACAGCCACAGTCCAAAGAAAGCGCTCTCCAAGACTATAACAAAGGAAAATGGGGCGCTAATGCAGAGGTGAAAGAGAAAAGAAAAAACAATGGTGTAATATGTCAAACAGTGTGACAATATCTGCTAAGTGTGGTTTAATGCCCTCACTAAATATAAATAAAAATATAAGAGAAAGAAATACCAATGGCGTAGCATCCTCACAATTAAACAGCAATTATAAATCTAAAACACTTACAGAAGTAATTTGTGCAAACAGCGCAGTGTAAACAATCCACTCTGAAGTCCTTCAATGAAGTTCTTTAATAAAGTGCAAGATATTTGGGTAGGATACTTCCATAAAGTGCAGAAGCAAAGAAATAAACAAACAAGAATAAATAAATCAATAAGTAAATAGCGTAGAAAATCAAAAAATATGTCCTCAATACGTTTCGTCACACTACAGTCTACATTTTTACTCCTGAGGAAGCCAAAGGGTGAAGAAACAAATTGAGAACGCAGCTGTTTTTCCCAAACCAAAGTCAACCAATAAACTGACCTGAAATACTGTAACCCACAGGCTCGAGGTACAGGGTTTTCTGCCCACCAGACATGCCTCGGATTAGACACCATGTCTTGGCAAGGGTATATGTCTACAATAGTGACTATGAAGCAACATAGACAAGCTTAAAAAAAAAACCTAAAAAAATAACAAGCAATGCAGACAGTTAAAGTTGATCTTCTAATATACTTTTCTTTTTAACTCTGTTTATTGTGAAATATAAGTATTACAATTATTGATATGCTAATTAAAATGAATACTTTCAATATGGCACAAATGAAGGCAGCATTGAATATATTGTTGAATTTTGAGTCTCAATTAGTTAAACCATTTTAACCATTTCATTTGATACCTTTATACGTTTCATAGGCTAGTTACATAAATTTATAGTTCCATAGGAGATAAATTCGTTAGCACTTCTGCTGATGGGGTTCGGAATGTACTTTATTTAGTAAGTGATAAATTATTCCTGACAGCAGATGAAGTGGGGAATCTTCTGATTTGTTTTTCTCAAGTGCTATCAAATTAACGAAGACTATTTTTATCCTGGAATACTCTATTCAGCTGCCAATGTGGTTCCTTTTCCCTAATTGAATGAAAGTATGTTATAGCTTTAGGGTATTTTAAGATTTTATTTTCCATACAGAAATGTGTTTAAAAGCAGAATGTGTTACCTTTGTGATTCTATGCATTTTATTTTGACCTAATATGGGCTAGAAGTGAAAAAAAAAAGTGAAGTGCCAGTCTGATAAATCAAGATTAAAATTCCAACACTCTTCTGGAAATGTGGTCTTTATGCTAAAATACCTAACATGATTCAGTATTTTTTATGTTTTTTTTTAATAATATAGCTACCTGAAAATTAGAATTGATTTATCTTATGGACACTTGTAACACACAGAAATGTAAATGATTTTGCCTTGGAAAAATATATTTATTTGAAATATAATTCATTATTTTATGGTTATGTAAGCCTTATTATTTCTTCTAGTTTTTACACCAGTAGAAACATATATAAAGTGATGAGCCAATCAGAAAGAGAAGGGTGAGTGCATTCTGGTAAGTGTTACACGTACATGGTTATCCATAGTACACAGTATAGCGTGCTGTTGGCCAGCGGCCCACTAGGCTCTGTGTGCCAATGCTGAGTCTGGAAATGATGGCAATATTGCATTATGATATCTGAAGAACTGCTTTGCAAACAGTCTAAAAAACTGCTCAACTGTTGGAAAACATAAAGTAGAGATTTTTTTTAATGAGAAGATAATTCTGTAAATTATTTCAAGGCAACAGATTTCAGCAAAATGCTGTAAGCCTTCAATGATACAATTATTCCATCCTGTGTGAAAAATGCATGATTTGGCTGATGACTATTTTTAGATAGAACATCAAGTACCTAATACAAGCCATGTGATGACATAAAATGTTGTTTTTTATGTAACAAATGTATCTCTTGGAGGGGAGAAGTAACTTTTTAAAGAAGGAAATCAAAAAGTACTTTATGAGAAAGGGCTTTATGAGTACTTATATATAATATGCATTCTTAAAAAAGCACCCTCGAGGAAGCTACAGCTCCAGAGCTGCATCTCCTCGGCTCTTCCATGGTCAGACGATACTTGACACTGATTGGCTGCTTGAAACAGGAAAGTGATTACATTGAAAGCAAAGGGAGTGCTTTTGTTGCACGTGCCTATGTTCGCTAAGCCATGACTGAAGCTGACTGTCAGTGCTTAAACAATGTGTCGGTAGATGTGTTTAGCTGAACACTACTCCTGCACAAGAAATAGCAAGGGGGTGGGGGAAAGAGGCAAATGTATATCGAAGGAATTCTGCAGAATACCTCAATGCATTTGCAAGGGTGACACCATGTAAAGTGACCTCTTAGATATCATATGCATTAAAGCACGTATGATGGCTGGAGTGTCCCATTAAGTGAGGGGTTTATATTCATTGTAACATCTGGTGAGTTAAGTGCAATTTAAAGTATAGTAAATAGCAGTAAGATAAATGAGTTTCCTACATCTATTCTTCTCATTTGGAGTACTCTAAACCCGTCTATGAATGAGAAGTCAGAAGAGAGGTGGTTTCTTGACTTACAGTCAAGGGCAAGCAGTTAAGTATTTATCAGGATAGAATAGGAAGCAGTCTAGCTGTGCCCTATTAGCAATCCGAGTGGGTGGATTATGAGAAGCAGCCTGGGCTGGAACACAAAACGAGCTTGGCTTTCTAACAATAAAATCAGCTGTTGGATTGTGAATTGTGCTGAATTCCAATGTTTTTTTCAGGATAAAACAATTTACCACAATCTACAATAAACTTATCTACAATAAAAGACATATATTAACCACATATGAATATTAAAGCAGGTCTGTCACTTTCAGGGATGTGCAATGGGATTTGTATAGGACCTTTTAGTAAATACCCTCATATATTTATAGACCTGCCATATTAATGATCTGTTCTCTGCGTCTATGTGATTATACCTCCTCATTACATTTCCCTGGGGTTAAATTGCTGATTGTAGTTTCAGACAGCCTTTGTAAGAATTTGGTTATAAGAATGGACAGCACTGCAGGACATGCAGTTGACTGGTTATACAAGTATTATCATCACTTGCCACGTATGTTAGCTTATCCCAAGTATAATAATGTCTTGGTTTTAAATTAAATATCTCAAAATCATTTAAATGTGTAGAATAAATTAACATTAGGTCATTTTGATAAATTATGTTATGCTGAAAGTTTAAAGATGAAAATACCCTTTTAATATGTATATTAATATCTTGTAACTAAGCTGTCGGTATCAGCATTGTGAATTTTAAAGCATGTTGATAAATTAATGGTATCGGAAGATGTGTTGTTGAGACCTAATTTTCATGACAGATGGTCTGGGTATTTTCTCTGTCTTTGTTTTTCCACCCACCTTTACTTTCTGCTGTGAATTAGAAATTTTCCTCTTTGATTTTTCACACACTATTTTTTTTTTATTCATAACAATAGTTTAGTAAAGTCCAAGAGAGAACTAGTATTGTATCATGCCATCAGGACTGGCCCTACCATGGAGCAGAGTGGGACAATTGCCCCAGGCGGCACTTTTGAAGAGACGGCCCTGCATGCCATGGTTTTAAACAGGGCGTATCTTAGTACAAGGCTGCCAAGGGCTCCTTGATCAGGGAGGCCCAGCTGCTGGAGGAACAGGGCTCCCTCTAAGCGGCCCGCAATGAAGAAAGCACAAGGATTTCATACAGACCTCTGTTTCCAGCTCCCTCGCACTGTGTGCAGGTGATTGATGCCAGGGAGCACCAAAACAGAAGTCTGTATGAACAGATTTCACACTTCTACAAGAAGACAGAAAAGGAGAGGAAGAAGGGTAAGAGATGGGGAGAATGGGGAGTGATGAAAGGGAGAAAAAGGGAGAGATGGGAGACAGAATATAAAATGAAAAAGAAGATAGACAAAGAAAAAGGGTATGTGTAGGTTTTGAAAGCATGTGGCTGCAAAGGCCAATGTAGGGCAAAATGTTTCTGTGTAATAGCAAGCATGAATGTGCGTGTTAATGTATGTATGGGTAGGTGTGTGTATTGGCAAGCATTTGTAAGGGCAGCATATATGTGTGTGTATTTTGACAGTCTATGCATTACTATTGCGGTTTTGGGCCTCTATGGAATAGACTGATTCACACATGTTTAACCCAGGGGCACTATCTAGTCTAGCTCTGTGAAAATGTCTGCCATGAACCATGTCCAAGCTTTTCTTGTATGTGTGTTAGTGTGCAATGCTAGAGTGTGTGGGGTGTCAAAGTATGGTGTTAGAATGAGTATACATGTTAGGGGGTCAGTGTACAGTGTTAAACTGTGTGTGTCAGTTTGGGTGTGTATGTTTTTGGGGATGTCAATATTTTGAGGATAGTTTGGAATATCAATTATCGTATGTTTATATGGAATTTTGCATACATTATGTGCATTAAACTTGATTCCATTAAACTTAAGATATAATTTAAGATATCATTTATCCTTAATGTTGTGAATAGGACTTCAGGCACAGAAAATCTTTGGTCTTAGGGTATCTTGTTGATAGTAGAGCGTGACATACCTCAGGTTTATATTTTGCTACATGACTTGGTTCTGTCATATAATAATTTGCACAAGGGAACATATATTATAAATCTGACCTGGAAGAACCACCCGGCCCTGCTAACCTGTGAACACGTTGGGTTAATATTTTAAAAATACTAACCTCCTTTTTCAATATGCTGTCTTGGGCCATGTTACATTAGACCTAAATGATTCCTGTGCAAGTACATATTAAACTGAATATAAAGTTGGTGTAATAAGAAAACATACAGCAAAAGTAATAAAAAAATAAACTTGTTTTTTTCTTTTATTAACTTTTTTAAAGCACATATACAATTTTATCACATTGAACATCACTGTGCTCATTTTTAAGGGTCATATTAAATAAAATAAAAAAGTTGTCCAATAGGTATTTTTATAATGCCATTGACACATGAAAATACCCTTTGTAGTGGTATTTAAGAAGGCAAACCAAAGAAAAAAAATGCTTTGAAAGAAATTTATATTCGGAGAGTCTTAGTGACTCCATTTTTAATTAAATGTACACTGTCTGTCTGGGTGATCAATGGTCCTACAGATCACATACCTACGGCTGCTAATTCTTTGTCCCCCCCCCGACATATTTCCCAATTTGTGCATTTAGTAGGACATCATTTTCACTTGCCACTTGTTTTAAGTGTTGTGTTACTTTAATACAGATAACGCAGAGCGTTTATTGTGTCAATTAGTTTGGTATGTTAAGCCATAATAAAACTGTGATAACCCAGTCTTTCCACTCACTGTATACATTTAGTGAGAGCGTAAAAGCATTCAACCGTTCATCGTTTCATGACATTTTGAGCATTTACCTTTCCGGCAAACATCTATGGTTGTTTTTTCATTCTCAGATAATTTACTGAGAATGGTTCGATAGATCTCATTGCCACATTTATTACAAGCGACAGCAGATGAGGAAACTCAATTTCTAAAAAGTTTAATGTCTAGCGTCTTAATTGCAGTTTATTTTGCCCCTAAACAACAAAAGCAATACTTTTAATGCAAAAGAAGTACTAAAAGACATATTATGATCTGACAAAGGAAAGTAAGATTTTTAGTGCAGAAATGTTAAGGCATAAACACTGGCAACTTTCCCTACAGCTCTAAAAAAAACAGACGATTAAGAACAAAAGATAGTAAATGGTTGAAAATGGGTGGTGGCTGGGTTTAAAGTAGAACGGGATGTATGTGGGATTGGGCAGAACACCACCATGGTCCTCCTGATGCATTCCATGACACCTATAAAAACAGGTTCTATATGTGCCTTTTGGTTAATCAAGATCCAAAGCAATGGGAAAACTATACTAACCATCAAGATATAAGAGGTTGCAGTTTCTGCAAGTTCATCCTTCTAACTGCCCTATAGCCATTGTGGTTTTCTCCCACCGTAGTCTTTCCTTAGCTCATGTTTGTGGCTCATAGATAACCTGCGGTATAATTTCATGATGTTTTTAATTGGAATATGTAATATTATTATCCAAAGCTGTTAAGAAGAATTAATCAATATGAGTTTATTTGTTTGCTGCTTTAGGTTACAATCATCCATCTGGCCTCTGCAGTATGCATTATACTGCGTGTTAATGGTCCAAAACATTAGTCATTGCAGTTCTATTCAGTCTAATTTATTAAGTATTTTTTTCTACGCAGTTGGTTTAATTAAATTAAATGCCCCACTTTAAGAGGTTTGAAATTCATGTTCAACACAAAGTACACATAAACGCTAGTGCTTACAAAATATTTACCCAGGAAATATTCTAGCAAATGTACAATTACTATATATAAATGTAAGTATTAAAATAATTAGGTATTAAGCAGGAGCAGATTAAGAGCCTGGCCTCGGGTTGGGTACTCACACTAACACACATGCCCAGACACTAAACACCCATACACATGTCCACTAGACATTCAGATTCCTACCAACTTTGTTTTTAAGAAATTATGACAATTTTGTGCAAGAGATTACATACAACAAAAAAGGTTATAGTTAACCATTGCCATTTCAGAGATATGTATACTGAAAAAAAATCCTACCTAAACGTATAATATTATCTTCTAAAATAAAAATAAAAAAGCACGACTTGTAAAACAAAGGCTGTTCCATAAATCCACATTCTCTCAAGAAAGTAAATCTTCCTTACAATAGGTAAAACCTTTTTTTTTTACATTAGATCACTGCTTTATCCCATTCTTTAACCTCAGTAGTCAAGCGAGGATTCGATTACATTTTAGGGCAACTGAGTGAGGTAACATTAGTTTTCTTTTCAAGCCCTTTTTACTTTTATTTAATGTAAGGAAGCTTTAATTAACATCAGGATAGGCATATAGCTCCTGAATCTAATAAAATACCAATGACTGATTCATGTTTGAGTCTTTAGAGCAGGTAAAACAGACAGACAAGATTGTCAGAATGGGACTGATCTGTCACATTCTTTATGTTCCTTTACAAAAAAAAGATAGAAAAAGGAAAATTCCAGGGACACTTTGCCACCAGGAAGGTACATTTTTCCACAATACTGGGTGTTGGAGGTGAACATACACTTTATGGGCAGGACAACAAATGTTATCAACTAATACATATTATAAAAACAAAGCATCATTAACATTCAACTGACAATTAAACATTTAAGTAACTCTAAGGAAAGCTTTGCGTTAAGTTTCTTCTACAGATAAGCAGGTATTATATTATGATTGCAGGCAGTTTTCATTGCAGGGACTTCCTAGTTACTTCTCTGACAGCTGTACATTCTCTCAAACACTAAAACACTCTATCTCTTGCACTCCCACCTCCACTGTTAGTATCTTATCTGCAGCTGCACGAAGAGATCATAGGAGACCAGACAGTACCTGGAGAAGGTGAGTGAGCAGGTAGGGGTAGATACATGGCAAGGTGGGGGCAAGGGTACAGACAGGCAAGGAGAAGACTGTGGAAAATAGGTAGAGTAAGAAAATAAGAACAGGGGGCACAGAGATACCTAGACCTAGGGGGTACAGGTAAGAATGAGGGAGAGCTCTGGGGGCCCAGAGAGAGAGATTTATCTTTGGTCAATAAATTATTTCTCAATAAAAAAGCCCTCCGATTTTTTTTCTGGACAAAAATGAGCCAAAAATGAAACAGACCCTTGCACTAACAGAACCAAACACTCAACACTAATACACATGTATACACACTTACACTCACTGGCCACTTTATTAGGTACACCTGTTCACTTGCTTGTTAACACAAATAGCTAATCAGCCAATCACATGGCAGCAACTCAATGCATTTAGGCAGGTAGACATAATTAAGACAACTTGCTGAAGTTCAAACCCAGTTTCAGAATGGGGAAGAAAGGGGATTTAAGTGACTTTAAATGTGTCATGGTTGTTGGTGCCAGACTGGCTGGTCTGAATATTTCAGAAACTGCTGGTATTTTCACGCCCAACCATTTCTAGGGTTTAGAAAGAATGGTCTGAAAAAGAGAAAATATCCAGTGAGCGGCCATTGTGTGGACGAAAATGCCTTGTTGATGTCAGAGGTCAGAAGAGAATGGGCAGACTGGTTCGAGAGGACAGAAAGGCAACAGTAACTCAAATAACCACTCGTTATAACCAAGTTAATGCAGAATACCATCTCTGAATGCACAACACGTCGATCCTTGAAGCAGATGGGCTACAGCAGCAGAAGACCACACCGGGTGCCGCTCCTGTCAGCTAAGAACAGGAAACTGAGGCTACAATTCGTACTACTACAACTACTCTAGGCAAACGAGACTGTATCGACACCTTCTCCGCTTCCCCCAGCAGCTGGCATCTTGGATCCATTTTTTTATTTGTATTTACTATTGCCGTTTTTTATTTGTATTTATTACCTGTTATTAGAGCCTTTTTGACACGCATGCTAACATAACCAGACACACATACATACTCAAAGACACACATACATACCCAGGCACACTTACATTCCCAGACAAATGTGCTAACATACCCATACACACTAACATAACCAGGCACCCCCCCCCCACATGCCTAGATACAATACATTAACATAACCAGACATACACATACTCAGACACACTCAACACACTTACACTGTTGCCACCCTACTCCTGCTCAACCCCATCCCCTCCTAGGGGGGCATAAAGAGGTAACTCTGTGACTTGGTACCTCTTTATCACTATTCATAAAGTATGCTGCTTGCTTTTTCAGGGAGGGGGGTGTATCTGCGCCTGGAATTATGTGGTTATTGTGGTTATTGGTTATTTGAATTATGTAGCAAATTGTGTTGCTATGTGTGTATGCCATTCTCAATATAGATGGAGAAATCTTCCTTTTAGGGATCCATCATGGGGTGGGGGGGTAGTTGGTTTGAACAAAAAAAGAAAACAGTATTAATAAACTATAATGCATCAATGTGAGTGAATAATGTATGAATAAAACCAGTAACAGCAATAAAATGAAACAGCATGTTTACTCAACACTTAAGCGCCCACATTTGAAAAGTCTGAAGCGTGGAGGTAAGTGGCTTCCACAGTGAATGACCAACATTCAATAACATTTTATTGAACCAGGACAATGTTGCCATGATGCTTGGTTCATGCAAATTTTACATTCAAATTTACCTTAATTCATTCAAATTTATCTTAACCAAAACATGTATCTTCATTGTAGATATGCTACTGAAAGCTCATGAGTGATAACTTTTAAATCTTTGACTGATGGTGATAGGAGATCATCCTCTAACTTGAATCATTGCTAGAACTGTTTACTGCACAAACTTTTCCCAGAGTTAGTTAATTAATCATGAACAATTTTGTCTTACTCAATTTTTAAGGGAACATTTTATTATTACATGAAAGAAAAAAAGCACAGAAAGTGAAAACCCTCTTTTATTAATGTATTGTTTTTATAGCACAATGAATGAAATGACCAATCTTTGTGTCTTTCATGCTAAAGAAACTTAATTAAAAAAGGAAAAATATTTCATCTTATACAATATAAACTGCAACTGTGTTTGTTACTACAATCTTGTTGTAATTTGTATTCCTTTTTATATTAAAGGCTTTACATGTACAAAGCTAATAGAATGGCTTTTGTCATTGACTTGGTTACCTGTCCCTGTTTCATTATTACTATGGATATGTCAGGAACCAATTTTTCGCTGCCTGAACCATGGCTTTTTTATACCTGTGGCGTTTACATCTGCGACCACTAGTGGCCACCCTCCGCCCTCTGGAGCACTCAGAACTCAGGTGTGCCTTGGTACCAGGGTTGAGCCCTAGTCTACATCCAGCTGGGCCTTGTTACCTGGATTACCCTGCCTTTATGACCCTGCCCTGCCCTTCAGTCAGGGCCTTTGTATTGAAGTCTATGGACCTTACCTGCTGTGGCTCTGCACCTGTACTGTTCCTGGTTCCCTGCTTTGTGTCCTGATCAAGTGGATTCCCTGCTTTGTGTCCCTCCAAGTGGACTCCCTGCTTTGTGTCCCTCCAAGTGGACTCCCTGCTTTGTGTCCCTCCAAGTGGACTCCCTGCTTTGTGTCCCTCCAAGTGGACTCCCTGCTTTGTGTCCTTCCAAGTGGACTCCCTGCTCTGTGTCCTTCCAAGTGGACTCCCTGCTTTGTGTCCTTCCAAGTGGACTCCCTGCTTTGTGTCCTTCCAAGTGGACTCCCTGCTTTGTGTCCTTCCAAGTGGACTCCCTGCTTTGTGCCCTTCCAAGTGGACTCCCTGCTTTGTGTCCTTCCAAGTGGACTCCCTGCTTTGTGTCCTTCCAAGTGGACTCCCTGCTTTGTGTCCTTTCAAGTGGACTCCCTGCTTTGTGTCCTTCCAAGTGGACTCCCTGCTTTGTGTCCTTCCAAGTGGACTCCCTGCTTTGTGTCCTTCCAAGTGGACTGCCTGCTTTGTGTCCTTCCAAGTGGACTCCCTGCTTTGTGTCCTTCCAAGTGGACTCCCTGCTTTGTGTCCTTCCAAGTGGACTCCCTGCTTTGTGCCCTTCCAAGTGGACTCCCTGCTTTGTGCCCTTCCAAGTGGACTCCCTGCTTTGTGTCCTTCCAAGTGGACTCCCTGTTTTGTGTCCTTCCAAGTGGACTCCCTGCTTTGTGTCCTTTCAAGTGGACTCCCTGCTTTGTGTCCTTCCAAGCGGGCTGTGTGCCTTTCGTACCCTTCCAAGCGGGCTGTGTGCCTTTCGTGCCCTTCCAAGCGGGCTCCCTGCCAAAAGACTTATTACCGGTATTTATTTTGCCATACGTCCGGTTTCTTGCTTTGAGTGCATTACCCTTATTTGCTGGTCCTGTTATTTACATAAAATACACTGCAGTACCTGCCATTCTGCTTGTGGTGTCTTTGTTTGCATAATCATGCACCGTGGGTTACATACTGAACCCCAAGTATCCCCTGCGCATGGGCTCCTACCCGGCCTGATCACCCGTGTCCTGACAGGATCTTCCTTTAGACAGATTGTCTACACTGTCAGTTTTCATCTATCGGATATTCATGATAAGGTAGGTCTATTATTTCTGCTTCTGACAGTTGTGTATAGGTTATATTAATATACTGCACCTTCTAGCATGTATTTCTCTTCCTTCTTCAAAAGCAGTTTTATTTATTGAATGGTACCAATCCCACCTGGAACCTCAGGGGGGTTTTCAGAATATGCCCAAGCCCATTGCCCATGGAAAGTATGGCACAGTGATGATGTTCCTGGGGCAATGCAGGGCCCAGGACAAATTAAAAATACTGTGTGGCCCTTGACTGCTCCATGGATAATTCTGATGTCCGGAAGTTACAGGGCTTTATTAGTGGTCTGACTACAATGTCCGGTAACTGCATGGGCTGATGGGGTATTCTTCCCAGCAGGTACATGATGGTCAATACGGATACACTCGCAATGCTAAATGTTAGGCATTTCAACCCCAAGTGTGGAACTCTGATCAACTGCTCGTCTTCCCATTATGGACAGACCTAGCCCTTAGGCAGAATTTACACAATCACTGGATCCCCCTATGAAGTTCCTTTTGCAAATGACTACTCTAAAAGTCAAGATAAGCCAATATGGAATAGTGTAAATATATACCACTCCACTGTGATTGAGATATGCATAATATGTCCCTAGTCCTTGAAGGTACAGTTTCATAACTAAGTTACACCTGTTTATTCTGTCTTTTTGCCTATCTCCAGCTGAAGTATTAGAATTTATTCAAATATAAACTTACTCCACAAGCCTATAATAGCCCTGAATTTGTGGAAGCATAATCACTTAACAAGCACTAGCAGTGCAGAATTAAATGAAAATCCTTGCTAACAAAATTGCATGCAAACCGTTACAGATAAACCAGGGAAACATATGAAAGTCTTATTATTCTCGTGTAGTTTCAGTTAATTGAGAGCTGTTTGCACAATTCTGTCGGCATCCTGAGATAAATATTCCATTGAATATATCAGTACAAGCACAAGCAAGCTAGAGGCTGGAAGCTATTCTAGATCTTCTTATCAATTCATTCATTAGTGTGGAGGTGGGTGTATGGGAGATATTTATAACCAAGCCTAGTCTTTCATCTTCTTATATTGGATTTTTATGCGAAAAGGAGGGAAGAAGATGATTAATGGTGGAAGACTAAAATCATCTGTTTTGCTAAAATTTAGCAAAACAATTTCTATATTATTCTTACTATATATACATATATAAGTATTGGTATAAAAATAAATCTCATTTTCATTGTTTACATGCCTATCTATTTGGCAATCACTAATCTCATGCTCCTGAAAATTATAGGTGATGCTTAATATATAGAACTCATCCCATGAACCATGAGTTAACTTAATAGTCAGAAAAATCCTTTTATTAGGATGATCATGGATTTCTATGTAAACCTCTATATATACAGTAGTTTAAAGAACCAACTTTAAAAGATTGTAAATTCAATATGAAGTTTATCATATTGTTGTTTATCATATGTTGTTGGCTACTTAGATTTAGCAAACTTTTAGAAAAGAAAATAATTTCAATGACTATTGGATAACCCAAGTACCATAATCAAGCATCGATCTTAGTAATTTACACGCGTTTAACTCAAGGGAGGAACAGAGGAGAGATATGTTTCCCAACTTGACCACCAAGAAACGATGGGACATTTATGTTAATTATAGAATCCATGCTATTTGGTTTGGGATACTACAATTAAAGCTCTTCCAGCTACATTTTAGCTGAAACAAGATGGGTTCCTGCAGAAAAGTATGTGTTGAAGTTTTGACAGCATGCATCAAAAAGTTCAAACCAGGAGAGAAAATAACTTTTGTAGCAGTCATGTTGCTTAACTTTTTGTTCAGTAAAAAGAGCCCTTATAATTTCGCAAGATTTAGTGTTTACTAAAAATCTGTACAGACCTAGCCAGTGGCTATGCTTATTTGATTGACCAAGTTACTGATGTAAACAAAAAGGCTTCACAAGAAAAATCCCAAGGGTTATTAAAGATGCATAGTATTTTTCTGCAAATACCTTTTGGCTGCAGAATATTGGTTTGACTCATGTGGCTTGCGGTGCCACTCAAGGCATACCTGATGTACTACCTGCCAAATCAAAAGACACACATAGGTCAGCGGTATTAGGGGGAAATTATGAAACAAATTAAGACAGAACATGCTTAAAATACAGTATTTTAAACTTAACAAGTTGATGTAATTGGGAACCAATTTCCTCCTTAAACACAATGAAAGTAGTGTGTTTTTCAGATGAATTATGGTTTGCATGCTTTCCAGAGAATGCTTTATATGAACAATTTCCAACTTTAAGTAAACCTTCCTGCTAAATAATACACAAATGCATCCCTAGATTTGTATAATGGTGTCTAAGACAGGAGACCAATGGTGCATATCAACAAACTATGGAATTTATACGAATCAGTTCATAATGTTTTAGCTTCCAGACTAAGCAGAGAAAATGTCCTGCAGGGTTGAAGATTTTTATTGTAAAGTTTTTATATAAAATCTTATACTTCTAAAATTCTGATTATTCTGGCAATGCAGAGACAGTAGAGAATATATGTGGCTATTTTTTGCTTTTATGTTCTTTTGGATGATTACCCATTTCACCTACAATGTAATTATCAACTATTATATCTACTATATGTCCATTTAGTAAGAATTTTAAATTTAATAAATGATTAATTGTAATATCAGTTTAGTAGATTTAGGATTTTATTCACTAAGGGGAAAATTGGCATGAGAATTGTCTTTCAAATATTTCACTTCATTATTCATTAGACGATTGTGCAATTGTTGATGTCCTGAAAGTGCGGCCATTTTGCTCTCTGGCGAACCAACCAAATTGCGTCGCTCTCACTGACGTTCTTTCCCTCAATTGGAGTATCTAAGGAGAGGACGACAGCAAAAGCATTGTCGTTTTCGTTGAATGAGAGTGTGAGAGAGTGAATGAGAGTTAATGTGGGCACCGGGCCATAGTTTGTACTTTGCTTTACTTTGTTTCTGTCTTGTATCTGTCCCTGTCCATACCATGTATCTTATTAGATGATGTTGCATATTGTATTCATTGAAGAAGGATATTTTCCCCAGGATATAAATACATATTCTATTCATATACATGAACTGTGTTTTAGGCTAAATAAAAGGGAAGACATATCAGTGATGCGTCACATGAGTGTGAACATTGACAGCAAAGGCTTACACGTGAATCTACTCAATTTAAGACCACAAACTGCAATTTCATGGATGACTGAGAGGTCCAATATTTTATAGAATTACAGCCAGATACTAATCATAGTACTTTGATGAGAAGCATAGAGGAAGATAAGTCGATTTCTGAAAACCTAGATTAAAATAACCTTGAGTTGGAGACCCAATTTATATTTACACTATGAGAACAGTACTGCATTTACGATTTCCATGATCTATTTTCTTCCTATTATCTCTGAGCTCTGAATATGATTGGCTGAGCCAGCCTTTGTAAGGGTAGAGGGAAAAAAGCGAGAGAACAGATTGTTATGCTGGTTTTGCTACACTCTGCCATAGATATCAGTATCACTGAAGAAAAATAGTCCCAGACTTTTAAAACAAATGTCTTTAAAAAATGCACTTACTGATCTAAATAGCAATGCCTTGAATGGCATGTAGTTGTAAGGGATATTGTAACCAAACAACAATGTAACCTCTCATACTTATTTGAAATAAAGACAAACTCTCAATTTGGAATAAACAGGCCGTGTACTTTCATTTAGTTTAACAAACATTACATACTTTAAAGAAACTCTTGGCCCAAACCCAGAGTCTCACCTCCAGATAATTTAACCCAATAAATATATATACAAAGCCATCCGCCCTAAAAACCAGAAGGCCAACACCATTTCACCAGTCCATCCCAATAAGGGACAACTTTAACCCCAACAAAAGCACACGACAAATAAATAAAATATTGCAAAACATTTTTTTCATTTTTTTGGGGGGGGGCGGGAGGGGGGTAGGAGTTTCTCAAGAAGCAGTTCCATCTTCCGCCTGCGGCTCTCCTGCACAGCCGAAAATACCAGCCTTGACAGGTAAGTACCAACAGCTTAGCAGTTCGCCTTGTGGCATGAACGCTAACACTACCACCCCTTCTATTTATAGCGCAAATTTGCGCCTTTTGCGCTGCGCAAGGCGTCTTGAGGCGCTTCAGAAGTGTCCTCGAGGCAAAGGCGGCAAACTACTAAGCGGCGCGCGCACCTCCAGCAGCTTCTAAGTTATATAACTCAGGCTATTTTTATTTATTTTTTTAAAAACAACTGTCTGAACTTTTGAACCCTGCCATATAATCAATAACTGACCTCTGTGTGAACTCAAACCTCCTATCCCCACAACTACATGCCGCCCCGCGCTATTTAGGCGGCAGGGGTCTTCATTATAAAACAAAACAATTATTCAGAGAAGTAGATTATCTACTTTCCAAATTGGACATAGTTAATGTGTGTGTACTTTCATTGATACAAAATTGTAGTTTTGTAAATAGATCTATTTAAATTATATTATATCAAATGCTATAAATATATTAAAATATATGAAATAAAAAAACAAAAAAAAAATGCTGTACTTTTTGAGAACTAATTTTATGCTACACAGAGACATCTGACTTTTATATTTGATAACGATACCACTTTCTATGAGTTTGATCTTCATTTATTATTCTGCTTTGCTGTAGCCCACACCAGGGGCGGGCTGGGCCGGGGGGCAATTGCCCTGAATCCGGGCCGGCAATCTGGCCGGGCGGCCGGCAGACAAACATTCATGGCAGCCGCAAAGTTAAAAACTAAGCGGCTGCCACCGGGACTGGCCGCCGTGCCGGTAGCATACCTGGCGGAGGGCGGTCCGCCTGGAGTGCCGCTCACTGAGGGGTGCCGGCACGCCTCCAAAAACGATGCACGCGGCAACTGTGGCTGTGTGTCGGGACTTGATGTCAAATCCCGGCGCACAACACTGAAGCCACGCCCACTGTCTTCCGCGCTCTCTGCACCGGAAGGACGGGACACAGAAGAGGAAGAATAAGAGGAAGAATGAAGAGGAGGAGGAAAAGTGACAGTGCCAGAGGAAAGGTAGGAAAATATTACTAAGTGTGTGAGAGTGATGGGTGTTTGTAATGTTTCTGTTGGTAAATGCAGGTAAGGAATCCAGTATGCAGGAAAGGTAGCAACAGGAACGGTTCGGACAGAGTCCAAAGAATAGTTGAGCAAGCCGGGTCAGGAATGGAGAAGGTAACGTAGTCAGGAGTAAGGCAATGGATCAGCAACAGGAGGATCCTCAGACAAGCCAGGTCCGGAGTGGAGAAATCAGAGTAAACAGGAACAAGCCGAGTCAGCAACGAGAGGGTAATCAGACAAGCCGGGTCAGGAGTGGAGATATCAGAGTAGCCAGGAACAAACCAAAACAGGAGTAAACTCAATATGCAGCAGGGAACAGCTCAGCTGGGAACAACAACCGAGCACTGAATGAGTGTCAGTGCTCAGGTTTTAAACTTGCCGCCTCTCCAAGCCCCGCCCCCAGCTGATGACGTGGAGCTGTGCGTGCAGCATGATCTCTACTGAGGCATAGAGAGAGGGAGGGGGCGTGGTATGTGTGCGTGCTCCTCCTCCCTATTCTGGAGGGGCGGCATGGGGAGTAGCAGACCCCGAGTGCCCGCCGGACGCGGGCACCGAAGATTGGGCACCGGGGAAGGTAAGTGGCGAGTACCCGCTATCCGCGGGTACTCGGGAGAATGGCTCCGCTGCGGTTCGGGACGAGACCGTCCCGGATCGTGACAGTCTCCCCCCCTAAAGAGAGACCTCCGGGCTCTCAAAGGACCTGGTTTGTGAGGATGAAGGGAATGAAAGCCCTGTACTAATTCATCGGCATGTACTTCCCTGGCATCCTCCCAAGAATTTTCATTCACTTCGTATCCATTCCATTTTATGAGGTACTGGAGACGACCCCTGTATCTTCTGGAGTCCATAATCTGCTCAACCTCATATTCATCAGATTCGTCGACGACGATGGGAGCAGGAGGATCTGGGTGTCTACCTGGAAAAGGATTCTCAATCCATGGTTTCACAAGGGATACGTGGAATACTGGGTGAATCCGCATAGAAGGGGGGAGCGTTAGTTCAACTGCCACGGGAGAGATGATTCGTAGGATTGTGTAGGGACCCACGAACCTGGGTCCTAGTTTTCTGGAGGGACAACTTAATTTGAGGTGATTAGTGGATAACCATACCTTGTCCCCAGGTTTGTATGCAGGTGTGACACTACGGTGTCTATCCGACTGGAATTTGTAACGTTGTTGAGATTTGATAAGGGTGGTACGTAAGTCCCGATAAATATTAGTCATCCTCGAGATCTGATTGGTTACAGCAGGAACTGCACTGGAGATGGGGGAGCCAGGAAGCATGGAAGGGTGGAAGCCATAGTTAGAAAAGAAGGGGGACATCTGTATCGAGGAATGAATATGGTTATTGTAGGCAAATTCTGCCAGTGGTAAGAGTTGATACCAGTCGTCTTGTAGGTGAGACGTGAAGCAACGGAGATATTGTTCTAAAGTTTGGTTCGTTCGTTCTGTCTGTCCGTTGCTCTGAGGGTGAAATGAAGTAGATAAAGAACGCTGTATGTGTAATTCCTCGCAAAAAGCCTTCCAGACTCGTGACGTGAACTGTGTTCCTCGATCAGAAACAATATTTTCAGGTAGACCATGAAGACGAAAAATTTCTTTCACAAAAAAGGTAGCTGTTTCTTCAGATGTGGGTAAGTGTCTTGCAGGAATAAAATGAGCCATCTTCGAAAATCTGTCGACGACCACCATAAGAGTGGTGTGTTGATTAGATTCAGGTAAATCCGTGATAAAATCCATGGAAATGTCGGACCATGGCCGCACCGGTACTGGCAGAGGACACAAAAAACCTGCAGGCTTATGATGAGAACCCTTGGAACGAGCACATATATTGCAGGATCGTATAAACTTAAAAACGTCTTCCTTGAGATCAGGCCACCAGAAGGTTCTTTGAATTAGGTCAATAGTCTGTGTGATGCCCCCGTGTCCAGCTGCAGGGGTATCATGAAAATGTTGCAATATCGTAAGACGTATTTCAGGAGGAGTGTAAATTGCATCTTTGTGATAGTACAACCCTCCTCGGCACTGTAGTTGAGGGAAATCAGATGGATTTAGGTGGGAGGAGAGAGAACGAAGTTCATCCCATAGAGAACGTGTTAGCGTTAGAAAATGTCCTGATTGTAATACAGTGTTCTCGTCATGGGAGGGTAATGTGGGTCTCTCGAACATACGGGATAACGAATCAGCCTTCGTATTACGGGAACCTGGTCTATATGTAATGTGTAACTGGAAGCGGGAGAAGAACAAAGACCATCTGGCAAGTCTGGGTTGCAGGCGTCTGGCAGTCTTAAAAAACTCCATGTTCTTATGATCCGTGTAAACAGTGATGGGATGAAGAGTACCCTCCAATAAATGTCGCCACTCCTCCAGTGCCAGTTTCAAAGCCAGCATCTCTCTCTCCCCTACCCCGTAGTTTCTTTCCGCAGGGTTAAGTGTACGAGAGAAGAATCCGACTGGGTGAAGTTGGTTGTCTGACTCATCTCTTTGGGAGAGGATTGCTCCTATCGCAGAATCAGACGCATCTACCTCGAGTACATATGGTCGTTGTGGTACCGGAAGAATCAATATGGGTGCCGAAGTGAATCTCTCCTTTAGAAACTCAAATGCTCTTTGTGCAGATTCAGTCCAAACGAACCTCCTTTTGATGGACGTGAGTGATGTGATTGGTTGAATGACTTTAGAGAAGTTTCTGATGAACTTTCTGTAGAAATTAGCGAAACCCACAAATCTTTGAACTCCTCTCCTGTCTGTAGGAGGGGGCCATTGAAGGAGCGTGGTTATCTTTTTTGGATCCATCTCGACCCTTGTAGGAGACAAAATAAAACCTAAAAATTCCACTGATTGAGTCTCGAAAACGCATTTCTCAAGTTTGGCATATAATCGGTTCTCTCTGAGACGCATCAATACCTTGGATACATGTTCTCGATGGGCCGGTAAAGATTCTGAGTAAATTAAAATATCATCCAGGTAGATAACGACAAATTGATCCAACATGTCTCTGAATACATCGTTCATAAAATGTTGGAAGGTAGCAGGAGCATTACATAATCCAAAAGGCATCACCAAATACTCAAAGTGACCATATCGTGATCTAAACGCAGTCTTCCACTCGTGTCCCTCCTTAATCCTGACCAGGTTGTAGGCTCCTCGTAAATCGATTTTGGTAAACACAGAGGCAGAGCGAACGCGTTCCATAAGTTCAGATATTAGAGGTAAAGGGTAACGGTTCTTGATGGTTATATTGTTGATCTCGCGATAGTCCACGCAGGGGCGAAGGCCACCATCTTTTTTAGCAACAAAGAAAATACCTGCTCCGGCAGGTGATGTAGAGGGTCTTATAAATCCCTTGGCCAGATTCTCGTCGATATAGTTCTTGAGCGTAACTAGTTCCGGTTCAGACATTGGATAGATGCGACCAAAAGGAATAGGAGCACCGGAGAACAATTCTATCGGACAATCATACTCCCTATGGGGAGGTAGTTCATTAGCTCCTTTTTTCTCAAACACATCAGAAAATCTTGAGTATTGAGGTGGTATCTTAGGTATAGGCAGTGAACTAAAGTCATGAGCCACATTAAGAGACAAAGAGGGTTGATTGTGTTGTGAGCATTTATTAGAGGTGAACCGTACAGCACCGGTCTCCCAGTTGATAACAGGATTATGAGTCCTTAACCAGGGTAGACCCAATATGACTGGAAAAACAGGAGAAGGCACCACATCAAATATAATCTCCTCCATATGAGTAGGACTAATACGCATACATAAAGGTACAGTCTCTTTAGTAATAGGACCAGTCTTTAAAGGGCTTCCGTCTACCAATTGAAGAAAAATAGGTGATGTCTTCTCCCTGGTGGTCATTCCCAGGCGTTGTATGAGGTCAGCATCCAAAACATTACTGCTGGCACCAGAATCAATCATGGCAAAAAGGTTGATGGGTTCGTCTTTCCACTGTAAAGATATTGAAAGGGATAAGTGATTGGAGAAGTGTAAGGATGCTCTCTTGTTAGTTTGCATAAACCGAGGGTTCTGCTTACCCTTAGGGGAACGTGTCTTGGTTCCGCATTCATTGGCGTAGTGACCTTTACCTCCGCAGTACAGGCATAAGTCCAGGCTTCGGCGACGCTCCTTCTCAGCCATTGATAGAGGTCCCCTGATGAGGCCCAATTGCATTGGTTCCTCCCCATTGTCCTTAGGGGTTACCTTGACTGTCTGCCGTATGGACGACCAATTTGAGAAGGAGGTGGTTTGTCTTTCGGCCTTTCTTTCCCGTAGCCTACGGTCAATTTGAATGGCTAGGTTAGCAAACTCATTCAGAGAATTGGGTATATTGGTGCGGGCCAGTTCATCCCTAATATTCTCTGCCAATCCTAACCGAAATTGATCATGCAGTGCAGGTTCGTTCCAGGATGTCTCCATAGAGATCCGACGAAATTCAGCAATATACTCCTCCACAGGTCTTTTACCTTGTTTAAGTGCCCGTAGGGTGCTGGTAGCGGAAGTGGATCGGAAGGGATCCTCATAGAGAGCGTCCATAGCTTGGCGGAAGGAGCCCCATGACTCTAAAATAGAGCTATTACTACGAAGTAGGTGGTGAGCCCAAAGTTGAGGTTCATCTGACAATAGTGCAATAACCGTATGGATCTTTATATAGTCCGATGAGTAAGTACGTGGTCTTAAATTAAACATAATTTGGCAAGACATCATAAAAGTAGTGTATTTCTTACGGTCACCGGAGAAACGTTCAGGCATAGGAATTTGAGGTTCAGGTGCAAATGCTCCTTGCAGAGTCATGGATTCAGGTGCCATAGAAGGAGCCGAGAAAGGATCGCCTTGAGCGGTAGAGCTGCCTTGCCTCTGGTGCATCTCCTGGCGTATCTGAAGCTGTCCTGCTTGAACATCTTGCAGTGACTGATTAAACACGGCCATTTGCTGGGTAAGTGCGGCCACAGCGTCAGCCAAACCTGCGGATTCCATAAGGGCTCGGTTGTTATGTAATGTTTCTGTTGGTAAATGCAGGTAAGGAATCCAGTATGCAGGAAAGGTAGCAACAGGAACGGTTCGGACAGAGTCCAAAGAATAGTTGAGCAAGCCGGGTCAGGAATGGAGAAGGTAACGTAGTCAGGAGTAAGGCAATGGATCAGCAACAGGAGGATCCTCAGACAAGCCAGGTCCGGAGTGGAGAAATCAGAGTAAACAGGAACAAGCCGAGTCAGCAACGAGAGGGTAATCAGACAAGCCGGGTCAGGAGTGGAGATATCAGAGTAGCCAGGAACAAACCAAAACAGGAGTAAACTCAATATGCAGCAGGGAACAGCTCAGCTGGGAACAACAACCGAGCACTGAATGAGTGTCAGTGCTCAGGTTTTAAACTTGCCGCCTCTCCAAGCCCCGCCCCCAGCTGATGACGTGGAGCTGTGCGTGCAGCATGATCTCTACTGAGGCATAGAGAGAGGGAGGGGGCGTGGTATGTGTGCGTGCTCCTCCTCCCTATTCTGGAGGGGCGGCATGGGGAGTAGCAGACCCCGAGTGCCCGCCGGACGCGGGCACCGAAGATTGGGCACCGGGGAAGGTAAGTGGCGAGTACCCGCTATCCGCGGGTACTCGGGAGAATGGCTCCGCTGCGGTTCGGGACGAGACCGTCCCGGATCGTGACAGTGTTATGCTGTAGTTTATGATGAATGTTTGTGAATGAGGGTTTCAGATTGCATGGAAGTGTGGGGGGATAGCATGGCATAGGAAGGCTGTATAGGCATGATAGGAGTGTGATTGCTGTTATCAATTTTTTTTTTGTCCAACTGTGGTGTGTTAACAACACTTTTATTAAAAGTAAATTACATACCAAAATTGGACAGAAAAATTCAATAACAGTATTAATAGATATATATGATTGCAAACAGCAATCACACGCCTATCATGCTAAGTCAGCCAGTACATGCTAGAACCTGGGCATGATAGGATTGTGATTGCTGTTAATTATATATATGTATATATATATATGTATATATATATTAATATTGTTATTGATTTTTTTTTTGTCTAATTTTGGTGTGTTACTTTTAATAAAGTATTTTAAAAGTTGTTTTTTTTCTGTTTTGACCAAATGAATGCTGAATTTTCAGTTTCGGTCCAGAATTTTCATTTCGGTGCATCCCTACTATGTACTAAGCCAGTCACTGAAGTGTTAGGCCTACACCACATCAATGTTTGGCTTAGTATATAGTGATAGGGGTTGTAGTGCAGTATTGTCAGTGTCTGGCTCAAAGTATAGGCACACATTGACGGTGGTACAGCGTAATCCCTAAGTATATAATGTTAGCAGTTATGCTGTACCACCGTCAATGTGTGCCTCAGTATATAATGATAACAATTTTGCTGTACCCCTGTCAATGTTTGCCTAACCATAGAAACTATGCAGTTTTAAAGTGTGTGTGTGGGTGGGTGCCACATACAGGATCTGCCACAGGTGCCAAATACTCTAGGTACGCCCCTGCGTCGTTCAGCAGTCAGGCCCAATGGCCATTCCTCAGCTCTTCGTCCCACGTCTTAAAAGGGGTGGGATAAAGAGCTGAGGTACGGCTATTGGGCGGCGCGGTGCGTGCACTCCCGCCGCTTTAATTTCATTAGGCGTCGGTGGAGTGACTGCCGCACGACGGCCGCTTTCAATGTCGCTTGCAGCCGCTTGGTGGCGCAATGGGCCACTTGACTAGACTTGCCCCCCAGGCCTTAGGCTGACAGTCCTCCCCTGGCCCACACTGGCATTCCTTTTAAGAGAATGTTAATGAAAACATGTTTTTATTACATTCGTCTCCATAGCAAACATTCTAAGAACGAGTTAACTTTATGGTGTTTTGTTTTCTGAACAGAATAAACCAAAGTGTAACGCAGTCCATAAGCATAATGTGTACATTATTGGATTAGACCAGCAGATGGAGCTATATCTTAGAATCAAGTTACCATACTTTTCATGTTTTTTTTTATGAAATGTAAGAAATGGGATAATTCAGAAAGAATTCCAATCAGATATAAACATGTCCAATAGATATTATGCATTAAAAGTGATTGTAGTGTAAAGCAGAGCCATAACTTCCTCAAAGCAAGAGGGATAGTCAGAAGATGACCAACAAATGTGGCATGGGCTGCTCTGACTTAAAGATTTTTGTCCAGTGCCTGAAACTTTGATTGTTTTATTGTTATATTGCAATTTCACATATAGCAACTAACATTTCTATAGTGAAAATGGCTGGAGCCATTATGTATTCTCTTGATATGTTTTTATGAATTCCTTTTCTGTTAAGATGTTTTGGATGGGACTAGATGGTATGCATTGAACATATTCTCTTCCATATTAGCTTTTGGCTAAATTTTTATTTGGGGCGACCTTTCTGAAATTACCTCCTGGGCTCAATGTTGCCAACTCTGCCTTGGGGGCAATTGCCCCAGGTACTGCACATTTGCAATGCTCCTGTGCCTCAATGTTTTTTCCCTTAGCTTCTGGAAGCAGAGGGGACATCAGTGCTGGAAATGACCTCTTATCACAACATAAATACCAAGATCCTGAATTATGATTCTGAAGAAAGGTTTGAGAAGTGTTCTTATCATCATTGCAGCCAATGAGATGTTCTTGCTGTCTGGTTGCCACTTCTCATTGCATTTGCACACTGCTGTCCAAGGTGCTGAAAATATCTGTAGTTTAAAAGCCAGGGTGCTAAATGTATCATTTACACTCCCATGCTTATGTGTGTGGGTAGGTTCGTGTGTGTTTGGGTATGTTAGTGTGTGCCTGCTTGTGTTTTTGTGTCTGGGCATGCCAGTGTGTGTGTCTGGATGTTATTGTGAGTGTGTCTGGGTATGTTAGTGTGTTTCTGGGTATGTTAGTTTGTTTGTTTATGTGTGTGTCTGTGTTTGTTTATGAGCACACTCTATGAACACACTACATGACATGAAGAGAAAGAAGCAACTGAGGCTGCTAACATCCACAGAAGTGCGGTTAATTCTCTATGATGTTTGGAACCGACTACTGAAGCTGCCGAGTTCCTTAAAAAGGAATAATAATTTGGGTTAGATTTTTTTTCAGTTCACTCACTTTGCATTTTGTTAAATAATAATAAAATATTAGCATGTATATTTGTTTAAAGTATTCTTACTTTACAGCATATTTCACACCTGTCTAAAATGTTTGCACAGTTAATTATTGAGATTAGGGTTTGGGCGAGGCCCAGTGAATGAAAATCTTAATGCTTCAGCATACCAAGACATTTTGGACAATGCTATGCTTCCAACTTTGTTGGAACAGTTTGAGAAAGGCCCTTTTCTATTCCAGTATGACTGCCCCAGTGCACAAAGCAAGGACAATAAAGGCATGGTTGGATGAGTTTGGTGTGGAAAAACTTCGCTGGCCGCACAGAGACCTGACCTCAACCCCATCGAACACCTTTGGGATCAACTGGAACAGAGATTCTGAGCCGGGCCTTCTTGTCCTACATCAGTGCCTGACCTCATAAATGCTCTACTGGATGAATAGGATAAATGTACTCTGCCCTGCCCCTGCGCCTCAATGTCCTTCCTTACTCTGGGGGATCAATTCTTGTTCTTTGTTTTAATATGGGGAGGGGATTCAGTCGTGTGGCTTGATGTGTCTGTTTGTCAGTGTCTTCCCTGTACCCTGCCCTGCCCGTGCACCTCAATGCCTCAGTTTGGATGTGTCTGACAGAGAATGCCTTGTGCCTTGCCCTGTCTTGGCTCTGCCCTGCCCATGCACCTCCTTTACTCTGGATAATCAATTCGTGCCTTTTTTTTCTAATGTGGGAGAGGGGATACAGTCTTGTGGCGGGATGTGTCAGGCCAAGTTCAAGTGAGGGTAAAATGATGGCGATTGGAGAATCAGGGAAAGGAAGTCACCGCAAGCTCTGTCGTGTTTGCTGAAGTTCCTGCTGAGTTATGTACGTAGAGATACGGACGAAGATAGAAGACAGCAAATTTAAGATAGAAGAGAAGGGCAACAAATTTAGTTCCAAATTAAAAACATCCCCGGATTTTCAGCTATTTTGAATGGGCAGGGAACAATATTTGTTGCCTGAAAACGGAACAGGCCAAAAACTTGATTTGTTGGAATCTTTTTTCGGCACTTTTGCACATGTTTAGTGTATTGCCCACCGAATAGTGTTTTGGGCTATTTGCTGAAATGTTGGCTGCATTGCGCCATCACAAGTGATTATATAATGTTTATGTCACAATTTTTATGAGGCAAATCATGGAGCATATGCAACTGTCGAAAAAGATGATTGTTTTTTTCACGAATTTCCCCAGGGTATAAAGAGCTACTTTTTGGTGCTGGTTGAAGGTTTTCACCCACCTCTAATTGCAGTCATTTCATGCTTTTATCCAGTGACATAAACATATGCCCTTAATACATTTGCAGTAAATCACTAACTCCCTTAAATGGTTCAAGGGCTCGTTGCTGGGCATTAAACACATAGAGAAAGGTCGGATGGAATTAAGTTGTGAAGAAATGTAACGGAGTGTCTCTTTGTTTGCTTACAAAAATATAATTGAAACATGAATTTTACTTGACAAACCCGGATTTCTTAAGTCACTCCAATAAACACTAGTCAATAACTTGACACGTCTGTCAAGCGTAATCTCCTACTTTGACATTTCTGCTGTGATCCTCATCATATTTGTTTTGGGGGAAAAACATCCTGAGCTCTATAGTTCCAGATAATAAACATTGTTGAATGCATTAACTGTCTCCCCAACTCTCTGCTTGGGAATCCTGTGGAATAACAGTTTATATGACAGCTGTAGGCACAAGAGATGCATAGAATTGATGACTAATATAAATTAAAAAAAAAGGTTTTTTTAATAACCACACCCTGAACCAAAATGAACACTTTTATGGAAAATTTGAATCTATAAAAATATTATTTTGCATAAAAGTATTAATTCACAAGCAAAAGGCCTTTGTACAAGGTCAAGTAATACTTTTTTTAAATTGTGGCATTTTTGCTGTATTCCAAAATCTCTACCTGAGAACTTCCTAAAGTGGCTTTGTGAGTGGGCGGGGCTGCCATATATAGGGACATGGCCAGTGGTGCATGAGGCGGGGTTAGAGATGCATAGGGGCCAGACCACACCAAGAGCTGGGAGAAGGAGGAGCCTAGAGAATGAGGAAAGTGACCCTGAGTTCCACGAAAGCAACGTTTCACCTGGAGGCTCCAGGTCAAACCCAAAGATTCCCATATCTCTGGAAACTCAATGTCTTTTGTTGTGAACTCCTATGATTCAGAACCTTTCTTTCTCTGCACCACTCTGCCTTTTAATAATGAAGTTTGCTATTCAATGTCTTTCTCACATTTTGAGCTTAAACAATGATATCACAGTAGGATGTTGATCCCTGGAAAATCAAGTAACCTTTAGAGTGAGGAAGGCATTTATTTTCCTCTCTACGTGTACAACTGGCGATGGTTGAACTGAATGAAGTCTTTGTTTACCTTTCTCTGTGCAATCTGCCAAAGGTTAAACGTATGGGACTTCTCAACCTTCACTAATTATGTACATATTGGACCTATAGCCTTTTCATTCTTGAAGACACAGCACAGTGACATTGTTAATCTCAAGATCCACATGGTAATGCTGAGTTCGGCAGGCATGCCCTTTAGCACAATTATTTAATTCAATAATGAATAATAGTTAGACATCTAAAGGATATATTTATTGCATCAATAAAGCCTTTTACATTTCACGTTAATTATACTGATATTATGAAAGGGGGTAAACCAGGTTAGCATACATTAGGACAGGCTGTTCCTGCCCTGGGGAGGGGGAATCTAAACCTTGTGCATGGGACTCCAAACTAGCAAATAATATGTCAAAATATTTATCTTAATCAAAATTAATTCAATTGATTTAATTACTGGTGCCCTAGCTCCAGCTCTTTGTCTAGTCTGTGGCACTGAAAGCCTGAACCCAGCTTGGAGAGATTGTGAGACTAAGGGTTAAATGGTGTTCCCGGGTATTAAAATCAACTTCCATCCAACTACTGAATATGGCATCAATGCCAAAAGCAAATGAGGACATGGTAGAGAATGTGATAAATATGGGGTCTACTACTATACCCTTTGACCCGCAGAATCAATGATAGCCAGTTGGACCCATTCTTTAGGTAAAATTCGGAAAGGTTCACACAGCACTCACTATTGATAGAAAATAAGGCATATAGCAGACAAATAATTTAATGTATGGGGAGTTTCATTGCCCAAACGGTTATGAATCTAAGTATGATTATTTATGAAATATCCTTATTGCTGTTTATTTAGGAGGCTGCCATAATTTTAGTTTGAGTGTAGAGAGGCAATTATATGGGGACCAGGAATATGCCTAACCCAGATGTATTAACTGGTATGAAGAATGAATACTTCATAATGTTTTCTTGTCCTGCATAGAAGGGGCTATATGACAAGCTTTTTGCCCCATGGGACGGAGCATAAAAGAGAAGTGCATTTATTTTGGGGATACCTGGCATGAAATTTGTTAACTTGGATTATGTCATCCTGTTCAGAACTATAATTGGTGGCTTAATTGCCAGGGAATTCTTCAATTGTTCTAGACATGGAGAAAAAGAACGAGCATGTTGTATGCGGTTCCAGGAGACAAGACATGTCTTTTGTACATCATGGAACAGCTTTGAGCTGTGAAGCTCATTAATATCACTGACTCTGGTAGCAGAATGTAATCCTGCAGTTTGTTAGCAAAATCACACCTTTTCATTTAATCACACTTTGGTGCACCGAGAAACGTTTTCAGTTGGTGAAACAGATGATCCACCTGTGTTTTTATTTTAGCTCAATTGTATGTGGTGGGTTTTAATCATATATATATATTGTGTTTTGTTTCTTAATTTTTCATTATTTAAAAATATTATCTTTCATCTGTAAACCAGAGTACAGGAATACAATATTGGCAACATTCTTGATAATCTGAATATTGTTAAATATTATTGAATGAAGAAAAATTTTCTTTTGTGAATATGACAAATAATGCAACAAAGCTAAAGGCTGTTTATAAACAAACAACAAATAAAGACTTTCTTATTAATGCCATGGGAATTTTTGCCCGTATTGATAGGCTGAATCAAATAAAACAGGGAAGGTACGTGTTTAGAACCCTGTTTCTTATTATGATGTATTGCTGAAATTGTTCTATGTATCTGTGATCAACCTATGATTATGATTGACCAATATTTGTTTATGATCTTTTAATTTTTTAACAATGTACACTAACAAGGCTATGTCAAGTTTGGGGGGGGGGGGGGTTTGCAAGTCATTAGTAATTTTATTGCCTAGATATGCCTAGAAATTAAACTTAGCCCAGGATAATAACTACAAAAGTATTCCAAAGTCTATTGCTTTAAACAGCAGCACATAAAGGGGTTAATTTAAATAAACAGTGGTGCTAGTTATCACTGCTATCGAAACAACTAATTGTTGGCTTTGAGCTGTTTTTTTGCTTGAAATAATTATGTATGTAGTTTCAAAGTATTTTCCAAATTTCCAATAGAATAAATAAAAAAAAAATAGAAAAATAGAAGTATGGTGTGATAGATTTTTTTGTTTTCTGGAATGACCCTTCTGACAGCTAAAGAATGACGTCTGCATGTGCAAACAGCATGGAACAACTGCTGGAATTCCAACAGATTTTTCCAACAAAAAACCCATAATCCACTTCACATTTTCCGTTAAGCTTAGAGAATGACTAACTGTGTTCTTGTAGGCGTGCTTTACACTGAGCTAAGGAGAGTACAATTGTTGCAGTGTGGAGCTGGAGTATCGCTGTGTTGAGGAGGGGGATTCGATGCAGGCTGGATCACTAAATGACATGTTGATAATAATATTGCAAAGCCGCAAGATAACAGATTGTTTTTTTTCCCCCTTTAGTGCACATCAAGCCAAGAATGACCGGATAACTCCAGCAGTACCTTGTAAAACCCCCTGGATACTAAACTCATTAGAAGAACTGATCATTCTTCAAGAGGATCAGCATATAAAATTCTAGAATAACATTTCAGCCGATAGTGCTTTGTTAGTTTTAAAGATAATTTACTGAAGAGTTAAAAGATTTTTTTTGGGGTGTGGGAGTGGGGTAAAATGAAAAAAAATATGACCTAAATGGTATGAACTTTGACTTCTAACCTTGGCACCTCCACGAACAATTCCATATACCATGGAATTTTGACAATCTTGGAATATCACAGAAACTACAATCAAAGGTTAGTAGAAAGCTGGGCTGGTTTTAGTTCTCCGCATCGAAGCCCTGTGCTTTAAGATTCAATGTGCAGGCTATGTAAGGAACAAGACGGATGAGCAGATGCTCCTCTCGATGTACAGTATTAATCACGAGAGCTCCAAATGAAGAAGGCGGCAGCTTCTCCTAATGTACTATGGTAACACGTGTATTCTTTTGCAGGCACCCTCCAGGGGAAAAGCAATGATGGATCTACCAACTGCCTGTATCGTGTGCCTCGCTTTTTGTCAATTTGTTGTTGCTGCGACTCAAGGTAAATGTTGGATAATAATCTTGGGCTTTATGTCTTATCATTTTTCTACTTTGCTTATAATAACCAAGGGCAGTGAGAAAGGAGGGTTAATAGGACCATTACCTTCTCTCCCCCTGGCGTATATTTAAGGGTCAATATCCAATGATTACCGTCATTGTGCTGGGGGATTCTTATGTATTTATCGCTCGTAATAATGAGAATAGGAAAGTTAACCTGTTTGAGACCAGAGCGGTGGGTGCTGCTTTTGCAGAGCAAGCCACCGGTCAACCATCTGGCACCCAAATAGGCAAAAACAAAAATGTCTTTGTTCTTGTGTTCATTTTCACTTTTGTGCTTTCTTCTAAGATTTTTGGTCTCGTTTGTGTCACATGCATACAAACTGATCTTTTTACCCTTTAAATTTTAGAAACCCATTCTAAATCCATCTCGATGTTATTCACACCACAAATAAAAGATGTTAATGCATCATATTTATTTGTGTTATAGATACAGCAGTTTTCTCAGGGCATCCTTATCATCAGTTCATAAAGATTTCCAATACCACCTTATCGCTAGGCGGTCACATCCCATTGTGGCACGATGTCTATATAAAATATACAGACTTATGCTGCAGAGTAAAATCTAATACTCCAGAATATTATGAAATAAAGCATAACCTTGAAAGTGTTTTTATTTCATGTGCTGCTAGTGTAGTGTGTTGTAATAAAAATCTTACTTTAAAAAGTTTCAACTGATGCTGAGATTGGATACTGAGCCAAAGAGGAAATGTTGTGTTGTGACTGTGTTTGAAAAATCAGGACATTTGCAAGATGTGTATATATATATATATATATATATATATATATATATATATATATATATATATATATATATATATATATATATATAGTTTTCATGAATTCTAATCACAGGTAAAATTGTATATTTTGCGTGGTGTTAGCACTAATTTGATTTTTTTTTTAGTTTCATTTAGGCAAAAATAAATAAGTTAAAATAAATAATCGATAATGCAAAAAATAGCTATTTCCCAAACCAAGTGAATATTGAATATCTGTTATAAAGAAGGCTTTGTATGCCTCAACTAATTAATTTTGATAGGAAACTGAAACAAAAACAAAGGGCAAGGCCTAATACCATCTACCTTGAGTGTCGATATAGATTTTCTTTGCAAAGAAAAACATTTTGTGAGCATTTAAAGGGCATGGCTGCTGCTAGGTAAGTAGGTTTCCAACATTAATAGGGGGCACATTATGTCATCAACAAAGGTAGTCAATGTGTCTGCACCCGGATAGCAGTGTCTATGACACGGCTTGTGAAATTTATTTGTTTGCTTACGGGGGACTTTGTCAAATGTCCTTCACAAAGAATGTAGCTACCTACCTCTGATCATCAATCAATACCTGTTTGCTGGGCAGAAGCAACGACAACAAGTTTTCTCAATGTTTAACAAATGAAGAAGAACAAAGTAGCAGCACTCAAATCCATACCCACAAATATATACGTTAAATAAACAAAATTACTATATTTTAGCTGAAGCAACTGTGCCCACCCGCCACGTCAAGACACCCCATGTGGAGGAGAGAAAAAAACTGTGTTAACATTAGTAACATGTACAAGAAAGACACATGTGTCTATGTAACATCATTTTGGCTTGTGGTCATAGAAAAGAATGTTGAAGATGACCTAATATTACCAAATGTCTTTCTTTGGCATCACTAATGCTAATTTTTGGAGACTTTTTTTACTTTGTTTACAAAGTACACCAAATAAATAAACAACCGTGGAAGCTTTTTTTTTTTTAAAAAAAAAATTGAGAAGATATATTATAGACACATCAAAAAAAAATTAAGAGAGGTCGTTGAATCATTTTTTCTTTGCTTATCGATCTCATTAGACAAAAATGCTCCATTGCTGGAGATCTAGCAAATGTGACAATGTTGTTTGATCCAGATGGGCATTAACATCTTAGAGCAGATATTTAATGAGGAATAAAAACAATCAATTTGTAGCAACTATTTCCTACTGTTCCTAGCGGTTCAAAGGCTCAACCAGTAGCAGCAGGATAAGGAGATGTACACAAATGTATAATCTATAAATGGATTAAGTGAAGGAGGAATATACAGAATGCGTCATGTAGCATAATTATTATGCAGGTATGTTTATTCCTCCGCATTAATAAGTGAAAACAGATGGCATGCGGATATAGCCGAGCGTGTTTTGTTTAAATGAGGAAAATATATTTTGTCAATTTTATCATTCTATTTAGGAAGGACATTTGGGAAAATCTAGAAATCTATGGCCCTGGACTGGCCATCTGACATAACAGCCAAATGTTCAGGGGTCCGATGACCAAAAACAGGCATACTTACCCTTAATGACGCTACATGGGCATATTGGGTCCTGCACCGTGTGGCCGCATTCTGTGGAAGTATGAAAACATTATGTATCCAGTCAGGGGTCGCATGTATGCCATTTGGGCTCTGTTGGCCTTAAATTGCCAGGGCAGCATAGTCATCTCTCGTCTGGCCCTGGTCCAGAAAAATGTAGTCACACAGGAAATGTACATTTAGCTTTTACACACCAACATGCAATTCTCTGTCTATTATTATCTTTTATTTATACAGCGCAAACAATTTACGCAGCGCTTAATACAATACATATTTTCAAGAGGTCTGACGAGACGGGAATTGACAGACTAAGACAAACCAATACATTAGGTGGAGAGAGCCCGGCTCGCAAGCTTACAATCTGGAGGCATAAAAACGTATTGTTTCCAAAAGAGGAGGGAATTATACAGTAGCAATTGCCATTTGACCATTTTAATACCAGAAACGCACATTACAAGGCACACGGAAGAAAGTGCTGGAGCTCTGATCTGCAAAATGTTTGTGAAACAAGCTGTAAATCCGTAGAGTAAACAGATGTGTCGCATCAGCAGCACTGGTTACACGCAGACATAATCTGCACACAAGGGGGCAGCTGTCGACATGAAACCTACGCAGTGGGCAATGGGAAGTTCATTTATTTTTAGAAACCGATCTGCCTTCGCAATAATTTTAATACAATGTAAAGTAGTAATGTGTAGTACTGAGCTGACCAATTCTCCCTAAAGAATCCCCCTAAACAATTTCCTAAAGAGTGTGTTAATGCAGATGATTTCTCCTTTAATGCTGTTTTATAAAAAAAATAAAGAAATAAAACAGAATATTAGATACCATGTGTATTGTTAGTGACTGTAACTTTTTTCTTTTACTGGCCTCTTGAAAAAATAACAGCTATGGAGGTTTATAGGGAACTTATGAACTGGCTTAGCGAGGCCATTCAGCTGACCTTTTCCGCACTCTGTCTGAGGTTGGGTCTCACCACGTAATCTGAGATGGTGTAGCTATATGCTAGCGCCTGGTCACTGGTCAAGAAAGTTGTCTTCTGATTAAGCAAAAGTGTGGAGAAGGATGATTATATATGATTAGAATAAACCACAAGATACTTTTATGATTGCAGTGATGTTCGTTTATTTTTATTTTTTTCTTCTGTATGTTGGGGAGCCTTTTATGGGTGAATAGAACTTGCCAAGAACCTTAAATCAGTAAAACCTTAATAAGTAAAGTTCATGCCAATCAGAGATGTAATCCGTATGATGTTTATTGTTTAAGGTGTGACCTGCAAGGCTGGCTGCCATCCTAAAAATGGATTTTGTGAGCATCCTGGAGAATGCAGGTACTTACACTGTGCTGTGGAGGAGTCATTATCATTGTAAATGACTCCCTGAATCCTGCTCTATCTTCATGCTTAATGTCCTGGATCTATTGTTGCCTATAATGCGACTCTACTCTCCCATTATTCCCATTCATTTCTTCCCCACAATGCCCCTGTGACATTCTTTTTTGAAGATGTCCCACCTTAAACTGCATCTTACTTTCTTTTATTTGTAAGGCTAACCCTACCATATAGGCAGATATGGGCACTGAGCTGCTTGGATGAACCACTATGCTAATTTTAGCTAGCAAATGCATGCAGATGCCAGCCCTGTGTCTTAAAACTACTACATTTTTCATCTCATACCCTAGTCTGCTCAGGCTGCATTTTCTCACTCTCCTCCATTCTACCCTTGCCCACTATTTCTCTTTGTCTGCACATTTCCTCCTCCTACTACCCCTCTCCTTCCTTTCATCTTCGCCAACCTCAAGTTTTTCTTTCTTCTTCATTCTGCTCCATCACTTTTGTTTTGAATACATTTTTCTAAATATCTTTTTAACTGAGGATCCCTCACTTGTGATGTGAGAACATCCTACATCCTAACTGAAATGAACTTCCATTGGAAGCAGTACAAGCAAGTACAGCAAGAAAGCTTGAAATGTGCACAAAGCCTTCAGAGAATTATTAAGTAAAAAGTGATTCAAAAACACAGAGTAGACATGTCAATTTGTGCTTTTCTGTCATCACTATCTACGTATCTATCCATTCCGCTGGAGCATAAATTGTTCTTTAGAATATTAAAAGGACTCGTTCATCAAAATAAATACCATGTGTATTTAGTAACTAAATTGTATGAATGGAGCAGTTTAAGACGGCAGTAAACCTTCTTTTTTGATATGATTAACTTAATTGCTGATGTTTACTTCCTCCTACACACCTTTTTTGTTAGTTGTTCTCCTTTCAGCTCTGACAGCGCTCTAACGTGCTGTAGGATCTTCATTTTAGTACTTTTTGTTTTATTACTTAACATTTTAGTCATTTGCATTTTATTTCTAGAGTACCAGCAGATTCTGTAGCACTACTACAAAAAGGGAGAATACAAACCAGTAAAATTAAAACTGAAAATATGTAAAATTAACAATAACATGAACACACATTAAGTCGTTCTGGTACAGACGGAGAAAAAGCCCTGCCCGTGTGAGCTTACAATTTCTTAGGAGGTTTAGAGGGAAGTGAGGATCCAACTGCTGAAATTCTGTAGATCTATTTGTAAAGCAGTTATTTTTTCTCTCTATTGGTAGATGTCTTGCTGGCTGGAAAGGACAGTTTTGCAATCAATGTATTTCATTTCCCGGGTGTTTGCACGGCAGCTGCACTGAACCATGGCAATGTGTTTGTGAAGAAGGATGGATCGGTGCCCTTTGTGACATCGGTGTGTATGCAATATATTAACATATTTTTTCCATCAATAAAAATATAGCTTCTGGCTTATTAAGGCCCACACCCCTTATGATGCCCATCAGAAATCCAAAACATGTTTCCAGGTTATGTTTGTTAAGAGATCTTGATTCTTACATATGGACATCTTAAATTACTGGCATTATTCTGATATCTTGTTGATGGAGAAAGGTGATCTAATACACACTTTAGATTTTCTCATGTGGATCATATCACAAGCTATAAAGCTTTGTTTAAGACTGACATTGTTCGTATAATAGAACACAGCCCATTCAAATGCACTGATTGGTACATTTAGAAATATATAGAATGTTTTTTAAACAACACCAACACCATTCTGTGTAAGTAAAACTTAGCGTATGAATGCGGATCTATCTAAAATAAATACAACAGTGCCACCTGGAGGTAGTTATATAGAACACACTAAGGGTTTCCTGATAACATGGTCGGCTTAACCTTTATTGCAGGAAAAGCTTGTTTGGCCATTATAATGCATGGTGATACCAGTATTATAAAATGTTCAACTCTCCTGCAAACACCTACTTTAGTAAATACCACTGGTAGAGAAGGTATCAATCCAGCCCATCCTCTACTACCCCAGTGGTGAGCATTAAAATCAGAGCCGTAGCTAGCTCCTTTTGCACCCGATGCAAGAACGGAAAATTGTGCCCCCCAGCTATTTTTTTTTTACAGAGGTTGTTTTATTTACACTGCCCTTACACACACCTGTCCATTAAGAAGCATTTACAAATACACTGCCTTTACACACAACTGCCCATAAACACACATATGTGCATACGCTGCCCTTACACACAACTGGCCATAAACACATAGATAAAAAAAACAGTAGCAATTCTATAGGGGAGGGGGCGAGCGGAGATCCGTGATCTCCCCAACTAGTCCTGGAGGCTGCAGCTACTGACTGGGCGGCTGTGCGCCCCCTCGCAGCTGCGCCCGAGGCTCGCCTCACCCTTCCTACGGCCTTGATTAAACTTATTTATTATTATTATTATCTTTTATTTATATAGCGCCAACAAATGAATATATTGAATATAGCCACCAAATGATCACAGGTTTTTTTTCAGGCACCAGGCTTGATAACATTCTGTATGAGTTTTAGATAAATATGCATTTTGTGTTACTGCAGATATTCATCCTTGTGCTGCTAAACCCTGTTCCAGCAGTTCTACCTGTATTGAAACTGGAGATGGTGGATACATATGCCTGTGTGCCCCAGGATTCACAGGGCAGAACTGCCTTCTCAAAAAAGGACCATGCCTTGCAAATGGGTAACTATTCTCCTGCGTCTTCTTTCATCTTACCTCTCAAGTATTTTTTCTTCTTCTTTTGATACCAAGTCTGGAAAACGCTGGTTTAATTAATTAATCATGAATTCACAATGTAATGTGTCTGTAAAGAACTGGTTTGATGTGCTCAGGGCCAGCCCAAGATATTCTGTACACCTAAACCAGATGAATACAAAAGCCTAGACAAACATTCACACACAAACTCAGACAGGCATATACAAACAAACCCATGCAAACACACATGTACCCAAACACATATGTACCCCTTCACACACAAACCTAAACAGACACACTCACACACATACCCAGACAGACACACAAATCCACACTCACATGTATACCTACACAGAAATCCAGGCAGACACACATGCCCAGACAGACATACACACATACCCAGACACACATGCTAACATACCAAGACACACAGATCCAGGCAGACACACAAATGCAGACAGACACACAAATGCAGACAGACACATGCAGTACCCCTTAGGTGAAGAGGACTTGGCATTAGTATGTCTGAGATACCAGGCATATAACCTTCTTCGATATGGTATTTTGGTAGAAGACTTTCTTTTTGCATAGTGACTTGTTACTTTGAGAAAGCTGAGAACAAGACAAGAGATCTTCTGTCTGAGACTAAGGATCTCTGAGTTCATATCAAAAGCTTGGACACTATCCTTGGAATAAATATGGTGGTTTAGTTTCTTTGTTACCCATCAAACCTTTGCTATAGTGAAAACACATGTGTAATAACCAAACAATCACTGGGTGACTGTCGAAGTGCACTAAAAAGTAAACACGAAGCTGGTGAGTTCCATGTAAAAACACATGTCTCTTAAGGGTAAGTATATTACTTGTGTGAATAAAAGAAGCATTTTCCTTATGACAGTTTTGTGCAGAAATAACTTCACCAGTTGACATTTTGTCTGGGTAACGTGCAGTTATCAGGATACTTGTGTAATGACATACAAATTAATGACCACATTTTTCATAATTGTAACAGCGCAGAGACAAAGTACATGTTTCCCATTACTAAATGCCACCACTGTGCAGAGGCCATACCATTAATATGATAACAGCTGTCTGTCAGATATAAATTTGCAATGCAAATAACATTTTAGGTCATCTAAACTATGTAAATTCTTCATCTCTTTGAAATTGGGTTGCCTGACCAACAGTCCCAGTTTTGGGCAGCTTAAACTGTTGATGGATTACTATTCCACACGTGTTGCTTATGTTGTAAATATGCTTAATAGTCATACAATAAGTAAATGCATCCCACATTATTATTAGGTCCTTTCCTAATTCTTACACCTAACGAATACTTAATTAGGAATTTATGTTTCCACAAAAGCATCAATAACTCTGTTGCTTTGTTTGGTTTTTGTTTTATTGTATTTTTGTGCTGGCATTTAATATATTGGAAATGGAAATAGTTCAGACCCCTTGAAAATAAATTTCCTGATGTTAGTTCAATTTAAAATGCTTTGCAGCAATTTCTTTATATATTTAGGTCTCCCTGTCAGAATGGAGGGACATGCTTTGATAACAATGGATATGCATCTCTTGCCACCTGTCGATGTCCCCCAGGCTTTACAGGTAATTATTGTAAAATTGGCACAGATGACTGCAGTCCTAACCCTTGCTTATATGGGGAGTATTGTAAGGATATTGCATTAGGCTATCAAAGTCTTTGTCCAGTGGGATTCACGGGTCAGTCTTTTGGTGACCTCATTCCGCTCTACAGTAGCAATCTATGTCAAAATGGTGGAATATGCTATAATAAGTCACAAGGTTTTCAATGTTCATGTCCTCCTGGGTACACAGGGAACACTTGTGCTGATGTCGACAAAAACAAGAGTGTGAAAGCCGATACACAAAGCCACAACGTCTCTCCATACCACAGACCTTTCAAGCATCAAGGTCACGAAGTTCTAAAGATCACAGTCAAGGAGACAATCCACAACATGGACCCACTTCTCAAAAAGAGCCAAGTAATTTGCTTTATTGTGTTGGGTTTGCTTACTTGCCTCATTGTCCTCATTACCACAGGAATTATATTTTTGTCCAAATGCGAAACATGGTTTGCCAATGCCAAATACAGACATTTGCTGCAAAAGAAAAGGGATTTCTACATGAAGTCAAACCGAGAAGGGGACGTTAAAATCATATTTCCAGAAAAAGTTAAGATCGCAAACTATAGTAGGAATTACACTTCTATTTAATGTTTAAAACAATGAACTGAAATGTGACTTTTGTTTTATGCACATTGCTCTTTTCCTGCAGCAGTCTTTAAATGTGGTAATTACTAGGAAGTCCATTCCAAGAAAATAGTAGAGAGATGCATAATGCAGGACTTTGACCCGATTCTTACATATTTGACTAAGTCTGATCTTTGGGGGTACCTACTGTAGACAGTCTGGTCAAAGCTGTCCATGCAAAGACTGTTGTTGACCCCTTAACACCCCTCTCCTGATGCAGTATTAATGTTTATTGAGAGTGTATGCTCTTATTGTGCCGTACTACTCAATCTGTGGTGACCATTATGACTTAACAGTGCACATTGTAGTTGACCTAGGTCATCGTAGAAAGACACATAGCCCTTTACAATTAACAGACTTCAAGTTCCATCATTCACTGATAGTCGAAGAACAGCCTGGAAGTTTGTAAGAAGTTCTACCATAAAAACAAACCCCATTGCTGGATCAGATTAAACTGTGCTGCATTAAATGTCAGTGCATCTCTTCAAAGTGCAAAATCGTGGGTGTAATCGTGCTGTGTTGTGGTACAATGCTGTAAGATTATAGAATTACAGTAATGATGAATGTAGACTGTCTTCAGTACAGCCAGGGCAGCCATCAGGGGGGATACAACCAGTACATATGTATAGGGCCCTGACCTCTCAGACCTGTCATTACTTTGGACTGAGACCTCAAGCCTACAACCCATGTCTGTCAGGGGGCTCTTCCTTTAGGTTTGTGCTGGGCCCCAAGATTTCTGATGGTGGCCCCAGGTACAACTAACACATGCTGATGCTACAAGACCTAAAATCATAAAGAGTTCGATACAAAAATGCTGGTTGTTTTGTACAAAACAAAAAGAAACTAAGAAGACTCCAATGTGAATTGCAACTAAAACACATCTATTTCTAATAAATCTAAAGCATATTACATTGTCATATATATTTCATAGCACTTTTACTTCATGTTTAATTTAATAAATGTGCTGTTTGATAAGGCTGTTTGACTTTTTTCTCTCAAGGCTCTCAAGATTTTGCAATTCAGTGTGTAAGTCAAACATGATACAACAATTCTGTGCTTGGAGTTGCTGTACATGCAATACGCAAGAGATAAGGTTATTTAGGTATTTATTCAAACATAATTATTGGATTTTACTAAAACATGACGTAAAGTCATGATTTTATGAAAGACACAGAGGCGAATATTGTGCTTAACCCTTTCTTTACTCCCAAACAGCAGCAAAGAAGAACAGTATATAAGAAAAAAATCAAATAGGAGTGTACATAACATAACCCCTCCCACATAACATGCATCCCATAAAAGAGACACACATCCCAAAATCCTCCTCTTTCTAGGCTGCGACGAAGACTGGACTCTCCAATCCGGCACGAAAAACCAACTGGACCAAACAGGAACCGTCTCCAAAGCGAAGAACGACCAACGGAAACACAGAGGGAACGGAGATGACCTCACCAAGCATCAGCCACCACGATGTAGCCAAGGATTAGAAGGAGGAACCTGGAAAACAGAAGGTGAGAAGAAAACACATGTGCACGAGTTAGTCGGCCAGCCTCCAAAAACAACAGTAGTAGTAAAATGAAGAAACACAGAACACGCATGAAAATTGCATAGAAAATACACAGCACACGGAAAAAACCCACCAGACCACAGGTACCATTAACCTACCATAAGCCATGAATAAGGACGGGAAGAAAGAAATGAGGAGGGAACAATATTTGCCTCCGTGTCTTTCATAAAATCATGACTTTACGTCATGTTTTAGTAAAATCCTATCATTTTCAGTCAAGACACAGAGGCTCATATTGTGCAAGTTCAAAGCTAGGACACCACCGAAGAAAAAAACATGATCAATAGGCTTGAAATAGAATTCTCGAAAGGTGGACCAATCTGCCGCACGCAGAATATCCTCCAGACGAGCACCTAGCGCCAGAGTTGTGGACGCCGCAGCACTCCTGGAAGTGGGTGCCCCCAGGCAGTTGATATAACGCACTGCAGAGACATTGTCCATGCGCAAACGGATGCAAGAGTTGATGCGATCCTTGGAAAAACCCCGAATGGCAAACGAGCCTGCCAGGAGTTCCAGGCAATTGATATATAGACCCGTCTCCTTCCGGGACCAAGGGCCACCCGTGGAAAACTTCGCCGCATCTCGCACCCCACCCATGAAGGCTGAAGTAACCTGGAAAACAGAAGGTGAGAAGAAAACACATGTGCACGAGTTAGTCGGCCAGCCTCCAAAAACAACAGTAGTAGTAAAATGAAGAAACACAGAACACGCATGAAAATTGCATAGAAAATACACAGCACACGTAAAAAACATCCAAATACAACCTGAGAAGGAAAAAAACCACCAGACCACAGGTACCATTAACCTACCATAAGCCATGAATAAGGGCGGGAAGAAAGAAATGAGGAGGGAACAATATTTGCCTCCGTGTCTTTCATAAAATCATGACTTTACGTCATGTTTTAGTAAAATCCTATCATTTTAAGTCAAGACACAGAGGCTCATATTGTGCAAGTTCAAAGCTAGGACACCACCGAAGAAAAAACATGATCAATAGGCTTGAAATAGAATTCTCGAAAGGTGGACCAATCCGCCGCACGCAGAATATCCTCCAGACGACCACCTAGCGCCAGAGTTGTGGACGCCGCAGCACTCCTGGAAGTGGGTGCCCCCCAGGCAGTTGATATAACGCACTGCAGAGACATTGTCCATGCGCAAACGGATGCAAGAGTTGATGCGATCCTTGGAAAAACCCTGAATGGCAAACAAGCCTGCCAGGAGTTCCAGGCAATTGATGTGTAGACCCGTCTCCTTCCGGGACCAAGGGCCACCCGTGGAAAACCTCGCCGCATCTCGCACCCCACCCATGAAGGCTGGCGTCGGAATCTATGGACAGGTCCGGGGAGGTGCCAAAAATTGCCTTGCCGTTCCAAGCGGACATGTTGGCTAGCCACCAACGCAACTCCGCTACAGTGTGATCATCCAGGGTGATGAGATCCGCATTGGACGCCCCGAGGCGGAGGTGGTAAATCTTGAGGCGCTGCAGAGCCCTGTAGTGAAGAGGGGCTGGGAATATCGCTTGGATGGAAGCCGCCAGAAGGCTGATAATGCGGACTAGGTGGCGCAGCGATATCACCCGCAAACGTAGAACCCTCCGAATTTCCTTCTTGATAGAGTGGATCTTGGAGGTCAGGAGGCGAAGAACACTTTCCTCGGAGTCCACCACAAAACCCAGGAACTCCAAATGTCTGGACAGAATAAGGTGGGACTTGTCTTCGTTTATGAGGAAGCCCAAGTTTTGGACTAGTTCCAGTGTCCACTGGGTGTGTAGGTGCAAGACCTCCTTGTCCTGAGCCATGAGGAGTAAATCATCCAGATAGATGATCAGACGGACACCCCGAGACCGCAGGAGAGCAACCACCGGCTTGAGAAGCTTGGTAAAGCACCAAGGAGCTGAAGGTAAGCATCCTTGAGATCTATCTTGACCATCCAATCGTTGGACAATAGGAGATCTCGTAGAAGATGGATGCCCTCCATCTTGAAATGGCTGTAGCGTACATAACCGTTGAGGTGCCGGAGGTTGATAACCGGACGGAGGCCGTCTCCTTTTTTGTGTATCAGGAAGATATTGCTGAGGAAGCCCGGGTGTCTGGGGGAACCCGTTCTATTGCGTTCTTCCGTACTAAGGAGGAAACCTCGGCATCCACCATATCTGCGTCATGTCGTGAGAAGTGGAACGGTCTCGGAAGGGAAGACCAGTTCGATGACATAACCCCTGACCGTCTGCAGCACCCAAGCGTCGGAAGTTATGGACTGCCAGACCTGTAAAAAATGGGTGAGTCTGCCCCCGACAGGATAATGGGAAAAAGGGTGTGACAGAAAAGGACTTACCGGAGGGACAGCGTGTGAACTGGGATCCGCGATGACCTCTTGACCGCCACGGGTGTCCGCGTTGGGGAAAGAACGGCTGTCTGCTGGAATAGGTTTCCTGGAATTGAGGTCGCTGAGCATGGAATGACGAGTAGGAAAAGGTACGGCCGGACAGACGGCTCCTGCCTCTGCCAGCCCTGGGGGAAACCCGAGGGTTAAAGACTTTTCTCATGGAGGATTGCGCCTTATCCAGAGCTGTGAAGGCTCCCACATAGCGACCGAGATCTTTAATGAATGAATCTCCATACAATAGGCCCTGGGCGTCGCTACCCATCTCTACGCCATTCAATAGAGAGGGAGGTGTTCGTGTTGCCGGCAATGCATACAGCTCGTTGCATCCAGCCCCGGAGGACCATAGGGTCCGGAGGGGAACCTGAAGCCACCCATTCCTCAATTATTTGAAACATTTTGGTCAAGGGACCAAAAATATCCAAGAGCTTGTCCTGCGTGGCTTTAAGGGCTGATTCCAGACCCTTACGGGGATTCCAGCCAGATTTTGCCAGAAATTGGACCATTTTAGGGTCAACAACGGGGGTTTCACATGGTCAGACGGAACCCACTCAGCTGATCGAGGGTGGTGAAGCTCCTTGGGGTCAAACAATGGTTCACCAAATTGATCACGGACTACAGTGTCCGGGGGATTTAGTAAGATGACCAGCCTGGGAAGAGCTCGCCTGCGCAGCAACCTCAGAAGGGTGAACAGAATCATTAGTCAACTGATCCTCCATATTGGAGTCAGATGAATTCCAAGCCTCCTCAATAGATTCTGGATCAGAATCAGAAGAACTAGAGGATAGTATCCTGGCACTCCTCCATTTCCTCGCCTTTTCTGCCCGGCGGGAGAGGGCTCTTTTGCGTTTAGGTGGAACGCTATCTAGGATGGGATTATCCTCATCATTCACAGAGGTTCTGGAGGCAGATACACCAGTATGGTGAGTTTTAAAGGCAACCTTCTTTCCCCCAGATGCCTTATGGGAAGAGTCAGAGGGGAGATCAGGGTTTCGTATAGGCACAGGCAGAGACTTTTTAATGGCTTGGGTCAATGAAGCTGACAAAGCTGTAGTCATAGAAGACATTGCAGAGGCAATAGCCATAGAGACTGAGTTATTCAACTCCTTTAAAGGATCAATATTTGGTAAATCAGCAATGTGATCCTCTCTGGGGAGGAATCAATGTCAGATAATTCCTTAGATGGGGATTGGTGCCCAACCATAATACTGTATATATATGTGCAATTTACAGAATATATATGAAACAAATGGTTAATAGGGATATGCCCCTTTAAGAAAAAACGGACTGAAAAGGAAAAGATCCTAGAAAAGAAGAAACTTGACTAAGGGCCGAGAGAAAGATGAAATTGAAGGCAAGGCAATCGACCCGAGGCTCCTACCCACACTCTGTCTGAGGACTTGAGAGAAAAAAGCCCGCGAACAAGCGTGGGAGGAGCCAGGGGCAGGAGCGGACGAACGTGAAGGCGAGACGTCCGCAACGTGAAAATGAAGGGGAATGCCCCTAACGGCGGCAAGAAGAAGAAGACGCGACCGCCGGAAGAGAAAAAACAAATGCGGACCACGCCGCCGACAACCGCAAGTGGAAACCAGCGAGACGCGACACGCAGGCACTCGTCTGAAAGCAGTCACCAAGGGAGGGGGGGGGAACAAACCTGGATTGCTCTAGGAGCGAGCAGTCCGTAAGGGAACACAGGGAACCGAAACTCAGGTAAGGTAAAACGAAGACACAGGGTAGATGCAAATGATAGGATAAAAATAAAATAAAATAAAATCGATATAAAGAAACTAGATAAATAAAATCGCTCAGACCGCGGGAAGCCCCCACAGGGAAGGAACCCGCGGTCAGAACACAACACAAGGCCAGTAATACGTTGAAAAAGAAATACCGTGTTTGCTCGATTATAAGACGAGGTTTTTTTCAGAGAAAATGCTCTGAAAAATACCCCTCGTCTTATAATCAGGGTCGTCTTATAATCAGACCTCAAATAGGTCTGACTATGAGACGACTAAGATCCAGATCCCCCGCGAGCCCAGGGCACAAAACCCAACCCCACCTCGGTGATACCGCTGATAACGGGCCGGTACTCAATGCGGAATTTGTGGCGGTAGTAGTACCAGGCGAGCGGGACGAGCATCGAGCACCGAGCGCCGAGACACGAGCAGGTTGAACGGGCTCTGACTTACCTCCGTTAGAGGCATGATTGCGGCTTATGCTGCTCGGAAGGGCAGCATTTAAGTTGATCCCGCACTCCTAGATGGTCCGAGGGCGGCTGCCGCCTAAAATATAAATCTTTAATTCCCGGAGGAGGAAAAGCGTCGAAGAGCTTTTTAAAGTTATATTTTTGGACATTAAATTGTGAACAAACTCGGACAAATCCGGACATATGACTGTGGAGGAGATACTTTATTCCAGATAAATTCTCAAACTTTTTTAACAAGATATCTGTTCAAACTTCATGGCTGTTTAACTAAATGGATTTATATATATTCCAAAATCTTTGATATATACTTATTTAAGACATATGAACTTGATTTTTAACCTGCACTAAGAAGGTACCCTCAACTTTATATGCTCAAAATCCAAGACTGCTCAAAGATACAGCTATATATACTTCTTAGAAATACCGTCATATATATATTGACTCTGAATAGCTGTATGCTCTTCGAATGTCAAATAACACCAAGAAGCCATTTTATTATACAATTTCATGTTCAAATCATATAGTAATTTAAACATGTGATAGATACATCTTTTTGTGAACTCGCTATAGCTATTTTTTTTATGAACTTCAAGCATATTCTAAGAAGGCTCTGATACTATAAAGTTATATTCCTAAATTGTATGGCTGCTCAATTACAAGGACATATATATCTCTTAGACATATCATTAATAACATCCTGAATCTGAACTTGAAGCCATAATAAGAAGGACTACTTTATATAAAGCTATAAGCCCATTCTATATGTTATTTTGATCAAACTGAAGTATACATTCTCTAGATATTCAATATACTTATTTTGAATGCGAAGCTCAGGTATATATCAAGAAGGCTCAATCAACATAAAGCTATAAGCTTAAACTGCATGTCTGTTCAATCTTATGGGTATATACACACCTTCTAAACGTATTGTTATATATACCTAAAGAGCATTCTATGAAGCTTAACTTTAAGTTATCTTAAGAAGATACTCCCATTATATAGAATCAAATAAGTGAAAAATCAAAGACTTATAAAGAAGCCTGTCGAAATCTCTGCAAGCAATAATCTATGCAATAATCTTGCTTAAGTAATAATATTCTTTAGGATATTTAAATTAAAGTATAAAAGAACAGCAAAGAAGAACTAATTTTATGATGGCGACAAAAAAAGTAACTGATAGAGCCTCAAAGAGAGAAAAAAGAGATGAAAAGAAAGATAGACCAGACAAAAGATTGTCTTTTTTCTCCCCTCAAACCTCTAAATCTGAAAAAGAGAAAGCAGATCAGGATTCTACAATGAACAGATCCAGTTCAGGCGAAGATGAACAACATTTAAGTTTACCATCTCTAGAATCCACATCTCAAATACAGGAACAAAAATTGGCAGATTTAGAAGACCAGGGAAGACGCCGGAATTTAAGAATAAGGGGGATTACAGAATCTGTCTCCAAAGATAATTTGGAAAAATATCTTAAAGAATTTTTACTAAATATTGGAGTAAAGCAAGAAGGACAGACCCCCATATGGGAACGTTGTTATAGGACAGTAAAACCATCCAACCTCTCTTTGGAGATTCCTCGTGATGTCCTTATCTCGTGTATAGATTCGAGCATAAAAGAAAAAATCTTGAGAGCGTATAGAGAAGTAACACCACAAGAACAATTTAACAAAATAAAGATTTTTCCGGACTTATCCTACTACACTCGTATGAAAAGACGGCAATATGCGCAATCAACTGAAATTCTTAGCCAAAATGATATCCGATATAGATGGACATTTCCAGTGAAAATTACTTTAACTTATATTCACAAAACATGGATGTTTGACACGCCTGAGAACTTGAAGAAATGGTTACAAGACCAAAACATACAAGGAACTTCGAAAAATTAGTCGTTAACCCTTTTGGTGTTAACATAAAATCGAAATATTACCTGCTGGAGGATGAGGTCACGTACAGAGAAGTCATTCAAGTGTGGAACATCTATTTCCACCTGCTTATCAGTGTACTTTTACAGTAATAAAATATAATTTAATTTTAAACATTTCTCCAAATGACAAAATCTTGAGAGATAATTTGAGGAATTTAATGATATGTTTAACCTTAATTAACAATTGGTAGTTAGGCTAAATAAAGTATGATTGTAAAGTAGCAATACAAAAGCATTAGCATTGTCTTTTTTTAAATGATATTTTGTTTAATAATTGAGCTTCTCTATATGATAAATAAATAAAAATATTATTTTTTTCCAGAATTTGGAGTATCCATTCAGTACAAATAAAGAATCTACATATAATTTGAAATACACAGCATCGGTTTGGATTATTGTGCCCTACGCATTTTATGACACATAGTTTTACCTTACGCATTTTGCTATTTTGTTAAGGTTCTAAACCCACATAAACATAGCAAACTTGACACTCTAGTGTGAGACTGGCCACCTAGAGCTAAATGATATTCAGAGTTTGCCAAGTGTGATACAGCATGAATGGTAGTTTCCCATGCTGTGATCTTCTGTTCCTGTACTGTTTACAAAGTTTGTGAAACAAAAAAATTTATAAAATCAATTTTTAATCTTGAATGAAACCCATCCAGACATTTAATGCAACAGAAGCTTTATTGAGTCATAGTTTCCTTCTTTTTTATTATGTCTGAATGAAAACCAGTGTGAAAAAATATAATCTCCTGTTAATTAGTGGGACTTGTCATGGTATAGTATGACTCATGTTGTTATTTTGCTATTATAATATTTTCTGTTAGTGTGAGATTTGTACTCACTGAAGCAGTTTATTAAATATTTTTCGGTACACAGAAGGAGGATTTATGAGACCACGTCATTTGGATTGTAAATGAACAGTCATTGATTTCCCAGTATTGTCTTCAGCCATTAAAACCAAAAATATTAAATTGGTTACAATCACACTACATCCTCAAGCCCCCAAGTTATTTACCAAAACATTTGGCTCGTGTCCCTTTTTATCTGTAGGGAAAAAAGACTGTATATGGATGGATGAATACATAGATTAGGGTTTAGGCATTGAATATTGTCTGGGTTTTTATATAGAGTAACATTTCATTTAAGTATCCATATTACTTTATATATCTTTTAATGAATATAGATTATAGGTTTACTAACACATACATTTAGTCCTATATTAGTATTTATTTTCATAATTTCAGTATTTACATATTTCAGTATTGATTATGTAGTTAAGAATATGTTCAAAAGATGAACAGTCTAGAAATATAATAGATTTTTTTTTCACTTGTTCATTTTCCATTGGATTGTACTTATTTCGGCAAAGTATAATTAGTATAGGCCATGAAACCTTCCCATTTAAGCTAGGCAAATGATAGCGATGATAAAGTATAACAGGAGAATAGGACTAATAGGGTCAGACAATCATATAAAACTTGGACTATCCACCTATTTCCCTTTATTATTTTCACTGATATTTGGTCAAACGCACCATAACAGACATTACTTGTCTACTGAACTAACAACTTTTCTAAAACTCTTCCTCCTTCTGACTGATCCTTTACCTGATCTTTCTGCTATTTGACTATCATTCTACGATGAGCGGTGGAAATGATTGTCCATGCGCAACGAGAAAGGACCCGGACTGGTTACAAAGCAGTTACCAATCAGGAACCTGTATTTGAGTGTTATAGTATTAAATTATTTTCCTTGCATCCTATTCTATTACAGTCTGGGATGAGTTGGTTGGGATTGCAGGAGAAGTAGTTTATTGACCCACTAGGTAAGAACTTCTATCTCCTCTGACTTCCAGAAGCTGGGCTTGGGGATAGATGACTGTTTGTCTGAACTGGGCAGTGGCATACTATCCATTTTGCGTCTTTTGTTACTCGTTACTGATTGTGGTATCAATTGCATAATAATATTGTCTTTATAGTGCATTATTTAGTTTCCCATTAAGATTATAAAGTAACCAAAGTCATTATTCAGTATATATTGTTTTATTCTATTATTCTATAGATTAACACATAGTTAGAATTACATTAATATTTAGAATGATTCCCATATTTAAGTGCTTAGTGTCCGTATTTGATGTTCAAGTAATTTTTTCACTTTTACTTATTTACCCACATTCTCATTCATGCTCTCTCACACTCTAATTGACTCTGATGCTGCTTCAGTCCCTATCTCCATGCCGCACAGCTCCACTTCTGATTTTGCATCTTCTTGTTCATCTCTCTTCTGTCTTCCCCTGCTCCAAAAATTCTTCATTTTCTGTCCGCTTCTCTGTAGACAAGGGGACAGGGATGTCATCTCCCGGTGAACTCCTGCAAAATAGCGAGTCTTCCGTGCACATCCTGATTGGATCACTTTTGGGCACATCCATTTTGCTGAAGTTCACTGGGAGGTTAGGTCAGGTAAAAGGATCCTCTCTCTAATCCTCCAACCGGGGCAGAGGATGTCCCTGTGAGTTCCGCCATTTTGCTGAAGTTCACTGGGAGGGCCAAGCCCTTGGACACACCCTCTCCCTCAGATCCTCCAATGCAGAGTTTCATAGGAGGTTACTTTGGGCAAAAGAGCGGAGCCTCTAGGCACATCCTCTCCCCGGTTCTCCAATCAGGGGACAGGGTGTGGCTGGAAGCTCCAACATTTACTGGAGGCCATGGCCCTCTCAATTGTATGACCACAATAGAAGTAGCTAACAGACCTGCATTTACCTGCACAACATGAGAACGTTAGTTTACAATAGCTGGAGTGGTAAAGCTGAGCCACAACTACTCCAGTCTACAATTCTTATGGTGTTCAGCCAGTAATGGCTGATTGTATGTCATGTGAGCTGTAAACAACAAAAAAGTTAGTGTGTAGTGTAGGCCACACAACCCCAGTCTATAACTGCAATTCTCATGACATTCAGCTAGCAACATGGCTGGCTGAAAATTATTGTAGATGCAGTTAACAAAAGTAGTACTAAAGACCAAGCTACAGTAACTGACTACTATTCCCTTTACAAAAGTAGTGCTAAAGACCAAGCTACAGTAACTTGACTACTATTCCCTTTACAATTAACTAGCAATGTTGCTTGTACAACATCATGGGAGTTGCAGCGAATAAAGGTTAAGGTTTTGTAGAGGTATTACAAACAAGAGAATAGTTAGAGGGTAAAAAGAACATTAAGGCTTGGAACAAAAAAAAAAGACAATTTGTAGTTTTTCAGCAGTTGTGGCTAACATTTGGCACTGGAAGTGTTGTTATTACATTCCACAGCAGCTGCAGTACCAGCCCATAATGATATAAAATCTAACCTCCAATTGTTAAGTACTCACTTTTCCATAATGCTTAACATACCAGACTGTCTGAGAGCCATGGGGAATGCAGTCATAACAGTAACAGGTGGAGTATTAACTAATCCTAGCTGCAGTACATGTTTGAAAAGCTACATCGTGTCTGCAGCCTGCAAATTGTGTCTCAGCCGAGGCGGGGACTCTGTGTCTGTGAAGGAGCAGCTGCCAGAGTGAAAGGGAGGAGACCAGCTAGAGGGAGAGGAAGAGAGCAGACCAAACCACTCTGGCAATAAGGGGTATACAGAATTAAATAAGAGCTTATTTGCTGCAGTCTTGTGTTATTTTTGATCTTCTATGTCTAGTTAACCTGCTCTAAAGAGACTACCCTCTTGCTGCTCCAGTGGGCTTCTTTGAATTTCCAGGGTGGGGGAATGCAACTGCGCCTCTTCTCCGGACGTTCTCAATGTGGCGAGGGACAGAAGATGGTGATTATTGGTCCCATTGTTAGTGCACTCATGCAGTGTAATTAATATTTCTATTTTTAGTCATATTCAGCATCTTTTCCCAAAAGATTAAGCAGAGTGCTGTTCCATCTACCCCGCTAAACTTAAGAGCTTTATAACTCAGTGCAGCAGTACTCGAAACCTTTCCAAGAAACAATTATTTAATAATGATCTAAAATTTTGTTTCATTATCAATCCCGGGAAACCCCCAGCACTCAAAGGGTAAAGCTCAGTGTGCACATGAAACAGTAGGGATTTGTCTTAGCTAAATAAGAATATTTATAGAATCCTCGTATGGCTAAGCCAATAAAACACAACATATTGATCTACTCCCAGATCTATATGGACGTGTAAACTGTTAGAGAAGTTGACAAGGACAGGATGTTTTGCATGAGTTAGTCAGACAGTTTAATTCAATATTTCTGTTCTTCTTCTTACCCAATAAGGGATAATGGCAGAACATTTCTTTATTTTTATATTTATTCTGAGATATGAGTATAAAACCCACCAGAGAAAATTGCAATGTGTAACCACAAATAATTTCTAAACCCCCAACTATCTTCTTTTTTTCTTGTTCAATGTTTTTAATAGCAAGCCTATTTATTGTTTCTTAAGAATGCAAATGTTGGCATGAGATTGATATACACAGATGTACCCATTGCTGTCATAAAGTTTCTGCTAATTTCATGCATTAATTGATAAAAATGTATTTTGTTTATAACTTTTTATTATTTTTGCAAAATTAAAAATGTTTTGTCTTCCTTTTTATTTTATTTGTATGTATATAATGAACTAAAACAAAAAACTCATATGTAACGTTTGCTAACAGAAGCTGAAGTCCATACCAAAAAAAACCTAATTTATCCAGTACCAGAAAATAAATAAAGGACTGCAGGGCAGATCCCCCCCCCCCCCACACACACACACAAAAAATAATGTTGGCAAGAATATTTATTTCACAAACCTGTAAACTGTATGTCAGCTGGAAAAAACTAGGAATCTGAAAAAAATAAATTATTAACTTAGCCAGACATTGATAGTGGCACATTGTAACTCCCATCACTATACACTAAGCCAGACAATGACATGGTACACCGCTGTCCCTTTAGCAGCCTGCCTGTGCCACCGCTGCTCCTGAAATAGCCTGCCTGTGCCACCTCTGCCCCTGAAGAAGTCTGCCTGTGCCAACTCTGCCCCCGAAGCAGCCTGTCGGTGCCACCGCTGCCCCTTTAGTAGCCTACCTGTGCCACTGCTGCTCCTGAAATAGCCTGCCTGTGCCAGCTCTGCCCCTGAAGCAGCCTGCCGGTGCCACCGCTGCCCCTTTAGCAGCCTACCTGTCCCACCACTGCTCCTGAAATAGCCTGCCTGTGCCACCGCTGCTCCTGAAAAAGCCTACCTGTTCCAACTCTGCCCCTAAAGCACCCTGTTTGTGCCACATCTGCCCCTGAAGCAGCCTACTTGTGCCAACTCTACCCCTAAAACATCCTGCCTGTGCCAACTCTGCCTCTATACCAGCCTGCCTCTGCCAACTCTGCCCCTGAAACAGCCTGCCTCTGCCAACTCTGCCCCTGAAGAAGCCTACCTGTTCCCAGTAAGCCTGCCTGTTCTCACTCTGCCCCCTTAGTCAGCCTGCCTGTCCCATTTCTGCCCCTAAATACTCACTCTCCCGCACTCCCTTAACTTTTTTGTTGCAGGTTCCATGGACCAGCCAAGCCGTCTAACGTGGCCCCTTACGTTTCAGAGCGGGGTGGGTTACAATTAGTTGCCATAATACAAAATTATTAAGTTTATTTTTAGAATTATCTAATGCTAATCATCTCAGTTAATATGTTATAATACCCAGTGAGTACATTTTGTATTTATATGTTCCTTTGGATTTCTTCATGTGGTTAAGATTGATTGTAAAGCATTTAATTTAGTTCTTATCGCTGTCTCAATTATTAAAGGAAAGTCAAATGGCAAAATACTATTCTTCTTGTGCATAAACCCAGCGCTGTATACTATGCAATAATGTACATCGGCATTGACAGAGCCTGTTAACTTCCTTAATCTCCAGACCATGTGATTAAGAATGTGCCATTCTCATAATTTATTGTTCATCTGAAAAAATGATGGTAGCTCATGTTTCCACTTCCTTGATGTAGTTTTTAAAAATTGCCACTAGATGACAGCATTTTAACACAAAATGAAATTATTTTGAAATCCAGTTAATACAATCTTTTATATTGACTTTAAAACCATGCTATGTCCTTGCTTTAAGTCTTATGAGGAAACAGCTATTACTATACCTTGGTGGATACAAATTAATTGCATAGCAAAGTATTGGCCCCCACACTTACTGCATTTAAAAGGGTTACGAATTTACAGATTACAGGGATTTACAGAGCAGATAATAGTATTTTCAAATTAGGATTAGGTTAAAAACAATTGTTTATTCATTAAAACTAGATTTGCGCATTCGTCTTCGGGCGAACATGAAAACGAGCACGAAGAGGCCGTTTTTTTGTTCGTTCCGAAGACACGCCGAAGAGAATACAGTGCCGGCAAAACGTAGGAGAAGACGAAGACTCACAACCACGAAGAATCGAACGATCGTCTTCGTTTTTGCCGCGCAGCCGCCAAAATTTCAAACAGGAGTGAGCTGATCTCGTCTGTCCAATCAGCTCACTCTTGTGACGTCACGCTAAGGGTCTCGTCCAATGCCTGTGCTGCTGTTTTTTGAATTCTGAAGGCGCCTTTATAAGACCAGAGCTTGCCTGAGAGATCCATTCATTTTTCGCTGTGACTGCTTTGGCAACACTGCTGTGCTGCATCCGAGCGTTACAGAGAGATTGTTCTGTGTGAGACTGGTAAGCCTTAGCCTGCCATTTCTCACAGTGTACTTCATCCTCAATTCAGTGCTACTTAATATAATTAATAATAATAATTTGATTAATTTAATTTGTCATCAACTGTAGTGTAAGTGCTGTTGAGTTGACAGTGCACCCAGTGTCTCAGTGGCACTGGGGTGCCATTGCCCTGGGCTGGCACTAGTGCCTACTGCCTGTCCTGCTTAAATAAATTAAATAGAATTTATAAATAATAATTTAATAGAATCTATAATTTAATAGTTCATTATAATATTATATATATATATATTTGTCAGTCATATATATATATACACTATAGTATACTAGTGTAGCGTGTACTGTAGACATTCATCTACTAGTGTCTAATTTAAAATCAGTAATATTAATTAATATAATTAATAATTGAATTCATTATAAAATTATATATATATTTGTCAGTTATAGTTAGTAATAGTATACTAGTGTAGAGTGTACTGTAGACATTCAAGACATCTACTAGTGTCTAATCTAAAATCAGTAATATCAATAATTCTATAATTCTTTCTTATCTTAATAGTTAATTAAATTAGCTATAAATAAAAGTAATAATATTAATTAATTACTACTAGCGTATAGTTTAGCTAATCTTATTAGTACTGGTGCTGCAGCTCTATAGTTTGTGCTTTGTTTTAGCAACTGCAAGAGACCAAGTCAATTTTTCTTAATTAATAATCTTTCATTTTATTTCATTTGTTTTGAAGTGAACTTGTTGGGCTAGTGAGTGCAGCCGCATAAGTGCTGTGTTTTTTTTTGATCAGCAAGCAGTGACGTTAACTGTTTTGCAAAGATTTTCTCATTTATTTTACATTTTATTTCAATTTTATTAAAAGTACCCTTAGTGTTTTGCTCACCTCAGTCCATCAGTGAAGTGAACTTGTTGGGCTAGTGAGTGCAGCCGCATAAGTGCTGTGTGTTTTTGTTCAGCAAGCAGTGAAGCTAACTGTTTTGCTGTGACATTTTATTTTATTTCTAATTATTTTCAAGAAAAATTGACTGTGACGAGCTGTACTAAGCAAAGCTTCAAGCTACTAGCTGTAGTACTAAAATAATTCTAATCTTCTTTAATCTTAATCTATAATATATTATAAATAATATATAACAATATAAATTCTAATTCATAATCTATAATATAAGTAATTCTAATTCTAAATTCTAATTCATAATCTATATTCTTCTATCTATAATACATAATATATAAGTAAATTATTTCTAATCTATTAATATTATATAACTTAATATTAATTAATAAATCATACTGAATCTCATTTAACCTCACTTTAGCTTAGTGGGTTTGAGAGCGTCTGCCTAGAGGTAGACTTATAGTAAGGAAATATAGCTTTAGGCTAGCATAGTAGTAGGCTATAAACAAAATTTAATGTTCTCAGTAGCATTCCCATTTTGGCAGCGTAAAATGGGAATGCTGTCCGAGGAGGGAGAGGTGCAGGAGGAGGAAGAGATTATGTGGTCTGCTACTCCTAGCAGCAGCATCAGCAGCAGTGCCACAAGCAGCACAACACAGCTGAGTGGAGCAGCTGCGTTTTGGGAAGAGGCACTTGGGAGTATAGTTGGACCATCTGACAGAGCTAGCATCAGAAAGGAGAGTAGTGCTGCTGAAATGGTCAAACTTTACCTCTGTGAAGTTCCTTCTGCGCCTAATGTTGATCCTCTTAGCTACTGGGATGAAAAGAAGAGTGTGTGGCCTGCACTCTCATGGGTTGCGCAGCAGCTACTATCATGTTTATTAATTATTAAAGCAAATAAACAAGGCAGCTAATCACAATGAGGTGGTTATTATGGGGGACTTTAACTATCCCGACATAAACTGGGAAACCGAGACCTGTGAATCTCATAAAGGAAATCGGTTTCTGACTATAAGTAAGGATAATTATCTGTCCCAAATGGTACAGGACCCGACCAGAGGGGGCGCCCTACTGGACTTAATATTAACCAACAGACCTGACAGAGTAACTAATGTGCAGGTCAGGGGACATCTCGGAAATAGTGATCACAATATGATGCATTATAACTTGTCCTTCAATAAGGGAACTCTTAGAGGAGCCACAAGAACTATGCACTTTAGGAGGGCAAAGTTTGATCAACTAAGAGAAGCCCTTAACACTGTAAATTGGGAAAATGTCCTCAAAAACAAGAGTAAAGACGCTCAATGGGAGATTTTTAAGAATATCTTAAATTCTCACTGTGAAAGGTACATACCGTATGGGAATAAAAGAGTCAGGAACAAGAGAAAACCAATGTGGATAAATAAAAATGTAAAGGGGGCAATAAATGGCAAAAAAAAGGCATTTAAGCTACTAAAACAGGAAGGCAGTGAGGAAGCACTAAAAAGCTATCGGGAAAAAAATAAAATATGTAAAAATCAGATAAAAGCAGCAAAATTGGAGACAGAAAGACTCATTGCCAAAGAGAGTAAAACAAACCCCAAAATGTTCTTTAACTATATAAATAGTAAAAAGGTTAACAATGAAAGCGTTGGCCCCTTAAAAAGTAATGAGGGAGAAGTTATAGACGGGGATCAGGAAAAAGCTAATCTATTAAATATATTCTTCTCTGCTGTATTCACAGAGGAAAATGAAATGCCAGGTAATATACAGCAGGATGAGATAAATGCCCCAGTACATGTCGCCTGTCTAACCCAGGAAGAAGTGCAGTGCCGCCTAAAAAAAATCAAAATAGACAAATCACCAGGTCCAGATGGCATTCACCCCCGCGTTCTAAGGGAGTTAAGTAATGTAATAGACAGACCCCTATTTCTAATATTCAAGGACTCTATAGTGACAGGGTCTGTTCCCCAGGACTGGCGCATAGCAAATGTTGTGCCAATATTCAAAAAGGGGACAAAAAGTGACCCGGGGAATTATAGGCCTGTTAGTTTAACTTCTGTTGTGTGTAAACTGTTTGAGGGTTTCCTAAGAGATGCTATTTTGGAGTATCTCAATGAAAATAAGTGTATGACTCCATATCAGCATGGGTTTACAAGGGATCGGTCCTGTCAAACTAACCTGATCAGCTTTTATGAGGAGGTGAGCTCAAGACTGGATCGGGGTGAATCGCTGGATGTCGTATATCTTGATTTTTCCAAAGCATTTGATACGGTGCCACATAAAAGGCTCGTACATAAAATGAGAATGCTTGGGCTGGGGGAGAATGTGTGTATGTGGGTAAGTAACTGGCTCAGTGATAGGAAACAGAGGGTGGTTATTAATGGTACATACTCTGAGTGGGTGACTGTTGCTAGTGGGGTACCACAGGGGTCAGTTTTGGGTCCTATTCTTTTTAATATATTTATTAATGACCTTGTAGAGGGATTGCATAGTAAAGTATCAATCTTTGCAGACGATACTAAGCTCTGTAACGTGGTTAACACAATAGAGGACAGCGCACGATTACAAATGGATCTGCATAGGTTGGAGGCTTGGGCTGGGATGTGGCAGATGAGGTTCAACACAGATAAATGTAAGGTTATGCACATGGGGAAGAAAAATCCAGGCTGGGAATATGTATTAAATGGGAAAACACTGGGGACGACTGACATGGAAAAGGACTTAGGAGTTTTAGTTAACAGTAAATTTACCTGTAGCGACCAGTGTCAGGCAGCTGCTGCTAAGGCAAATAAAATCATGGGGTGCATCAAAAGGGGCATAGATGCCCACGACAAGGAAATAATTCTACCCCTGTACAAGTCACTAGTCAGACCACACATGGAATACTGTGTACAGTACTGGGCACCAGTGTACAAGAAAGATATAGTGGAGCTGGAGAGGGTTCAAAGACGGGCAACCAGAGTAATAAGGGGAATGGGAGGACTACAGTACCCAGAAAGATTATCAGAATTGGGGTTATTTAGCTTGGAAAAAAGACGGTTTAGGGGGGACTTAATAACTATGTATAAATATATAAGGGGACAGTACAGAGATCACTCCCAGGACCTATTTATACCCAGGACTGTATCTATAACAAGGGGACATCCTCTACGGCTGGAGGAAAGAAGGTTTCTACACCAGCACAGACGGGGGTTCTTTACAGTAAGAGCGGTGAGATTATGGAACTCTCTGCCAGAGGAAGTGGTGATGGTAAACTCAATAAAAGAGTTCAAAAGGAGCCTGGACGTGTTTCTTGAAAGCAATAATATTACAAGTTATGGATATTAGATTAATAGGGACAGAACGTTGATCCAGGGATTTATTCTGATTGCCATATTTGGAGTCGGGAAGGAATTTTCCCCCTGGTATGGGGCAATTGGCATCTGCTTCATAAGGGTTTTTTGCCTTCCTCTGGATCAACACAGTAGGGACACAATATGTATATAGGTTGAACTTGATGGACTTTGGTCTTTTTTCAACCTTATGAACTATGTTACTATGTTACTATGTTACTATGTTACTATGTCCGCCAACCACTGTTCAAAGTGAACGTGTGTTTTCTATGACTGGAAACATACTGAGTCCACAGCGCTCACGCATGGCACCTCATCTGATGGAGCAGATAGTTTCTCCCCCTGGTTGCACTTGCTGTGGTGTGGCAATGCCTGCTACCTCCGCCGGTGTAGCCAATTTGCGCTAGGGCCTAGTGTCTGAGTTCTGGAAGTCTGCTCCTAAACGCCAAGGACTGACAGGCTTTGGATGCTTTGCCCTGGGGTGAAACAGGTGAGCGGGTCGTCAATTGCCCACTCATTCACCTTTTCTAATGCTGCTGCTGCTGGTGGTGCCAGCGTCTCTTCTCTGCCAGTTCGCTTCCTGGCTAGTGTCATGCCTTAAATGTCCCTAATGGTAAGGGCAGTTTCTCCCCCCTGGTTGCACTTGCTGCGGTGTGGCAACGCCTGCTACCTCCGCCAGTGTAGCCAGCTTACGCTAGGGCCTTGTGTCTGAGTTCTGGAAGTCCGCTCCCAAACGCCAAGGACTGACAGTGTTTGGATGCTTTGCCCTGGGGTGAAACAGGTGAGCGGGTCGCCAATTGCCCACTCATTCGCCTTTTCCAATGCTGCTGCTGCTGCTGCTGGTGGTGGTGGTGCCAGCGTCTCTTCTCTGCCAGTTCGCTTCCTGGCTAGTGTCATGCCTTAAATGTCCCTAATGGAGAGGGTAGTTTCTCCCCCCTGGCTGCGTCTGTTTGCGGTGTGGCAACGCCTGCTACCTCCGCCGGTGTAGCCAGCTTACGCTAGGGCCTTGTGTCTGAGTTCTGGAAGTCCGCTCCCAAACGCCAAGGACTGACAGTGTTTGGATGCTTTGCCCTGGGGTGAAACAGGTGAGTGGGTCGCCAATTGCCCACTCATTTGCCTTTACCAATTCTGCTGCTGCTGGTGGTGCCAGCGTCTCTTCAATGCCAGTTCGCTTCCTGGCTAGTGTCATGCCTCAAAAGTCCCTAATGGTAAGGGCAGTTTCTCCCCCCTGGTTGCACTTGCTGCGGTGTGGCAACGCCTGCTACCTCCGCCAGTGTAGCCAGCTTACGCTAGGGCCTTGTGTCTGAGTTCTGGAAGTCCGCTCCCAAACGCCAAGGGCTGACAATCTTTGGATGCTTTGCCCTGGGGTGAAACAGGTGAGTGGGTCGCCAATTGCCCACTCATTTGCCTTTCCCAATTCTGCTGCTGCTGCTGGTGGTGCCAGCGTCTCTTCAATGCCAGTTCGCTTCCTGGCTAGTGTCATGCCTCAAAAGTCCCTAACGGTAAGGGCAGTTTCTCCCCCCTGGCTGCATCTGTTTGCGGTGTGGCAACGCCTGCTACCTCCGCCGGAGTGGCCAGCTTACGCTAGGGCCTAGTGTCTGAGCTCTGGAAGTCTGCTGCCAAACGTCTAAGACTGACAGTGTTTTGGTGCTTTGCCCTGGGGTGAAACAGGTGAGTGGGTCACCAATTGCCCACTCATTCGCCTTTCCCATTTTTCAATGCTGCTGCTGGTGGTTGTGGTGGTGCCAGCATCTCTTCTGTGCCAGTTCGCTTCCTGGCTAGAGTCATGCCCAAAATGTCCCTAATGGTAAGGGCAGTTTCTCCCCCCTGGCTGCGTCTGTTTGCGGTGTGGCAACGCCTGCTACCTCCGCCGGAGTGGCCAGCTTACGCTAGGGCCTAGTGTCTGAGCTCTGGAAGTCTGCTGCCCAACGTCTAACACTGACAGTGTTTGGGTGCTTTGCCCTGGGGTGAAACAGGTGAGTGGGTCGCCAATTGCCCACTCATTCGACTTTCCCATTTTTCAATGCTGCTGCTGGTGGTGGTGGTTGTGGTGGTGCCAGCATCTCTTCTGTGCCAGTTCGCTTCCTGGCTAGAGTCATGCCCAAAATGTCCCTAATGGTAAGGGCAGTTTCTCCCCCCTGGCTGCGTCTGTTTGCGGTGTGGCGACGCCTGCTACCTCCGCCGGAGTGGCCAGCTTACGCTAGGGCCTAGTGTCTGAGCTCTGGAAGTCTGCTGCCAAACGTCTAAGACTGACAGTGTTTGGGTGCTTTTCCCTGGGGTGAAACAGGTGAGTGGGCCGCCAATTGCCCACTCATTCGCCTTTCCCATTTTTCAATGCTGCTGCTGGTGGTGGTGGTGGTGGTTGTGGTGGTGCCAGCATCTCTTCTGTGCCAGTTCGCTTCCTGGCTAGAGTCATGCCCAAAATGTCCCTAATGGTAAGGGCAGTTTCTCCCCCCTGGCTGCGTCTGTTTGCGGTGTGGCAACGCCTGCTACCTCCGCCGGAGTGGCCATCTTACGCTAGGGCCTTGTGTCTGAGCTCTGGAAGTCCGCTGCCAAACGTCTAGGACTGACAGTGTTTGGATGCTTTGCTCTGGGGTGAAACAGGTGAGTGGGTCGCCAATTGCCCACTCATTCGCCTTTTCCATTTCCTTTTCCATTTCCATTTCATTATTTTCCTTCTGATACACAACCAACCAACCAAACATAACACACACAATAACACAAATAACACAGTGACATAACACATAACACACAACACATATAACACACAGTGACAACACACATAACACACATAACACATACACGTACAATGCACAAATCACAAGGACCTTTCCTCTTGTTATTTGTCCTGGCCTTCATTTCTACACTCACTATAACTCACACTTCATACTATAACATTTTTCCATCCACATACCTGCCAACAGACCCAACTTTTTCAGGGACAGTCCTGCTTTTTTCCAGTCCTGTCCCATCTAATTTAGCTATCTAGGTATGCAAATACACGTTGGTAGTTATAGCTCGGTAGGTAGCACTAGTATAAACATTAAATAAATATAATAAAGTACTAAATAATAAATCTAACTTTAAAATACATTTAAATAAACCCCTTAATTTTTTAAAACCCATTAAAATTAAATTATTATTTAGACATAATACATCTTTAACCAAACCAGTGCACTGCTACTAATCTTAAACATAACCGTACATTAACCCTAAGCTATTTTTTAGTTCTTGTCCAACATTTTTCCATCCGCATACCTGCCAACACACCCAAGATTTTGGTGGACAGTCCTGCTTTTTTCCAGTCCTGTCCAGTAAAAGTTGGGTTGTTGCAAAGTATGCCATTGTGAATAGGTAGCAAATGTTAGGCATGTATTACAAGTGGTCCAAAATCAATTTAAAAATTTAAAATAATCCCTATTCTTTTATTAAACATCTATGGATGTGTGATTGTGTATGATAAACGGAGGCCAAGTTCCTTGGAGCATTTGTCTCTAGGTCATTTTGTGTACAGTACACCTCAGTACGTGTGTGCAACTCTATTGGTCGCTTCGGCAGGGGGCTGGCCTGCCATCAACGAATGAAGTGCATTCTGCAATTCACTCGTTGATGCCAGACCAGCCCCCTGCCGAAACGACCAATAGAGTTGCACACACGTTCCTTCACGGCAGCTGCTGCTACTCCGATGTGTTGTTAACCCCGTATTAACCCCTGCTAGGCAACCGGGAAGGAAACGAAGATTAAACGAGCACGAAGAATGTCCGCGAATATTCGCCCGAAGAGAAGACAGGAACGGGCGAATATTCGCGGAATACGAAGGTTTTTTTTCCCCCGAAGACGAGCACGAAGACGAACACGAAGAGCCCCCTGGTGCCCAAGTCTAATTAAAACTCCAAACTCAATACAGAAATATCAAGATGTTTGTGTTAACTACTGTGATTGTTAAACTACACTTTTGAGAATTTTGTCAAGAATGTCTGCAACATATGATCATTTAATTGGGGCATTGATATTAATCCGCAGTCAAGTATGATAATTTTCCCCTGCTGGGCCATTAGATTAGACGTGTAGTGCAAATGTGTGTAGGCATTAGACTTGTGCAAATGGACCAAAAACAATTTGCTAAATTTTTAGTCCATTTGTTTTTGGAAAACGGATTTCGTTTGGATAAAATTTGGACAGCCTTTTCCGTTCAGAAATTAAATTCATTGTCACTCACCTTCACTCACGCTCTCTCACACTCTATCTCACTTACTCTCTCATGCGCTCTCACACTCTCATTCACTCTCACACTATTATTCACTCTCTCTCACGCTTCTGTGTCCCTGTTTTCTTTTTCCATAGCTATGCTTCTTCTCTTGTCTTTTCTTGTTTTCTGTCTTCTTCTGCTTCCCTCCGGTATCAGCTCCATTATACAAGGGTGCAGAAATGCTTCTCTCTCTCCACAAATCTGTCACCAATATTCTGAGTAATTACTCTTTGAGTAATTCTGCAAAAGGACATGATCACAACGCAAATCACGGGTTTCTCCAATGGAGGGAGAGGGTGTGTGCAGAGGCTCTGCCCTTTTGTGAAAGTACCTGGATAACATAGCTGATACCAGAGAGAAGCAGACGAAGACAAAGGACAGAAGAACAAAATGAGGCAAGAGAAGAGGTGGAGCTGCATTGAAAGTAGACAGGGACACTGAAGCGGTCGGCCTAGATGGTAGGGAGACCTTGAGAAAGATGCTGTGGTTTGTCACCTTACCTTTGGTCGTTTGTCCCACCTTCCTGTTTTGTTGTACTTGCATCTGGTGCCGGTCTCTTGTCTCAGCCGTGAGGCGGAAGTTCGCCAGGCATTTAAGGGGTTAATGCTGTGGGAGAATATTGGTGGTTAAATTGGTGGGAGTTTCCTTGTGGGTGGAGCTTGGAAACTGGAGTATAGGTTGGGCATCTGGGAATGACCTTCCCTAAAATGGTGTGTGGCGTGGTACCTGGATAGCTTGGCAGGTTTTCTGTGTGTATGTTTATTTATTTATTATTTATCTGTTTTCAGTTTGAGTAGTTATTGTCCCTGTTAATGCACGCTTATTTATAATTACAGGTTTTGCGTGACAATGACTTATGTTAAATAAATAATCTGTGGCCCTTTCGGACCCAGTTCTGGTCTAGCACATAAAATTGTGCCTATATCTGTCATACGCTTTTTTTTCTGTGGAATTTCCACGGGGCAGAAAGAGCTATTTTCTGAGGGGTTCTTTTTGTCCTATTTTACTTCAAACTCCTCGCTTTCCATTCTGCTTACACAACAGATAGGTATTTTCAATGACGTAGTAATTAAGAAGATTTAACAATGCTAATTGCACAAGCTCTATCGATTAGTTGTTAATCCTCAATTCGTAATTACAGCTGTTACAAAATCACCATCATTGTTTATTGATTGTCTTGATTCCTGGGTTGATAAGATTTTACGTTCTGCTTTTGTTCACATGTTCTTGGCTGGCCAGCTCCTTCAGGAAATCATAGGGATCCAATTTTAAATGATCAATATGACAACCCTACAGGAGCTTTTTAAACACGTAAATGTGTCATGATTTAATTTGCTGATTCACTTAACACAACACAGCACAGCATGGTACCAGGATGGCGCTCTCTTGAGAGACTGCCAAGGGCTCAGAACTTAATATTTATTACGGAGATTCAGGTCATTTTTGTAACATTGTGATGTGCACAAGTTTTGTCACTGAATGTTTTGCTGCTGCTGATGTATGATTATTTGTGATATAATTATAATATTATAATATATAATACAATATCTATTAACACTTTTTTCTTACTTACCAAAATATAAAAAAAAGAGCAGGATCAGTAATTTCCCTATGATACTTATCACGCTCAAATGATCAAAAGAAAAAAAACTTAAGAAACTAACATTAATGCGTAAATTTCTGGTATCCCAGAGTGACTCAGACCCTGAATGAATCAACTCCTTTACTGTTCTTGTGAAGCCTGGACAAACTGGTGGGCTTATCACTAAAACAGATGTTTTTCATAAAGTACAGAATATTCGAAACACACATTATTTCCAGTAAATGTATGTTATTATGAATTCAACTTAAAATGTATTTTAATTTACAGAAAATAGAAAGAAAGAACACACCCAGCAATGTAATAGGGTAGATTTAGCAAAATAATATATATTTTTCATATTACAGACTCAATATATATATATATATATATATATATATATATATATATGTGTGTGTGTGTGTGTGTGTGTGTGTGTGTGTGTGTGTGTGTGTTTGAAGCCTACTTTTTATATGTACCATGGAATAAGCCATTTTAACTTTATATTCTCCAAATCTGTATGATTAATAGACTTGTGCATTCGGATTTGTTATGAATTGCAAATTTACCGAATTTTAGTAAATTCAGCAATTTGTATGAAGCCATGAAAATAAGGCCAGAACGCTCACAAATCAGATTAAATTAAGCAAAAAGAATATACTTTAAACTAGACCTGGGCGCCGGCGAAGTCTTTATGTTCATGTTCGCGTTTGGGGAAAAAAATCTTTGTATTGTACGAATATTCGCCGATTCCCGTGTTAGTTTTGGGCAAATATTCCTATACATTCTTGGTATTTGTTTTTCTTTTTAAAGGATTTAACCCCTTCAATCCCAGGGGTTTTTGGTACCTCAAAGCCCGGAGCAATTTTGCAATTTTTGCGCTATGTCGGTTCAGCGATGATTCTCTTTTCCTGTGAATAGTGTACCCATATAAACTATATATTGTTTTTTTCAAGGAGAGATAGAGCTTTCTTTTGATACCATAGTTGGATGATTAGCTGAAAATTTAGAATTAGAAATTTAGTAAAAACTAGCAAAAATTAGAAAAAAACATCTAAGTTTTTTTTCATTTTCCCTCTGAATCCTCACAAAATTAGGTAAAGAGACAGAAAATTCCATCCAGATTTATCAATTCAGGTGTCCTGATTTCAGAAATACCTAATTTATATAGATATAGATGGGACTGCAACTCTAATTTTAAACAAATAAAACAAAAACACCCACAAAGGTATATATTTCTGTAAAGCAGACAATCCAGGCTATCCTATCAGAGGTATTTGGGCACTCTACATGCAGGTATTTGGCCTCCAATCACTGTCAAAGGTGGCCACAGAAATTAGTTCCTGAACTTTTTTCACCAACGCGTCTTAGTATTTTGTAGTACAGAGTATGTGTTCAGCCGCCTCTCCTGATTACGGAAATACCCCACATGCCTAGTTTTTTTGTGGTTTTCTGGACTTTACAGGGCACAAAAGGAACCATGCGCGTTATAGATTCCAAACGTGAAATTTTCACATTTTGCTTTAGTAGACCTATGTTTCATTTGGGGCTTAGCACCCCCCTAATTATAAATACCCCATAAAAGTATATATTTCTGTAAAGCAGACAACCCAGAGTATCTCATCAAGAGCATTTGGACAATTTTCATGCAACCATTTGGCCGCTAATCGCAGCCAAAGTCAGCCATTGCTCTAATTTTGTGCACTTTTTTTCACCAACACTTCTGTGTTTCTGAGGATATTTTGTACAGGGTATGTGTTACGGCAGAGAAATACAGCCTAAAGTGTACAGCCGCCTCTCCTGATTACGGAAATACCCCACATGCCTAGTTTTTTTGTGGTTTTCTGGACATTACAGGGCTTCGCGCCGGGAGCTGTTACAGGAGATCGGGCAGCAGAAAGCCAGCGACGCTGGCTTCTGCTGCCAGGGGGGAGTCCAGGCTGTCAAACGACAGCCTGGTCTCCTGTGCAGCGGCAGGGATGTGTCCCTGATGCTGCACGAAGGGCTAGACGTACCGGTACGTCCATAGGGGTTTCTTGGTGGGCGTTTTTTGGACGTCCCGGTACGTCTATAGGGGATTGAAGGGGTTAAAGGTCTGTAAGAGGAACTCTTTTGGTCGCCGGCAGGACAACCGCTCTGAGCAGCTTGCCCTGAGAGACTGATTAAAAGGCTTTTCATACTTCAGCGCTTCAGTGAACACCTCAAATTGTGCAAAAGTTGCTACAGCAGAGACATCTTCACCTGTCCTCAAATTGGAGTCCTAAGTGAGCCTGTGTTAAAACCAACTCAATTTACAGAGGCCTAGTCTTAGTCTATAAAAAAAATCACACCAACTATGCTTGTTTTCAAAAATACTCATTAAATGCTACTACTGCTGAGTTAATATATTAGCCTTCCTGCTTCATTGTTTTGGCTACAGGGAAATCTATGCCCAAGAAGTATTTGTTTATTGTTTTATCTAGCACATACATCTAGCAACAGGACATAACAAGTAGCATATAACATAACAATTTGATGTACAAAAACAGGCAAGGAGGGTCCTGTTTATAATCTTATAATCTATGGGGGGTTATAAATTTATAATCATGGGGGTTAGGGTGTATTACACAAGAGGTAAAAGTGCCATTGTCGGGGATAGACCAGCCACGATACTGTAAGTATTATAGGAGAGGGACTAGGAAAGTTGAGCTAAAGAATACAGAGGAAGGACGTTAAAGTGTAATGTTTTAAGCGTCCTTAAAGAAATGGGTCATGTGAGAGATTTTTTTTTAAGGATCGAAGGCAGGGGGAAAACCTGTAAGCCGGAGGAGGGCATTCCAGAGGATAGGGGCAGCCTTGACAAACCTTGCAAGCGTGCATGAGAACTAGAAATAAGAGGAAATGCTTGCACCATTGACATTGAGGGAAACTGTTAAGGGAATGTTAGCATTGAAGGGAAAGAAAATGAGAAGTTCGGTTTTGGAGAGATTAAGGAAATGTGCAGAAATCAAGTTAGAGACAGAGGCAAAGCAGTGAGTTACACCATCTAAGACAGAGGGGGATCAGGAGAGGATAGGTAGATCTGAGTGTCATTGGCATACAAGTGGTATTAAAGCCTGAGGTTGAGATGAGTTTGCCAAGTGAGGTAATGTAAAGTGAGAACAGAAGGGGCCCTAGAATTGAGCCATAGGGTCCCCCGACCGAGTTGAAGGGGAGGGGAAGAGTTACTGGAGAGGGAGGCGCTAAAGTTATGGAAAGGTAGGATGTGAACCAGGAGTGTCGCAGCGACCAAGATCATGAAGAGTTTTATTGAGAAGAGTGTGGTCCACAGCGTCAAAGGCAGCAGACAGTGAGAACGTCATTAGTAACTTTAGTAAGGGTGGTCTCAGAAAAATGTGGAGAGTGGAATCCAGATTGAAGAGGGTCAAATAAGAAGTTTGGTGTAAACAATTCTTTCGTGAAACTTAAAACAAGCCATTAGCCCAGACCTCTGATGAAGCTCTGAGGAGCGAAACATGTCAGGGGGGCTATTTGTCTGAGTTTTTAATAAGCCTGTGTCACTGGTAATAATTCAATTATTTCTGTTTTTAGGACTGCAGCCATCAACAATATATATGATTTGATATTATTAGTTTTATACGGCTGTGGGCATATGCCCTCATGTTACAGTGACGTATACCTTTCATGGTAGGACTGGTGACACTGGTGTTTTTAAACATCTTCTTTTTTGGTTATACCTTTTAACAAACACATTAATAAAAGTTATGTTTTAGGGTGGGGTAATAATAAGGGTATTTTTGATCTCGGGAACGGGATTGGTTTGTTTTTAGTTGTAACTTACCCTTGTCCCCGCTGGGGCATTATTTTGGAATTGTTTCATGAAACTTGGAGGTGAGAGGAAATAGAGAGATGGGACAGTAGTTTGACAGATCAGTTGGGTCCAAGAAGGGCTTTTTCAAGATTGTAGTAGAATGGTTAAAGGAGGATGGGGGAGATCCAGAGAGGGAGACAGAGCTAGTATAGGGACAAAAGTAGATGAGAGAGACTGTGTAAGATAAGAAAGAACAAGGTGACAAGAGGAGCGAAGAAGACCAAGACCATAAGCGTCATGTTCAGTGACTTAAAAGGTAGGTCCGATTTGTTTTCATTGGGATACAAGAACACTTACTTTCTTAAATGCATGGTCCTCAGTACAGTGCTTAACGCACTTAACATCCAGACACAGTAATTTAATGAACTCATCTGTATTTATAAATTTAAAGATATGTTATGCAACGAAACTAATGCAGATCCATCATGTATTTTATATCTTCCATGGTTCAAAATGCTAGAAAAAGAGTCAATAAACTTTTCTGTGACTTCTGTGTGACAAGACTTAAACCACTAAGTGCCCTCACCTGTGCCATATGATTAAAGTGGAGATTTAATTTGACCCGACAAACATCATAAAGGCAAACTTGACACGATTGAGAAAGTTTTGCCAAAAATGAAACATTTTAAAAACACTCAAAACAATTAGGAAATAATCCCTTTAACATCCCACATGTTAAAAAGGGGGCCTGATTTGGACGCTATGTGAAGGAGACCATATGTGTCATGCCCCATCCAGGCTGCGGAGCTGCATATCTCTGGTTTTCCCTTTTTCGCTACAATCCGTTCCTGGATTTCCATATGCTCTGTTCTATGCTTCTGATTCCTTGATTCTAGTTCTGCTCTTTGCTTCAGTTCCTGTTTCCTTTATAAGGACTGTCCCACCCGTTTGTTATGTTTGTCTCAGTCTGCAGTCTAAAGGTATGTCCTTCTCTGTTCTGTGTATAAATTCAATGTTCAGATTCAGCTTTAGTTATTCAGTAGGCAGGGTTTAGTGCTAGGACGCACTGAATATTGGAGTACTTTGGCGTAGTGGTGGGCTAAGCATACTATGGCCATATGATGTGATGGAATCTCCAATTGTTATAGTCCTAGGCTAGTTACTGTATTCATGTTTGTCTATCTCTTATGTGCCTCTATTCCCTGAACCATCTGAGGATCTCGGTTCCTCTCCCCATGTCCAAGTAAAGAGTTCCTATCCTTGCTTAAAGGAGAAGCGTCTGAGGATCTCGGCTCCTTACTCCATCCTCTATTCCTGGCCTTGTTTCCTGTGCCCTGTACCATGTATGTATTGTCTGATTATGTTTCTTGCTTGGTCTCCCTGTCCCTTGCTCGCTCTGTCCCCCTTGCTCGCTATGTTTCAGCTGTTACTCTGCTTAGCTTCCATACTCTCAGCATTCAGCATCCTGCACATGATTCTAGTGCTATGTCTCATGTCTGCTCCAGGGTTCCTGCAGGAGATCACTTTGTTTTGTTCTGGACAACATCCGCTGCTATGTCAGGGCGCTGGTATCTGATTGCACAACCCTATGTTCTCAACACCCAGGTGAGTGCAGTCACCCTGTACCAGGCCCTGTCCCACTCCTCTACTGCATCCTGGACTCCTGAACTCCATCTTTGGGCGCTCAATGTAAAAAAACTTATACCTATTTATACCCAGGACTGTATCTATAACAAGGGGACATCCTCTACGGTTGGAGGAAAGAAGGTTTCTACACCAGCACAGACGGGGGTTCTTTACAGTAAGAGCGGTGAGATTATGGAACTCTGTGCCAGAGGAAGTGGTTATGGTAAACTCAATAAAAGAGTTCAAAAGGAGCCTGGACGTGTTTCTTGAAAGCAATAATATTACAAGTTATGGATATTAGATTAATAGGGACAGAACGTTGATCCAGGGATTTATTCTGATTGCCATATTTGGAGTCGGGAAGGAATTTTCCCCCTGGTATGGGGCAATTGGCATCTGCTTCATAAGGGTTTTTTTGCCTTCCTCTGGATCAACACAGTAGGGACACAATATGTATATAGGTTGAACTTGATGGACTTTGGTCTTTTTTCAACCTTATGAACTATGTTACTATGTTACTATGTTACGTTTTTTCCAAATAATGAAAAAAATTTTGGAAATCATTCAGTCCTAACTCCAAACATAATTTCTGTTAAAAGGAGTGGTAAGGAAGGCCTAGTTTGCATACCTGGGAACTTCTCGGCTGGGAACTTCTCGGCTAAGGCTCCCTTCCCTTGTGCGGCATGGCCAGTACTGCACACTGACTGCAGCGGGCGGTCCTGCTGACGTCCGTGGGCAGTCCCGCTGAATTCAGGGGAGTTGCCGCTGATGACCATGGGCGGTTCCGCTGATGTCAGGGAAGTTCCAGCTGACGTCGGTGGGAGGGCCCGCTGATGTCGGTGGGAGGGCCCGCTGACGTTGGGAGAGTTCCTGGTGACGTCGAGGGAAGCTTCCCCAATGTAAATGAAAAAATGGGCAGGGAGCGGGGCGTGTCAAGACCCCGCAACCCGCAGGAGAACTGGAGGAGCAGCGCTCACCCTGCAATTTCCGGGTCAAAAAACTTAGACTGCAGTGCTTAAGATTTTGCCAAAAAATGAAAAATTTTAAAAACACTCAAAACCTTTGGGAAACAATTCCTTTAGCATCCAGCATAACATCCTAGTTAAAAGGAATAGTATTGGAGGCCTGCTGTGGAAGCTACATGGGACACCAGATATGGCTGAAAATGTGAAAAAACTTAGACCCCGGGCCTTAAATTTTTCCCAAAAAATTTTAATTTTTAAAAACACTCAAAACCTTTAGGAAATAATTCCTTTAGCATCCAGCATAACATCCTAGTTAAAAGGAATGGTATTGGAGGCCTGCTGTGGAAGCTACATGGGACACCAGATATGGCTGAAAATACGTTCACACACTGACCCCCGGCGCTATACGTTCACACACTGACCCCCGGCGCTATACGTACACACACTGACCCCAGCGCGACACACACTGACACTACAGTACTAAACACACTGACCCCCAGCGCTATCCGTATGTACACACACTGACCCCCAGCACTATACATATACAGATTGGCGCTACAGTACTATGCACACTGGCGCTGCAGTACTACGCACGCTGGCCCCAGCGCGGCATGTACACACGCTCAGGCGCTATATGTACACACGCTGACGCTCAGGCGCTATACGTACACAAGCTGACGCTCAGGCGCTATACGTACACACGCTGATGCTCAGGCGCTATACGTACACACGCTGACGCTCAGGCGCAATACGTACACACGCTGACGCTCAGGCGCTATACGTACACACGCTGATGCTCAGGCGCTATACGTACACACGCTGACGTTCAGGCGCTATACGTACACACGCTGACGCTCAGGCGCTATACGTACACACGCTGACGCTCAGGCGCTATACGTACACACGCTGACGCTCAGGTGCTATACGTACACACGCTGACGCTCAGGCGCTATACGTACACACGCTGACGCTCAGGCGCTATACGAACACACGCTGACGCTCAGGAGCTATACGAACACACGCTGACGCTCAGGCTCTATACGAACACACGCTGACGCTTAGGCGCTATACGTACACACGCTGACGCTCAGGCGCTACACACACGCTGGCGCTTCGGTGCTATACGTACACACGCTGACGCTCCGGTGCTATATGTACACACGCTGACGCTCCGGTGCTATACGTACACACGCTGACGCTCCGGTGCTACACACGCTGACTCTCCGGTGCTACACACACGCTGACGCTCCGGTGCTATACGTACACACGCTGACGCTCCGGTGCTACACACACGCTGACGCTCCGGTGCTACACACACGCTGACGCTCCGGTGCTATACGTACACACGCTGACGCTCCGGTGCTACACACACGCTGACGCTCCGGTGCTACACACATGCTGACGCTCCGGTGCTACACACACGCTGACGCTCCAGTGCTATACGTACACACGCTGACGCTCCGGTGCTACGCACGCTGACGCTCCAGTGCTACACGTACACACGCTGACGCTCCAGTGCTACACGTACACACGCTGACGCTCCAGTGCTATAGGTACACACGCTGACGCTCCAGTACTACACACACGCTGGCGCTCCAGTACTAACCACACGCTGGCGCTCCAGTGCTATACGTACACACGCTGGCGCTCCAGTGCTATACGTACACACGCTGACACTCCAGTGCTATACGTACACACGCTGACGCTCCAGTACTACACACTGACGCTCCAGTACTACACACACGCTGACGCTCCAGTGCTATACGTACACACGCTGACGCTCCAGTGCTCTACGTACACACGCTGACTCTCCAGTGCTATACGTACACACGCTGACGCACCAAAAAGCGTAACAACCAGATTAGAAAGACTTCTTATGCCCAGCATCAGCAAGTGCGTCAGATCCGCAAGAAGATGATGGAAATCATGACTCGTGAAGTGCAGACAAATGACTTGAAAGAAGTTGTTAACAAGCTAATTCCAGACAGTATCGGCAAAGACATTGAAAAGGCCTGCCAGTCCATCTACTTGATGTGTATGTACGCAAAGTGAAGATGCTGAAAAAGCCAAAATTTGAGCTGGGCAAACTTATGGAACTACATGGTGAAGGCGGTGGTGCTGGGAAGCCTGCAGGAGATGAGACAGGCGCCAAAGTATAGCGGGCTGATGGATATGAACCCCCAGTTCAGGAATCTGTCTGAGATGCATAATCTGAATTAGAGCCTGTAAACAAAATAAACACTTGTTCTATATAGAAAAAAAATGTAGATATATATATGCAAAACCAACTGCCTAGTGGTGTAAAGGTAAAGTAACTTGCCTACCATACCAAGTGTTGCTGGTTCAACTCTTGATGGCTCCTCTATGGTGTTAATGCGTATAGTGTGTATATGTTATTTTAGAGTAGGGGCGTATATAAGTATATGTGAGTCAGGAGCAAGCAGGGACATATTTCCACGCCGAGAGCACAAAACCAACTACCTGGTAGTGTAAAGGAAAAGTAACCTGCCTTCCTTACCTAGGATCGGTGGTTCAAATCCTGATGGATCCACTGTGGTGTATGTATTGTTTTAGAGTAGGGGCATATATGTATATGTGAGTCAGGAGAAAACAGGGACATATATCCACGGCGAGAACACAAAACCAACTGCCTTGTGGTGTAAAGGTAAAGTGACCTGCATACCATATCAAGGATTGCTGGTTTGAATCCTCATGAATGTATTGTTTTAGAGTAGGGGCGTATATATAAGTATATGTGAGTCGGGAGAAATCAGGGTCATATATCCACGGCGAGAAAACAAAGCCAACTGCCTTGTGGTGTAAAGGTAAAGTAACCTGCCTACCATACCAAGGATCGCTGGTTCGAATCCTGATGTATATATTATTTTAGAATAGGGGCGTATATATAAGTATATGTGAGTCGGGAGAAAGCAGGGTCATACATCCACGGCGAGAAAGCATGCTCGGTTGCTCGGTAGCGTGAAGGTATAGTTGCCTGCCTGACATACAATGGATCACTGGTTTGAATCCTCATGATGATCTCTGCACGTAAGTACGCAGTGTGGCTCTGCTTGTGTGTGCTAGTGGATGGTGTTAAAGTGTCCCTGTGGCACTCTAACATTGGGCGCTTACGTACACATCTACAGCCTCACCTGCATACACATAGCTGGTTGCAGTAAGCTGTTTGTCCTTACACGCAGTGACTAGAAACACTGTTTGTGGAAAAGGTTTCGGAATGTGTGCACATCTGCTTGACCTGTTCATGGGTGTGCACAGTAACCCACACAGCGGCGTTCATGGAGAATCATCATGGTGGCTATGATACTGCAGATATGATACCGGCCATCCAGAATATGGCTGGGCGGTCACCCCTTTCCTTCTCTCTGCTTCCTTCAGGACCGAAACAAACACAATATAATCTTTGTATCTTGTGAGACAGGGTGGTGGGATACTCACCCCCTTCAGGAGGTGTGGTCTTGCGAGGGTGTCCCCACCATCCATGCAACATGTATAAAGTATAACTAAAGTAACATGAATAGAGTATAAACACTTAACTAATAGTGTTTTATAATAGTGTTTTAATATTAGGTGTTATAAGTGTTTCTCTTCTTAGTGTTTTTCTTTATACTCTATTCATGTTACTTTAGTTATACTTTATACATGTTGCATGGATGGTGGGGTACACTCCTCCCATGACCACACCTCCTGAAGGGGATGAGTATCACACCACCCTGTCTCACAATATACAAAGAGTATATTGTGTTTGTTTCTGTCCCAAAGGAAGCAGAGAGAAGGAAAGGGGTGGCTGCCCGGCAATGTCCCATCATATTCCAGACCTCCGGTACTGTATCCGCGGTATCATAGCCGCCATGATGATTCTTTATGTAAGTCGCTGTGCACGCCCATGAACAGGTCAAGCGGATGCACACACATTCCAAAACCAGTGTTTTCAGTCACTACCGCAACCAGCTATGTGTATGTAGAAGAGGGTGTAGATGTGTACGTAAGCGTCCGATGTTAGAGTGCCACAGAGCCACTTAAACACTATCCACTAGCACACACAAGCAGAGTCACACTGCGTACTTATGCGTGGAGGTCATCATGAGGATTCAAACCAGCGATCCATTGTATGTTAGGCAGGCAACTATACCTTCACGCCACCGAGCAGCCGATCGCGTTTTCTCGCCGTGGATATATGACCCTGCTTTCTCCCGACTCACATATACTTATATATACGCCCCTATTCTAAAACAATATATACATCAGGTTTCGAAGCAGCGATCCTTGGTATGGTATGCAGGTTACTTTAACTTTATACCACCAGGTTGGTATTGCTTTCTCGCCGTGGATATATGTCCCTGTTTTCTCCTGTCTCACATATACATATATGCCCCTACTATAAAATAATATATACACCACAGAAAAGCCATCAGGATTTGAACCAGTGATCCTTGGTAAGGTAAGCAGGTTACTTTACCTTTACACCACCAGGCAGATTGCTTTGCTTTCTCGGCGTGGAAATATGTCCCTGCTTTCTCCTGACTCACATATACTTATATATGCGCCCCTACTCTAACCCCACTCAACAGTTATTCACTAACACCACCTTGTAGCCATCTGGATTCAAACCTGTGATCCTTTGCATGTTGGGATGCTTACACCACCAGGTCTGTAACACGTTCTTTTTCCTCGCCTAGGGAATATGATGCCTATCATCTCCTGACTCACAAATACTTACATGCACCTACGCTAACACGATACATGCCCTTTAAAATTATGCATTGCTAACACTATATATATATATATATATATATACACACACACACACAAAGCAACTATAACAATACATACTTACACTTTAACACTAAAACATGTAATCGCGGCGGGAGTCGTCGTCACGGGGAACTGGTCCCGGGTGTCAGGTAGGCCATATCCCCGGCCTCGATTTAGCCGCATACCACGCTTGGCAAAAGCAGGCGCTTTCCTCGTGGCGGGGGGGTGTGGTTACGCCCCGGAGGCCGGAGATGGACAGACAGAAGAGGCCAATCAGGAGGGGAGGAGGAGGAGCCTGCCTACCGCTCCCATACCAATTACCATGCCCAGGAGAGATGACCAGGTGTGCCCAGAAGAGGATCAGGTGTGCAGGGGAGGAGACCAGGTGTGCAAGGGAGGGATCTCCAATCAGAGACACTATAAAGACCCTGCAAATCCTACACTAGTTGCTTGCTAGTTGAGCTGTGTTCCTTGTGGATACCCTTTGACCTACTACTTGAAGATTTCGTGTTCCCTGCTTGACTTTCTGGTAATTGACCTTTGGCTACCCTTTCTTGGATTCCTCTACCTGCCTTTGCCCCTTTATTTGGAACTGTGACCACGTTTATGAGACTGCGCTGCCTACCTTTTGACCTTGGAATTGTTTGCTGGACTACGGTACTGTTGTTCCATTTGTTTGGACTGTGTGTTTAAATTGCCTTATTCATTAAAGCCTTTTTGTCACCTGATCCTGCGCTACGCTCCGTCTCTGGTTCTGACAAAACTAGCAAGCCATATGGAGCCTGCAGGAATGATGGAAGCTATCCAAGCTTTGACACAGCAAATTGCCATTATTGCCCAAACCTTACAAGGGGTACAAGACCACCAATTGAACTTACAAAACCAAGTACAAGCCTTACAGGGGGGCCCCTTCCTATTCCAGCGGGTCCACTCCCCGTTCCACCCATGGAGCAACCAGGAGGAGGTGCTGCAGCAGCTCCAGAGCCGCAGGTACCGCTACTCGAAAGATTCAATGGAGATCGCAGTAAATACCGAGCATTCACTACATCATGTGAAATGTTATTTGTACTCAAACCCCGAACTTATGCGACTTTGTTAGAGTGAGAACCGCTATTTCCCTGTTGTCAGGAGGCCCCCTAACATGGGCCCAACATCTCCTACAGACTCAACACCCTGCATTGGACACTAGGGTCCAATTTCGCCAAGCCATGGACGTTTTGTATGAGGATCCCCATACCAGAGCTACTGCCGAAGTGGCGATCCACAACCTACGCCAAGGTCGCAGGCCTGTCGAGGATTATATCACCGAATTCCGTCGCTTATCCGTCGAAATAAATTGGAATGAACCTGCCCTACTTTACCAGTTTCGGTTAGGCCTAGCCGAGGCCCTCAAGGATGAACTAGCCTGAGTAGAGACCCCTAATACCTTGGAAGCCATGATACATACGGTAACACAAATGGACAGAAGACTCCATGAAAGGAGAGTGGAACGTACACCTGTACCAGGATGGACCACTCGTACCCCTACTCGCCCACAGACGACCACAGCGGGGTCTCCTTCACCAACCGCATCAGGGGAAGAACCCACGCAGATCGGGCTAACGAGGGGACCCTTATCTGAATCTGAAAAGGCTCAAAGAAGGAGAGACAATCTATGTATGTACTGTGGAGAACCAGGACACATTGTTCGTGACTGTACCAAGTTAGCAGCCAGAGGTAAGACCACTCCCCTGCTTACTCCTGTCTTACTGAGTGGTACCTCCCGTCATTTATCCATTTCGGTCTCGTTACAGTGGGAAAATAAAGAAACCTCAACCACCGCCATCATTGACTCAGGAGCCAGCGGAAGCTTTATGGATATCACGTTGGCCCAGACCTTCAAGATCCCTACCCGTCCAAGATCCAGTCCACTAACCGTCCAGCTAGTAGATGGAAGATCCATTACATCAGGTCCTGTTACCCTAGAGACTGTTCCTATCAAATTATACAGTGGTCCCGGACATATCGAAACTATCAGCTTCAACCTCGTTCAGTCTCCTCTGTTTCCCCTGATCTTGGGTCTACCGTGGCTTCGTCAACATGACCCCATCATTCGTTGGTCATCTGGAGAGTTACCTTTTCGTCAGTGTTTTGTCAGCAACATTGTCTCTCGTCTTCTCTTATGGCAACAGTTCAAGGAGAACAAGGGACAGAAGCACCTAGGATACCCAGTCCGTACCAAGAGTTCAGTCAAGTATTCGATCCCAAAGAGGCAGAACAACTTCCACCCCATTGACCTTACGACTGCCCGATCGACCTTCTTCCAGGAGCAGCCATACCGTTTGGAAAGATATTCCCACTCTCAGAACCTGAACTAAAGACTCTCAACGAATACATAGAGGAAAACCTGCACAAAGGCTTCATTCGACCTTCCACCTCGCCAGCCGGAGCTGGAATATTTTTTATTGAAAAGAAAGATGGAGGTTTACGTCCCTGTGTGGATTATCGAGAACTCAACCACATAACTATCAAAAACAAATACCCTCTGCCCTTAATCCCGGAGCTGATGGATCGACTCAGAGATGCTAAAATCTACACCAAGATCGACCTTCTAGGAGCATATAATTTGGTCCGTATCCGCAAGGGGGATGAGTGGAAGACTGCTTTCCGCACCCGATATGGCCATTATGAGTATCGAGTCATGCCATTCGGCTTATGCAATTCCCCTGCCACCTTTCAGCATTTTTTGAACGATGTTTTCCGGGACATGTTGGATACCTTTGTCATAGTATACTTAGACGACATTTTTATTTATTCTCCCACTCTCACAGAGCACCGAGAACACGTCAGGGCGGTTTTACAACGTCTCCAGCAACACCACCTATATGCTAAACTGTCTAAGTGCATTTTTGAGACTGATAGAGTGGAGTTCTTGGGGTATGTACTCACTCCCGGAAAGATCGGGATGGATCCTAGGAAAATCACCACCATCCTTCAATGGCCAGTACCTACCTCCGTGAAAGCAGTACAAAGGTTCATAGGCTTTGCTAACTTCTACCGCAGATTCATCAACAGTTTCTCCCATATAGTACAACCAATCACCGCCTTAACCAAGAAAAAGACTCCGTTTTCATGGAACCCCAAGCCCAAAAAGCCTTTGAGACCTTGAAACAACGCTTTACGACGGCTCCCATCCTGATGGTCCCGGACCCTCAGAAGGCTTACTATTTGGAAGTAGATGCGTCCGAAAGTGCAGTGGGTGCCATCCTGTCGCAGCGTGATGGTGAGAAAGACTCTTTACATCCTATCTCATTCTTCTCTAAACGACTGACTCCTCCAGAGACCAATTATAGTGTTGGGGACCGAGAACTCCTGGCTATTAAGATGGCTCTTGAAGAGTGGCGACATCTCCTTGAGGGGGGCCATCCATCCAATCACGGTGTTCACGGGTCACCGCAACCTTGAATACACCAGGAAAGCCTAAAGACTATGCCCTCGACAGGGCCCTTTTCTTCACGAGATTTCAATTGCATATCACGTATCGTCCAGGTACAAAGAACAATAAGGCTGATGCCCTATCTCGTTTGTACGAATCAGTCGCCAAACTCCCCACCACAGATACCATACTACCACCAGCTCACTTTCTGGCGCTTCACTCTTCGGTGGTAGAAGAACTTAGAGAACACAGTCGAGTTCTGGGCAACACCCCGGAGACTTCCTCCTTACAACCCGCAAATGGACTGTTTTACCGAGGGCAACAAATCTACGTTCCCCCTTTGACGCGAAACACCGTCCTTCATTACATTCATGATCATCCCCTGGCAGGACATGGCGGCCAAAGACAAACATTAGAACTAGCTACTCGATCGTTTTGGTGGCCTACCATGAGACGAGACATACAACAATACATCCGTTCCTGTTCTACTTGTGCTTGTTCCAAGGGAAGTAACTCTCCACCCGCCGGTCTCTTGCAGCCTCTCCACGTTCCAGAGCGACCCTGGCAGGACATAACCGTAGATTTTATAGTGGACTTACCTTCATCCCAAAGACACAACACTATCATGGTTGTGGTGGATAGGTTGACCAAGATGGCCCATTTCGTACCTACCACCAAATTGCCTACCTCCACGGAAACGGCTGATCTGTTTATCAACTTCATATTTCGCCTGCATGGTATCCCTTGTTCGATCCTATCCGATAGAGGGGTCCAATTTACCTCCAAATTCTGGTCCGCCTTCTGTAGAGGATTACAAATCAAGAGACGCCTGTCCTCTGCTTACCATCCCAACACCAATGGCCAAACAGAAAGAATCAACCAGATACTGGAGCAATACCTTCGGTGTTATGTGGCGCATCAGCAGGATGACTGGTTACAGCTGTTACCCATGGCGGAGTTCGCTTATAACAATCACACCCAGAGATCTATCGACATGTCTCCTTTTTGGGCCAACTATGGTTACAATCCGTCTTTTCTCATCGATTTACCCCCAGCCCGTAATACCCCACCAGTTGGTGACCGTCTTCAGTTACTGCAACAGATCCTTCCTATATTAAAGATCTCACTCCGCAAAGCACAACAAGACCATAAGAAGTATTACGACAAACACAGAAGTAAACCTCCTTCCTATCAAGTAAGGGATAAGGTGTGGCTCTCCTCAGCGCACATCAAGACTACAGGTCCTTCAAAGAAATTGAGTCCACGGTTTCATGGGCCCTTTCCCATCACTGCCCTTGTAGGTCCTGCTGCAGTTCGTCTACAACTTCCTCAATCATGGCGCATACATCCCACTTTTCACGTTTCTTTGATTAAACCATGGGTTCCAGAGTCAACCACCCCCACCTGTTAGTATGGATGGATCAGAGGAGTTTGAGGTCGAAAAGATCCTGGATTCCCGCATTTGTAGAGGGCGTTTGGAATACCTTGTCTTGTGGAAAGGTTATGGTCGCGATGAATGTACATGGGAACCTCACTGCAACATACACGCCCCTGCGAAACTCAAGAGGTTCCACCAATCACATCCAGGGCGTCCTGATCCTAGAGACGCCCGGAGGTCGTCTGTAAGGAGGGGGGGGTGTCAGGACCGGGGTCCGTTACCTACCTCGCAGCGGCAGTCGTCGCGGGGAACTGGTCCCGGGTGTCAGATGCCTCGCGGCGCGATCGCTCGTCCGCGAGGTAGGCTGTATCCCCGGCCTCGATTTAGCCGCGTACCGCGCTTGGCAAAAGCGAGCGCTTTCCTTGTGGCGGGGGGGCATGGTTATGCCCCGGAGGCCGGAGATGGACAGACAGAAAAGGCCAATCAGGAGGGGAGGGGGAGGATCCTGCCTACCGCTCCCATACCAATTACCATGCCCAGGAGAGATGACCAGGTGTGCCCAGAAGGGGATCAGGTGTGCAGGGGAGGAGACCAGGTGTGCAAGGGAGGGATCTCCAATCAGAGACACTATAAAGACCCTGCAAATCCTACACTAGTTGCTTGCTAGTTGAGCTGTGTTCCTTGTAGATACCCTTTGACCTACTACTTGAAGATTTCGTGTTCCCTGCTTGACTTTCTGGTAATTGACCTTTGGCTACCCTTTCTTGTATTCCTCTACCTGCCTTTGCCCCTTTATTTGGAACTGTGACCACGTTTATGAGACTGCGCTGCCTACCTTTTGACCTTGGAATTGTTTGCTGGACTACGGTACTGTTGTTCCATTTGTTTGGACTGTGTGATTTAAATTGCCTTATTCATTAAAGCTTTTTTGTCACCTGATCCTGCGCTACGCTCCGTCTCTGGTTCTGACAGCGATATGAACCGGCAACCCTTCGCACATCAAGCGAGGCATATTACCATTACTCTATCAGGGAATAGGAAGCGATGTGCCGCCATGACCCTGTTTTCTCCTCACTTACATTTACTGACATATACCCTCTCTAAAACATTACATACACCCTACATATATACACACAGCAACTGTAACAATATATACTCACACTAACACAATAAAGGAGCCTCAAATACTAGATACAGAAATACCAAATATAAATAAATATATACACTGCAAAATACTTACACGCAATAAAGAAGCCATTGGGGTCTGAACCAAAGACCCCTCACATGACATGCAAGTCACATTACTTCTACGCCATCAAACAACTAGCGTTTTGCAATATGTATATGACCCTGTTTTCTCCTCACTGACATATACTAACATATACCCTCTCTAAAACATTACATACACCCTATATATATACACACAGCAACTGTAACAATATATACTCACACTAACACAATAAAGCAGCCTCAAAAATACTAGATACAGCAATACCATATATAAATAAATATATACACTGCAACATACTTACTCAAATAAATAGCCCTTTGGGGTCCGAACCAAAGTCTCCTAACATGACAGATAGGACACATTACCTCTACGCCATCAAACAACTGAGGTTTTTCTATGGATATATGACCCTGTTATCTCCTCGCTGACATATACTATTATATACCCTCTCTAAAACATTACATACACCCTACATATATACACACAGCAACTGTAACAATATATACTCACACTAACACAATAAAGGAGCCTCGGAAACACTAGATACAGCAATACCAAATATAAATAAATATATACACTGCAAAATACTTACACGCAATAAAGAAGACATTGAAGTTCGCACCAAGAACGCCTTATTTATCAAGAAGGTCACATTACCGTTACGCCATCAAACAACCAGGTTCTTTGGGATATCACCATAGATATATGACCCTGTTTTCTCCTTATTGACATAAACTATTATATAACCTCTCTAAAACATTACTCACACTTTAACACGATAAAGAGCCTCTAAAACACTAGATACAGCATTACCATATATAAATAAATATATACAATGCAACATACTTACTCACAATATATATGCCGGGCAGGTCGCATTACCATTATGCCACCAGTCAACTGGGGTTTGGATTTTTCAATACCATATATTAAAAAATATATATATAAACAACAACTATATAAACAGATTCTAAAACTTTTCACGATACAGGTCCCAACAAGGTTTGAACTAATGATCATCTGTACGTTAGGTAGGTCACCTTACCATTAAACCACCATGTAGATGGGGCCAGTCCTCAAACGTGGAAAGATGATGCCTGATATATTTATATGCACCCTAAAATAATACATACGGCCACTCTATCAACATAGGTATCTATACACACACGGCAATTATAACAATAATTGCTAACACAATACAGAAGCCGGCAGGATTCAAAAAACCTAGGTGGTACACTTTACCATTACTCCACCAAGCATCTGGACTCTGGTTCTCTCCATGGAAATATGATCCCTGCCTGCTCCTGACTCATACATAACCATGTGCACCCACTGTGAAACATACAGCCATTATCAACCATATAGATATACAGTAACTGTCACGCTATGTACTTACACATACATACATCTACCTTTAAGGCAAACACCGTGAAAGTAATTTGTTTGTTTCAAAAAAGCTTGTTTTCAGTAATCTTTTAAAATATGAAAACTGTTTATTTCATACTCTCACTCAGGTGCTCCCAATGATGTCATGGGCCACAGTGATATTAGGAACTATGTGTTTTTATATGTATTTAATTTATGACTAATATGTTTTTTTTATATATATACCTTCAAAATGCAAGGTAAAACTGACCATGTCCAGTGTGCTCAAAAATGGCACCGTGAAATATGGGGCTGGTATTCAATTATTTCCAGGGATGATTTTAATTCCCAGTCCTGCCATGAATTAGATAAAGGGATGTCTCTGTAACAAAATAGATGAGATGTCCTCTCCCACTGTTCTTCTCTCTTGAGCTTTGCAATTCCTGTTCGCTGACAGACAGATATCTCTCATAAAGTCAGAAATTACAAAAAACAGGAAAAGGAAAAAACAAATGTCATTAGAAAAAATTTCCCCCTCCTGTTAGCTCACTGAGCTCCTCCTCCCCCATTCTTCCTTTTTGTTTACTCTCTGAATTGCTCCTCCAACCATCCCCCCCCGTTCGTTCCCTAAGCTGTTTGCTTTCTGATCTCCCCCTCCCTCTTTATTCCATCCTGTTCCCTTTCTGAGCACCTCTCTCATTCTATCTTCCATCTTGTTCACCTTCTGATCTCCTACCCCCACTCTTCTTCCTTCCTGTTCAGTCTCCGAGCGCCCCCTACCACCGTTCTTTCCTCCTGTTTGCTCCTTAAGCTCCTCCCAATGTTTTCACCTCCTGTTCGTTCTCTGAGCTCCTTCTATCACTGTTCTTTCCTCCTGTTCACTCTTTGAGCTCCTCCTCTTACTTTTCTTCCCTACTGTTCACTCTTCGAGCCCCTCCTCCAATTGTTCTTTTCTCCTGTTCACTCTCCATGGTCCTCCTCCCACTGTTCCTGTATAGGAGAAAGGTATCTCTGTAACAAAATAGATGAGACGTCCTCTCCATCTGTTCTTCTCTCTTGAGCTTTATAATTCCTGTCCGCTGACATACATATATCTCTCATAAAGGAAGAAAAAAGGAAAAAAATAATTTCATAAAAAAAAAATCCTCTCTCTTTTTAGCTCACTGAGCTCCTCCTCCCCCCATTCTTCCCTTTTGTTTGCTACAAAGGCGAGATGATACGTGGGAGAACACTCAAAGCCGCAAATAGTAACACATGAGTGGGGAGAAAGGGGACACAGTCAGATGTCGCAAACAAGTAAATTTAATAAAAGCAAAGAGAAAATAACAAAAGACAAGCTCAGCAAACTAACCAGATCAGCAGTCAACATAAATCCAATAGAACCCCATACCTAGTGTCTCCAAGATCCTACACTCGGAATTTGGTGCCATTGTACACCATGCGTTCTCAGAACAACATAAGATAAACTCTGTGATCATTTTTGGGTTCTAGTTTGGTGCATTGACTTGATGCCCTACAAATTTTAATTCTTATTCTCAACTTGACATGGTGCCTCCACACTACAAAGCCTGTTGCCTTCCATCCAAGGTCCACTGATGGCTACCACAAGGTGGCTATACAAGTCCTCCCAGTTAAGCTTAGTTAATGATTATCCACAGGGGAACTGAAATCCTCTGGGGTGAATGTGATGGAGACCCATAATTGGATTTAGATCCGCCTTTGAGATCTTCCTTGCCGTGAATGCTCAGTTGCTCACAAGTTAATCCTCTGTAATTCTCTCCGCAAGCACTAGTGAAGATGTAATGTAGCGGTAAAACAGAACTCAGTTTATTGAACACAGCACAGATATTTATACACACCACACGATATGATTAGGGGTATAATCTCATCAAACACCAGACAGCCCGGCAGTGCCATACACTTCTATAGTCAATAATGCCCACCCGGCAAAGAGTCACTATTTAGGGGTTGTCACGGAGCTGGCTAGTCCGACCGACTGCCTCCGCTGTCTTGTGCTCCCTTAGCCTGGGACAACACACTTTCCCCGGTTCCCCAGTCACTAGCCGAGACTCAGTGTAGGGTAAAATCAAACGAAGACTGATTTATTTTGGACACACAGGACTGGATATATCCAGCAAAACACACATTAACATAAAACAAGATATTGGGACACAAACCGCCCCCTTAATCTGCCTCTCAGAGACAACAGGGGCAGTAACGGGATTAACAATACAATAGGTGTGTGTGGGGGGGGGGAGACTGATTTATACAACATTAAACATCAAAGAATGGTGGTCACTCCCTGGTGGCAGATCCTGGCTGTCTGCTGGAGATAATCCCCTCAGCCAGTGATGAGATGATACTGCTGGGGTAGCCACAGAAGTCTCTACAAACCCAGGGCCCATAGTCAATAGGGAGGAGGCTGGCAGTCAGGCTTCTCCAGTGGCCCCAGTGATGGAGGCTTCCGTCACAATTCTTCCCCCTCCGAATTGGACTGACATAGGATGAGACCCCAAACGGGTTGACTCCGTAGTCAGTCAGTTTATTTGGCCCATCAATGCCCTCCCAAAATTGTTGCTCCTGCTGCTGCTGGGAAGATGGGCCGGCTGCGCCATCTCCCGGGTACCGCTGGGGAGGGATGCCTCCTGCATCCCCTCCCTGGTGCTCCTGCTGCCATTGAGGAGGGAGTTCAGGTTGATCCGGTCCCAGAATTAGGTTCTGCCGCTGGGGAGATGGACCGGCTGTTCCACCTCCCTGCTTCTGCTGGGGGGGCAGGTTGGCCGCTGTATCTCCCTGAATTCCTGCAGCTTTGGTAGGTGCTGGGCAGAGGCCAGCGATGCTCTTCCCTGTTGCCAGCACTTCAGCTGGCGTTAGGGCATCTTGTGGGTCGGCCTGCCGCTGGGGAGGGAGGGCCGCTTCCTCCGCTCCCGGACATGTGAGCTGCCGCTGGGGAGAAGGGCCGGCTGCCGCATCTCCCTGGATCCCTGTAGTGATTGCAGGTGTGGGGCAGAAGCCAGCAGCGCTCTGCCCTGTTGCCAGCTCTTCAGCTGGGACTAAGAGATCTGGGCAGACTGCCCAGCATTCTGAGGACCCAGGTGTGGAGACTGCAGTGTTATCCACCCCTCTTGGTTTAACATCCTCAGACAATAAATCAAATAAATCCCCAGTCTCTGGTTGTGGTGTAAAGTCGCACAGCTCCAGTATTCGATCTGGATTAGCTGCCCAGCATCCCTGTGACTCAGGGGTGGAGACCGCAGTCCCATCCACCCCGCCTGGGTCAACATCCTCAGCTGACCACTCAATCACATCCACAAAATCCACACAATCCCTGGACACTGGGGCATTCTGTTGAACGCGTTCGAACAGTTTTTTATACGCCTTCTCCAGTTCCCACTCCTGTGTAATTAAAAAGTCTAAATCACCTTTAAGTTCTAGTGCATCTGGGAGGTCCCACTCCCTGAAATCCTGGATGTCCTCAATCCGCCACTCCGCTGTGCTGCCGAAGTCCGGATCCTCCTGAAGACTATCCCATAATAATCCCAGGCCACCGAAGTCATAGCCCTCTGGAGAACATTCTTTCGCAGTTCCCCAATATGCTTGCTCTGTATACCACTGCAGAGCCCTATAGTGATCTTCCAGCTCTACCTCCTGTTGGACCAGGTTGTCCAATTCGGATACCCATTGCTCCTGGGGTTGCTGTCCCAGGAATGACATCCGTAGTTCCCGCTGGTCTCTAATCTTTTGTTCGGAGCTTGGAAGACACTGACCCCGGCATATAACAGCCCTCTGCCATACTGACCGTCAAACCACTTGCCTCAGGTTCTGGTATTGTTCTGTAGGCAGGGCAGTGGTGTAGCAGGAGAGGATGACCCGCAGCAGCCCCTGGAATTCTGATACCACATCCATGTCCTCGTCAAGGCGACCGAAGTCTGCCGTCCTGTCGGTTAATCCCGGTAGAAAGTAAGTGTCCCTCGGACTAAGAAGCAATCCCACCACTTGCCACCAATGTCACGGAGCTGGCTAGTCCGACCGACTGCCTCCGCTGTCTTGTGCTCCCTTAGCCTGGGACAACACACTTTCCCCGGTTCCCCAGTCACTAGCCGAGACTCAGTGTAGGGTAACATCAAACGAAGACTGATTTATTTTGGACACACAGGAATGGATATATCCAGCAAAACACACATTAACATAAAACAAGATATTGGGACACAAACCGCCCCCTTAATCTGCCTCTCAGAGACAACAGGGGCAGTAACGGGATTAACAATACAATAGGTGTGTGGGGGGGGGAGACTGATTTATACAACATTAAACATCAAAGAATGGTGGTCACTCCCTGGTGGCAGATCCTGGCTGTCTGCTGGAGATAATCCCCTCAGCCAGTGATGAGATGATACTGCTGGGGGTAGCCACAAAAGTCTCTACAAACCCAGGGCCCATAGTCAATAGGGAGGAGGCTGGCAGTCAGGCTTCTCCAGTGGCCCCAGTGATGGAGGCTTCCGTCACAGGGGTGATCAATCCTGGGGGAACCAATGGAAACCACAGGGTCCAAGGATATTATGGCCCAAAAAGCAACGTGACCCGACATAGGGTTCCCAAATGAGCCTCCTCTCCGGGACTACCACCGACTGTTGCCCACCATGAGCTTAATGTAACCTCAAAAATGCGACGTGGTGGGACAACAAGTCTCCGTAGCAACACAGTTCCAATTGTCAGCGGGCAACTCTGCCTCTCCTTTTTTTTTCTTTTTTTTTTTTTTCCTTAATATTTATATTTATTTACATTTTCAAACAGTTTGACACAAATGTAAAATACATCGGTAGGGCATTACAATGTCAATTCTTTCTTGCCAACAAAAAAGTATATAAACTTAAATAGACATAAACGCTTAATCAAAACGAAACAAAATATCCAGTCCTTATTCGTTACTATATTTAGTACTACAATAAATTGTATATTTGTTTAAGGACAAATTATGAGCAATCAAACACTATAATTCTGGCCCCACCGAATGAAAGAAAAACAACAAAAAAGTAAATTACAGGATATTTAGTATAAGCTGTAAGTGTAACAGCCAAAGGTCAGTCACAAATACCATATCATTCATACATCAGTAATACTTGGGAGGAGATGAGAGACATATAGGGGCTAGCTGTTGGTCATAGATTGAGTCGTGATAAATTGTCCGCCCAGGGGTAAAAAAAAAATAAAATAAAAAAAAAATAAAAAAAAAAGTAGGTAAATATTAGGTAGTAATTTATGTATATATATAAAAAAGGAAGTAAAAAGATTAATCCTCAAATAGAATCTCTAACATTCTAAGAATCAATATCACAAACATGTTTCCAAGGTCGCCAGATATTGTCAAATTTGGCAAGTTTATTAATTTTGGTATAATATCCTCTTTCCATTAGATACTGATGGTTAATTTGATTAATAACTAATCTCCAGTTAAATAAACCTGCCTGTCTCCAGTGCCTAGCTATGCATATCTTTGCGGCCATAAGAACATGCGTAATTAGGATTCTATGATTTAGACAATATTTCTCAAGTCCCAGGTGCAAAAGGAACACCTGTGAATCTAGTTGTTCCTGACAGGGGAAAAGTGAACCGAGTAGTTGCCAAAGATTGTTTCTTAAGTTTAACAATTGCGGGCACTCCCACCAAATATGGGCAAAAGTTCCCGTATGGGAGAGGCAACGCCAGCATCTATTTGAATGTACAGTGCTGATTTTGTTGAGTCTAGTTGGGACCAGGTACCATCTATAGGTTATCTTAATGTAAGTCTCTATTAGATTTATTGAGTGGACAAACTTTTTTGTATAGACAAAGGCCTGACGCCATTGGTCCAAGGAGAACTCAATACCTAGATCACTTTCCCACTTCAGGATCAGTGGGTCTTTCTCATCTTTTTGCAAAGATAATAAAAGTATAGATGAGCTTGAGATTTGTTTCTTATTTTTATGTGTTGTTAACCAATGTTCTAATTCAGGGTTGCTATCAATTCCTACCTGATTGATCAGGTTCTTCATCCTCAAATAAGAGAATAGTTCAGATGGTGGTAAGGTAAAAGATTTACATAACTGGGGAAAGGGTATAATGGAGTTTTGATTTAACAAATTACCAATGCAGGAAATGCCGCATCCTTGCCATCTGGTCAAGTCTATATCTCTAATAAAAAATCGAATGGCCTCAATAGGGGTGAAGGGCATAAGAGTTCTCTTTATTCCCATAGTTCGTTTTAGTTTGGAAAGTGTTTTAAGTGTATCAAAAATTATGGGATTCAAGACTTTTATGTTTTTCAATCTAAGTGTATCCGCCCAAAAAAGAGAGTATAATTCACCAAATCCAATGTCTAATTCCTCTATATATAGCCATTTTGGGAAGTTATTGGATTTTTTATCCCAAGCCAGATAGTGGGTCAGCATTGTAGCTTCATGGAGTTTGTTAATACTAGGGTAAGAAATTCCCCCTCTATTTAGTTTTTTAGTTAAGATATTATATGTAATTCTTGGTCTTTTCTGCTGCCAAATAAATTGGTCCATAATTTGCTGAATCTGTTTCAAAATAGGGGGGTGGACTCTTAGAGGAATTGTCCTAAAAAGATAGAGGATTTTGGGGATTAAATATCCATTTATTAGGTGGATTCGGCCAAGCCAAGAGATTTCTACGTTTTTCCACCTTAAAAGCTGTACTTTCATTTTGTCGATTAATTTATTATAGTTGAAATTAATAAGTAGAGGGAGCTCTTTTGTAATATTAATTCCGAGGTAATTTATAATGTGAGAGTTCCAGTCAAGTGAACACAAGGACCCAAGCTCAGTTATTTCGTCTTGCGTAAAGCAGGTCGTAATAACCTGCGTTTTGCCAAGGTTGATTTTATAATTAGAAATTGAACTATATTTATCTATCGCTTTAAAGAGTGCGGGAAGAGAAGAAGTTAAGTTCGTCATTGAAAGAATTACGTCATCTGCGTAGAGAGAAATCTTGAATGACTCTGAATTCATTTGTATACCAAATATATCAGGCGATTGTCTCAAGAACTCCGCAAAAGGCTCTATGGTAAGAATATAAAGTAACGGGGCTAATGGGCGGGTTCCATTTTTTATAGGGAACCAATCTGAATCCAATAGATGACCGACCACCTTGGCAGTTGGATTAGTATAAAGATTCATGACGAAATTCTTAAATGTTCCCTCAAAACCGTAGTTTGTTAGCACCGCATCTAGGTATCTCCAATTCACCCGATCAAACGCCTTTTCGGCGTCAAGCGCCAAAAAAGCTGATTTGATTCGAAGGGAGTTGGCCTTGTGTAAAAGGTTTAAGATCTTACGGGTGTTGTCCATAGGACTCCTGCCTTCCACAAATCCTGTCTGATCCTTATTAACGATATTTGGTATCACTTGTTTTAGCCTCTGTGCTAATATTTTAGAGTAGATCTTAATATCTAAATTAATTAAGGAAATAGGCCTATAGTTCAGTGTGGAGCTTGGGTCCTTGCCTTCCTTGAGTATTGGAATTATCGCTGCTTGAAAAAGTTCTACTGGTGGTTGCACCGTTAGGGAGAAGGAGGAATATACTCGCAGTAGTAGCGGGGCAATCGTTTGCTGAAGCGATGTATAAAAAAGAGAAGAAAATCCGTCTGGGCCGGGAGCTTTTCCTAATTTCATTTCCTTTATTGACGTCATGATTTCTAATAATGAAATTGGTTGATTTAGAATTTGTGATTGTGAGGCCGAAATCTTTGAAAGATTTAATTTCTGTAAGAATTTATTTATTTCTAAATCCGAGTGTGGGGGCTCGGGAAGGTTATATAAAGTTTTATAATAATTGGCGAAAGCATTGGATATATCTTTAGGGGTAAGAAAATGGTTATTTCCGACTATAATCTTTTTAATGGTTTCAGCTTTATATTTGGCTTTAAGTTTATTAGATAATATTTTCCCTACCCTATTGCTAGAATAATACCATTTCTGGCGAAGTTTTAAAAGCATCCAACTGATTTTTTCCTGTTCTTTAGTTACGATTTCCTTTCTAATAACTTTTATCTGATGAAACATAGGAAGGTCCCTGTTGTTTTTATTAATTCTCTCTAACTCTGCTAATTTTATATGCAATTCAGTCAACGTAAGTCCCCTTCGTTTCTTCTCTCTAGTGCCTATTTTTATCAATACTCCCCTCATGTAAGCCTTAAATGCGCACCAAAGAATAGGATCGGATACTTTCCCGTTATCATTAACCTGACAAAATTGCTTAGCCTCCTGTGACAATTCATCTAAAATTGATGTGTTTCTCAATAAGGATTCATTTAATCTCCATTTATTTCTTATTATATAATCAGGATTATTAATGATCTCTAGAAAGACCGGTGCATGGTCCGACCATGTGATATTTCCTATCTTGGAGTCTTTCACCATTTTCAAAGAATTTGGTTTTGTCAAGAAAAAATCAATTCGCGAGTACGTTTGGTGCATATTTGAGAAGAAGGTGTAGTCTCTCTCTAGTGGGTGGATAGTGCGCCAACAATCAAACAATGAATTTCTTAACAAAAAGTCTTGAATCCCAAAAGGTGAATTTTTAGGATGACTGCGATCCAACTTAGGATCTTGAACAGAGTTGAAATCTCCACCAAATAGGAGAGTACCCGTCTGAAGAGAATCAATTTTAGTAATGAGTTTATCCAAGAAACGGACAGAAGTCCTATTTGGGGCATATACATTAACTAGTGTAAACTTAATATCATTAACTTTAACTATTAGTATCAAGAAGCGTCCGTTGGGGTCAGCTTCCTCATATATAAAGTCTATTTTAAGTTTATTAGAAAAAATTATAGCCACTCCCCTTTTTTTCTTTTCACCTTCCATATTAGCTGAATAAACATGGGGGTATTTTTTAAATTTCCATAAGGAGGTGTGCGACTTAATCCAGTGAGTTTCTTGGATGAAAGCAAGATCAATATTGTTATCTTGTAATGATTTAAATAGGGCACTTCTTTTTTGCGGAGAATTTAGTCCCTGGGCGTTAAGGGTAAAGACCCTAATGGTCATGAAAAATGAAATGTTGCCCCTAATGTTTCTCTTCTCCCTCTTTCATTCATCCATATTACAAAACAATCATATAGTACAAACATCATCTCTAGAGTTCAAGCAAACTAATTATGTTGCTAACCCTAAAAGTTCCTGTTTCCACCACAGGCGTTATGTAGAGAGGGAAGGGGAGAGGAGGTGTAATTGAGAAGAAAAAAAAAAAAAGGATTCAAGGTATAGCATATCGACCTTATTTAGCATAACATCAGTTGTAACAATATTTAAAATAGGAAAAGGTCGCATGAAATAGCCAAGACTTAGTGGATATATATATGCTCTCCACAGATCCTATTATTCCTGGTGTACAAAAAAAAACAAAAAAACTCAGAGCCTAAAATCATACTGTATAGTCAAGTCAAGGCCATTCAGGTTACATCTAAACCAAACCTCACACCTTACAATATAACATTATGTATACACGGCTCCATGAGCCTTATAATTAATTACCACTCTTGAGGAAAAATATAATCATGCTTGTCTTGTCAAAATGTGCCTAGAAGCCTGTTTCTAAACAGTTGTAAACCTAATTTAGTAATAAATAATTAACTCTGCCTCTCCTGATGAACATACACACTGCTGAGGAGAAGTGGTGACTGTTCCTTCTCCTTGGAGTTCACTCAGCTGCTGGCTGATGATGCTGACTGCATCTAGGGAGATGTGCCGGTTGTGCAATCTCTCAGGCACTCACTCAGCCGCCAGGGAGTGATGCCGCCTGTATCCCCTGGTTTGTGCTCCTGCTGCCGCTGGGGAGAGGGGCCAGTTGTGCAATATTTTAGGCACTAACTCAGCAGCTAGGAAGTGATGCCGTCTGCATCCCCTGCCTTGTGCTCCTGCTGTCAGTCGGGAGATGGGCCGGCTGCACCCTCCCTATCCCAGGCCCTCACTCAGCTGCTAGGGAGTGATGCCGCCTGCATCCCCTCCCTTGTGCTCCTGCTGCCGCTGGGGAGAGGGGCCGGTTGCGCAATCTCTCAGGCACTCACTCAGCCGCTGTGGAGTGATCCCTACCTTTGTCTCCTGCTGGGGAGAGGGGCCGGTTGCGCAATCTCTCAGGCACTCACTCAGCCGCTGTGGAGTGATCCCCACCTTTGTCTCCTGCTGGGGAGATGGACCAGTTGCGCAATCTCTCAGGCACTCACTTAGACGCTGGGGAGTGATGCCTCCTGGATCCCCTCCCTGGTGCTCCTGCTGGGGAGATTGGCCACCTGCGCAATCTCTCAGGCACTCACTCAGCCACTAGGGAGTGATGCCCCCAGTATCCCCTGGCTTGTGCTCCTGCTGCCGCTGGGGAGAGGGGCCGGTTGTGCAATCTCTCGGGCACTCACTCAAGCACTAGGGAGTGATGCCACCTGCATCCCCTCCCTTGTGATCCTGCTGCCACTGGGGAGATGGGTTGGCTGCGCAATCTCCCGGGCTCTCACTCAGTAGTTGGGGAGGGATTCTGCCTGCATCCCCTCCCTAGTGCTGCTGTTGGTGAGATGGGCCAGCTGCACCATCTCCCTGGATCTCACTCAGTAGTTGGGGAGTGATGACCCCTGTATCCCCTCCTTGGTGTTCCTGCTGGGGAGATTGGCTGGTTGCGCAATCTCTCAGGCAATCACTCAGCCGCTAGGGATTGATGCCGGCTACCACTGGGATGAGGGGCCAGCTGCACCATTTCCCTGGCCCTAACTCAGCCGCTGGGTTGGGATGCCGCCTGCATCCCCTCCCTTGTGCTCCTGCTGCCGCTAGGGAGAGGGCCCGGTTGGGCAATCTCTCAGACACTTACTCAGCCGCCTGCATCCCTTCCCTTGTGCTCCTGCTGTCACCGGGTAGCAATAACCACTCGACAAAGAGTCGCTAGTTCGGGGTGATCCTGAGCGAGGGGTGTCAATCCCGGGGTACTAATGGAGAGTTTAGGATCCGAAGATGGTCCAAAAAGCAACGCTATCCAACGTCGGGAGCCTTAGGGACAGCGTCGGAAACTTCCCCTGGAGTAGTCCCTCTCCTTAACAGCCACCGAGTATTGCCCACCACAAGCAAACCTGAAAAGAGCGACATGGTGGGACTACAAGTGTCCGTAGCAAGGGAGTCTGGTTCCAGCAGACCAGATGGGGTTTCCAATGAGCATAGGGTGACTTAGACATAAGAAGGGACTGGGCAGACAGGTAAGGAGTCTCCCCAGGAATCTACCAGTGCCACCCCCTCCCAAACTCAAACATACCGACATGTGTCCTCAGCCTCAGGTTACCGTGAAGTAGAGCCCTGCGCGGGACTGCTTTTTGAATCCCGCTCCCGCTGTTTTGAATCCCGCTCCCGCAATGTGGGTGTTCTGGTCCCGCCCGCTCCCGCCAAATTTGTGGCCAATCACGCCCGCCTCCTTACCTGATTTCCCGCGCAGTCCCGCAAGGCTGCCCTCGAGTTGTTCTCTTACAGCGTCTCTTCTCTTGCTCCACCCAGGAAAAAGGCGGAGTCACAGGAAGTGACGTCACATCACGTGACTTCGTCTTGTTCATGGGCGGAGCAAGATAGGAGACACTGTAATGGAGCAGCGAGAAGGCATCCTTGCGGGACTGCGCGGGATTACCGGGACCCGCAGGTACAGTGCCTGACTGCCCGCTCCCGCCCGCAGCCCCAGAAAGACCGCCCGCGAGGCGCCCGCCTCCCAATGCAGTCCTCTACCGTGAAGTTCTCCAATAGTGATTGACTCGGTCCCAGTACCAACAAACTGTCTGCAATTTCAGCTTAAAATCCTGCAGTTTATTCCCAGAGCTCACAGGGTAGACAACGTAACTTTTCCTGGTTGCAACTAGTCTTGTGGACTGGGGCAATGTGTCAGAACAGGAAGCACCAATGAGGGCATGAAATTGTGGGCCTTGGAAGGGTTTTAAAGGAACCCAAACACACTATTTCTCTAAGTTTTAATACCAAAAAAGTTTTACTAGTAAATATTAATTCATGTAAAGTATATTTATTTCATATTTAATAAAAACTATGAGAAAAATGCCTCTTGTTTATATTTTCTTTTATTTGCCAACCTGTCCCCCCAGTTATGCACATCTCACTCCCAGCTTGCAACTCTGCCCCATATATGCCTTATACCTCCTATGTACCAGAGATGCCACTGTGCCCCCAATATGCCTTATACCTCCTATATGCCACTGACATGCCACTCTGCCCCTGATATGCCACTGTGCCCCGATATTCCTTATAGCCCCCTATACGCCAGTTTGCCCCCCTGATATGCCTTATAGCCCCCTGATATGCCACTGTGCCCCAATATGCCTTATACCCCCCTATATGCCACTGTGCCCCCTCATATGCCTTACACCCCCGATATGCCACTGTGGCCCGATATGCCACATACCCCCTATATGCCACTGTGCCCCGATATGCCTTATAGCCCCCTATATGCCTTATACCCAATATGTCACTGATATGCCCTTTACCTCAATATGCCACTGTGCCCCGATATGCCTTATACCCCCCTATATGCCACTGTGCCCCCTGATATGCCTTACACCTCCTATATCCCACTGTGCCCCCTGATATGCCTCATAGCCCCTTTATGACACTCTGCCCTGCACGGGACCTGGATCCCCAGTAGGGGTCTGTGCAATGCGCGCATACAGCCGCTTCTCCCCTCCGCTTCCGTTGGGGCATCCATGATGGAAGCCGCACCGGAAGGTCACGTGACGCCGGGTTCAGTAATAGAAGCCCCAGCGGAAGCTAAGGGGAGAAGCGGAAGTGGAGGGGAGCGACCAATCAGCAGCCGGCCCAGGTTTCCCTTGCTCTGATTGGTCAGCCCTGGTCAGGTGACACCACCCACCAATCAGGAGGCTAGGGCTCAAGGGCAGCCCCTGATTGGCTGAGCCTAGTCAGCTGACTCCAGTGACCAATCAGCAGCCGGCCCAGGTTTCCCTCGCTCTGTTTGGTCAGCCCTGGTCAGGTGACACCACCCACCAATCAGGAGGCTAGGGCTGAGGGGCAGCCCCTGATTGGCTGAGCCTAGTCAGCTGACTCTAGCGACCAATCAGCAGCCGGCCCAGGTTTCCCTCGCTTTGATTGGTCAGCCCTGGTCAGGTGACACCACTCACCAATCAGGAGGCTAGGGCTGAAGGGCAGCCCTTGATTGGCTGAGCCTAGCCAGCTGACTCCAGCGACCAATCAGCAGCTGGGCCAGGTTTTCCTCGCTCTGATTGGTTAGCCCTGGTCAGGTGACACCACCCACCAATCAGGAGGCTAGAGCTGAGGTGCAGCCCCTGATTGGCTTAGCCTAGTCAGTTGACTACGGCAACCAATCAGGAACCAGCCCAGGTTCACCTCTCTGATTGGTCCGCCCTGGTCAGGTGACACCACCCACCAATCAGGTGGCTAGGGCTGAGGGGCAGCTGCTGCTTGACTAAGCTAAGCCTGTCTTGGCTCAGCAAGCGGGAGAAAGTCTCCAGCAGTCACTTCCTTAATTGGAGAGTATTCCCTGGAAGGAGGGTTGACGGGAGAGCTCATATTGCCCATGCTTACAGGTTCCTCTTGCTAGAATGGCTGTGCTGCTCCTGTATAGTGCATAATTAAATGGTCAGGGATTTTTCAGCAACATCTCATTGACTTAGCTATGCATTATACAGGGCCAGCCAAGCTCTTTACGCTGCAGAAACGGATTCATAATTTGGCAATTAGAATGTATAGCAAAGTCGAGGAGTTTAAATCAGGTCTCCGCCGTAGACTTGCTTCTGATATTGAGGTGGTCTGTTATAGCAACAATCCACAAATAGCCAGGACTATCTTGTCCAGAGCTGCAAATTCACTCAAATTAAACCCCTATGTTTGCTTTTGTACAACAGTCCACGAATCCTCACACTGGAGGAGGGAAAGCAGAAGGCTACATACCAAAGGAATAGAAAAATAATAATAATACACACACACTTAACCCCTTCGCGACCTTTGCCGGTTCAGGACCGTCATGACATGAAGGTCACTAAATGACCTTTGACGGTCCTGAACCGTCAAAAAGTAAAATAAGCTTAGAAAGTGATCAACGATCACTTTCTTCGCTTAAACGGCGTTACTGTAATGCCTCGATGTCGAGGCATTCAGTAACGCCGAGATCGGCATCGCAGGCCATGTCTGGCCCCTCCCCGAGGCGTCAACAACCGCCATACATTGTATGGCGGCGGACGCCCGATTTAAAAGCGTTTAGGAGGCGATCAACGATCGCCTCCTAAACCTAAATGGTGTCGCTGGAATGCCTCGATCAGGAGGCATCCAGCGACACCAAACACTTACCTCTGGGTGGGCTGTGACCGCTCCGGAGAGCGGTCACAGCCGCAGCTGCCGGTGTTCTTCGCCATCAACAAGATGGCGGCCGCCCTGTAAAAGCAACAAACAAGTTTTTAAAGTTTGCTAGATGGTCTAGAGAACTCTGGCTCCACTTGCAGGTTGAATACAGGTACTGCATTCAACCATGCAAGTCAATGGAGCCCAGCTTTCTAATCACAATGTGATTAGTAAAATATTAAAAAAAAAAAAAAAAATATGGAAAAAAAAATATGGAAAAAATTAAAAGTGCTAACATTTAAAAATAATTATGCAGTGATGTCACTAGATGAACCATCCAGCAAAATGTGTAAAAAAAAAATATAAAAAAAAAAGTATTAAAAAAATAAAATAAAAAAATAAAGTTTATTATTTTGAGCAAGTGCTAAAATTTCTCAAAAATCAAAGAGTTAAAATAAAAGCACTTCAAATACCCAAGGGGTGTCTAATATAAAAAAAAATGGCTGATGGGGTAAATTGGAGTGGCTGAGCTCAAAGATAGGGCATAGGTACAGACTTTCCAAAAAGACAAGCCCTGGATAATAAGAGTAAGGGCTGCATGACTGGGCCTATATTAACAGTAAGCTGCTGTCAGGATGTAGAAAGGGGTCATCCGTAGGACATCCTATAGGGTTCCTTGTCCTGCTTGGGTGGGGTTTCTGGCTGTCTATTTATGGGACCCCCCTTTCCCGCCTTTGGTCAGACAATATTTCCAGCTTATTAAGCAGAGAATCTGTTAAAGCAGTGAATCCCCGCCCTCCCTCCCCAAATTTTCACTTTTATTTATCTGAACGGAGTCTATGGCTGAATTCTGAGCTTTAAGGTGGTATGTTTACAGTTGGCTGTTATGCCGACGTTATGTTTCTTGTTAATTTCTCCACGGGTTCAGTCCCTGGGGGAATTTTGGAAGGGTAGGGTGTTCCGACCCAACGGTTCCCGTATGGTATTTGGCGGGACATCCCTACAAATGTTATTTAACAATGTTTATGTTTTACTAATTTTCTACATTTTTTGTCACAGTAATAAAGCGCTGTGGCCTTACATTTTCCAACGACCTCCTGGCTTTTGTGTTTTTATTTATGTGTTTCAACTGTATGTTAATATATAGTGCCCGAGTCATGGACAAAAAAAGCGCACTTCCCAAATGTGGCATTTTAAATCTCAAACAACACGACAAATCCATGCATGTTGGGTATCACTGCACTCAGGAGATGTTCCTGAACACACATTGGGGTGTTGTTTGACAGTGGCATATACCAGGACCTGTATATCTATAACTAAAGTACAATTTGTGTGAAAAAAAATTACTATTACAAAGTTTGACAAAGTGTAGTTGTATAATTGGTGCATGGAAAGGGTTAAAATAACAGCATTTGGAATACCCTGGGGTGTCTAGTTTTCAAAAATATATGGTTTGAATGGGTTAAATTGAGTTAACCGGCTTCAAAGATGTTCCAAAGAGGAGATGGAGGCAGAATGACCAGATTTGTTAAAAAAGATTTGGAAATCATAAAACGCTGCTTGTACTTATTGCCCTATAACTTACAAAAAACAGCAAAAAAACATAAAAACATTGGGTATTTCTAAACTCAGGACAAGTAGTAGAATCTATTTAGCTAGTTTTTTTACTTGCTTTTTTAGGTGAGTAAAAGATTTTTCAAATAAAAGTCATAAAATGTGTTTTTTTTTTCAATTTTTCACCATGTTTTTTTTATTTTTTTTATAGTAAATAAGATGATACGATCAAAATAATGGTATCTGAAGAAAGCCCATCTTGTCCTGAAAAAAATATATATAACTTATGTGGGTACACTAAATGGGTGAGGAGAAAATTACAGCTGAACACAAGCACCACAAAAGTATTAAAACAGCCTCGGTCCCACAGGGTACAAAACGAAAAATGAGCCCGGTCCTTAAGGGGTTAAATAATTCATTTTATTTCCATAAAAGATAAAAAATGTGAAGTTCCTTAATGTGCCACGTCAAGTCACTTCCTAGGTGGGAGTTGCGTCTCTTTGGGCTCAGCAAGACTCCATTTGTGATTGGGTGTAGCATTTTCCATACTTCCGTTAACTCCAAACTGGGATAGCAAACTCCACCGAGCCGTTAATGTGACAAAATAGACAATTGATGCAGGACACACTGCTTGTTTTATCCCACAGGTCTGTGCTTTTAGCTGAGCCCTCTGACGCGGGGGTGTTTTGTGGCCATCAACTTGGAACAAAAAAACACCACTTTACTACCAACAACAAGAACGGGTGCTGCCTCTATCTTCTCGTTCCAACCTGTTCACTATCCCAGCTCCCTGAAAATCAAATCTAACATTTTAGCATTTGTAACATTTTTACTCATGGTACGTAGACTGTGGAGGACCAATTTATAGCATGCTATTCTGACAAGCCTAATGCGCTTCTTAGATGATTTTCTCATCCAGCTTCTCATCAACCTGTGCGTTGCCAAAGGATTTTGAGCAGGTTCTCCAGGGCACAACAGTTGTTGCAAATCGACGTAGCAGCTCTTCCTGCATCGATCGCGAAAGAGGAAAAATAAATAAAGGTTAGCACGAAAGGGAAGCCACATTCCAGTAAGATTTGAATAACCCCCAACCACCCCGAAGCTCTGACTCCAAGGTATGAGGGGTGCATGGTTTCATTGGCTGATGCTGGCAGAGTGACCCAAATCCCTTTGACAAAATCATGCAATTTTAATGCATGAACTGTGAACTGACTATTACACCTGCACTACGGAACACTTCATAAGACATTTTTAAGATTGTATAATTTTCGATTATAAAGAACGTTATAGAGAGAGAGTTGATACATACCAGGGTTTTTATGCGTTTTCAAATGGGTAACTTGTACCTCTGATTTGGAGTAGTGGTTAAGGCATTGGTCTTCCACCATAAGGCCCATAAGTTCAAGTGGCTTGTCCTCACACCAGTGAAGTTCTAGTAAATTAAAAAAAATTGCACATGGATCCGCTGGCTTAAAGGCCAAAGGGAGAATAATAGATGGGGTGATGGCATGGCAGCTAAGTAGTACTGTGTCACAGTGGGGTGGGGGGCTGCAAAGGTAAGTGAAAATGAGGCACCCTTTGTAAGGTGTTTTCAAGGTCACCAGGCAGCTAGCTGTGGTTTATCCCTTTAAAATGTATTCAAAAGCAGAGGCGGCTTTATCCATGGTGAATGGTTTGCAGGAAACAATTTACTAGACTTGTGCATTCGTCTTCGGGCGAACATGGAAACGAACACGAAGAGTGCGTTTTCGTGTTCGTTCCGAAGACACGCCGAAGAGAAGACGGTGGCGGTAAAACGTAGGCGAAGACGAAGACACACACCACGAAGATCTTCGTGATTGTCTTCGTCTTCGTCTACCATTCTCCCCCCCTCTTCTAACTTACCTTGTCTTCGCGGGTTCGCGGCAGTTCCCGGAAGTGGAAATCCGCAGGTTCGTCGTCAGGGGTTACAGGGCAGTGCGAATGAGCTTATTGGTCGCCTACAGGTTGATGCCAGAGGAAGACCCTGCAGGTGACCAATAGGCTCACTCGCACGGTCTTTGTAACCCCTGACAGCGAACCTATGGATTTCCGCTCCCGTTAACCCCTTCGATGCTGCGTTATCTAACACAGCATTGAAGGGGTTAACGGGAGCGGAAATCCATAGGTTAAAGGGCCGTGCAAGCGACCAATAGGCTCACTTGCACGGCCCCTTAACCCTTTAAAAAACAAAGTTAACCCCTAACTAATTGAACAGGGAGGGAGACCAGTGGGATCTGCCGGGTAAGTTGCAGCATTGAGGTTTTAAAACCCCAATGCTGCAACTTACCCTGCCGATGCCACTGATCTCCCTCCCTGTTCAATTAGTTAAATGTCTGTACGAGCGACTTTATTGGTCGCTCGTACGGACATTTAAATAAAGTCGCTCGTACGGACATTTAACTAATTGAACAGGGAGGGAGACCAGTGGCATCGGCAGGGTAAGTTGCAGCATTGGGGTTTTAAAACCCCAATGCTGCAACTTACCCGGCACATCCCACTGGTCTCCCTCCTTGTTCAATTAATTAAATGTCCGTACGAGCGAACAATAAAGTCACTCGTACGGACATTTAACTAATTGAACAAGGAGGGAGACCAGTGGGATGTGCCGGGTAAGTTGCAGCATTGGGGTTTTAAAACCCCAATGCTGCAACTTACCCTGCCGATGCCACTGGTCTCCCTCCCTGTTCAATTAGTTAAAGACCAGTGGCATCGGCAGGGTAAGTTACAGCATTGGGGTTTTAAAACCCCAATGCTGCAACTTACCCGGCACATCCCACTGGTCTCCCTCCTTGTTCAATTAATTAAATGTCCGTACGAGCGACTTTATTGTTCGCTCGTACGGACATTTAATTAATTGAACAGGGAGACCAGTGGGATGTGCCGGGTAAGTTGCAGCATTGGGGTTTTAAAAGTCTGCACGAGCGACCAACAGAGTGGCTCGTGCAGACTTTTAAAACCCCAATGCTGCAACTTACCCGGCACATCCCACTGGTCTCCCTGTTCTATCAGTTAAATGTCCGTACGAACGACTTTATTGGTCGCTCGTACGGACATTTAACTGATAGAACAGGGAGACCAGTGGGATGTGCCGGGTAAGTTACAGCACCAGGAGCCTAAAAGTCTGTACGAGCGACCAACAGAGTCGCTCGTACAGACTTTTAAAATCCCAATGCTGCAACTTACCCGGCAGATCCCACTGGTCTCCCTGTTCTATCAGTTAATAAATGATAGAACAGGGAGACCAGCGGGATCTGCCGGACAATTACGGCACCAGGAGTTTAACAGTCTGTACGAGCGACCCTATTGGTCGCCAGCAGGGGGCTCGTCTGCCATCAACCAATGGCAGACGAGCCCCCTGCTGACGACCAATAGAGTTGCTCATACGGACATTTAAACTCCTGGCGCCAGAGCGGCTTTAACCCCGTTTTAACCCCTTAACCGGGGAAAACGAAGAAAATCCGAACACGATGAACGTCCCCGAATATTCGCCCGAAGAGACGACAGGACCAGGCGAATATTCGCGGAATACGAAGTTTTTTTTTTTGCCGAAGACGAACACGAAGAGCCCCCTGGTGCCCAAGTCTACAATTTACTACAAAGACTAAATACATATACCTTATAGGAGAGAGAGAAGGTGTCACAGAAAGATTGAAATACTTCAAAGGATTTATACGGGATGGGTTTTTTTGTTTTTTCAAAGGAGGAGGAAATAAGAAGTCATAATCTAAAAGAAAGGAGTCAGGTTTAGATGTAATAAAAGAAAGGTTGTTTTTAATAAGAGGATGGAAATCAATGTAACACCCGGGCAGCTAAACTGGCAGAGGCTAAAACAGTGGGGGAGTTTAAACATGCACGGGCCAGGCACAAAGCCCCCCCCCTCTAAAACGAGATCAAGGACTTGGATTAAGGTCAGAGTCTTTACATGGGCAGACTAGATGGGCTGAATGGTTCTTATGGAATCAAAGATTTTAACAAGGGTAAGGGACCTGACAATTTTAGGCTGGTAGTACATTTAGCTGTAACATGGCCACTGAGATCAGACCGTTAAGGGAAGAAAGAAAGGATAGAGGGGGGGGGGGGGTGTTACTAAATTGGCAATGCTATGTTAAATAAGGAGGGGAGAATGGGCAAGGGGCGGTCAGTATGGGTTGGTAAAAGTAATGATTGGTGAAAAGTGGCAAAAGGGAGCGTCTTCCTTAAAACTTTTAGGCGGGGAGGCATTAGAGGACTGAAGAAGATGACGGAATTATTTAGGGGGGGGGTCGCAACACTTACAGAATTAAGCAAAGAGAGAAGCATACAAAAGGGGAATGAAACAGGGAGGCAAAGAAACAGTTGTATCAAGGGAACAAGAGAAAGAGGAGGGTCCAGGCCCGGGCTGGGACAAAAAATAGGCCCAGGAATTTAAGCCTGAGCAGCCCATTTTTATTGATTTATTTATTGTTAAAGCCCACCCTTCATATACCATCTTTGCATTTACTCACTCATTCACACAAACCATTAACACATTCATTAATGCAGTCTCACAAATCATTCAAGCAATTCACCCACACGAATTCATTAATTGTCATACGCATTCATACACACATGTATTCATTCTCATATGCATTCACACTACCCCTTCTCCCCATCTTATCTGCCCCTTCTCACTATGTTCCCCCTTTTCACTATGTACCCCCTCTCACTATCTATCCCCTCTCCCCATTTCTCACTATCTAACCCCTCTCTGCCCCTTCTCACTGCACCCTCCTCCCTCACCCTATTTACCTTGTTGCCGGAGCAAGCAGCAACTGCGACTGGGCCCGCGGCAGGGCCGGATTGACTTAGGGGCTGATGGAGCTGCAGGCCGCATTAACGCAGGGCCCCTTAAGCCCGCCGCAACTGCAATCGGTTCCGCCACTCTAAGGGGCCGGGAAGCCCCCACCAGGGCCAGCCTTAGGGGTCTGCGGCCGCACAGGGCTTAAATTAAAACACTGGGGTTTTTTTTTTTACTTTAACCCCCCCCCCGATGTTTTAATTTAAACCCTGTGCCCTGGTGGGGGCTTCCCGGCCCCTTAGAGTGGCGGACCCGGTCACACCCTCCCTGTTTATATTGATTTTGTAATGCCAAAACCCAGCCACCTTCCTCCCTTGAATATGGCCCTCCTAGCTATTTTTTTGGTAATACTTACATTTTTGTTCTTTTCTTTTTTCCTGCTCTCCTCTGACGTGAAGATCCTCTGCTTGTCACAGCCAGCCTAATGGACTGTGTGTGCACATGCACATTCCCACAATCATCTGCATCCAGACAAGTTTCTTACATCATTTCAACTGATTGCATAAAAAAATTATTATGAAGTCGTCATTCTTATGTTTGTAAGATTTATTCCACAGATCGTGTTCAAGAATAGTTTTACAGTCCGTGTTCAGGAGAAATTATCAGAATCACAACAATGATAAATGCATGTATTTCTAAAACTGTTCATATTATTCACATGTTAGAAAAGGAGCTTTTACATTTTAGTGACTAAGAATTCAGTTATTATAACATCATCCATAATTTCTATCATCTTAATGTTTTGAAGTGGATGAAGACGGGCTTTGAACTGTAAGTAATATTTTCCATTGACATAAACGTTGAAATAATCTTCTTCACATTCAAACTCAAGCTGAAAAAAAATCAAATCATTGAAAGGCCTGGACTTACATTTCACACATCCTGCGGTATAACATTTTTTTTAAAAAGGTGAGTGCTCATCAGAAGGCAATTTGTGTATATGCTCAAAATTGGGTGGATGAGCAATGGACCTACGTACATACATACAAAGAAATGGATCCCAGGACCCTGCATATATATATATATATATATATATATATATATATATACTATATTTATATATAAATCAAGAAGAAACTATATTCTTCTTCTAAATGCCTTACTCATACACAAAAATATAACAATATGTCACAAAGCAAAGCTGCCATCAGAGTTTGCAGGGCTGGAGGCAAAGATAGTTGTTGTAACTAAAGGGAAAGTGGCATCCAACTCCCCCTTCATGGTCTTGTTGCTGAGAGAAGCAGAATGCTGGGATATGATGTCATATACAAGCCCTTGGCTTAGCTCAACTATACAAAGACTCTATTACTCTATACCACCCCCTAACCTTCCTAAAACCATAAACGGCCCTCTTTGGTGATTTCAAAAGTAGAGTAGTATGCAGTTTAGATGTGCAAAAGGTTTGGGAAAGTTACCCAATAAATCAATGTCTACTTCAAAGGAATCTAGAAAATACAATTACCTTAAATGGTTCTCCAGCCTTGAAAGGGTTTCCAGGAAGTATTATATCATCTTTTGACCAGTAACTGTCTACTTTTGTATTCATAATGAGGTTATTGGATGTAAAGCGTGGGTTGAAATGGAAATAAATGGTTTTGGAGTTTTCTGCAAAGTTGACTTCAAATCTAAAAATAAGTAAAAACATTTGAATGTAAACAGAGCTGTAGCTAGCTCCTTTTGCGCCCCGAGGCAAGAATGTAAAATTGTGCCCCCAGCTATTTTTTTTACAGAGGTTATTTTATTTACACTGCCCTTACACACTGTCTTTACACACACCAGTCCATAAACACACATGCACACTGCCCATTAATACGTATATACGCATACACTGCCCTTACACACACCTGCCCATAAACACACATATACACATATGACTGCCCTTACACAAAACTGCCCATTAACACGCATATACTTACACTGCCCTTACACAACCCTGCCTTCACACATATACACACACACCAGCTTACAAACATACAAATACCTACACTGCTCTTACACACACATTGTCCATAAACACACAAGCTGACAAACACACTAGCCCTTACACACGCACCAGCTTACACAAATATATACACAGCTCTTACACCCATTTCTCCCCATCTCTTACTTTTCTCATCTTCCATCATCTTCAATCATCTTCCATCATCTTCTATCTTCCATCCTGTGGTAGGAGCGCCAGGTCTGTCACTCCAGGCCTCTGCTTTAGTGCTCCCTCAACACTATGCGCCGGCTCTTGATGCAGAGCATCATGGTGATGTCATATCCTGGCACTCTGCATCATTTGCCGGCGCATAGTGATTATGGAGCATGGAAGTCAAGGTGTTAGGCCTACCTGGCTCAGGAGAGGAGGAACCTTGTGCAGGGAGGCCGGACCATGCACTACTCACTAGATAGCAGGTTGTTGGCAGACTGCTAGTAGTGAGTTGAGCAGGGAACGGGAGATGTAAACTTCACAGCAGACGAGGAGTTAACATAGACTCTGGGTAAGTAGACGGACTCAGGAACAGCAGACGAGGAGTTAACGTAGACTCTGGGTAAGTAGACGGACTCAGGAACAGCAGACGAGGAGTTAACGTAGACTCTGGGTAAGTAGACGGACTCAGGAACAGCAGACGAGGAGTTAACATAGACTCTGGGTAAGTAGACGGATAACATGGACCCCCCAGAAGACTGAGGGTTAACACAGAGCAGCCGAGCAGAAAGCCAGGGGTTAAGACGTAGCCGAGGTCGAAATCCAAATACGGGTCAAAGCCGAGAAAACCAAACAAGGGGAACTGGGACGGAGATTAAACAGTCAAGGAGCAGGATGGATCAGGAACAGGCAGGGAAGGGTTAACTGAGAGTTTTAAGGGAAGCAGGGAAACAAACCTCTGAGTTGCTTTCAGGAACTCTAAACAACAACTGAGCACCTTAGGAAAGGTGCCAGTTGTTTAAGTAGTCCCAGAAGCCCCCTGAAACCTGCCCAATTTCCGGGACGCGGTCCCTTTAAGAGGACCGGCTTTCGCGCATGCGCGAAGCCCCCGTCGGGAAGCCTGCAGACCGCGTTGCTGGAGGACGCGTCGAGCAGCGGGTACATGGCTACCCGCTGTACGGGTAAGTATAGTTCGTGACACAAGGTGTGAATTGACAGACCTCATGCTCCCTAATGTTGGGCCGGTTGGAGAGGGATTGTGATCTCCCCAACCAGCCCTGCTCATTGGACACCTCCTACCCAGACCAGCGCTGATGGTGCCTGGGTGCGCACTTCCCACGGGGGCGCCTGATGAGCAGGGCTGGTTGGGGCTGCCTCGCTGCTAGCCCCCTCGCCTATAGATACGATACTGTTTTTTTAGGGGCTTCGTGGGGAATCACATTGCTGGCAGAAATTTCACCACTGGGCCCTCTTGAGCTGGAGGCTGCAGCTGCTGATTGGGTGGCTGTGCGCCCCCTCGCAGCTGTGCCAGAGGTGAGTGCCTCACCCTTCCACTCGCCTCACCCTTCCTACGGCCCTGAATGTAAACAGAAAAACAAACAGAAGTATCAGCATAAAGAAAAAAGTCAGTGCCATGGAACATATTCTAAACCAACATTTCGATATAATATAATATATACAATATGTTAATATAATAAACACTAAAGACAGGGGCATAACTAGAAACCACTGGGCCCCAGTGCGAAATTGCCTGGGGTCCCTAACTTCACCAAGCAACATGTGCCAACTTTGCCTTTAGCAGCTTATCAATGCCATCCTAACGCACTTAATCTTACTCACTAACACACATGTACACACTCATTTTAACACACACTCCCACTCAGACTACTGATGCTAACACACACTCTATCCCCCACGACTTACAGATACATGCTCACACATGAACACTTACACAAACACATCTATGCTCACACACACAAACACAATTCACACATTTATGATCACATATACTTACACATAGACATCCATGCTCACATTCACTTAAACAAAGACATTCATGCTCTTATACATATACATCCATGATCACATACCCTTATACATAGATATTTGTGCCCACATACACTTGTACATTGACATCTATGATCACGCACACTTATACTTACATATTCATGCTCACATACACTTACAGATAGACATCCATGATCACATAAATGTATACATACACATTAATGCTCATATATAAACATATATACCCCCTCCTGTCCTCTCCTACAGCTTTCGGTCCACACTGTGTGAGCAGGTTCACCGCGGGTTCATAACATGACTCTGCTGTGTTCCTGTCTCCCCGTGTCAGTTCATAATTGTTTAGAAAGGGCCTGTCCACCTCAAGAATACAATACACTCAAAGTCATACATGAAACTCAATATGCAAATCACTTGGCATACCCTCCAAAATTTCAGTTGTCCAAATTTGGACACCTGTGGTGGGCAGGACACGGGGCAGGGCATGAGTCTTACCTTACAATGCTATGAGGGCACTGCAATGGAGGTCTGTGCTGCAACATTATTTTACATTTCAGCACAAAACTGGCCACATACTCAGGGGGTGGTAAAACAAACATTACAATAGGTTTGTATTTCTAACTATTTAGTTAACATATAATTTTACCTTTTTGGATGTGGCTTTACTCTTCCAACTATTGTTACCTTGGTATGAGGAGCCAGACCCCAGCAAACGCTAAACATGAAAGGTGTTTCCTAGAAAATCAAAATAAGTATGATAATATAATATAATATATATATATATATATAACTTATATATTTGGGCATAATTGGCCATTGTCTGGGCACTCAAAAGTTTCAATAGATTTTATTCTTACCCTTCCCACATTGTGACATAAAAGTAAAAGTTCATGATTAATAGAACTTACATATAGTTCACTTGCCACGGTACTGAAACAAACAAAGCAATTTATTATTATTCACATTTGGTTTACAGAAATTGCTATATTGATTCATAATTTCACATTGCTGAACATGATTCCTAATGTAAAATAAAAAAAAATAGAATTTTTGTTTATTATATTTACACTAGCATATGTGCCCATTAGTGAAATCACACGGCCAACAATCTCTTTCCCCTTTTTCTCTTCCTCCCTTACTTTTCTCTCCGCACTCTCTACGTTCCCTCCTTCTCTCTCTTTCTGCCCCTCACTTCCTTCTCTGTCACCGTCTCCTTCTTCTCTTTCTATCTCTCACCATCCCCCCTACTCTTTCCCTTCTCCGTTCCACCAACCTTTTTTCCCTCCCCACTTAGAGAATATGTCTCTCTCCCCTCCTGTGTCAGTAACCACCATCTCCTTCTTACCCACCTACATGTATTCCTAAATGTTAAGATGTTTGCACCGCGCCATGCCTGCCTCTGCCCTAAATTCAGATGGTCCACTCCAACCCATGTCCGCCTTACCATTTTACGGAAAACAGTTTAGTACCGTTTCTAGTTTCATACTCAGTGTAAGTAATACAGCAGCAAATACGATTAGACGCATGATGAAATCTGTAAATAGTAAAAAACAGTGAATATCTCTTTAAAACAGTTTGTGATTATTATATATTTTAAGTAACATTTATCCTATGGAACTTAAATAAATACACACACATTGCCAATGCTTGATTGACAAGGATAGCAAGAACGTATGTGTGTCATCCCAATACCTCATTGATTACAGTCTACACCTGGATGTGGCATTTTTCCCCAATATAGTTCTTTAACCTGAAAAAGTAAATTCTTATATTTAAGAACCTCTGTCTAACCCTAGAGGGTCTCCACTGAAAAAGGCATTATAAAGTATGCATCAAATCAATAACATTATCTTATTGTCTACCATTAGTCTTATCAGCACTCCAAAATAATAATTACATTCTAACACTTAATAGATCCTTCTGATTCTTCAAAACTTCTTCACAAAATCTAAGTTTTATCTGCTGTAACATAGGCATTTATACCATTATTAATATATTAATATTAATAAATACAATTATTAGTAAATATTTGTAAAGATGACTTACTACTGCACCTTACCAAACAACTGGTTTTAAAGGAGGATAACATCATAAGACAAACTTGTGTGTGGTGCCAAGAATAGGTACACATGAAAGATGTGTAAATAGTTTAAGGCTCCAACAGTGAATGATAGAAGAGATATTAGGAGAGTGGATTATGTAACACGGACCCAGTTCTGGACATTTTACATTATGGAAATATTAAATAGTAATATTTAATAAATAAAATAAGTAAAATCTGTTCTAAAAACCATTTCTATAATAAGACAGACTTGGGTAATTGAGTAATCAGTGACACCGACTTTTAATCCTTCCTGTCTTGCACTTGGCTTTCATTCTGATCTACTCACACTGTCAATTGGCTACCATGGCCTGACTCGCAGGGCATTGAGGGTGTGAGAACTTACCTCTATCCCAGTGCCTGTATCTCTTGACAAATTTCTCATCCAGAGGTAGGCTGCAACCAAGCCTTACTCACAGTATTCCTCCATGTGACTGCGCATCATCACACCTACACACACAATGGAAAGCATGTTAATGATGTTACAAAAGGTCTTTATACTCACCCTGCCTCCTGCTGATCTTGCTTGACCCTGGAAATCGGCTATTAAATCTCTGGACCTTTATTTGCACTTCTCCCTTGGTTGGTGTCACTTACATAGTTACATAGGCTGAAAAACATACATGAATCCATCAGGTTCAGCATTTCCCAAATCTGTTAATTGCTGTTGCTGTTGATCCAAAAAACCTCTTGGTGTTCTTCTGCTTATCCAGAAACCCAGGAGTCATTGGCTTAAGGGGAACATGACCCTGCCAGCACTACAGGACGGTACACATGGTATTAGTGCAGGAAAGGGTTAACCCGGCAAGGGTCAGTACGAGGAAAGAATACACAGGGAACGAGGGAGGAAGTCACAGGGAACAACGTGACCGTAGGGGGAAGGGGACAGGGCTATAAAGCCCCTCTAAACACACGTGCAGGGGGCAATTACTAAACACCACAGGAGCAGTTTAAATGGGGAACCTCCTGGGTATGGACAGTGCAGGGGTCAAGTATTATTCGATGGTGTATGGACCCAGCTATTGCTGTGCCCTTGATCATACTATGTGATTCTGCTTTGACCCTTCAGTCCTTTGGTGTTTTGACCTGGCTATTCCCGTGACCATGATCGTGCCTCACTGTATTGCATTGACATTCCAGTTTCTGAAGATACCCGTACAACTCTTGCCGGTTCCGGGAAGCTTCCTATCTATGCTCTAGGCTTTCTGTTCCAACATGAACGTTACAGTGGGTAGGCAGGTCTTCTTTTCGCTGTGCAGAGAGGCCGGTTAGGTGTGTGTGCTTTTCTTCTTGCTGCCGACTAAACGAATACTATATGCATGGTGTCGCACATCCCAAAGGCCCTGTGCTTCGCTCAATATCATCCCATTCACTGTGTCTCTGGTATCTAGCAGCTTATAAGAGCAAAGATGTCTTGACAATGGGTGCATTCTATCTATGTATTTAGAAAGGGTCCAAACACACTTTTAGTGCATATATACACTATGTGGACAAAAGTATTGAGACACCTGACCATTACACCAACAGGGACTTTGATGACATCACATTCTAAATAGACAGACATTAATCTGTAGCTGGTCCCCTCTTTGCAGCTATAACAGCTTCTTCTCTTTTGGGAAGGGTTTCCATAAAGATTTTGGAATGTTTCTTTTTGAATGTATGCTCAGTGTGGGTCAGTCAAGTTCTTCCATGCTAAACTCATCTAACCTTGATGGACCTTGCTTTGTGCACTGGTGTACAGTCACGTTGCAATAAAGAAGGGCCTCCTAACTGTTCCCACAAAGTTGGAAGTATAACGTTGTCCAAAATGTCCCTGTATGCTGAAGCATTAAGAATTCCCTTCACTGGAAGTAAGGGGCCCAACCCCTTAAAAACAGCTCCATACCATTATCCCTTCTCCACCAAACTTTACAGTTGGCACAATGCAGTCAGGCAGCTATGGTTCTCCTGGCATCTGCTAAACCAGATCAGACTGCCAAACTGTCACTGTCACTCCACACAACACGTTTCCACTGCTCCACTGAGTCCAGTGGTGGCGTGCTTTACATTACTCGATCAGACATTTGACATTGTACTTGCGAGGCTTGCATACAGCTGCTTGGTGATGAAAACCCATTCCATGAGCTGCCGGCGCAGTTTTTGTGCTGATATTAACGATGGTGGAAGTTTGAAACTTTTACGCACCATGCATGTGGCAATGAGTCTGATTAAAACACCTGAATAAACTTATTAGGGGTATGTCCCCTCACCAACAGGGACTGTGTACTAGAGGACTGCATTGGGAGGCGGGTCCCGCGGGTCCCATGGGATTGGGCAAAAATCAGCGGGAGCGGGATCAAAAAAGCAGTCCCACGCAGGGCTCTACTGTGTACCTCTGCATGCATAAGTACATATATGTGCTCCAGCGTATCATTTTAAATTGTTGACGGTGGCACCACTGACATGTCAGCTAATTAAGGCGGCCAACAAATATCAAATGAAAAAGTTCCTGAAAGTTTTACTGTTAATTTGATTTGGTTCCCAGACCTCACCCAGTTCTGTTTATATTCCCTTGAGGGAGCTAAAGTTTTTATTCTTTCTGATATTTTTTTGGCAAGCCCTTTTTGTTTACTTTAAAAATAAGTCACCCCACCCTTCCTGTGGAATGCCAATGGTTGGTCCTCTGCTGGGTTAAGTCTTTAATGCATTAGGAGCACATGAATGTGTGCTCCCACTTCCTTTCTACACAAAACATGCACCAACACAATAAGCTACTGTATAGGCAGATGTAATGTTATCTGCCTACAGAGTAAACTAAAAGCAGCCCACAGGGGGTATCTAAGCTCCACATACCCTTAAAATATAAAATAGGCAACTTATAGTATACATGTATTAGGAAAGTCATCCCTCATCTGATAGTATTAGGCATCCAAAAACCTTACTTTGCTAGGTTTGTCACATAAAACCGAATCATATTCAAGAAAGCAGGAGTTAGCCAGAGAGTTGAGCTTCAAACTCTGAGGAGTTTATAGGAATATTCAACCCCAGTGAAGAACTTGTAGGACGTGAAACTAGACCCACCTACTGAACTAAACATAACGCAGGACCAGTTTAGTCCTTCTTGTATCATAGATTTCCAGGCATGGTTCATGCATTTTGAAATGTGGAGAACATGCCTTTATTTAAAAAAGCAAAGGTTGGGCATATGACACAATTAATTATGCAGTGAGTTGCAAATCTTTTTTTGTTGTTGATATGCCGGGGCAAAAAATCCCAAGGGGCAGTTGAGAAAAATAATTACAACTTTATTATATTGGATTTTGTAATGCAGACATGGTCCTCATGGTATGCTATACTTTACTGTATGCCCCTTGGTTATAAACTAGAGCCAAGTTAAATTTTGTGGCTAAGAAACTAACATGTTGATCATATAACAAACGTGTTACACAGGGCTAGTGACACAAGCATTACCATAGATATTTCGTATTGTTGTATTGTCTGAGTATTTAGTTTAATAAGTATATATACCTGACCTTTTTCCATGTGCTTTCACTCTTCCATTATCCATTGTCACCATTATTATAATAAGATTTTTTGTTAATCTTATTCAAAAGCAGTATAATCCCAAACCCCATCCTTATTCCCAGTTTGGGTGTAATGATTCTTGGTATTATAATGATATTGTGAAATAATAATCATAATAATAAAAAAAATATGTATTATTTACAGTTGAGTTTTGTAAACTCGCAAATATTGATTTATAAAGGACCATCTGTGAACATCTAGTTAGAAACAAAGGCAGCTAGTGACATGATCTAGAAAGAAGGGAGAAGAGAGAGTGTGGGATGATAGGTAGATCTGATCGTCATTGGTACTGAAAGCCAAGGAATTAAATTAGTTTGACAAAGAGGTAAAGTAAAAAGAGAACATAGGGGGTACAAGAACTGAACTTTGGGGTACACAGAGAAAAAGGGGAGAAGAGCAGTAACTAGAAAGCGAGAAGCTGAAGGTGAAATCAGACAGAAAAGATGCGAAGCAGGAAAATGCAGTGTCATGGAAGCCACCATTGAGAAGAGTTTGAAGAAGACGAGGGTGGTTTGCATTGTCAAAAGCTGCAAAACGGTCCAGAGGGATTAGTTGAGAGCAGTGGCCCTTGGATTTAGTAAATCATTGGTCACTTTAGTAAGAGTGGTCTCAGTGGATTGTCAATAGGGGAATAAAGATTAAACAGGATCAAAAACTTGGTTAACTTGGAGGTAAGAGGACAGATGGGGTGGAAGTTTGACAGATTGGTGGGGTTCAGGGAGGGCTTTTTCAAGATTGGAGTTATTCTAGCACTTTTGAGTGAGGATCCAGTTGAGTGGAAAAGATTAAATATGTGAGTTAGCCTTGGGAAAAAGGTGGATAAGGAAGAACGGGTGACGTTGAATGGGATAGGATCAAGGGGACATGTGGTCGACCAAGAGGAAAAGAGAAGAGCAGAAACCTCATCCTCAGTGACCAGAGAGAACTGGTATATTGTAGACGGGGAGGGATAGATCAGTGTATGTGAAGGGGCAGAGGGAGAGTGAGCGGAGGAGGGAGACTGAAGAAACTGATGGTTTCAATTTTTATTATTTGTAGCTTGCAAAGATGGAGGCAGTAAGGCTAGTGGAAGAGATTTGCAATATTTTGTACATTTTAAGCCAATTACATTTATTTTATGCTGTTATGACCAGCATTTATTAGCCAATATTCGTAAAACTGACTTGGCCTTTAATTTTAACTAAACAACTGGTTCTAAAGCAGGATGTCATCATATGGCAAGCTTGTGTCTTGTGTGTGGAAAGGTTCCCAGAATATGTACGTGAGGGATGTGCAAATATTTAACAAAACAAACTTAGAAATTGTTTGAGGTTCTAACGGGAAATCATAGAAGAGATATTATGAGGGTGAATTATGTAACACATCGTTGGCCCTTGACATTCTAAATTGTGGAAATATCACAGAATTTAAAAAAAAAATACTTAAGGGGCCGCTAGTTGCATAATTACAACTGCATTGAATCTAATGTAAGGAAAGTCTCCCTAGTATGCTGTGTCTGTCCCAGCGCATCCTAAAAAAGCAGAGCAAAAGCATATGATGTCATTGCCAAGCCTCTCTCCAGCTTTGGCCTGGTGAACTATGGGAGAAGCGCTGCTTCTCTGGGTTAACACCCGAATCCTCAGGGTCGTGGGAGCGGGGTCTTGACATGCCTCACCCCAGTCCTTGCCGTGTCACGCAAGGGTAGGCTCTGGTTGGTCCCGACCCACAAGTTCCCAGGTATAGTCATAGAGGACACCTGCCATTAAGTCGGCTTGTGAATACTTGCAATAATGCATGCTTAAGAGATAAAACATAGTCCCATCATATACAAGGGCAGAGTACCCAACATGCTTTTCCCCACCCAGTATATAGAGATAAAGGTATGAAGATGGAGGCTAGGGTTGCACTGCCTCTTCCCTAAATCCTGCATGATTTGGGAAGACAGAGCTTCCTACGCTTCTGCATTACTCAGCTTACTCATAAACCTTAGAGAAGCCTCTTGACCCCCTAGCTACTTTTCCTTTATGAAGTCAGATGCAAGGGTTAAAAAATGTCTTTAGATTGTAACGATGTGAAATTTCTGTGGCCCCAACCCTTTCCGTAAGTATTTTGACATTGGGTTAACTAATGAATTAAGTGAATGAAATGAATTAAAGATGTATCAGCCAAGATATATCACTTCCAATACCACAAGGTAGCCCAGAAAGTGTGGAAGATGTGTATACAGCAAAACAAGAAATCTGCGCACACCCAGCAAAAACTTCTTAAAAGCAGGATAAGTATTGGGAGTTCCGTCACACTATATGGCCATATACTGCTTAGTCCACGACTACGTCAATAGTACCCCAAGTTCGCCGGCCACCAATAATGAGGCACCTGTGTGGTGGGTATGGTGCTAAACCATAAGGTTTTCGGTTGGAGAGTCTAAGCAATGTATGGCCATATAAGGCAATTCCTCAATATTTATTCTTCAGATAAATTCTTTTAAAAAGTATTTGCTGGGTCTGCGCATATTCCTTGTTGAACATGTAAAAAGTGTTGCCATTGATTGGCTGCTTAAACTGTCAATCAGTGACATGACTATGCTCCCATTGATTTCATTAGAAGTACTTAACTGCCACTGATTGACAGCAGCCAATCAGTAGCAAGAATTGTCAGATTATTTCAGAGGGAACAAATTATATTGTTGCAAAATAGCTGCAAGTTATGTATCAGATAAGTGTTTCATTTTTTCATTTTGTAAGAATGCATATTAAAATACTCACAGACGGTTACTCCCTTTAACATATAGCGCTTTTGGCTTTTGTATTTTTTCGTGTGATATGTGGAGTTTGCACCCAGGTCAATTTTCTTTATTTGTTTATTAAGGAAGAGCGTCTATAGCTCTTCTAGTAGTTAATAGGTTGTCGGGAAAAATAATTTTTATTTCAATTGAACTACCGTTTAGCTGAGTGTTTTCCAGTTGACTTCAGGCGAGCCAGGAGTTCAGTTTGACTTTTAACTTGTGATTATTACGATGCAGTTATATAATTTAAACCTACACACACCCAGCTCATCAAGTAAAGAGGTGTGAATTTTTACCCTATTTTTTATATTTATATATTTGTTTCTTGAATATATATTGTATTTATTTTATTTATATTTCTCGAGGAATCAAAAAGATTTTGGCATGCATCCCTTTAGGGTTGAGGCAGCAACGCAAGCATCCAGGGTAGGATTAGATGAGGAGACTATCATGCAAATTAGGAGCAGAGGCGTATCTACTGAAAATAGCGCCTATGGCAAGCACTCAAATTGCGCCCCTGTCCAAATATCTAAAACCCATTTACTAGCCCCTGCTGCCCATATATATATAAATATTAGTCCCTGCTGCCGATAGCGGGTATAGATCAACACACAAACCCAGATCAATTGAAATTCACTTGTGATCTCAGCACTGAAGGTATATATCAAATAAACAGAATCAGACATACAAGTCCTGTATTTGCAGGTATACAATAATAATATATGAAACGTAGCATCGCAGGTGTAGATCAACTGAATAAGACATATTAACCCTGTATTTGCAGGTACACAAATAATGTATGGAAACAAAGCATAGCAGATATGGATCTACAGAATAACACAAAAACCCAGCTTTGCAGGTAAAGATCAATTGGAATTCCCATAAAAACACGGCATTAAAGGTATATTTAAAACCCCCTAAATTACAGGCATAGATCACAGGTTGCACACCCCAAAGCCAGCCCTGGCGTCCACACTGCCCACATAGAACCTGGCCAGCACCCAGATTACACACATAAGATTTGCAATCTTTGTCCCCAAATAGCCCAGCACAAGTCAACTTTGTCCCCAAACAGTCCGGCCAGTGCCATCTTTGTGCCATATACACCCTGCCTGTGCCATCTTGGGCCCCAAGGCTCAAACCTCCTGCTAGTGCCATCTTTGCCCTTCCACAATTATACATGATACACAAACACTTTTACAGTCACTCACTAATTCACACTTTAATTCAGACAACTCATCCACACATTAACTCATGCTCTCCCTCATTCAGACAATTCATCCACACATTAACTCACGCTCTCAATGCATCCACACATTAACTCATGCTCTCCCTCATTCCGACAATTCATCCACACATTAACTCATGCTCTCCCTCATTCAGACAATACATTCACATATTAACTCATGCTCTCTCTCATTCACTCAATGCATCAACACATTAATGCACTCTTTACTTATTTCTACCCCCCTCTCCCTCCCCTATCACTTTCTACCCCCCCATCTCCCTCCCTTATCACTTTCTACCCCCCCATCTCCCTCCCTTATCACTTTCTACCCCCTCTCCCTCCCTTATCACTTTCTACCCCCCTCTCCCTCCCTTATCACTTTCTACCCCCCTCTCCCTCCCTTATCACTTTTTACCCCCCTCTCCTTCCCTTATTACTTTTTACCCCCTCTCCCTCCCTTATCACTTTTTAACCCCCTCTCCCTCCCTTATCACTTTCTAACCCCTCTCCCTCCCCCTACCCACTATATATCCTCCCCCCCTTACCCACTATATACCCTCTCCCCACCACCCACTATATACCCTCCCCCCCTACCCACTATATACCTCCCCCCCTACCCACTATAGGGTATATTTCCAGATGTAAAGACTCAGACCCTAATCAGCGTTGGTCTTGATTCAGGAGCCATATGCCGACCCCATGCATATTTAAATTCCCTAACTCAGGATATGTGGATATATATATAATGCATGCAATTAAAATGTCACCAATATAAGTGTAAAGCAATGCTGCCCTCTAGTGTAATTTTGTTTTTCCAATTTCTGAATCTTTTTTGGGTGCAAAAACTGATTCAGCAAAAATGCTTCCAACTATTCAATTTCTCATTTTTACTTGTTAAGCCTATGTTTCTTTGGTTAATGTCTGTGATAGCGCCTTTCTTTTCTAAAACCTAAAATTCTTAGTTACTTCCTACACATAATATCTTTCTTCCTAAATGACCTTAAGGGAGTTCTTTTTGTCATTGATAGATACTGGCAGAGTTAAGCCTAAACCCTCCAGCTAGGCAATCATGCATTTGAAAGATGGTCTGAGTGTCCCCCAGTGTTTCACATGCAGGGTTGTGTGTGACTTTTGACTTATGAGATATACAACATTATGCTCCCCCCCCTCTCTCACCTTGAAGTCCAGCGACGGGAGCACGATGCTGCTGTCTTCCTGCACCGCTCGCTGGTGCCCGCTGCTTCACTGCTGAGCGCCGTAATATGACGTCATATTTCGGCGCCCAGCAGTGAAGCAGCGGGCACCAGCGAGCGGCTTTTAAACGCTGTCTTCTTTTTTTTGATGCGGGGGATCCGCATCAGTGTTTAAAAGCCGCTCGCTGGTGCCGGCATTTCATGCTGAGCGCCGCAATATGCCAGCATATTGCGGCGCTCTGCATGAAATGCCGGCACCGGGACGGCGGTAGAGGGCTCGTGGAGGAGAATGAGGGGCGCCGAGCGGTTGCTAGGCGCCCCCTCTCTCCTCCGCATCCAAACCCCCCCCAAAAAAAACGGCATTTAAAAGCCGCTCACCGGCGCCCCCCTTGAGATGGTGCCCATGGCACGTGCCATGGCTGCCATACCCTATATACGCCTCTGATTAGGAGACATGAGTCGGCACATTTTAAGCGATGCATTTTTCTTGTGCCATTATTGGTCGGGTGATTCAGATAAAAGGGTATCTCCTGGGTACATAGAAAATGTAAGGGTCAAGGGATTAAGTTTTATTACTGATGGGACCATTACACTAGGTACTATGACTTACAAGACCACTTTTCAAAATTAATAAGGGGATTGGGAGATACTAGTTATGAAGAGAGACTAAAAAAGTAAAAATTATATATGCTAGAAAAACGGGGTCTCAGAGAGGATATGATAACATTTTATAAATATATACGCAGGGCCAATATAACGAGCTCTTCAGTGACCTGTTCATTAACAGAAATGTACAAAGAACAAGAGGTTACCTTCTGAGACTGGTAGAGCGGAGATTTCATAGACGACAAAGGAAGGGATTCTTTACAGTGAGGACAATAAAGGTATGGAATTCACTGCCAAGGGAGGTGGTGTTATCAAATACATTAGATGCCTTCAAAAGGGGTCTGGATATTTTTTTTTTTTTTAGAAAGGCATGACATACAGGGCTATAAATAGAATAACATTAATATTTTAAGAGCTTCTTGATCTAAGGAGAAATCCGATTGCCTCTTAGAGTCAAGAAGGAATTTTTTTCCCCTGATGTCAGAATTCGAAGTAGCTTAATTAGGGGTTTCTTTGCCTTCTTTTGGATCAAGAATAGGAAGGTTAAATAGAAGGGTTTAACTTGATGGACTTGGGTCTTTTTTCAACCTTATGAACTATGTATGTAACTATGTAAGCTCAAAATCACTTTTTATGCATAATGCTAAATGGCCTTGGCATAACAGATTAATCAACCAATAAGCTTGACTTCTAGATGCCATTACAAAAGGATGCATTTAATTATAATTTCTGTTGCTCTACTGCATGTAGTCATATACACACTTTAGGTTGACAATCTAAAGTCTCATAGAGGCCTACCAGTGAAGAATACATATTACAGTACTTTGTTAGTACTTCAATTCTGTACGGAAAAGATGAAATACTTACGTGTAGAAGAAGCTTTAAAGAGGCAAACGTCTGAATTTGACAGTATATATATGATCCATTCAGCTCATCAAGTATGTCCATATTTCCAGATGTAAAGACTCAGACCCTAATCAGCGTTGGTCTTGATTCAGGAGCCATATGCCGACCCCATGCATATTTAAATTCCCTAACTCAGGATATGTGGATATATATATAATGCATGCAATTAAAATGTCACCAATATAAGTGTAAAGCAATGCTGCCCTCTAGTGTAATTTTGTTTTTCCAATTTCTGAATCTTTTTTGGGTGCAAAAACTGATTCAGCAAAAATGCTTCCAACTATTCAATTTCTCATTTTTACTTGTTAAGCCTATGTTTCTTTGGTTAATGTCTGTGATAGCGCCTTTCTTTTCTAAAACCTAAAATTCTTAGTTACTTCCTACACATAATATCTTTCTTCCTAAATGACCTTAAGGGAGTTCTTTTTGTCATTGATAGATACTGGCAGAGTTAAGCCTAAACCCTCCAGCTAGGCAATCATGCATTTGAAAGATGGTCTGAGTGTCCCCCAGTGTTTCACATGCAGGGTTGTGTGTGACTTTTGACTTATGAGATATACAACATTATTCTGCTCTGAATTCCGGTATGTACTTGTCATTAGGTAGATACTGACGTTCTCTAGAACACCATTTTTAAGGTCTGATCTGGCCACATTTTCATGTTAAATGCATATCGTGTTCACCCAAAGTGAAGTGCATGCGCTCTTTAGACGCTGGACTTACAAAATCTTCTGTCTCTTTTAACTACGTAACTTTCCTCTACGGAAAGCAGGCAGCATTCTTCTATATGCTTCCTGATCATCTTCAGTAGCACTCTTATTCTAGCCAATGGATCTAATTAGTCTTAGCCAGTGGCATATATGCCACCTTAACAGAAATGGGGCATAATCTTTTCTACTGCCAATAATTAAAGATTATTGATGGTCATTCATTTGTACCCTTATTATGGTATCGAGAAAAGAAACTCTGTGCCTAGAGTTTCCTAGGATGGAATTAGTCTGGCCAGGGCCTTCAGAGCGCCTAATGTACATATGTAGAATAATGATCGGGGCAAAGCTAGGTATTTGAATTGGATCTCTTTAATCCCACATTATAAACAGGGCTCCACAGCAGCTCCAAAACCTCATGCAAACTAACACGGACTGAGCATCAAATGTGCCTCTCGATTTCTGGCACGGTAGACTGAAACTGATGGTAAAGACAATGTAACTTGAAACCAGAGTACAAACTAAACAATAAAGACAAACAAGCAGTCATGGTACTAACCATTGAGTAATAATAAATATTAACAACTAAACAAGCATTATCCAAGCGTATTATGATACCGTAAATAATAAGCCAATGCATGTGGATTGCATCTCCATCTACCATACTGTTCTGCTAACCTGTTTCCTACAATGTCTTATTGATGTGGGTGTTTTTTTATACAGGTCACTGTAAACATTACACTATGTAAATATTATGTAATGGCTGTACAGGGGCCTCTTTCAATTAACTGGTCGGATATGTAAACTGTGTCATATCTCAAAGTACAAAGTTTGATAGTGAAAGGCTTTTCAGTCCCTCCCTGCCAGCCAAGGGATCTTCTTTTAATCCGGACGGACACCACACCCTGTAGAAAGAAAGTTCCCTGACCCTAATTCTCCAGTGTCTTGAACGCAAGCCAGTTCTTTTTGCGTCTGTATTTCCTGTTTATTTCTGGAAAGGACTAACACGGTCTGTAAACCAAGCTACTGGAAAGTTATTGGGACTCCGCAATGGCGTGTAAGGGTACGCTCAAGAGTGGTCTTCTGGCTGTGGCATTTGTTTCCTACCTGCTGTTAGGGGCAGTTGTATTCCAGATCTTGGAACAGGGGGCAGAAGATACAGCAAAGGTCAAGACACACCGTCACAGACTAGACTTCTTGGAGAATTACACATGCCTTACAAAAGATGCACTGGACCATTTGATTAATGTAAGAAAATATTGTTTTCATGAATAATTACATTGTAGACAAATTGTGCTTGAGAAGGAATTACTATTTTTGTTATAAATAGTAGGTCATGTTTCTCTCCGTGTGTGTTCAAAAGTTTGGGGTCACTCAGAAATTTCCTTGCTTTGTCAATAAAAAAAAATACGAAATGGATCAGAAATACAGCGCATACATTGTTAATGTTGTGAATAGCTATTGTAACTGGAAATAGCTGATTTTTAATGGAATATCTTCATAGGCATACAGAGGCTCCTATTATCACTCCCATCACCCCTGTTTTCCAATGGCACGTTGTATTTGCTGATCCAAGTTTAAGTTTAAAAGGCTAACTGATCATTAGAAAAACCTTTTGCAACTATGTTAGTTAGAAATGTCCTAAGCTACGTGACTCCACACTTTTGAACGTCAGTGTGTGTGTGTATATATATATATATATATATATATATATATATAATCTTAATAAAGGACCCTTAGAGGTCTGAAATGTAGATTCTGTATGTGCTAATAAAATACTTTGTGGATTTGCATTTCAGAGTCCCTCATTAATTTGGATTAATTTGCCGTAATTAGAGACAGCACCAAGGTCCTGTGTATTGGCCCGTGTGCCATGAGATTCTCTACAATATATGTGTGTGTATATATATATATATATATATATACTTAAAATTTGACAGAATGAATGTACTGCCTAATGAAACTTAAACTCTGCACGTTGCAGTCATTTTCTAAGAAAGCTTTACAGGAATACGATTAGTAAATAAGTATACCAAATAAAAATGCATGCGACCTATCATGCTACTTAACACGTACCCTTAAGTATGTATGGTAAGTAATATACTGAGAAACAGTTTACATGGTTTTTATATGGGTATGTTTAATAATAAAGGTCTACCCTTCATTATTCTAAGCAAATTGTTACCAAGCATTTCTATAGTGATGAAAAGGTAATTGTATCTTGCATCTAGAGACTCATTTCCTGTGGTGCAATTTTAAGTAAAACAGCTTAGGGTTGCTTTTTCTATTAGCTTCATTGTACAGTTCCAATATCAATTGTGACATATCGGTTTGGACTGGCCATCTGGCACACAGGGCAAAAGACTGATGGACTGCTGGCTCTTAGTGCCCCATTCTTAACCGATCTGCCTCTCCAGCAGCATATTGCGTCCTGAAACGTAAAGTGCAGCTGCATGTATTCAGCAAGCTGCATGTATGTCATTTAGCGGCCGCTGGCCTTAAAGTGCCAGGACCGCTTAGTCATGCCCTATCCGGCCCTGTGGACAAAAAAGTTTGCAAATGAGTAAATCCAGGAGATGCTCAGTGAATTCACTAAGCATTCTTGGCACCTGGGTGTTTCACAGGCATTATCCTGGTTTCTGGTGAACACAGCCATTTGTGAAGCAAACATGTGTCTAGTAAATCAACTTAATAGTTATAATAGAGGTTGGTGAGCTGATGGGGACATGGCACAGGCCAAGTCAGGACAGAGGCAAAGCCAGGGCTGGACTAACTAAAACAGCAAAAGTTATGGAGAGTGTCTGTATGGATGCTCTCACAGACCAAAGTCTTGACAAAGAAAAGATGCTGGACCCGTTGGGAAGACTTGTACTCTTCCTTTCTTCGTGAGCCAAGTTCAAAATTGGATTAAAACGTTTTTTTGGTCTGTTCTTCTAAACAAACCAATATGAGTATGAGAATAATTTGTGCCCCGAAAAGCTTGTTTTCTTAATCTTAAATTTCCAAATATGGACACACATGGTATGAGTCAGTAAATCGGACAACTAAATCCCTTGTGTACTCCTATGTGCTATGTAAATTAAGAACGCATTTTTGGGGATATTCCATGCAATAATGCATTTTTGTGGCTACCAAAAGACACCACAGGACACATGCCAATGTTCCATGCAACCTAAAGGCCAAGTGGTAGCCACAAAAATGTGTTTTTTTGTTGTTACCTTTATGTAACTTAAGGTATCTTCATAAACTATGTAACGGTAGAAAGATATTTTGATGGCAGATAACATCCACTCGGCCCATCTAGTCTTCCTGGTGTAGAGACTCAGACCTTCAGTCAATCATTGGTCTTGATTGAGGATAGTTGTATGCTTATACGATGCATGTTTAAATTCTCTCACTTTATCAGCAGCTACCACTTCTGCTGGGAGGATGTTCCATTTTTTACATGTTGTGGTACATAGTTTCAATCCATGAACAAAAATCAGTTTACCTTCTATCTCTTGTCATAAAAAATAGTGTATTGTTTGTAATAATCAATTGTTTTGATGGACAGGTTATTGAAGATGCAGTTAAACATGGTATAAACCCTCTGGCGAAAGAATCAGAAAACAAGCAAACCAACTGGGATTTAAGTAGTTCTTTCTTTTTTTCCGGTACAGTGGTGACCACAATCGGTATGTCCTGCTCATTCCTTCACATCTTGGTAGAATTATACTATTGCTTAAAAAAAAATAAGTATTTTGCAGGTGAATTTGGATGAAACATAAAAACAAAGAAACTTGTCAATTTCCTATCTGTTTTAAAACCATTTAGGAGCATTGGCTATGTTTTATACCCAGGATGTTTGTATGTCTATCCATTGAATGCTTGAATAATTTCACAATATCAACCTTTACCACTTCTGCATAAACATGATTCCATGTATCTAGTACCTTTTTTGTTATGCAGTATTTTCCCACATTGTATCTAAACTTCTTTTTTATGTTTCAATGTATTTTTACGTTATGACATTTTCAAAATTTCACCTCCGTTTTTACATTTGTAGTTTGAAAATGTAACCTTCTCTTCAGCAAAACTATACGATTTTTGTAAATATGTATAAACACAGTAATTTGTGTAAAATCAATGCCTTGCTCAATAGGTCAATAAGCATTAAGCGGATAAAAGTCTCGGTACAGTCCCCACTCCCCTACTATTGAAATGTTGGGAAGTGTGATGTCATGATTAGGTCTCCTATAGAGTAAGTGCTGTCTCATTGCACGTCTACCTGTGAATCATCAGAAATAATGACTTTTATGTCAATAACATATATGTACATACATAAGTTCATACCTTTATAACAATAGCTTTTTCGCAACTCAACTGTATTTGTCAACTCGAAAACATGGTCACCACTCCCTTTTCCATTATTCCTTTTTATCTAAATGATCTCACATATGACCCATACACCAGCAACCTCTATCCTTATGCAGATCGAGAATGAGGCAAAGTACCAAACACTGGGGTACTCCATTAGTAACTAGAGATAAAATGCAGTCATAAAGTCTACGAGGAAAACGATTTGTTAGCAGAAGCAGGGCGTCCATACCATTAGGTTAAAGAATTGTCTAAGTGCGGCGTTGGAGTTTGGGACATAACCAAAATATAACCACTGCCTACAATGGCAGCTCTGGATGTGCAGCTAAACAAAGCTTACTTTATTATTTGAATAGCGTATTTAAAAAAAAAGAAAAATATTTATATTTTATGAGACTTTATTGTACTATGATTTGACATAAATGCCATCTTTCCTATAGATGCTCGGTCTAGCAGATCAAATTTACCAAATGTGGTCTAATACTAGATAATTTTGAAAAGAAGTGCTCATTTTTTATTGCTTTTGTTAATTATTCTTTAAATAAAATAGCATACCATATGACAACATTTTTTTTACTTTCAATAGAGCTATGGAATGTTTTTTAAGGATTATGTAAAATGCTGTGTATTTCCATCTAAAGTAGATGTTCTAAAGATCAGGATGATTATCCCAATAATATTGCTCACTTGTTAAATTCCATAAAAAATGTGTTAGACATGTTCATTCACTTACCAATCCTACACAGACCTAAGCTTTCCACTGGTAACAAAAGGACTATTAAATTATACATCTTCAAATAAAATACATTCATAGAAACAAAAATTACAAGCTAAGTTTTCATAAATGATGCTGGGAGCTCTGAGTAACCCTTCAGCCCTACAACAGTGGTTGGTTATATATACTCTGTCCTTCTCCTCTTGGTGCAGTGACACTGAAATGGTTAAACTTATATGATTCTGAGATAGCTTATGGTATATAAGCTTTACGAACTAATCTTCATTTTGTATTATAGGATACGGAACAATTGCACCCAGAACTGCGGGTGGACAGATCTTCTGTGTGTTTTACGCCTTGTTTGGAATCCCTTTAAATGTAATTGTTCTAGGCCATGTTGGTAAAAAACTTTCCACATGGTCACAAAAGTTTGGGAAATGTTTATTTAATAAAGGAATAAACAAGGTACGGATACTTTCAGAGGCCGTGTTTAAGGGTTTAAGAGAAGCCATTTTGTGTGGTTTTATTGTAGCTAGTTTTATAGTTTGTAATTGTTACTGCAGTCGAAAACATTAGATTTTATGTGTTTGCAATACCCCATGGGACATGATTCTTAAAAACTGTTTTATTAATTTTTTTAGACGTCCTGATAAATATATATGGTTCACTATGGTTCTAGGTCACAAACTAGTTCTTTCCTTATTTCCTTAAACCTTCTTTAATCACATAAAACCATCACAAAAACAACATATTTTTTATGAAGCCCTTTAAGTTTCTATGGCAGCAAACAATGTGCACCTGCTGTTGTGTCACATGACAATTATGCAATCCCTAAAAAATATAGACGAGAAAATATTTGACATGATTTAGGAATTATTTCAGAACTCAGTGATGTTTTTAATAAAAGTGTTACATTTTGCAAAGTAGGTGGAACAGCGGCTTTAATACAAGTGATAAAAAGAAAGGCATACATAAAAACAGGAATGAAATAGTGTTTTTTTTTAAGGTAACTTGTAGTGATGCTGATTGATGAGGTTCTTATTACATTGTATTGGGTGATTTACAGCATTTGTTTAATTCTTATTTTCTTACAGCTCCTTCTAATTTGCTACATTAACCGAAACATTTTCTTCCTACAGAAAAGAGCGAAAATTCTGACAATCATATTCTTTTCTGCGACTGGAATCATAGTGTTCATAGCTATACCGCCAATAGTTTTTACAAGAACAGAAGGTTGGAGTTACCGAGAAGGAATCTACTATGCTTTCATTTCTTTGAGCACCATTGGCTTTGGGGACTATGTTGTTGGTTATGGTATGTACAGTATATATGTAGCATTGCTTGTCGCACAGTGTTGTTCGATGTTAAAGTGCCAACTAACTTTTGGCTTCTCTGCCAATCTACTCAATTTCAGTATAAACAAGAGTTGTGAGAGATGATCACTCATTTCACTTCCTCTCACAAAGATCGGCAGGACATCATAAGCATCTGCTGTTCTGCCGAGGAAGGTTGGTAGGGGGTGCTTTTAGTATTATCAACCTGTCATAGTACACAGATATGGAGCTGGTTGTATAGTCTTTACAATTTCAGCTGTTATAATATTGCCACAATGTTATGACATTAGAGAGTAGAATGGGCTTCAGGTTTCTAATTGATATGTTCAAGGATATTTTCTACTTTATAGGATTTAATTACCCCAGGTGAGACTGGGAATGGCCTATGTACATTTGGTTACTGTTATGGACCTCTCCAGCCTGGTAATATTATGATGCATCCTAAATACAACCAAACAAGAAGAGATAAACAGTTTACTTATAACTCTATAGTTATCAAAGGCCAACTTGGGTCCTAACCTCATATACATGGCATCTGAAAAGTTGTCGAACTATAAACCCCATCATCCTAGCTGATTCTGATGGTAATCTTGAGTAAGCAAAATGCAATTTTATAAATTCATATTGTGACATCTGATGAGTAATTAAACCACAAATGGCATACTATTATACTTCCCTTTGAAGGTAGTTCTTTAATAGAGTGATAGACTTTCTGCAAACCATCTGTTTAGTAAGTATTTTTTCTAATTATAATTGTTGTTTTTTTAGGTTCAAGAGCCAAAAAGCCATTCACAGGGTTTCGTGTCTTTGTGTGCTTTTGGATTATATTTGGACTGGCGTGGCTATCTCTTCTCTTTAATTTATTGACATCATTGATGGAAGACACAGAAAAGAAGATAGCTAAAGATATACAGAAAAAAGTAAAGCATAAAGGTGGCCAGGAGGAGATCGGTATGCAGTCTTTAATGGGCAGCCAAGCACACGAGAAGGAAGAGGCAATGGTGAATGATACGAGTAACAGCAATGGTACTAGCAAAAAAACACAGGAGTCCAACAATGTTTAGCATCACCAAAGCTCTGATCGTCGGAATCCAGATAGCAAGAGATTTTTGGACTTTGCACAGCCAGCTCAATCTAATAGGTCAAAATAAGTAAATTAGTTTTGTTCTTGAAAAGCAAATGTCCACCTATTTGTGCTTAGTTTTGAATAAGGATATACAAGATACTTATATTTGCTGATCTATTCTGAAAGAGGCCTTATAGGTAGGAAGTTAAAGATGTTTTTTTCTTTTTTTGTTTTGCATAATTTATATATTTTTTTTAAAATCCACTCCTAGATGTTTGTTTATTTATAGAATACCTGCTATTCAGGACCAGATTAAGAGCTGAACACACAAAGCAATTGCTCCAAGGCGCTAGCCTTATGACTGGTCCATACCTTTCACCTGTACCACGAAACGGTCAACCAGGTTGCTTGATTCTCTAGATGTTTGGGTTTCCAGAGATGAGAAAGTCTGAGTTGTAGTTGTGGATTGTGTCACTGAGATAAAAGTGCAGTCGGCTAAATTTAGGTGCCGCAACTGACAGTGGCAACAAGGTGGGCAAAAACAAAAACCTTGTGCTTATCATCCAGCACAGACTTTAGTTGACAGTTTTAAATTGATATTGTTTTGCCATTTTCTAAGTTATTATATTGTGTGTATTAAACACATTTTTGTTATTGATGTGGTACAGTCTTCATTGTGTCTCCTTACTTTTCCATACTTAGTGTTTTCCTGTTTATGAGCAACTGTTTTGTGGATTAAATTTCATTTATCAACATTCGTCACCATTTGGAAGACTTCCAGCAGGAATTGTAGAGGTCAATACAGTGAGGTTTGAAGGTTTTACAGAAGATACACAAATCAGAAGAACAGATGAACTGAAACATTTTCTCTTCCATCAAATTCTATGCTTTGTGTTTTAGCACCCCCTTAAGTCTGAATTTATGCACAACTTTCAAGAATACGTCTTTTGAAGGAACACACCTTCCATTGAACTCAAATTCCTGTCATCTTGCACTTTTTAGAACACTACTGAGCATCTTAAAAATACCGTATTGGCTCGAATATAGGCCGCACGTTTTCCCCCCACTTTAAGTCTTTAAAGTGGGGGTGCGGCCTATATTCGGGGTCTAGCGCCCGACGCCCGGGACATGCAGTCCCGGGCCCCGGGCAGGCAGCGGGGTTAGGATACAGATCCCCCTCAGCAGTGCAGGGGACCCATATCCTACTCTCTGATACGCTCAGACAGCCTCCCCTGCCAGCACTTTCCACGTGCCGGCATGGGAGGTTGTCTAAGCGCATCGTGCGGACGGTCACCGGCTGCGGCAGGGCCGGCCAGACAATGGAGCCAAGTGGGGCAACCGCTCCAGGCGGCACTTTTGAAGGGGCGGCACTTTGCCGCCCCAAGCCCTTTTTTTTTTTTTTAAAGTGAAAGAGAGAAAGGGGCGCCGAGTGGTTTTCGCTTACCAAGCTGTCAGTACCCGCTCGGCGCCCCTCTCTCTCCTCTGCGGCGAGTCTCCCTGTTCGGTCTCGGTGCCGGCTTGTAATGCTGAGTGCCGGAAGATTTCCGGCGCTCAGCATTACAAGCCGGCACCGAGACTGAACAGGGAGACTCGCTGCAGTACTGCTGAAAGGTAAGTACAAGGGGGGGGCGGCAGGGACGGAGGGAGAGGAAGGGTAGATAATGGGGGGGGGCGGCAGGGACGGAGGGAGAGGAAGGGTAGATAAGGGGGGGGGGGCGGCATTTTAAAATTCGACCCAGGCGGCATTTTGCCTTGGGCCGGCCCTGGGCTGCGGAGGTTCTTTACCGGCATCGCCGCAGCCGGTGACCGTCCGCACGATGCGTTTTACCTCTGCCCCCAAGACTTACCAGAGCAGACTCCCGGGTGTCTTGCGGGGTCGGCGGGGGACATCTACGCAATACGCGTATACAACTTGTATAAGCGTATTGCGTAGATGTCCCCCGCCGGCCCCGCAAGACACCCGGGAGTCTGCTCTGGTAAGTCGGGGGGGGGGCAGAGTGGCAGCATATCTCGGGGAGGAGGACGACAGTGGCAGCATATCTCGGGGGGGAGGAGGAGGAGGAAAGTGGCAGCATATCTCGGTGGGGGGGAGGACAGTGGCAACATATCTCAGTGGGGGGGAGGACAGTGGCAGCATATCTCAGTGGGGGGGAGGAGGACAGTGGCAGCATATCTCGGGGGGGAGGAGAACAGTGGCAGCATATCTCGGGGGGGAGGACAGTGGCAGCATATCTCGGGGGGGAGACAGAGTGGCAGCATGTTTTTTTTGGTGCTTTTTTAAAGACAAAAACTTTTTCTTTAAAAAAGCACCAAACTTTTAGGGTGCGGCCTATATACGGGGGCGGCCTATATCCGAGCCAATACGGTAAGTGCATTGTACTTCTAAGGGATTATCAGCTTGTTCTTCTAGTGTTCAGGGCAGACAGTTCCACAAACTTTGGTGCTCAACTTCTGAACCTATGGGAAAAATCAGGAGTTGCTCTCCTACAATATCTACCACTGATTTAAAACAAGTTGTTTAAGCAGGACCCTTGCATCCTTTTGTTTCTGTAAGTTCTTCTTACGTGATATAAAACGTTGCCCACTATACAGAGCTGCGGAAGTTAACATTTCTAAGAACACTGCTGTAGATTGGAAAATATTGGTTTACTGATTCAGTTTAACTATGTAAACATACATTTCAACCATTCATTCAGAGCATGCGTCTTTGTCAAGGCACATACAGAATCACTAGGTACCTGCTTTTTTTATTTTGTTTGTACCCGGATAAAGACCTATACTTTATTTATATAGCACCAACTGTAAGCTGATGGAAAATACCTTACCCAGTAGCGTACCTAGCGGGGCGGTCCACACCGGGTGCCGCTCATCAGGGGGGTGCCAACTTGCCGGCACCCGGCACCCCTCCAGAGATGGACAGTAATGTCCGCTGCTAGAGGAGCGGGCTCGCAAGGGAGCGATATCGGAGGTCTTTAACAGACCTCCGGCTCCCTTGAGTGATTTTAAGCCGGCTTAAAATTACTCAAGGGAGCCGGAGGTCTGTTAAAGACCTCCGATACCGCTCCCTTGCAAGCCTGCGCGGCAACAGCTGCTGTGCGCCGGGATTTGTTGTCAGATCCCGGCACACAACATTGAAGCTGCGCCCACTGAACTGGAAGAAGACAGAAGAACTGAAGAAGAGGAGCGAAGAGGAGGAAAAGAAGCTGTAAGGAGAAAAGAGGAAAGGTAGGAAAGCATTCAGTGAGTGAGAGTGGATTGGTATATGTGTGGATTGGTATATGTGTGGATTGGTATGTGTGGATTAGTATATGTGGATTGGTATGTGTGGATTGGTATGTGTGGATTGGTATATGTGTGGATTGGTATATGTCTGGATTGGTGTGTATGTGGATTGGTATATGTGTGGATTGGTATGTGTGGATTGGTATGTGTGGATTGGTATGTGTGTGGATTGGTGTGTGTGTGGATTGGTGTGTGTGTGGATTGGTATGTGTGTGGATTGGTATATGTGCGGATTGGTAAGTGTGTGAGAGTGATGGGTGTTATGCTGTACCATTTCCAATGTATTTTTCATTATATAATTATGCTCTAGTACATCATAACTCCCATCACTCTATACTGTTCCATACAGTGACAGAGCTGGGAGACAGAGGCCTTGCACCCCCACCGCAGGACTCCTGAAAGGTAAGTGAACTTCAAAGGGGGAGAGGGTAGATAGGGAGAAGGGAGTGAGAAGGGGTAGGTAGGACAAAAGGGAGTGAGAAGGGGTAGATAGGGCAATCATACTCCTATCATGCCAAGTCTGCGAGTACATCCTGGAATCTGGGTATGCCTGGGCATGATAGGAATGTGATTGCTGTTAACAATCATATATATATATATATATATATATATATATTAATATTGTTATTTAATTGTTTTGTGCTATTTTGGTGTGTTACTTACTTTAAATAAAAGTGTTAGATTTTTTTTTTATGGTGTGGGGGGGTCATATTCGGTTTCGGCCAGGTAAATGCTGCATTTTCGGTTTCAGTCCAGAATTCGTTTCGGTGCATCCCTACTACTAATGAAGTGGTAGGCCTACACCACATCAATGTTTGGCTTAGTATATAGTGATAGGAGTTATGCTGCACTATTGTCAATGTCTGGCTCAATGTATAGTGATAGGGATTACGCTGTACCACCATCAATGTGTGCCTCAGTATATAGTGATAGGTGTTATGTTGTACCACCGTCATTATCTGCCTCAGTATATAGTGGTAGGTGTTATGCTGTACAACCGTCAATGTCTGCCTCAGTATATAGTGATAGGTGTTATGCTGTACCACCGTCAATTTCTGCCTCAGTATATAGTGATAAGTGTTATGCTGTACCACCGTCAATGTCTGCCTCAGTATATAATGATAACAGTAAGTGTTATGCTGTACCACCTTCAGTGTCTGCCCCGGTATATAACGGTATAAGCTATGCAGTTTTAAAGTGTGTGTGTGGGGGGGGGTGCCACATACAGGATCCGCCCCAGGTGCCAAATACTCTAGGTACGCCCCTGACCTTACCTCAGCAAACTAGTTCAAATCCTTAAATAACGTAACAGCAATGTCACATCCACCAACACCAAATCAGCACTCACCGCAGACGTTCTTCAGACCTGAATCTCCCAGCAAGGAATTGAGCCCTAAGCTAAGAACGCAGGGACTTAGACGGCCCCAACAGTGAGAAGGCTCAGGTGCAGGCAGGTATAGTTTGGTACTAAGTATATAGCTGGCCATGCACAGATGGATCCAGATACCTGGTATTGGTAAAATGCAGAATGGAGTCACAAACAGAATACCCTGGATGCAAACAAGCACACGCTCTTCACAAACAAATGCAGTTGATTCAATCAAATCCAAGGAAATTAGCATATAATTAGCTTGGGGTGATTGAAGCAACGAGGGGAAGCTCATGTCAGCCTCAGCCAACGCTCACGATCAAGAATGCACTGTACACGCAATACAAATATTCCCATAACTGTGCAACAGGTCTTTTATTACTCTGAAAGGGGGGTGATGGTGCAACTATATTCTAATTGGACAATAACCCAACGCTCACAAGCACTTTGTGTGTTAGCTTGTGTAGTCCACACTTAACTATGAACAACAGCCTAATGTTAGCATTTGCATGTAGAGTACAACTCCACAGAGCAAAGACTTTTGCTGTTTTGGTGGAATGACAGTGGATGAGTACACACATCAGAATCTTAAAACTAAATAATATAGCAGCAGAGCTAGAATAACAAATACCAGCAATCCAACCCCAAAACTCTTAAAACAATTGAGAGGACGGTCCAGCCACCTTCCAATATTTTGTTGGTGAGTTTTGGCAAAGTCCAACTTTTCAAGGCAAAAAGAAATCTGTACATAGTATCAGGTGTTAAGCGCTGCATCGCACACCTCATCTAGAAAAAGTGACACTTATGGAACAAAGCGATATGGTGCACTGAAAAATTGCCCTTTAAAGTATACCAGAAATATAACATACTTAACTTACATGTAAGCCACAAGAGAACATCCAATAAGTCTCAGCAATTAGTCTCAGCAGCATATATGTAAAACAGTAACAGTATCACATATATATGTATATATATATAGTATAAGGAAATCTAAATACAATTAACTCACATTCTTTAGAGCAGATCATTGCTCGTTTTACTTTGTTTCATAACCTTTGGGTAGAATTTTAATTTAATAAAAAAGATTTTAAAAACTCTCCAAAAGGTGTGTAGTCCTCGATAACCCTGGTATTCAGCAACATGACCTGATCTAATACCTGATCCCACCCCCCGCAGGGTCACCGTCAATTTGCATATTTGTTCTTTTAACAAACTGTTCATTCTTTCTATAAGTCCAGTCCAACGTACATCCTTTTCCTCTCAAATGTGTGCCATTTTCATACTGAATCTTCTGTGGGAAACCAGAGGTGAGCAACTGTAGCAGTTTGAGAGTAGTGGGTTGACCCTGATGGTGTTTAACACCAATACTTATCACCGCCCTTTCTTCTGTATAACCCCTGAATAAGTGTCCATGCTGGAGCACAATATTGCACTTGTACATGTCCAAATGGGAACGGTCGGATATAATCTACTTGCCACATTTGACCTGCCCCTATAATTTTGTCCAAGCGTATGTGTCGTCTTTCCTTAATACTTTACTTCTTAATACACAGGGCAATTTGAGGATAATGTTCTTGGATTGATTCAGGGTTATCAGAATCCCAAACAATGTAACTCATCAGCCATTTAATTTTCCAATTACCCAACGTGAATGTCTACATGTCCAATAGAGATGCTACAGGTTATGTCCTGTCCCCAAAGCATTTGCCACGCCTTGGCACCTCCCCATAGCGGCTTACCCTTGACAGTCCACTGGCCGTGTCTCAGTCCTTTATACGCCGCTCAGCTGTCGGTATGCACAGTGAGTGTATCTGTTGTATCCATAGAAACAGCTTTTAGGTCTGCCAGTTGATTTGAGCCACCGTCCCCTGTGTAATGTAACACCGTTTCTGTATGGGGATGATAAGCAGCTGAAATCCACACGCCCTTTGCTGGTAATAGCAGCCGAGCCGTTTGTGATCCACACCCTCTCTCATTTTGCTGCTGTCAGGCAGTCTCAGGCCGGTGCCTCTTTGTAGGGACCACTCACCACCTGTATTTTTGTTGGGAATCCTTCTCGTCCTGCTACATACTATTTCCACTTTTGTAAAGTCTTTTTCTGGGCAACTGCAGTAGGAGACGCAAGGCCTTTTTAACGTAATCTGGGCTCATATGCGTTGTTGCCACTGAATGCTGTAGAGCTGAATATGCAGCTAGCAGTTGTTTCTCTAGAGGGTTATTCTTCAGTTGTGTGGGTGTAAATTCTTTGGACCAGAACCTTACCAGGGTTTTTCTGGCCCCTGTTGTTTGAGACTTTTGCCAAAGTCTCCATGGAATGCCATGTTCTGTCACATACAGGGCCGGCCTTTGGGGTGTGCGACCTGTGCGACCGCACAGGGCGCCACACCCCAGGGGGCGCCGCCGCCATATCCGCCGCCGCAGTGTACGCCACCGCCGCGGTGTACGCCGCAGCCCCCACGTCGATCCGCCGCCGCCGCGGTGTACGCCGCAGCCCCCGCGCCGATCCGCCGCCGCGGTGCACGCCGCAGCCCCCGCGCCGATCCACCGCCGCCGTGGCAATCCACCGCCCCCGTGTACACCGCCGCCGGGTCCGCCGCGGTGTCAGACGCCGCCCCCTCTGCAGCTCACTCTGACAATCGAGTGCGCTTGGCAGGGAAATTGACAGGCAGCGTGGAGGGTCATGTGACCTTCCGCCACTTAGCATTGGGCGGTGTCAGGAGCATCAGACAGCCAGACTGCTTGGTAAATAACTACAGGAAAACAGGAAAACAGGAAAACAGGAAAACTAAACTAAAAATTAAAGAAAACATTAAGTAAGTGCAAGTTTGATGTATAGTGTATGTCATCTAATGAAAGGTGAAAAAAGATTCACCCCTTGTCTATTAAACACATTTTACATATGGAAAAATAGTGCTCAGTTTAACTGTAACTGTTACATAAAACACGTTTTTATTCAAGGATACGCCATTTAAAAAGAAGCTACAGGTTTTATGCTAGTAAAAATACCAAATATAAATACAAAAAAATACCGTAATTAGTGCTGCTGCACATTAAAAAAAGACAATGGACATGGGTCTCCTTTTGGGAGTACTGACTTTTGCCTGATTTAATCAAGTTCACAGTATCTTAGATAAAAAAAGAGCATTAGATGCTATGCATGCTCAGTATTGTGGAATGTTTGATTATAATGTGCTGAATATTGCTCCTGTTTCTAAACTGGCTTATGGTTGTCAAATTCACATTTTTAAGTCAATACACAAATGTGATTTTGACTACCAAATGCCAGTTTATGTATGCCTGCCATTATCTCGTCAATTAGAGTATGGAGCTTACTTGTTATTGCCAGTGTTCAGTTGGTTTTTGCAAAGATACCTATTTATAGATTTTGTTTTTATATTAAAGGTTATTTACCTCTTAAAAGTGCAGTAACTGGTTTAATTATTTTCTTAACTAATATATATTTCAAGAAGTGATAGGGGTTGTTTGTTGTGGTTGTTCAAACATACATGCGACCTGTGATCTATGCATGTTATTTAAGGTTTCCATGCATTATTTATTTGATCTGTAACCAGGGCAGGCCCAAGGCAAAATTCCGCCTGGGGCGAATTTTAAAACGCCGCCCCCCCCTTATCTACCCTATCTCCCCCTCGCTTTACAAGGGCTTGGGGTGGCAAAGTGCAGCCCCTTCAAAAGTGCCGCCTGGAGCGGTGGCCTCACACGGCTCCATTGTCGGGCCGGCCCTGTCTGTAACTTCACTGCTGAGTTTGCATGTGATTTGTATGTTATTCAGTTGCTCTATACCTGAAATGCAATGTGTTGTTTATTTGATTTTTACCTGAACTAGAGGGTTTCTGTGGATTATGCAGTTGATCTACATTGCTATACTGGTTTTGTATGTGTTCTTTATTTAATCTATACCTGCAAATAAAAGGCTTGTATGTCTTATTCAGTTGATCACTATGTTATCATGTGGTGTTTAGTTAAGCTCTATATTATTTGGTATTTTGTTGATCTTTACTAGTTATTATTTCCATAATCGATTAGTTGGCCAATTATTTATAAAAATAAATTTAAGTTTTTCATTTATTTAAAATAATTTAATAAACAAACAGGATGTTAAAAAGAAACAGCAGAGTAAAAAATGATAAAAATGCATTTCTTGTTTTTATTTCCCAACCTGCCCCCCCAGTTAAGCAAATGTGAGCCCAGGCTTGCCACACTGCCTTCCAGATATGCCACATACCCCCAGATATGCCACTTGCCCCCCTCCAAATATGCTGCTCTTCCCCCCAAGTATGCCTTATACCCCTTATGTGCCACTGTGCCCTTGATATACTTAAACATAGTTTTTAATATCTTGCAGCAGTCTTCCCAGTTATTATTGCACTTGCAATTATCTTTAATTTTCCTCTCTTCTTGTGTCAATGTTTATGGGGGGGGGGGGGCGCCATGACAGTTGCCCGCACAGGGCGCCTGAACACCTAAGGCCGGCTCTGGTCACATACATATCTAAAGTAAAAGGTTTATTTGGTAAAATAGGGCTATTATTTGGTCAAAGCATTTTCCTTAGCCTTTGCCAAAGTATTAGCCTGCTTTTTGTGCATCATATTGTAAGTAGGATGCAAAATGTTCCCCAGAAGAGGAACAAAGGAGCGCTAGAATCCAAAAATACCCATTAGAGAATAGGCTTCCTTCACATTTATTGTTTTTATGAAGTCCATGCCATACCATACCTAAAAATTTTACTTGTTGTGCAGGTTCCTGTAATTTGTTTTCATTTATGACCTACTCTCGACTTTGTATCCAATGAATAAATGTTTGTAAATCGTTCAACTTGTTCAAAAGCATCTCCCGAGATCATGCTATCATCAATGTAGCGATGCAGCTGACATGTTATGGGTGGCATTGCTGCTAGATCCCGAGGAACCACTCCATGACACAGGGTAGGCAAATAATCCTGCACAGTACAGTTGGAGCATACTGTTTTCTGCCAAGTAAATGCAAGCCAAATCTGTGATTCTGGTATTATGGAAATGAAGAAAAAGGCATTTGCTAGATCTATAACAGCAAGCCAATAGCCTGCAATTGTCTTTACCAATGAAATCATGTCAGGCACTGCAATATGGAGTTACTACAGTCCCCTGTAGTCAATAGTCAACTGCCTGCTTGTTTTTCTTTCACTGGCTATACAGGGCTGTTATGTGGGCTACTTGTTATTGTATGGTCTTAGTGGTTTCCTTGTGTCCACCAGGAATACGATAATATTTTATGTTGACAGGTTGGATGGAAGGTAGGATGTACACCAGGGTCCTCTCTGTATTCTCTCAAATAGCTGAAAGACCCAAGTATGGATAGCAGTGCTTAAAGTATAAATAAATAGTTTTGTCCTCCCAAACTAGTATGTTACCATTGAAAATTGGACCCTTCTCTAGTCGGTTCTAGCATTGCACCCGATACACAGGTGTACATCACCTTCCCAACACTTCTACCATCATATTTGTATTTTTTTTTTCTTTTCTTTAATTATCTAAAATTCTGCCATATTAATTATTTTTTCCCCTGGATTCCTTCTCATGTGACACAAAAGCAGACACTGATATGTTTTGCCATAAATCGAAAGAGCTTCCTAAAAGTTTGTGCTGTTATTAAACCTTCAAAGGAAGGAATGCAGTGACAGATGCTGTACTGTTTATTTGCAATGAATGTTTTGTCTAAGTGGACCAATACTTTATGCAGCATTCCAAACAAGATACAAACATGCTACATTAATTCCATGGAAGAGACTGGTATATAATAAATAATTATACTACTGGTAACATGGACATACAACACAATAGCATTATTTTAAATGATCTTGCAAGAAAAAGCAGTAACCCCTGAGTGCCACTTGATGACATCATAGAAATGTGTTTTGTTTTTTTTTTACAACCGGACCCACATCTGTTCTTTGTCTATGTTGTGCTCAGTAATCACATTTTATCTCTAACATCGTAATCTTGTTTGTGAAATTTCATGTTGGAATGTATACAAACACTACATAGAGTTACATACTACATATAGTTTTGTTCTATTCCTCCTTTTCCAATATGTCATTAAGTTGTAAATTTTACTTAATTGTTTTAGCTTCATATGAATTACCCCAACATTAAAAATATTTTTCAGATCACGTATGTGGATCAAATGAAGCGTCCAGTACTTTTAATAGCTTGAAATGGAAATAAAAACATGTCTTATCTCGCTGATGCTCCATTAACTGCCCACCAGGGGGTGCCTAGTGACTTGCTTAGACACATAACTGCCAAGAGTCCTAAAAACTGGTTTCATCTCCCAGATCTTGGCTGTCCCAGCAGATGTCCTGCTTAATAGATCCAGCAGCATAGCGTGCACCATGCGCAGGACCCAAATAGTAATTGTAATTAGGTTCTTTCAGCCATACAAACAACAGCCGCCTGACTGAGCTTATGAGAAACGTAGCTCAATACAGCTTACTACATCCCCATGTAACTACATTTTAGCAAACTGTAGCAAAACTAATATTTATTTTTATTATGTGGCATATGGATACCAATCATCTCACGCAAAGTTTTATTAGTTTGACCGGCACGCAAGAAATACATCTATGTTTGCAGACTGTAAATGTGTTGTTTTTTTGCCAAAAGTGGAATATAAATTGCTCTTTTCATGAAGCCAGTCCCAGAGGAAAACATTCACGACTTTACCTTAAACACTCACAACCAATGTGACTGCTTCTTTCATTCGGTATTTTATTTTTAAACTGGTCCAGTTGAATAGACCCTTGTCTGTGAACATTGGGGCAGGAAACGTTATTCCATATGAGCATTTTCCATTGCCTGACATTGTGAGGAATGTGTTTTCACACCATGCAATGTTCTCATTTTCTATGATGCCAAAAGTATTTTTTTTTCATATTTAGCTAAGCTGTTTTGACACAGTTTGGAAGTATTAAGTCCCAAAATCCAGTTGGACTAATGTTTTGTTTATGAGTCTGTAGAAACTTGCACTTTATAGACTTATTAGTCATTTTAGTGGCTCTTCTAGATGGCAAGCACCTTCTTAAATTTTCCATTTTTTCATTTTAGCATAACAACATCTTTAGCCGTTCCACTTAAAATGTGATTTTCTAAATTATACTGTAAAATGCTTTTTTCAGATCCAGTAACTACTATTTAAATGTCAGTAGAGAAATGTTATATTACCAGGTTCCCCCTTTAAAACAACTCCTTGTGCCTTTAAAGAGTTATAATTATCTTTAAACAGTGCAATATTTGGGTGCACATATGTTTTTGAATAGTCTTGTGATTTAAAGCTATAATCTAAACTGGAGAAAGTAATACACTCTGGCATCCAATATTCTAAGTGCAGCAAGTGAAATTGTTACGGTGCTTTCACCATACTGGTTGGATACCTGGACTTGTGGAAAGTTTAAGGCCAGCAGCACCTAAATGACGTGTGTCCGTCTGCTGGATACATGTAACTTCTCATTAAGCTAATACAGTGTGTGTGGCCATGTGTATCGAGCCAGCTGCCACACACTGGAGCAGCAGCAGAAAACATAGGCACGCGGATACTCGGAAAGTTGTGGGCTCTGGCTACCCAGAGCCTACCCTAGTGGGACGCGGTCAGCCAGGGGTTCCCCCTGACTTTGTAGGAAACACTCCCATTTCAAGGGGAAAAGGGAGGTGAATGGGGCATGTCAGGACCCCACTCCCGCAACCTGGAGGATTCGAGTGTGGACCCGGAGAACCAGGGATTCTCCCGGAGAGTTCCCAGGTATGGGCACACTGCAATCTCAGCCAGCAACCAACCAGGGATTTGCCCAGTGTGCCAGATGGCCGGTCCACACTTGCTCACTCCAGGAGATGGGCTGACAAGAAAGGTAGAAGGACAATTGTGTTCTGAGTTGCCCTGATTTTAACATTTTGTGGCACTACCAAAATATACTTTCTTCTCATCTGTATCTGGTTGGTGAGACTGGTAAGAGTATATTAGGGGAGGAATAGTGGTTTCTAAGTATAAGCAGGGGGTTCGTTGCTCTATGTTTGGTGGTGGTGGTTTGAAGCTGGTTGGTGGCTCAGAAGCTGGTGTGGGACAGGGTTATCTCAGTATTCTCCTGTCCAGGTTGTTGATGTTATGGCTGTCATTGGGTTGCTATATGCATGAGGTGGGGGTGCTGTTTGTACTATGTTTGGATATCAGTGTCTTTCAGTTGGGAGGTGGGATCACTAAGAGTAACATCCATTTCAGGCACAATTTACACCATGACTGCATCCTTTCTGCAGAAGAGACAGGTTTAATACAGTAACCCCCCCTCTGGATCACCAAAGTAAGTGTGCAGTTGTGCGCATTGCTTCTTGTTATCTAGATGATATGTACATTTAATATTTGTGATACTAGTATTTAGTTTTACCTAAATGTATGCATTCATGAACCTGTGACAGGGACACTAATAAACCATCCATGAAGACTTATGTCAACACATATCTCATGAGCAAAATTAATACTGGATATTGCCAGATAAGTATATCTTCCAGCTCAACTCTTGCAAAGGAAACTTATTGGGGGTAATGAATGGTGAAGTTACTATTAGCAGTGAATAACCCTCTCCCCAATATTTACCCACATTTCTGAGGCAAGCACATTTCTTACCACCAGATGGCAGCACAATACCACTACTATACATGGGCTGACTTTGGTAATAGCAGCATTATTAAACACTAATCTACATCTACCAGACAGAGGAGAGTTTGAATTAGATGCCAGTAGACTACAATGGAATAAATGCTGGTTAAACTACAAGCAGCCAGTATGTGTGTAGATTATACTGGTGTTTTCTGGATATATTAGTATTTTTAGGAAACTATGTTCTAATGATGTGCGACCGAATCTGCACAGGTACGTTTTTGCATTGTATTTTAACGGCACGTCACATAAAATATACACTAAAACAGATACTTGAGAACTAACAGGGGATCTTCTAAATGAGACCCTTCAATGTATTAAATAAAGAATCAGAAGCAATCAGAGGGAGTTACGTAAATAAAGCAACTTGGATACAAAATAGAAAAATTGCATTACCTCCGTAGCAACCAATGCAATGCTTCAGTAGCAAGAGCAATTCATTTGTTGCTATGGTGACTTCTTTTTGGTCACTTTTTACACATAAGCCCATTGTAGCATTTTCTTGTATATATGGTGATTTTTATCATGTCGCCTATACTCATTGGGCCTTTCCTGCTCCCTATGTCTTTTATGGACACATCCACCCACAATTTTTTGAAAGTCATCACCTTTGCTTGCTCTTTTTCTCTTAATTTCTAGGCGGTGAGCACAACAGACCCTCACAACACTGATAATTACAATACTCTGCTTTACCAGAAGCTATGGGGTTTCTAACAACCTTTTATGAAAACAGAGACACCTAATGGTGAACAGGAGTATTGCATCACTTGCTATTATTGATTTAGTCTTGTAAGAAAGTCTCTGACCTTGGTTGGAAGAAGTACCGTATTTGCTCGAATATAAGATGACCCTGATTATAAGACGACCCCCCAAATCTGAATATTAATTTAGGAAAAAAAGAAAAAGCCTGAATATAAGACGACCCTATAGGAAAAAAGTTTTACAAGTAAATATTAATTCATGTAAACTATTTTTTTTTTAATAAAAGCTATGATTGAGAAGAATATTTTGGTTTTATTTCCTTCTATTTTCCAACCTGCCCCCCCAGTTATGCACATCTGCCCCAGAAATGCCTTATACCCCTATATGCCACTGGCATTTAGAGGAAGAGTGGCATATAGGGAGGTTTAAGGCATTCAGGAGGCAGAGTGGCATATAGAGGGTTAAAAAGGCATTTCTGGAGGCAGAGTGGCATTAAGGGGGTTAAAAGGCATTTCACAGAGCACTCTGCCTCCAGAAATGCCTTATGCCCCCCATTTAACACTCCCCCGGCCCCCCCCAAACTTACCGGTGCTTCTGACTTCCCTGTCATGTAGCCGGGGCAGCGTGTAGATCCCACGCAGTTGCGCTGCAGCCGGATGGAGGCGTGGCTAGCAGCGGGGGTTGTCTGTGTCCATCGCGCAGACCTTCTGATCTCTGACAGCCGGGGAAGGTCTGCGCGATGGACGCAGACAGCCCCCGCTGCTAGTCACACCTCCTTCCTGCTGCAGCGGAAGTTGTCTACGCGAATTGCGTAGACATCTACACGAATTGCGTAGACATCTACACGCTGCCCCAGCTACACACCGGGGACTCAGAAGTAACAGTAAGTGGGGCGGGGGGGGGAGACAGGAGGATCCAGGTCCCCTGCAGCTGCGGGGGATCTGGATCTTAGTCGTCTCATAGTCAGACCTATTTGAGGTCTGATTATAAGACGACCCGGATTTTAAGATGAGGGTTATTTTTCAAAGCATTTGCTCTGAAAAAAAACTTCGTCTTATAATAGAGCAAATACGGTACTTCTGAATCTTTCCAATATCCTTTAAACCAGTATCATCTTGTATTTTAATAATAAAGTAGATTTAGTGTTGATTTTTTTTTTGCATTAGTAGTCGGAGCATGACATTATTGGGGTGGGGACAGGGGTCATGGGTCTCTGCATTCTGTAAATAATAGAGAACCGATGATACATAGTCATATATATATATAGATATATAGACATATGTGAATGATATCATTTAGATCAACCAACAGGGTTAAAAATCACCCAAACTTTATGTTTCTAGAGTCTGACAAGCACTGTCCCCTTCACCGCATATTCTAACGATTCTGGAAAGCAGAATACATTACATACATTCAATATAAAAACCAAAAACATTAATTTTCAACTTTTAAATTCTGAATTTGAAATGTCTTAATAATCAGTAATTCTCCATGGATACATGGTTTGTGAAGAATTATTTAATGGCTATCCCTCAGCGCAAATGACTGAAAAAGTTATTTTAAAAATTATCTTATCTTTGCTCCTGAGAGGAAACATTTCTTAATAATTTTGCTTATTTAAAGGGAAATTGTCACCGTTTTAAGGACTGAAGCCCCCCTTCACGCAAGAATTTAAATGTATGTTTTGACATGTGTTCATGTCATTGTTAATTTTCACCCACCCATATTATTATTATAGCGCTGCAGAATGTGCTGGCATTAATAATAATAATAATAATAATATATATATATATATATATATATTCATAGATTTACCTGTTACATGTGGTTTTTTTTATATCAAATGGTTCCATTGTTTTGGAGATAGTTGACTTAAAATAGAAGCCAAGGTCCACAGAAAAAGATGGCAGAACTAACATAGCTAAACAATTTCCTGTCCTGAAATTATCTCTCTTGGCTTCACTTTACCTTCACTAAGTCAGGCAGAACTAAAGAGGGGAAATAAATTAAAATATAAAAATGACAATGTGGAGAAATGATCCAAATGCAAGATTTTAAGATGGCAACTTTAATGGTATGCACGTATAATACCCTCAAGCATTTCATAATTCCTCCCAAGAACTTCTGACATTGCTTGCTGTGACACCAAACTGACCCAAGATCATGGCTTGGTTAGGGAGATGAAAGGAACTACCATTTGGTGTCTTTGAAGCAGGGTGTAGTAATATGATGTCATATGTTGGCATTTTGCTGCAAGGCATTATGAGGTGTCAGGATAGAAAAAGAAAGTTGGCTCGAACCAATGACCCCCCCCCAGGGGCGTAACTAGACGCCTCAGGGCCCGGGTGCGAGAATCTGTTAAGGGCCCCCCGACCCCCTCACCCCCCCAAAAAAAACATGATTTTTACCCAACAATTTTTTTTCAACTAATTCAACTAATTCAATTTACATATTGAATCATATCTGTAAAAAAATCAAAGAAAAAGGGGCGCATGTACAAAGGGCATAATCCAGGGGTGTCCAAGTTTTTTCTGCAGTGGGCCACTTCATCAGAATTGTATACGTGCGCGGGCCGCACTCATTTTTCACTGTGACAAAAAATATGGCCTTTAATAAAATATGCAGATTAAAATAAAGTAAAATGACACAAAACCTTTACTCTTCCTCTCACTGATTTCTGGGCCTTGAAAGTTTTGCGACTACAAATTCAGGATTCCCTAGATTTATTTTAGGGATGAACTAAAATGAAAATTCTGGACCAAAACATTCAGGGTTCACTTAGCCAAAACTGAAAATGACCCCCACCTTTAAAAATAATAATAAAAACTCACATGTTTAATAAAAGTAGGTAACACACAATTGGACAAAATTAGCAATATGACTTGGCATGATAGGAGTGTGATTGCTAACAGCAATCACACTCCTATCATACCCAGGCAAGCAGTAAATGCTGGTACCTAGGCATGATGGGACTGTGCTCGCTGTGATTGCTGTTAGCAATCACACTCCTATCATGCCAAGTCAGCGAGTACATGCTGGTACAGGGTGGCTGTAAGTGATGTGCAGACCCCATACTGCTGGCAGTATCACTACACAAGGGGGGCAGCTAGCTAGGTTTCAGCATGTACTGGCTGACTTGGCATGATAGGAGTGTGATTGCTAACAGTAGTCACAGTCCCATCATGCCTAGGTTCCAGAACTTACACATCCATCCAGTAAATGCTGGAACCTAGGCATGATGGGACTCTGATTGCTATTAGCAATCACACTCCTATCATGCCAAGTCAGCCAATACACGCTGGTACAGGATGGCTGTAAGTGATGTGCAGACCCCATACTGCTGGCAGCATCAATACACAAGGGGGGCAGCTAGCCAGGTTTCAGCATGTACTGGCTGACTTGGCATGATAGGAGTGTGATTGCTAACAGCAATCACAGTCCCATCATGCCTAGGTTCCAGCACTTACACATCCATCCAGTTAATGCTGGAACCTAGGCATTATGGGACTGTGATTGCTGTTAGCAATCACACTCCTATCATGCCAAGTCAGCCAGTACATGCTGGTACAGGGTGGCTGTAAGTGCAGACCCCATACTGCTGGCAGCATCACTACACAAGGGGGGCAGCTGGCCAGGTTTCAGCATGTACTGGCTGACTTGGCATGATAGGAGTGTGATTGCTAACAGCAATCACAGTCCCATCATGCCTAGGTTCCAACACTTACACATCCATGCTATCACACACACACACACACACACACACTCATTTATTCATATAATCATTAATTCACAGATTCATTCCCTCAATCACACACACTCATTCAAACACCCTCCCCACCCCCTTACCTGCACTGCATCTCCCTTCGATGCCGCTCACAGACTTCAGCAGGGGGCGCGGCCTCCCTCTGCCTTCTCTGCTAAAGCACAGAGGAAGTAGGATGTCACGTGAACTCCGCTTCCTCTGTGCTGTCCAGAAGACCCTCCCACAAGTAAGTAGCAGGGCTTGAGGTGCGGCTCGTGTAAGATCGGTTGCCCTGGCTGCCGATCTTACGCGGGCCGCACCTCGAGGTCTCATGTTGCCGCATGTTGGACGCCCCTGCCTTATTTTAAAAAAAAAACTTAAAAAAGATTTCGGGCGGCCCCTTGGCTTGGGCCCCCCTGCCGCCGGGGCCCGGTCACAGTCGCGACCCCTGCGACCCCGGTAGATCCGCCACTGCCCCCCCCAAATACCCTAGTTTGGGTACCTGAAATATTTGAGGGTATGTTTCAGGTGCCTAAAGCAGGACACCTTCATTGAGGGTTACTGCCATACCTGGGAACTTTCCTACCTTTGCAGGACACGGCCAGGACTACCCGCTGATTTCAGTAGGTGGTCCTGCTGATGTCATGGGCGATCCTGCTGGCATCAGTGGGCATTCCCACCGACATCAGTGGACATCAGCGGCGCTTCTCCCAGAGTCTTCGGGCGAAACCAGGAAAGCTCCCAGTTATGGTTATTGTTAGAGGTGGAGGTATGGTGAGAGCTGGACCTTTAAAAAAGTTGCAGTAGATTGTCGGGAAATAATGTCACATGGGAGATGGCACAGACATATGTTCTGCAAATGCATAAATCACAATCAATTTTACAACTTAGATGGCAGGTTAGGGAGATCCTGTGATCACTCCCACTGGTCCATAATCACCACTGCCACACAAAACTGTGACATCTAGATGGCAACAAATGGTGCTGTCCAGTGAAAAACAGCACTGTTTGGAGGTATGACATAAGGTGGGTTATTAGTATATTTTCAATGTTTTTTAATCTCTACATAGATTTATTTAGTGTACTGAAATGAAAAATATAGGATTTGGGAAAGGTGACAAATCTGCAAAAAAAAAACGCACAACACCATGCTTAAACACAATTTAAAATACCTAAGTATATAAGCAACAACAAATATGTTAATGAATGTTGCAAAGGCCCCTTTATATAGAAGACATTTTTTTTTAATAGTTTCATCACCTGGATCGGAATCTTAGCTTTCTTTGCTAGCGAACCATCAAACAGAAGCACCATTCATTATACTGCATGTTGATTGTTATTATTTTCCAGCAAAGTTTTAGTCTAGGTTTTTTGTGTAAAATGCTTAAACCATTGTAGCACGGCATGGAATAATTAGGATGGAAAAATATACGCAAATGCCCTTGGGGAATATCTGAGTTTATTATTAAAGCATATCTATTTCCAGGGAAAGGGCAATGGGTACAATATAATTCTGCATTCCTCATGACAAGGGAGAAAGGCCTCTTTTGGTTAAAGGTCTAGTTTTCATATACCACAAATATATAGGTTCATTTAACTTTATGTTAACACCAAGCTGCTGGGGTATACATGGCTCCTGAACAAGAGGTTTGTTTTTGTATCTCAGAGTAATTTAACCCCATGATTTTACTGGAATGCCCAGGTAACAGCTTATTTGCCTTTATCTAGATGTCTGCATGTGTTTGTGTTTATAAGAGGAAAAATAATACATACATACAGCACATATATGCATATATAATATATATATATATACCCATAAACAATATATTATCATAGAACCACACAATGTATGCATTGACATGTAGGCAATATTAAAATAGGCAACCGAAAGCCTGTAATGAGAAGACTTGCAAAGAAAAGGACTACTGTTAAAATATTTTTAATATTGACCATTTCTTTTTTGGTAGTTGTATGACTTCTTTGGATTTACCATAGTTGCCAACAGTTATGTTTTTGCTAGGCTTAAAGTACACTACCACCTATTTTGTGCTTCCCCTTGTCGTTTGAAGATTAGTGCAAACCGAATACCCAGTATTCCTTTTCTGGAGCTACACTTCCCATGTAGGGATATGAAGCCTCAAGGAGGCCCATATTTCCTAGGACCTACCGAAGGCTCTGAAGTGGCCAACTGCAGTTGTCAAGAAGAGATGGCACAAAAAGAAACAGCCAACTTTCCACCCGACTACACTGCAAAAATGTGATTCCATATCAAAAGTAAAAAGAAACATGTCCAAAGAGATAAACGAGTAAGGGACAATATTTGCCTCTACAGCATTTGCACCATGCATGTAGGAAAAGAGGAGGAGATGAATAACCAGCTAGCAAAGTGTGATTTACACATGATGCCACGTACACTCCGGTGGCTGTTTAGTGGCAAAGGCATACACAGACAGGTAAGTACTGACAAGCTGTTTGGTGCCAAAGATGGCACAGGCAGGTTGTTTGGGGAAAAGGTGACACATGTAGGCTGTTTGGGAGCACTGTCAAGCTGTTTGGTGGCAAACTTGGCACAGACAAGCTGTTTAGAAGCACTGACAAGATGGCACAAACATGCTGTTTGGGGCACTGACAAGTTGTTTAGGGACACTGACAAGCTGTTTGGGGAGAGAGATGGCACATGCAAGCTGTTTGGAGGGCAAAAGTGGCACTGTGAGACATGTTACTTGGAGCATTTTTGCTCCAGGAGCCATCAGCATGAGAAACTATTTTCCTGTATCGTATAAATGTCCTCATGAAGTAAACTGATATATATTTTTTCCAATTCATTGCAGGATACAGTCTGGCAATGTTCCATCTAATTTTTCTTAGTTGGCGTGCGCAGAAAATTTCTCTTGTGCAAAAATTTCTCTTGTGCAAAATATCCGCGCCACATAAAGTTTTTTTTGGGGGGGAAAACTGTTGTGCGCACAATTTTTGGACGTGTGCGCTCTCTAAAAAAGCTATGTGCGCGCGCACAAGCGCACAGCTTAGAGGGAACACTGCAGTCTGGGGATCTTGAATAACTGAAAGGAATATGATCTGCTTTCTTAGCCTAAATACAGCATAAAACTAGACTGGTATTGCCAAAGACAGACAATTCTTTGTTGTGGGAAGTTCCACATCATGTTGATTTTATATTATAACTCATTATCCTACATATAGAACAATTATTAACTACTCCTGTTGCCATGCTAGCCAAACAAGGACAAAACATCCTAAGAAACATATATTTTCATCCTTTTGATTGTAATTTAGTCCAATGCTTTTGAAATATATAATTTAGAACTCTTTAATGTTGAGTTTCAAGCTGTTAAGTGTCAGAGTAAATGGTCTGCACAAGGCTTCTCATCTTTGGCAAGTTGTCCCCAGCAGCTGTTCCACGTTCATTCCAAAATGGGTTTTGGGCAAGAGACTTTCAAACCTATTAATATTTTCTGTCAAGCTAATCTGAAACAGTCTGTTTCACACAGATTTCTACAATCTTCCATTCTTGTTAACACATTGAATGCCAGGGGGTTATGTGAAATGAAGACATGATGAAGTCAGTTCTCTGATGCTCAGATGTTTGATTTTTTCAAACTGCATAATTTATGCACATTTGTAAAGATACGCAGGGTTTTTATATACAATTATATTTATAAATGACATTCTCACCACTGATTTTGTATAGGGAAATCCAGTCCTAAAACTGGATATCAATAACCTTCGTACTTTTCTTATCCATATCCCCTCATATGTCTAATCTACAGTTTGCAGTTTATAAACAATGGGAATAAACATAATTTAAAAGTTAATGTAGCCTTATAAATATACATGGCACAGAGCTCGCGGCTGTAGAGGCAAACATGGATGATAAAGGTTAAAGGTGTTGTTCCAGCTGTTCTGTTGAGTTTAATGATTTTGTAATGGTTTTTAACCAAGTAAAAGTTACCTCATTCATAATTTTAGCAGGAAACACTTGTCATGTGACCATGAAATAAGTACTGAAAAGTATGTGTTCATATGTGAGACAAACAAAAAGAAATATGGGGCGCAGAACCATATACGGGAAAAGACAACTAAAGTAAAATATAATGATATCTTTAATAATAAATATGAGTCTAAATTGAACTAGAAAGTGCAGTATATAAGCAAAGTGCAATATATAGGCAAAGGATCAATATAGCCAGCAAAAAGCACTTACATCAAGTCCATGCACCCAAAGTGCATAAAGTGTGTATGTAAAAGAACCACCGATTGTGGCATAAAAGACAAAGTTCAGGTAAGTCCTTCCGAATTCTTACAAACGCGTTTCGCCGACTTGGCTTCTTCAGTAGAAGTTTATTCAGTCAGGTAAGTGGTTTTCCTATGTTTCTATGTTGTTTTTATAAGTGTATCCATATACAACGTCATCCCACGCCGCCCATCTCCCGTCCAGTAGTTGTGTCGCGTATTGTGTATGTCATCGCGTCTTGTTGCGTGTCATGCGTGCATCCTGTACTATCCATTTTTCTTCTTTAGAGACTACCGCGTTTCATGTATTTCCGTGTGCGTCATCACGTTTTATTCCGTTGTGTGTGTCATCACGTACTGTTCGTTTCTTTTCTTTGAAATCCGCCGCGCCTCTTGTCTCTCTGGATCTCCAAATATGGCAAAATTAATTCTCCAATACCTGAAGTGTATTTATCTTAATATCTGTCTAAATGTTGGATAAGGCATCTCCATATTTGCTCCTTCCAACAAAGCCTAATGAACAACAGCACCATCTCATGATGCAATGCTTCTGTGCGCGGCTTGATCATGCAATGTGGAAGCCACTGACATACATGCAATGAGTCGTCAGACAAGGCTGATCTTCCCAAGCAGCCAACGTTCCTTTTGGGGAAGTTCATTACTGCTGATGTATATCCCATATGGCCCCAAGCATTGAAATGGTTGGTGCTCTATTTTCTAACACTCAGTAAAATATTTGCAAACATTTGATATACGGTATATGAACTCACATAAAATTGACTTCCAGTGCAATCTCAACAGAGATTCCAAATGCCACAATCCAACCATATGTAAAAATAAAGAGGATCGTAGTGTAAGAATGCCTAAATGTCTTTAATTAGCTATGTTAAAGCTATTCACAGGACCACATAAAATCTTTAATCCCAAAGCCCAATACAGTATTGGTTTAGGACCAGTACTGCTTTACTTAATATACCAATGCATTTTGTGTCCCTGGGATAGCATTGCTTCCTAAGGCGTGTAGCCAGATACATCTAATGATACAGTTAAGCCCTTATCTATGGTGCATTGGACAACTAGGTTCTAAGGTTGTATAACATCAATATGTTTGATGAGCTTCCCGATCCAAGGAGAAATCTGATTGCCTTTTTTGAGTCAAGAAGGAATTTTCCCCCTGATGGCAGAATTGGAAGTAGCTTAATTAGGAGTTTTTTGCCTTCTTTTGGATCAAGAATAGGGAAGTTAGGTAGAAGGGTTGGACTTAGGTCTTTTCTTAACCTTATGTACTATGTAACTATTTAACCACCCTATCCTAAAAGTCACCAGTCTTCCTTAAGTCTCCACTTGCAGAAACTTTAAGTACGTTTAACAAATAAACCTTAGCAAATATGTCATTTTCTCACATATGAAGAAACGTGAAAAAGACCTAAAGTCACGTGTTGTGTGTTGAAGTGAATAAATAATAAAGGTGAAAAAACAAGTGTGTTATTTCCCAAATAAGACTGCAGCTACCCACATAAAAACACTCTTCCTCAAAGTGTAGAAATACAGGCAAACAAAAAGAAATATGGGGCGCAGAACCATATACGGGAAAAGACAACTAAAGTAAAATATAATGATATCTTTAATAATAAATATGAGTCTAAATTGAACTAGAAAGTGCAGTATATAAGCAAAGTGCAATATACAGGCAAAGGATCAATATAGCCAGCAAAAAGCACTTACATCAAGTCCATGCACCCAAAGTGCATAAAGTGTGTATGTAAAAGAACCACCGATTGTGGCATAAAAGACAAAGTTCAGGTAAGTCCTTCCGAATTCTTCCAAACGCGTTTCGCCGACTTGGCTTCTTCAGTAGAAGTTTATTCAGTCAGGTAAGTGGTTTTCCTATGTTTCTATGTTGTTTTTATAAGTGTATCCATATACAACGTCATCCCACGCCGCCCATCTCCCGTCCAGTAGTTGTGTCGCGTATTGTGTATGTCATCGCGTCTTGTTGCGTGTCATGCGTGCATCCCGTACTATCCATTTTTCTTCTTTAGAGACTACCGCGTTTCATGTATTTCCGTGTGCGTCATCACGTTTTATTCCGTTGTGTGTGTCATCACGTACTGTTCGTTTCTTTTCTTTGAAATCCGCCGCGCCTCTTGTCTCTCTGGATCTCCAAATATGGTGTTGAAGAGAAAACTAAATGTTCCGCTTGCGTTTTAGGGAGATTGTGACGCGATTCTCCCAATATATGGGGGTAAAAGGATACATGCGATTAGGAGTAGTTTGCCAGGTAAGTAAAAACGATTGACCTCTACACTTGAACAACGAGGGATGAACGGAAGAAAAGGCTAAAAAAGTGCTGTGAAGATCCAGAAGAAAACCAATCCACCCGAATGCATTATCACCCTTTCTGAATGTCACGAGTATCTATGTATATAATTTAGATCATTATTAATATCAAATATATATGTATATATAATGGTTTATAGAAGTAATTTACCCAATATGTTTTTTTTAAAAATGATTAATTATAAAGGTGTTGTGTTAATAAACGAAATAATGATTAAATGTGTCGTGTAACTTTTAATGAAGTGAATTGGAAAAAATCTATGTGTTTATATAGATGAAATGTGTTCATCTACTAGTCTAAAAAAATGATTAATAATTTATGTAAAAAAAGTGAAGGAATGTCTGAAATCTATCTGTGTGTTAATATAAAGAAAGTATGTTCATCTGCTAATATAGGCAATAAACAAAGTGATAATGTGCTTGACATAATAAAAATAGGAAAAATGTTTGTGAAAGTTAGAGTAATGAAAATAATAAAGGAATAATAAAGATAATAATGAAAAATATATTAATATCATAGAGGAGATTGAGGAAATAAAATATTTTGGAGATTAAAATAATAATAAAAGGTCTATTCTATTATTATATTATTATTATAAATAAATGGTGTAAATAGATACACAGAATAGACTAATTTAAAAATATATATATATAATAAATATAATTGTATTTTATTCAAAATATTCATGAAGTAATTCATTATTCATATGTTTAAAATCGATAAAGGAAGTGACTCTATAAATGTAATGTAATGTGAATTTATATATAAACAGTACTAATATGTTAAAATAGACATGTTAAAATATATGTTACAAATATTAATAAAATAAAAGATATAAGCTAAGTATGAAAAGCTATAACTCAATTGAATATAATAATTAAAAGATAAAAATATATGATGAAATCCGTATATAGGCCTATTTAAAAAAACCAAAGCTGAGAGTGGGGCTATGGTACAATGGGTGATAAACTAATCCATAAAAGCTAAAATGTCAAGTTCCATATTTAGTCCCCCTTTTTTGTGTGTCTGGAACTTGTAGATCCATTCAGTCTCTCGTTTGGCCAGCATTTCTTTAATATTTCCTCCACGCCAATGTGGGGTAACAATATCTATCCCTATAATTTTAAAATTCTCAAAAGAGAAATCTTTACAGTTATTTGCATGTCTAGGCACACTATGTTTGGGGTTATTATTCCTGATGCCTCCTATGTGCTCAAGAGCCCTAATTTTTAGTTTTCTAGAGGTTCGCCCTATATACTGAGCTCCACATTGACATTCCAACATATATATCACATTGGTGGTATTGCAGTTGATAAAATGTTTAATTTTATACTCTCTCCCCGTGTTTGTACACTTAAAAACCAAGCTTTTTTTCTCTTGTAGGCTGCATGTTCTACATAGTTTGCATCTCCCACATTTATGATACTCAGGAGTTTTTATGGAAAGAAAATTTAGATTTTTCTTATCTAGCTCAGGTAATGCACTAGGTGCCAATAATGTCTTTAAGTTATCTGTTTTTTTATAGATAATGCTCGGGTTTTCAGGTAGACAATCTTTCAAGACATTGTCCTGTTTCAAAATAGGCCAACACTTCTTCATGGCTCTCTTGATTTCAAATGCTTTGTCGTTGTATCTTGTACAGAAAGAAAACTCAAAACTTTTTTTAGGATGCTGTTGATTTTTAAAAAATTCATCTCTCTTTTTTCCCTTGATAAGTTTAAAGCTGTCTTGTAGTAGATCTTGTGGGTAGTTTTTGTCCTCGAATTTTGATATTAATTTTTGACTCTGGGTTATAAATTCCTTTTCTTTCGTGCAATTTCTACGGATGCGACCGATCTGTCCTCTTGGGATGTTACGTAGCCAGTTCGGATGATGGCAGCTTGTAAAGTTGATATAACTGTTTCTATCAGTTGGCTTGAAATATGTTTTTGTGTGGATCTTCTCTCCTTCAGTGTACAGAGTGAGATCTAAAAAGTTTATTTCTTTTTTATGTATGCAGGAAGTAAATTGTAGATTGTAATTGTTATGATTTACATAAGTTATAAAGGAATTCAACTGTTCCAAAGGACCATTCCAAATTATAAGGATATCATCGATGTATCTACGCCAGAGGACCAGATTCGCATAAAACGGATTTTGAGACCAAATGTGTTCTTGTTCCCAGTCCGCCACATACAAATTGGCGTAACTGGGTGCGAATCTGGTCCCCATGGCGGTACCGCACAATTGTAGGAAAAAATTAGACTGAAACCAAAAATAGTTATGAGTGAGAATAAATTGAATACACTTGAGGATAAAATCTTGTTGTAAAGGGTCCATTTTTTCGTCTTTTCGTAGTATTTTCTCAATGGTTTGTACTCCTTTCTCATGGGGAATTACTGTATACAGAGATGAGACATCTATTGTGGCCCATATATAATTTGATGACCATTTTATCTCCTTCAATATTTCCAGTATGTGTTTAGTGTCCCGTATGTAAGATGGAGAAAGGGTAACATATTTCTGAAGAAAAAAGTCAACATATTGTGATGTATTGCTTGTTAGGGAATCTATCCCACTAATTATAGGTCTTCCCGGAGGAGTAGTCATGTTCTTATGGACTTTAGGTAAAAAATAAAAAATAGCCACTTTTGGGAATTCTATATTCAGAAAACTGAATTCTTGGCTACTTAAAACTCCATTCTGTTTTCCTTCCATTAGTAGCTCTCTAAACTCCATTTGGAAAGGTTTAGTGGGATCTATTTTAAGTTTCTTATATGTGATCTCGTCATTCAAAAATACGGTGTGCCTCCTGCAGATAGTACGCCCTATCCATTATGACTATGGACCCTCCTTTATCCGCAGCTTTTACCACAATTTGTTTATTTTCTTTTAATGTTTTTAAACTCTTCTGTTCCTGTTTCGTAAGATTGTGTTTACGTTTAGCATGTTTTTCGATTTTTTCAAATTCTTGAAGTAACATGTCCGTGAAGACTTGTAAGTGTTCACTTTTTTCTTGATGCGGGAAAAAATGGGATTTGGGTTTAAAAGCTGTATGTTTAATATTATCTGTATGTACTATTTCATTTCTTTCTGTATTTAGTTCTCTTTTCATAAAAAACCTTTTGATAGTTAACTTTCGTAAGAACTTCTGTGTATCCATAAAAAGTTCAAAGCCACTAGGGCCTTTATTTGGGGCAAATTTTAGCCCTTTTGAGAGTAACTTCAGTTCTATGGGGTTAAGAGTAATCTTTGAGATATTAATAATGTCATCGTTTAATTCTATGTTAGGTTTAGTTCCCTTTCCTCTATGTCCTCTATATCTCTGAGGATTTTCTTTCTTTTTATGGGGGACTGAGAGAATGACTGGAACCTGCTCTGATTTTCTCTCGTTGGGAGGTTCCATTTCCATTCTTTTCCCGGATCCTCTTTTTGGTATCGCTCCCTCTCTAAAAAAGAACGTCTAGGGTCTTGTGTTTTGTTGTGTTCTATGTAGTTATCCTGATTTCTTTCTCCCATAGGGGCTCTATTTCCTTGAATTCTTTCTTTATTGAATTTATTTTGAGATCTAAAATCTTTCTTATAATGTTCATTAGATTTATCTTGTGGAGTATATGTCTCCTTGGATTTATTAAAATGATTTTTTCTAAAATTTCGAGAGAAACTTCCTTTATCTCTTATTTCTTGATTAAAATTATTTCTAAATCTCTGTGTGTTATGATGTTTAATAGGTATTCTGTTAGTCCCTTTCTGATAATCCTCCTGATCTCTTTTTAGTTTTTTATTTTTATTTTCTATAATAGACTCCTCTATTTTCTGTATTTTTGTTTTTAGAATATCGTTTCTATTCTTTATTTCAGAAACATCTACATTTTGATGTATATTGTCCTCGATTTGACATTCCTTCACTTTTTTTACATAAATTATTAATCATTTTTTTAGACTAGTAGATGAACACATTTCATCTATATAAACACATAGATTTTTTCCAATTCACTTCATTAAAAGTTACACGACACATTTAATCATTATTTCGTTTATTAACACAACACCTTTATAATTAATCATTTTTAAAAAAAACATATTGGGTAAATTACTTCTATAAACCATTATATATACATATATATTTGATATTAATAATGATCTAAATTATATACATAGATACTCGTGACATTCAGAAAGGGTGATAATGCATTCGGGTGGATTGGTTTTCTTCTGGATCTTCACAGCACTTTTTTAGCCTTTTCTTCCGTTCATCCCTCGTTGTTCAAGTGTAGAGGTCAATCGTTTTTACTTACCTGGCAAACCACTCCTAATCGCATGTATCCTTTTACCCCCATATATTGGGAGAATCGCGTCACGATCTCTCTAAAACGCAAGCGGAACATTTAGTTTTCTCTTCAACACCATATTTGGAGATCCAGAGAGACAAGAGGCGCGGCGGATTTCAAAGAAAAGAAACGAAGAGTACGTGATGACACACACAACGGAATAAAACGTGATGACGCACACGGAAATACATGAAACGCGGTAGTCTCTAAAGAAGAAAAATGGATAGTACGGGATGCACGCATGACACGCAACAAGACGCGATGACATACACAATACGCGACACAACTACTGGACGGGAGATGGGCGGCGTGGGATGACGTTGTATATGGATACACTTATAAAAACAACATAGAAACATAGGAAAACCACTTACCTGACTGAATAAACTTCTACTGAAGAAGCCAAGTCGGCGAAACGCGTTTGGAAGAATTCGGAAGGACTTACCTGAACTTTGTCTTTTATGCCACAATCGGTGGTTCTTTTACATACACACTTTATGCACTTTGGGTGCATGGACTTGATGTAAGTGCTTTTTGCTGGCTATATTGATCCTTTGCCTGTATATTGCACTTTGCTTATATACTGCACTTTCTAGTTCAATTTAGACTCATATTTATTATTAAAGATATCATTATATTTTACTTTAGTTGTCTTTTCCCGTATATGGTTCTGCGCCCCATATTTCTTTTGGTTTGCCTGTATTTCTACACTTTGAGGAAGAGTGTTTTTATGTGGGTAGCTGCAGTCTTATTTGGGAAATAACACACTTGTTTTTCCACCTTTATTATTTATTCACTTCAACACACAACACGTGACTTTAGGTCTTTTTCACGTTTCTTCATATGTGAGAAAATGACATATTTGCTAAGGTTTATTTGTTAAACGTACTTAAAGTTTCTCCAAGTGGAGACTTAAGGAAGACTGGTGACTTTTAGGATAGGGTGGTTAAATAGTTACATAGTACATAAGGTTAAGAAAAGACCTAAGTCCAACCCTTCTACCTAACTTCCCTATTCTTGATCCAAAAGAAGGCAAAAAACTCCTAATTAAGCTACTTCCAATTCTGCCATCAGGGGGAAAATTCCTTCTTGACTCAAAAAAGGCAATCAGATTTCTCCTTGGATCGGGAAGCTCATCAAACATATTGATGTTATACAACCATAGAACCTAGTTGTCCAATGCACCATAGATAAGGGCTTAACTGTATCATTAGATGTATCTGGCTACACGCCTTAGGAAGCAATGCTACCCCAGGGACACAAAATGCATTGGTATATTAAGTAAAGCAGTACTGGTCCTAAACCAATACTGTATTGGGCTTTGGGATTAAAGATTTTATGTGGTCCTGTGAATAGCTTTAACATAGCTAATTAAAGACATTTAGGCATTCTTACACTACGATCCTCTTTATTTTTACATATGGTTGGATTGTGGCATTTGGAATCTCTGTTGAGATTGCACTGGAAGTCAATTTTATGTGAGTTCATATACCGTATATCAAATGTTTGCAAATATTTTACTGAGTGTTAGAAAATAGAGCACCAACCATTTCAATGCTTGGGGCCATATGGGATATACATCAGCAGTAATGAACTTCCCCAAAAGGAACGTTGGCTGCTTGGGAAGATCAGCCTTGTCTGACGACTCATTGCATGTATGTCAGTGGCTTCCACATTGCATGATCAAGCCGCACACAGAAGCATTGCATCATGAGATGGTGCTGTTGTTCATTAGGCTTTGTTGGAAGGAGCAAATATGGAGATGCCTTATCCAACATTTAGACAGATATTAAGATAAATACACTTCAGGTATTGGAGAATTAATTTTGCCTGAAGAGTGGCAGAGAAAAATTCTCATAGGAAGGTAGAGAGTCATGAAGAGGGTGGAGGGAAGCACTAAGGGGGCAGATAGATGGAGAGATAGAGAGGGAGAAGAGAAACACAGATGGTAAAAGAGGGAAACATTGCAAAAAGATACAAGATACAAGAGAAATAAGAAGTACAGAGAAAAGGTAAAAAGGGAAATACAAAGTAGTTGCAGAAAATGGAAATCAGACTGCAAGAGTGGCAGCAGGAAAAGAACAAAGAGGAGAAAAGGCTGGAAACAAGAGTAAAGAGAAAAGAGATTTCAAGAAATGGACAGTAGGGAAGAAAAATGAAAAAATACTGCAAGAAGAAAACAGACAAAGAGAGAAATGAACCACTAGAGCCATACTTGTTATATCCAGTCTACCCATTGAACAGGGCCACAGAATATGATGACACCTTATAAAAGGATAAATAATAATAATAATAATAATAATTATAGCGTAAGCCCAAACATTACACACTGATGGAAATAAGACTAAAGGTTACAAAAAAAGATGGCAAAGAAAAGAAGCCCAGAATATTATAATAATAATTTAGTGGTAGATATGACATGATGAGATTTTGTTTGTAACAATAAGACTTAACCAAATGAAGAATGCATCTTAAAACACCTCACTACTGATTATCATCTTTTTTTTATATGGCGCCAGCAATTTAAGTAGCTCTTTTTACGATACGTACTGTATATTCAATTGGTATAACCAAACTAGAACTGACAGACTTTGGAAAACACAAAAAGGAGCCAAATATGACGGGAAGCCCACAGTGAACACCAGGTCCTCTTCTTTTTTTTCCATCGGAGGCCGATATCCGAAGGGATATGCAGCCCCTTCCTTTCTTACCTGGACAGAAGTCCTGCAGGAATGCTGGATCTTCTTGGTCCTTCATATTGAGGCACTCGTAGGAGCTACCTAGCTCCCCTCACAAAAAAAGATGAGACCTTTTAGGAGACAAGGCTCCACATGGCATTTTCTTTAAAACCCACCGATTCAATAGATAAAGAGGGCTGATCATCATGTTAGAATGTTCATGAATATAAAACTCCATCATATTAACCAATTCACTGCGACATCTATGACAAACAATACCAGGGAAATATTGCCAAATTTTCTATTCACACATTTCATATTCCAACTGTTTATTTGTAGTTTATATTTAAAAAAAAATTTTCTAAGGTCAGAGTTCCGTTTTTTATTCTGGATCAGAATGTATATATAATAACATATATATAGCTCATAAGGAAAAAAAGCATGGGACACAAAAATGATAATATGCTGTCACCTTTTGTGGTCAGTTTGAAGAATGAATGGTTTAATCTAAATCCTAAATGGGTACAGCTTTCCCTAGAGGGTCAGGAAGCTGCCCAACTGCCCTGGATATCTATGCGCTGTCAGTGTCAGGACTCTTTGTGCTAAAGCAGTGAAGCTTCTTCTTTTTTTTCAAGTCAGTAGAGTATGAATGCATCACATTGTGATATCAGCACTCATTAGTATTCAGTATATCACACTCTATTCATTTTCTGCTTCATGTACAATACCATGACTTTTTTTACATATTTGTTTAGCAAAGGCTTCCTTTCGGAAAATAAAGTAACCCCATAGACCCTTTGATGGCTTTTAAATCCCAATTCAACACAGAATTTATATAAATATATAGAGCATCTGCATTTTTTTATGCCAACGTATCAAACATAAGAAAGCTGCATTTTGTCTGATAAGGGCTCGAGGAAATTGAAGATGCTTAATTATATAAGGAAAGGAAAATTGTTTTTTCTTTTGTAAGGTCCCTAGTGTTTCTCGCCAGTATGGTGGAAAATAAAAGCTCAAATGTTTTTAGATTTATTAATACTTGGCATTCATATATACCGTACGCTGTTTAGGGTATAGTATTGTGATGTTAAAATTGTAAAAAGGTAAAATTAACCTCCTATTACCCTTTGAAAATGTGTTGCAGGGATTTAAAAAAGAAGGTACAGGGTTACAAATACATGTACGTACAATGTGTATATATTTCTGACCACTCGTCAGAAAGAATATATATATATACTTTTAACTTTAAAATAATATCCATATTTTATAAGAAAATGTGCTTTGTATGTACATTAAAATGCATTCTCCAACCTGCGTTACATGCCCCCACAGTAGTAGTGCGGCAGCTTGCATCATGTGCGAGCAGGGCTGCAGACAGGTTGCCCATAAGGTAAGTGTGTCTGTTACAGTGTGTGTGTTAGAGTGTGTGTGTGTGTGTGTGTTAGTGTGTGTATATGTTAGTTTTGAGGTGGGCTGCTTGTCTTTACTTCCCCCCAGATCGTGCTAGCCCTCCCCTGACTGGTGCCAATAAAAACATTTCTGCAGAATTCTGCATTTGCACGGGGGGGGGGTGACATTATTTAAAGGAGCCACACAGCTCTCATATGCATTAAACTGCTTGTGATGGCTGGCATGTCTCTTTAAAGAACCATGCATATGGCTTCATTGAATAGCAAGGGTGCAGTCCCCAGTCAATACAATACTAGACTGAACAAGAAACCACTCAACTGAACCCAACTAAGCAAGCTCTAAGAGCAACTTACCTACTTACAAAGGTTATAGTTGCTGTCAGGTTAAATCGAGTACTTAAAGGTTATAGTTGCTGTCAGGTTAAATCGAGTACTTAAATTGGTCATTGTGAGTCTTCCCCATTGAGTGCTGTTGAGTTCCTGTTGAGTTTAATTCGATTGACATCAAGTTGGTCATTGGCAGTGCACATATACAACAAAAAAGAATGCCCGATAAGCATAACAAGCTTGCAATGCAGTGTCTGATTAATGTGCTGCCTGAATCTGAATCAATAGACTGTATCAGGATGATGTCATGAGCCCTGGCATTAAAATGAAAACTCTCTAGACAAAAAGTAATTGCTAACTGCTAGTGAAAGCTTAATTAAAAAAACCTACAATAAACTAATGTTTATTGGCTTGGCGATGATCTTTTTATCTGAGTTTGTAAATGCCTGCTCTTTCAATAGTTATCTACAGGAACAATGCACGCTAAGAGTTGTGTGGGTTTTTGTGCCCTCCGCATAGCTTAACGTTTTAAGGAATAAAACATTAGTGTGATGACCTTCTAAATCTCAGACAAGGCAAATAGTGCAGTGTAAGCATTAGCCAAGAATCCCTCCAGCGGGGACAAATGAAAGTGATTACATCACTAAATCACAGAACAGAATAATATTGTTAAAGCAAAACACAGGAAAATGCTCAGGCTGTGAAAATATCTGTATGTAATTCTAACTTATCTGTATTGTCCTCTTAGACCATGGTTATCAGGCACGGTTGATCTGGGGTCAGAAGTAGAAGTGATTGAGATGGCTATTTGTTTACCTCTTCATTGCTAACATCTAGAAATATTTCTGGGAAATCAGATACAATACATACAACTTTAAGAGTTTTTAATACTTAGACAATGGGGATTTTCATTCTCCTTGCCAAAAATATGAAAAAAAATGTAAAAGGGCCATGCTGGTATGGAAGGGATAAAGTATCTGTGACAGAAACAGATTGTGACAGCAGAAAAAATGCCAAAATGTCCATCTAGTCTAGAAATACTTACCTGCACTTTTTTTTCCATTATATTGAAGGCTATTCCACATGAAAGAAAATTGCCCCTTTGGCTTTTTAAATGTTGTACAGTGCGATGCAACCAAACCTAGACTTCCAACCTCATCTATGATAAAATGTTTTAGTTTTTATTTGTCATGAGATGTCTTAGGGAAGTAAGGATGTCTGCTAGTAACACTTAATAACCAATATCCAAATACCCTTTTCTGTCCCAAATAAGTCTGATAACTAAAGAAATGCAAATCAAAACATATAAAAAACATATGATTTGACAGCAGATAATATGCTTTTGAGCCTCATTTTCTTGCTGTGTAAACATTACTCATTCCCTTGGTCTTGTCAGATTCAGGATGGCTTTATGTCTGTCCTGTACATGATTAAATTCCCTTACTATATTTGGGTATTTAGGGAAAAAAAAATACTGTGCCTAGAAAAGCAAAGCCAAACATTTACGTGATATATGTGTGAAATGTTTGTATTTAGAATACCTCCTGGTGTTTGTAGGGAAGGCAGGGAATGATGATTCAGGGAGATTATTTTTCTGCAGCCAATTCAAGTTTCCATTCCCTGTTAGCAACCACATGATTATTTTGCCAACATAAGCACATAGCAGAGAAATATCCAACTGAAGAAAGCACACATGGTTATTTTTTTTTTCATTGTTTCTCTATTCCCAGAAAAGGAATGTTGTGTATATCTAATTATTCTGTTATATGATTTCTATTTTATTATCCTTTGGTGCTGTTCCAATAAAATATCAAATGGACGGATACTTTAAGAATCAAATTTTGGCTTTATTAGCAAAGAAACTTTGCTTATATTAAAAACATATGATCATCCTTTATACTCATCACTGAATGCAATATATTTTGCTATGCATAGTGTTGACATGCTGGTCGGGGAGATCAGTAGTGATCTCGCTTTTAACCAGCCCAATAAGTTATAGTATGTAGCAGAGGGTCTGGGCCTGCCACCCTTGGCCAGAATACATCACTGGCACTACAGCAAGACTGTTTCCTGGAAGATATGTAGCTAGGTAAAGACATTACCTACTTTCATACTGGAGAACCAGCCAAGGCTGTCCATCACCCTTGGAGCTCTCAGTCTCTTGTTCTTCATAGGAAGAAGAGAGGTTATGTGGCTGAGACAATTTGTCAGAGTTCCGGAAGGTTGCTTAATGGAAAGTAGAAAGCCACAAGGTGGTGAAGAACACTATTAAGTGAAGAAAGTTGGCTTGAGTGAGGCTTTTGGCTCGGATCCATCTTAAGCCAGTGCCAGTGTCACCACCCTGGGTTGAAAAGTACTGTTTAATATCAGGGTTTGTGATAGCTATTTATATCTATCTGTGTGACTGTCTTCTGTGCCTTTGTTCTCCCTCCCGTGCCGCCCCTGTCCATGTTCCACATGCCCTGCCCACATATTTTAACCCCTCGTATCCTGGACGCCATCAGCCCTCACCTACCACATCATTTACCTTGCTATGAACCCACCGGGGGTGGGGTACAGAGCAAGGTCAATTCGGGGGAAAAGTCTCCCCTGGATGCCTGGTCGCCGGGACTTCTGGAGGAACGGAAAACGCGTGCCGGCTATCTCGCGGTTCATCCCAGGGAAATTTTAAACTGTTGTCGCTCGGGCCCCCGTTGACCGATCACGTCGCTTTTTGGACCAGATCTTCCTGGTCCCCGACCGCCCACCAGGGGCACCCCTAAGATCGCCACTGCTCCGTCGGGATCACCCCGAGAACGATGACCAAAGTATACGGACACTGCGGGGCTCGGTAGCCTAAGCGCGGCGCTGGACTGTCTGGGCGGGGCGGGAAGATGTGTCCTGATTTATGACCTTTTTATCACCTAACCTGTATACAAGCCTGTGTGTTTCCCAATAAAGAGTGTCACTTCCCTGGACATTAGTCTTGTCTAATGCTTCAGGGGCTTGCTGGATCACTCACTGTCCTTCTCAGGACAGTTACAGCACCGGATCCGGCTACGCTTCGGCGAGCTTGTTCACCAAAGAATCCAAGCCACTTTCCTGGTCCCTTCCCCGCTAGTATAGGCTACAGCTGGAAGTGGTTAACCCTTGTGGTTCTGGGAGGAAGCAACAAAGAATCGACGGGTGTACCCAACCGGGGTACCCGAGGCCCGTCACAGCCAGGTTACACAGGTATAGTAGTAATTAATATTATAACACACACATCAATGATATTACAACATGTATGTAATGATGTTTTGGCACCAGAGTATCCACTCCCCAGCAGTTTGGTGCAATAAACTGACTGTCACCCCAACCCCTTTTACATTAGAAGCCACATCTACCGATTGCCCCATACCCTTCATTAAAAAAGTTTGGAAGGATACATTCAATGCGTTAAAACACTGGCAATCTCAACAGGCTAGGCTCCAGCTTCATGTATTTACAAAAGCAATTCACAATATCAGTGCACCACAGACAAGGCTTGAGTTAATGGGTTATTAATTAACCCTCTATTAACTAATTAACCAAGCTGATAGAATCAGTTTGCAGTCTTGCAATTTCAGCATTTATTATTTTGACAATCCGTCTTATATGTTGTTATTGAAAACTTAACTTGGCCTCCTCTAATTTACCTTTTTTAAACACATTGTTAGCACAGTGTTCAGCTCTTAAAAAGGAAAAACAACTGAACAGGTTTATTAAAAAAAACCTTATGGAGCCAGTTTATCAAGGACATTGTGGAAAAGTAAATAAGTAAATAATGTGAAACAATAGGAAGATCAGATGTCTTACTATTAATCAGATGGATATGTAACCTTTAAACTCTGCTATGCCTAGCACCCTCAATAGTTATCACCTGGAGAAACCTCACTCTTGTAATGCTCAAGAGACTATTATTTGCCATTTTTCACGTCCTTATTTCTGCTTTTTAAACATTAGAGGGACAGTTTATTGTCCCACTAGCCTTCGCCAAAGAAGAATGCATATTAAAGGACTTTATGCGTACTCGACATTGTTCATCAGATAATGAAACAAAAATTAAATATAAAAAAAGTTGGTCACAAAGTAATATAAAAAGTCTTCTTAAAGATTAAGCTACTATCCCCTAATTAGACAACTCACCATAGCCTAAAAACCAGTGTCCCAATTTTGAAATGATGGGGGGTCATAAGTGTATGTAATGGAAACTCAGTTATGTCAGCAGCATTTATTTTGTCTGTCTGGTCTGAGTAAGGTTAAGGCTGATATATGGGAAAATTGGTACTTTGTTCAGTGTTCTGTGGACATTAGCAGACACTGTCCTATGTCGCTACCACTTCAAAACACTTCAACCAAGGACAGGATTCCTTATCAAAAAGAATCCAAACACAGATAAAATCTGACATGTCAAGTTCTGTATGTGTGTGTTACATTGTTTTCTCTTCTTAAGTGCAGGTTTTAAATTGAAAAGACTGAAAAAGTGTAGTAGATGCTATTCAATAAATAAAATGTCTACTAAATACTTTGCTTAAGTATGCTTTGTTTGAAGTGGAGTTGTCACTTTTGTTGTTTTTTTTTACACTAAATAAAATAAATAATGATGTTTACAGATAAAACATTTGTGTATTGGAAACCCACCTTACCCACTTGAGCATGCCATCTTAACTTTGTGTACTTTGTATCTGTGTTATTATTTCTCCCTATAAAGTTATTGTTTTTTATTTTTGATTTTTTTTTAAGTTTCTGATTGTTGTTCATTGGTTAAGCCAGTTATTATAATTGTAGGGTGAAGAAAAGAGAAGGTTAAAATAAGACTCATATTCCAGCTAAAATTAAAAAAGGAATGCATGCATGTATTTACGTGCAGTAAAATGCCTTGCAATCCACACAAAATGAACTCCACTATGCATTAAAAATATGTATCGTTAGAGACTGGAATGTCTCTGGCATAATTACAGAAAGTACTTTTACATTCTTATCAGCCTATAAAACTGCCCCCCCCGAGGAATTTCCAAGCTTTTGCTGAGCTCATACTTTGTCCCTAATCTACCTTGACCATAATTAGGTCTTTGTGCACCAAATAAACATAAAGAAAAGAGGAGCCTTGAGTGCAGTTGATACTGCCTAGTTCTGCTATAAAGTATATATGATGCACACACTAATTATACTCAGCTAAATGAAAGAAAAAAACATGGTGCGATAGTAGAAGTTGTCGATTATTGTTATTTATCGTTTTATATAGCGCCATCAAATTCCGTAGCGCTGTACAATGGGTAGACAGGATATAACAAGTAGTATGTAACATAACAATTTAACAAAAACAACAGGTGAGGAGGGCCCTGCTCAAAGGAGCTTACAATCTAGATCATGGTGTAGTACATGTGTCACAATTTAAACAAAGAATATAAACAACAGAACTAAATACAATAGTTCCTACTGTTAATACAATTCCTTGAGCAGGAAAGATTTTCTTAAATGAGGAAAAATTGTATTTCTTACAAACTACAAAATTGGAAAAAAATTAACTAAACATAGCGTGCACATTTCGTCCATAAATCTACTCTTTTATTAGTTCATAGAGTTCATTGCTTTACTATGTTTGTAAACAAGTATCCTATCGTTCTCATCTTGACATGTGTGTGTGTCAATGTCAGTATCAAGAAGGTCAGGCAGACAATGCGGCTCCAACCAGAAAATCTCTTTCACTAGCCTGGCTTTCAGACTCGTAAATGTGAATTCTATCACTACTTGAGATCGAGCCCCCAATGACCCAGAATAATGCTTTTAATCTATCCATAAAACCACTCACCCCAAGCAGTATCACAAGAGAAGCTCCATTAACTCTTTGCCTGGTATTACACATTCCCTGCCCAATGTCAAAATTATAAAATTGTAACCATTTTTGGTTGACTTTTATGGTTTTTTCATGTATGCAACCAACATGGACAGAAACAGACACTTAACAAAGTTGTGGAATTTAATTGTATATTATTACCCAAGTAAAATTATACAGCTGGTTACCAGTGGGCCGTGGGCTTCTGTTGTTGGAAGCCACACGTATTACAAGAACCACAATTCCTGGATTCGTCCTGTGCCCTTCTAGGCTATCATTTAAGTCAATGCCACAGGAAAAGTAAAGCACAAGATGAACTACTACCAGTATTTGGGGATTAAACAAAATAACCTTTTTTATTTTTAAGTTATTCAGCAAACGAAAAAAAAACAATAATTAATGCCACCCATCCATAATATCTTTGGCCATGAGTTTCCATGAAAAGCTCCAAGTTGTAGATAATAGTTGAGACAAAGCTGTAGAGGTTAGCGTATGGTTACAAATGGTATACCCGAATAAACTGATACCTGTATTTCGGCCAAGATGTCACGTAGGTTAAATTTCAGTACAGCGCATTCAATATTCTGTGAAAACTAAACAGTAGTAAGTGTTTTATAGCACAACAGGCCATAGTCACAAACTTTATTTTATCACTAAATATTACATTTTAAATTTTGTAAGAATTCTGCCCTCATTTTTCTGAGCTAAGGTGTTGGCATACAACCTAAATAATACATGCCAGCATCTTCAATAGCGTTGGACATCACACTTCTTCCAATATAATTTCTCAGAGAAGACCGTTCGAGCTACACCTTGTCTGGAGCTGCTAAGAAAGTGTACCTCATCCGATAAGATGGTTTAATTCATATTCTTCCGATGTACCTAGAGGCCATCATCATAGTCAGTCTTGATATCTATGTGACATTCCCTAAACAAACACCACATTGTTTATTGCAGTTCTGTTAATGTCCAGCTTATCTAATGGCTTTAAGCAAAAATGGGGTTGTTAGAAGGTTGTTAGAATATAGGCATTTATTTTTGATCTTGCTTATTAGATTAAATAGTGATGTTCATCTTAAACAAAAACAGTTTATACAACATTTTATTAAATTTCTCTAAAGATTTATTTCCATACATTTTCAAGAAGCTTTTTCAGTTTTTCATTTACTGGAGCCTAATAGTATATATATAATATATATATATATATATATATATATATATATATATATATATATATAATGCAGGTTTTGTTACACAAGTCTACCCATACTGCTACGTTAACCTCACAGGTTTTCTCATCTATTATTTTCTTTTCTTTACTTTTGCCTCTGCCTTTCTATTGTGCATATAGTGTTCATACAATATCTCATGTTACAATTCCCATAACAAGTTAAACAAACAAAGCCAAGCTGTATTTTTCATGGCTCTATAGATCTCTACATTTTTATGGTTCCTTAGTATATAGCTTTGGGTTCCCTGCACAGATATAAAAGAAAGTAGCATATGTTTTGCAGCAAAATTAGGAACCAGATCCAACCTAAACATTTGCCATATTTAAAAGCACAACCTCCCTATAATAATAACTAAAGCTTTTTTTTCCAAAGCAATATAACAAAAGAGGAAATGGTTCAGATCTCAACCCAGACTTTGAAGAAAAAAAAGTATTTTAAGCCAAAGTGTTATTTTCTAGGGCTTTGAACCTAAGTTTAATTCATATCCTGTGCTGTGACTGATCTCGGCAATATTATGATCTTTGTGGCAATGGATGTATTATAGAAATGGGACATTTTCATTATTAAAGTATTATATCATGTTAGAAAGCATTGGGACATGCTTTTAAGGCAAAATTGTATTAAGTGTCTGGAATAGTACAACACAAAGATGAAACGCCCTGTGTGGCCATAAAAAAACAAAAACATCCCCACGAGTGTGTGTCTCACCTGATGATTTAACTGACCTTCAAGTTCTAAGCTGCCACATCCACTGGACCTGTATGAAATATTTGGCAAGAATTCTTACATCTTGGAATTTAACACCAGGAAAGTCGCAGACTTATTTTCCTCCTGACCCTTTTTAGCATCACATGCTCAATGATTGTGCCCAGCAACATTCGGGGAAGTGGTTGCATAACAACGTTCCTCTAGTCTAGATGGAGAAGACATGAACTCCAAACCTGGGCACCCAAGAATTCAACCCAATAAACACATGCCAAATTTGGCAACAAGCTTACGTGATACAGCTGATATAGATTGTGAGATGATCCCTGCTAATATTTGACGGGACAAAAAAAAAATGGCCACAATTATTTTCACAAGATAGGATGGATGTGGTTTTCTTGGGGGTATTTGCTAATGTCTTATATATCATCAGGTAGGTAATTCAGAATTGTTTTATATTTGTGTTATATGTTTTTAATACATTAAACGTACCATTGTGGACATGACTCTTTCATTCTCATCTTGTTACGACAGAAAGGCCCAATACAGATATAAAAACTGAATCGCATAAAACTGTAATCATTCTTTGAAAGTTGCCTGAGCTCTGGTTACAAATTGATATCCTTCCCATCTGTCTGAGTATTGGAAGTGCCTCCTTCATCCTTTGTTTCCAAGCACGAAAACTACAGGGGTTCACATATTTAAAAATATAACTTGAAGTGACTTTGAGGTCACTGGCATTAAATAGATCATGTGTAAAAGAGGGTCTCAAAGTGGGTAGAGCATTAAGATGTTGGAAATTAGTCCGGATGGTCAGGGGTACCCTTGGTGTTCCTGTAAGAGCTACCTATCACAATATTTGGATCAGCAAGATTTGCACAAAGCAAATACTGCAATAACATCCAGTGACAATCTGTATGGCGGTCATAGTCTTTACCCACTAAAATAGTTATGCATCTTTAACACTGACAATAATGTTTGCTAAACTGTTTGATCTACAACATATTGGATATTATTCAAGTATAATCTGGCAGGTTTAGATCCATGTGCAATGAAACAAAACATTGATAAATCTCTCAAGGCTGTTTCCTGTTTTCCTTTCTTGTTATCATTTGAGTGTAAAACTTTTCAGACTGTGAATTGATGACCTAGATAAGTGAAACCAGGAAGTTGCTTTCCGTAGAAACATGATATGGATATGATTTATTACTATACTCTTTAATGTTATGCACCAGTGTTTAAATTATTGTATTTAATACTCCCTTATTCAAGCCTCCCTCATGTTTATTTATAGTATCTATTTTATTTGTAGATGTATCCAAATAACATCCGTAATGGCCAAATACAAAGGATTTCCAGGGTAATAAATCGTACATTTCTTAGTGAAACATGTTACCTTATAAATACTTATGATGTATTACCACTTAAAATATACATATCAGCTTGACACAAGGCTGTCAGACTTTGTAATCATGCTACACTTTTTTGTTTTTCCAGTCAATTAAAGACTCATGCAACTTAAATTAATATGCAATGTGTCATACCAATGTCTTGGTGCATCTGCTGCCCTTATGCTGAGTGTCTGCACAGTAGGCTTACTAAGACTACTGACTGATATCCTCTGATATAAGAGTCCCTTGCTGGCAATCCTTAATAGAAACTGGAAAGTTTGTACAGCTTATCTGAATTTCAAAATTGTACATTAACAGTGAAGAACAATATATGAAATACATTTCTGTTCTTAGGATCTGAATGATTCATTAATAAAGTACTAAATGTACCTCTTTGGGAGCCAAAACCTTCTTTTCTAAAAGCTCAGAATCTTGGCTTGGTGCAGGTAAGTCCACCCAGTATCCAATATACTCATTGGATACTTACTTACACTCACACAACATGCAAAAAACTTACTCTAACTCAGGGGTGTCCAAGTTTTTTCTGCAGTGGGCCACTTCATCAGAATTGTATACGTGCGCGGGCCGCACTCGTTTTTCACTGTGACAAAAAATATGGCCTTTAATAAAATATGCAGATTAAAATAAAGTAAAATGACACAAAACCTTTACTCTTCCTCTCACTGATTTCTGGGCCTTGAAAGTTTTGCGACTACAAATTCAGGATTCCCTAGATTTATTCTAGGGATGAACTTAAATGAAAATTCTGGACCAAAACATTCAGGGTTCACTTAGCCAAAACCGAAAATGACCCCCACCTTTAAAAATCATAATAAAAACTCACATGTTTAATAAAAGTAGGTAACACACAATTGGACAAAATTAGCAATATGACTTGGCATGATAGGAGTGTGATTGCTAACAGCAATCACACTCCTATCATACCCAGGCAACCAGTAAATGCTGGTACCTAGGCATGATGGGACTGTGCTCGCTGTGCTTGCTGTTAGCAATCACACTCCTATCATGCCAAGTCAGCCAGTACATGCTGGTACAGGGTGGCTGTAAGTGATGTGCAGACCCCATACTGCTGGCAGCATCACTACACAAGGGGGGCAGCTAGCTAGGTTTCAGCATGTACTGGCTGACTTGGCATGATAGGAGTGTGATTGCTAACAGTAGTCACAGTCCCATCATGCCTAGGTTCCAGCACTTACACATCCATCCAGTAAATGCTGGAACCTAGGCATTATGGGACTGTGATTGCTGTTAGCAATCACACTCCTATCATGCCAAGTCATCCAGTACATGCTGGTACAGGGTGGCTGTAAGTGCATACCCCATACTGCTGGCAGCATCACTACACAAGGGGGGCAGCTGGCCAGGTTTCAGCATGTACTGGCTGACTTGGCATGATAGGAGTGTGATTGCTAACAGCAATCACAGTCCCATCATGCCTAGGTTCCAGCACTTACACATCCATGCTATCACACACACACACTCATTTATTCATATAATCATTCATTCACAGATTCATTCCCTCAATCACAAACACCCTCCCCACCCCCTTACCTGCACTGCAGCTCCTCGATGCCGCTCACAGACTTCAGCAGGGGGCGCGGCCTCCCTCTGCCTTCTCTGCTAAAGCACAGAGGAAGTAGGATGTCACGTGAACTCCGCTTCCTCTGTGCAGTCCAGAAGACCCTCCCACAAGTAAGTAGCAGGGCTTGAGGTGCGGCTCGCGTAAGATCGGTTGCCCTGGCTGTTGATCTTACGCGGGCCGCACCTCGAGGTCTCGCGGGCCGCATTTGGCCCGCGGGCCGCATGTTGGACGCCCCTGCTCTAGATGAATAACTCTTTTGAAACTCCAGGAGTTCAACAAAAGTGCAGTCGTTGGCAGATTTAACAAGGACATGCTTGGTGCACAGGATAATCCTGTTATATCTCATTGTTTTTTCTGTCCCACAAAATTCCTGGCCCATTTAAATTAGGGCAACTGAATCAGTCATTTTGTAGCAATAAGATATAATATCAGTGAACTATTGTGTTCAAGTAATTTAGACTTTTGCATTCTGATTCCTACAAAATTCCGGCAAATTTACCGGATTTTGGTAAATTTGGCGATTCATAAGAAGTCACAAAAATGAGGCAAGACCCTCCAGGAATTGAACAAACAAGAAGTGAAAGATGTGGGTCCACATTCATTCACACCGTGATTCTCTCACACTTTCATTCTCATTTATTCTTTCATGCTCTTTAAATATTTCCCTACCTTCTCTGCCGACCACTTCTGCTTCTTTTTCTACATCATCTTCTACCTTCTCCCTTCTCTTTTATCTTCAATCTGCTGTCTTCAATCTCCTATCTTCATCCATATCTTCGTGGACATAACCCGGTGGGATTTTCAACCAAAGTGGTGGCACGGGTGGTGGCACCTCCTCACAACCCTCCATTCGGAGAGAGGACATCACCGAAAGTGCCATCATATTGCCCTGAGTTCAAGAGAAGATAAAAGTTGAAGAAGATGCAGAAGTGGTCGACAGAGAACGTAGGGAAACATTTAGAGAGTGATAGAGTGAGTGAATGTGGGCACTCGAATTAAAAATGCCCCTGAATTTCAGAAAAATGGGTAGAGAATGCAATTTGTTAAATGGGCTAAAAACAAACTTGTGCAAATCATTTTTGGCTCATTTGCATCTAGTCAGCGTCTAGTTTATATGACCTACTTGTATAACAGAATAAGGAATAAAGAATAAGAAGAGGAATGTATTTTAATTCTGCGATTTAATTCATAAACAATTTTTAGTAATTTTAGAGCTGCAGAACACTGATACATTAATACCCTGGGCAAATCCAAATTCAGAGCCAGCCCAGGAGGGACCACGACAGGGTCCTAAAACATGATGTTACATGACCATGCAGCAATAGTTAGAGCAGGGGCGTCCAACATGCGGCCCGCGGGCCAAATGCGGCCCGCGAGACCTCGAGGTGCGGCCCGCGTAAGATCGGCAGCCACTACTTACTTGTGGGAGGGTCTTCTGGACTGCACAGAGGAAGCGGAGTTCACGTGACATCCTACTTCCTCTGTGCTTTAGCAGAGAAGGCAGAGGGAGGCCGCGCCCCCTGCTGAAGTCTGTGAGCGGCATCGAGGAGCTGCAGTGCAGGTAAGGGGGTGGGGAGGGTGTTTGTGATTGAGGGAATGAATCTGTGAATGAATGATTATATGAATAAATGAGTGTGTGTGTGTGATAGCATGGATGTGTAAGTGCTGGAACCTAGGCATGATGGGACTGTGATTGCTGTTAGCAATCACACTCCTATCATGCCAAGTCAGCCAGTACATGCTGAAACCTGGCCAGCTGCCCCCCTTGTGTAGTGATGCTGCCAGCAGTATGGGGTCTGCACTTACAGCCACCCTGTACCAGCATGTACTGGATGACTTGGCATGATAGGAGTGTGATTGCTAACAGCAATCACAGTCCCATAATGCCTAGGTTCCAGCATTTACTGGATGGATGTGTAAGTGCTGGAACCTAGGCATGATGGGACTGTGACTACTGTTAGCAATCACACTCCTATCATGCCAAGTCAGCCAGTACATGCTGAAACCTAGCTAGCTGCCCCCCTTGTGTAGTGATGCTGCCAGCAGTATGGGGTCTGCACATCACTTACAGCCACCCTGTACCAGCATGTACTGGCTGACTTGGCATGATAGGAGTGTGATTGCTAACAGCAAGCACAGCGAGCACAGTCCCATCATGCCTAGGTACCAGCATTTACTGGTTGCCTGGGTATGATAGGAGTGTGATTGCTGTTAGCAATCACACTCCTATCATGCCAAGTCATATTGCTAATTTTGTCCAATTGTGTGTTACCTACTTTTATTAAACATGTGAGTTTTTATTATGATTTTTAAAGGTGGGGGTCATTTTCGGTTTTGGCTAAGTGAACCCTGAATGTTTTGGTCCAGAATTTTCATTTTAGTTCATCCCTAGAATAAATCTAGGGAATCCTGAATTTGTAGTCGCAAAACTTTCAAGGCCCAGAAATCAGTGAGAGGAAGAGTAAAGGTTTTGTGTCATTTTACTTTATTTTAATCTGCATATTTTATTAAAGGCCATATTTTTTGTCACAGTGAAAAACGAGTGCGGCCCGCGCACGTATACAATTCTGATGAAGTGGCCCACTGCAGAAAAAACTTGGACACCCCTGATCTAGAGTATAAAGATAATGCCTCTATAATGTCTTAAAGCTTTTTAAATTTCTGATAGGAATAAAATATGTTATACATCAGGGCTGCTGATTCTATGTAAATGTATTTTTTCACTTTAACATACTGTAATAAAGTATTTACTGCAATGTATCAAACATTGCTATCCACCAAACACACCAAACATCAAGTACCCAAGACATCAAGACATTAATCTGAAACAATAAAAAGAAAAGGGGGGTTAAGTCACATTTATTATAGCCTCACATGATCCTCCCCTTCCTCTCTTCTCCATAATCCACACTAGACCGAACCCTGGGAACTGTCTATACTAATGATATTATATGACTAGCCAAGTAGCCCTTTCATTGAGTTTAAATACTAAGTTAATATCTAGATTCTACAGCCCAAAATCACTATTCTGAACCTTTAAGGCTTAATTCGTATGGAGTCGAGCAAGAATATGCCCATCTCCAGAAAAGGAAAGTTGGGGGTGGAGCTTCCACTGTGGCCCTATTACTTTGGATCACCTGTCAGTGTCCATATGACAAGGGGAAGCACAAGATAGCACGGGGAAAAAACGGTCTTTTGGTCATTTACTATATGGGTCAACATTGCTAGACTTTGATTTGTTAATTTGTGTCACAGACGTAACTATATATCAGACTTCTTCTAAATATCCTCTCACTGTAAATATCTGTGGAAAATATAGGAAAACATGCACAAAAAACAAAATCAAAGCCTTTTTGTATGTGAAAATTTCCTCCGTGTACAAGAAGAAAAGGGTGTGTATGATAAGCTGATAACTAAACATCTGCTGAGTAGTTAAGAAAAGTTAAGAAAACATATTTCCCTTCCAGACTGGGCCGCCCAGGCCAGTGCATAGTTTCTGCTGAATAAGTTGTTCTATTGCTAAAATAAAAAACAGGCTTTTGAACCGACTATACGCTGTCTGTGGCTTTTTGGTCTGGGCAATTTTTCAAATAGTCATAAACACATGGAATAAAAAAACTTGTTTAAAAAAAAAAATAAAATGCTCATGTAGAAGTCACACACGCACCCAAAAATGTGTATTTTTTAGAACAGCTTGTTAAAAGATTTTGTATTGTATTAATTTAATTTAAACAGATTAACATTATTAAAAAAATAAAAAAGGAAATATATATATATATATTTTAAATTGTTAACAGCCTTTCTTTGTAACAATCTGTCTAAAACAAAGACGAAGATTTCGGTGACATATGAGAATATGAGATATTTAATTCACTTGGGGATACATTCATTAAACCTGGTGTCTTATCATGCAAGACCAACTTGAATTTGGTAAAAAAAAATGCTCTTCTTGCTTTATTTATATAGATGGTTGAAATGGTGTTGACTGGGTCCAAAACCTGGCTTGACCATTGGAAAATCCAATTGGAACTAGGGCAACCAGGTATTTCCTTTTTTTAGCAAAAGTCCTAGAAAAAGTTAACGTCTAAGCTGGTAGAACTAATTAGAAACCTAAAAACTGCAAGTATTCAAAATTACAGTAGGTTCAAGGACACTACACTACATTTAAAATCACACAATAACCAAAACTACTATGATACATACCATTAATGGCACAACAGGGAATTCTCCTAGAAAAACAGGCATTTAGCATTTTTTTTTCCATATGCAGGTTACGTCTGCATGTCAAATTAACTACAGAACAGTGTTTGTTTCCAAGGGACGGAAAGTGTACTAGAGAGATTGAGATATGCAGCGTATAAGAGAAAGCCTTGTCTTGTAGAGATGTATTACATTTCCCCATCTTCAGGCAATAAATTTTAAATGGCAACTAAATTTTTATGTGTAGCATCTAGCCCTCATTAACACCGTTTGAATGGTTGCATATTCCCCCTGGTACTTGCTCCAAGCCAAACTAAATATTTTGGTTCCTAGTTACTCTTCTTATAAACCTGATACATAAAAGAAAGAGCTTTTATGAATACTGATTTTACTTTTTTCTCTAGTGAATGTCTTAATGGTAAAAGCATTCAGACGGACACCAAGTAACTTATATAAGTGGCAAAAAAGGTAAGCTGACATTTTTTCTTAGTAGTTATAATGCAAACACTTTTCTTGTAGAAGCTGGTTAAGATCATGACGTTACTCTTCACACGTAAAATTTTATTCAATATTATTTTTCTGCATATTGGGGTCAATTTTATAAGGACTATTTTTGCAACAATAAAATCAGTGAATACATTCTTACTTTATATAGAAGTTCAAAATAAGACATCTGTCTCCTCCTCATCGTTCTTCTACCTAAATACACTATGCAGTGGCTAATTAGCTTAGCTTGCTGACTTTCATCTTGTCATACCCCCAACAGTTAAAGTGTCCAGATTGGGAGGTGACCATCCACCAGTCTCATCCGAATAGTCACCTTGCGACACTAGTGTGTGTTTGAGCTGCAATGGATGTCTATTCTGCTTGATTTTTCAACTCTCTGGGCTGGTTAGTGGAAATCAGACGATCTCTCCAAGCTGTCCATGCAAAAGCAGGACAAGGGGACAGCTACCTAGGAGAGTATGATAGTGCCTAATAATCAGGGTTGTCCTGTGAAAACCAGGACTGCTGGGAGTTATGTCTTGTGTATATGGGAGTGTAGCCCTAGGACATGCCCTACATCACACATCTGCTGGATTTAAATTTTGAAAGTTACCAGACGCGCATACCAGGTGAACTCTCAGGAATTTCGGATGCGCATAGCTTCTCCGGTTCTCCTGGTCAACTCCCGAATCCTCTGGGTTGTGGGAGTGGGGTCCTGACACGCCCCACCCATTTCCCCTTTAAATGGGGGTGTTTCCCACAATGTCATCAGGACCGCCCACTGATGTCAGCGGGAATGCTCCCAACATCAGCGGGAATGCCCACCGTCAGTACAACCGCCCATCGATGTCAGTGGGCAATCCTGGCCGCTTCCCGCAAGGGTAGGCTCCGGGTAGCATCTCTATGAATACAAAATTCTTATATATGGATTTGTATGACTAAATGTGGCTACAATTATGGGAAAGTTTTTGAATTACCTTCGGCCCTGGAAAGGGAGGGACCCTTGAGTGTTTTTGGTACCCAGGGAATCCCAGAAGCAGCTCCTAACATCTAAACGGTCGGTAGGCTTATTTTTATATTTCCCTGTAAAATTTGTGTTTGCACTGACAAAGGCCTTTTATGACCAAAACGTTGGCAAGATAAATAAATATTATATTTAACTTGAATTTGGAGTGTGCATGGTATGACTTATGACTTTGCTATGCAGGCAGGAATTCTCAGACCCTGGGGTGTAGGGGTCTCTTGGTATAGCCCTATTACGGATCTTCCCAGGCAAAGTTTTGTCACTTTATTAAATGTTTTTTGATATGTTTAATTAGGGTTTGGGGGTCAATGTCATTGTTAAGTGGTGGACTGTGGGGTAGTTGTGACCTTTTGTTAAGGTTTTGTATGATAACGACTTAAAATCTTTTAACGTGTTACTGGGGGTTATTGGTAGGGTGTACCCGGGGCCTATATAGCGACTATACCCCTTTCAAGCTTGATGTGCAGTAATTGTTCTATATTCTAAATATTCTTTGGGCATTTATAGTATTTCAACCTTCTGATGATCTGATTTCCATGGATCCCTTAAATAGTAACTGATGTTCATACCTGGGACATATTAGCCTACAATTGCTTGTGCTCATCAGTACTCAGATCTGTACTGTAAAAAATACATCATTTCGTTGAAAACAAATTTTAACTATTTAAGGAATAGTCCTTGGTATTAGTTAAAATCCAGAAGCAAAGCAGTCACCATATTGTCAAAAGATACATTTTCTACATTATGTCCAAACGACATTAACGTAAGGTAAACTTCTATTTAATGCTTAAGGCTGGTAGAAAGCATCAAAGTGTCTAATATATTCCTCTCTAGCAGCATCTTGCCACAAGACAGGATACACAAGACCATTCAAATATTTAGCCGGGGCCCTGACTCCCTTCTAATAGCCTTCTACAGACTTTCTGGAGTCTTCAAATACTTCTGCTCAGCCTTTTTTACTGGACCACAAATCAAACCTCTCATTTGAAATATTTTAATCTGGCCTTTAGAAGGTATTTCTAATAGTTTCCATAATGAGCTTGCGCTATACAGTATTATAAAACTGGTCATTAGGTCATGCAAACCAACTGCAATATGTCAAATTACCACAAATGGGATGAATATTATGATGTTTGAGGCACGAGGAGAGAATCACTCGGAGTAAGAATTATTATTCTTGTTTCTTTTTCCCTTGTCTTTTATAGATTGTATCCATTCTACAAGGAGGACTGGCTGAGAGGGGCAAGGTGTACTTTCCCCCAAGACTGATCTGATTCTGCGCGACTAACTTTCCTCTTTCGTATGTGGTGTTTTTTTATCCAAGGAGTAACAAGGACTAACAAGTAGTATTTGCCATTACTAGATTACTTTCGATGTTGTATTATCTGCTAAATGCGTTTCATAAGGCCGTGTGGCCAGGTTTGCTCTCCTGACTGAAGTCTGCCAGCAAAGTAATATCATCAGAACTAGCTGACCACACATACACACATATCACTGTACATATGCATATTTGTATCATCATTCCTATGTTTATTTCATTGCTGTAATTTTATAAATGTATCTCTGATTAGTTTTAAATTGTCAGTTTGGAATGAAAAGCCTCATCTATATTTCTCTCTCGTTTTATGATGAACATAATTGGAAGTTTAATGGGAACAAAGTAGAAATTGTCATGGAAATTTTAAAAAATAAAATAAATATTTGTGGTTAAAGGATGCAGAACAGACATGATGCATTCTTCTTGAAATGTGTTTCTTAAATCTTCCATCTGATTTTTATATATATTTTTGAGATGCGCCTGGAGTTTTGTGATCCCGTTGAGGAAGCAAAGTGAAGATGTCTGTGATTAATGCATCTCTTATCATCCAGACCAGGCGAAGCTGCCTCCTGCTTCTCTGTCCTTAATCAATCTCTTCCTGCTATCCTCAAGTTTTCTGGAGACACTATTTTAACCTTTTGCAATGTCATGAATCCTGGGTGTTCTAAAATGGAATCCAGCTGTGGATTCCTGAGGCTTATGGGAGGATCCAGCATATGATCTGTTAGTTTTTTTTATAATTAGGCAGTCAACATACTGGCCTCCCCGTACACCGCTAACAGTAATGAAAAAGACAAGGCGAAGAATGCAAGGAATCACTGAAATGTGGAATGTTACCCCGCATTGAAGATAAATGGTTTAATATACCTAAATATACCTATATATACCCTTCAACAATAACACATTATTTCATTTAGCACATTATGTCAAACTGTTGGGGTTTTTTGTTATAAAATGTATAAAACCCATAACAGAAAAGGTTTGGCCGAATGTTTGTAATCTAAGCAGGTAGATAAAATTCCAAAAAAACTTTTATTTTGTCTCATTTACATTTTACTGCGTAGAAGATTCCACAAATGCTGCCTTTTATGTTGCTATGGCAACAACCTATCTGTGTCTGCTCTCGTGTCCCATGACAAATTTGCATTCCCTAAAAACAGAGTAGGTTAAACGGTACACTTAAACCATGCTACATGTGTATACAAGTACATGTACCGTGCTTATATATCACTTTAGGTATTGTCTCTTGTTTTACGGGGTTTTCTTTTGTATGGTTTGCACATGATTTACAAAATCAATTATATAGTCAGTTGCTAGTTTTTTACACTATAATTTTTGGTGCTTGTTAGATTTTTTTCCATCGACATAACTTGCAGAAGAAAATTAAATAACAGACGGCTTATATATTTTTATTTCTTGGGGGAAAAGGGAATAGGTGATTTGCACCAGGCTATAAGTTCTTAGATAAAGCCCACAGTTTTCTCATAGGCGCATGCAGGCAGGATTATTCCTGAGCATCAGTCTCCTCTTGTGCTAAGGGAGACTACACTGTCTTTTGTCAGGAATTCTTCACCTGATTAGGACTGACCCAACCACCAGATTACAACTCATCACCTAATGGCACGTTTTCTGAACTGTTTTGTACTATAATACTAACAAGGCATTATCTAAGGGTACCGATAAACCAAAGGCTATATCCTGTATTTACCTTATGGTGAATGCATTCTATCACCGCTTTCATTAAGATCATTTCTTTGACATATTCTGTTTGGATAACAGCGCACAAAGTGTATCATCATTCCTGCTTGCTGTCCTAGTGCCTCCCTATTTCTTCCCTGTCGGCCTCTATTAATTATATATTCCACACAACAGGTGTTATAGAGGACTACTAATGTGGTTTTTTTTAATTATGTGTTTGTTTAAAAACAATTATTTATTTTAGGCTTGAGTAACAATCTATCTGGTTCACAACATCCCTAGAGTTTGACGGCAGAGAAGTCTCATTCAGCTCATCTAATCTGCCCATTTTTCCTGATGTAAAGACACAGACCTTAATCAGTTGTAAGTCTTGTCTTAGATACGGGATAGCTTTGTGCCTATGCCATGTTTCAATTCCCTCACTGTTTTGGTTTTTTGATATTTGTCTTGAAAGTCAGTTTTTATCAAGGTTGGGAATAACAATTCGGATGTATCGTTTTAGAACTAATAGGGTTGACCACACTCTCCTCTAAAGTAAGACTGCAGCTTTGTGTGGTTTAATCCTTGGAATTTAAGAAGGATGGGTAACAACCCCCTGGCTGTTCCAGATTCTTTAAACAGGTCCAATTTTGTACCCATTGGGGTCACATGCAGCTCTTACCGCCTAGAGCAGCACCTTGCACAGGTAGTAGCACAGGAGTCTGTAACCCGTGGAGAAGACTGTCTCCATGAAGGGTAAGTGGTTAGAGTGAGTGTGTGCGTAAGATGTTTGTGTATTGTGTTTGTTACTGGGAGGCTACTTTTCTTTGCTGGATTAACTAGTAGATATATTAATGCATTGGAACTAAAACCACAGCTGCTTGATAACATAGGACGACACCCATTGGGCAACTTGAGTCAGAGTTGCCGTTTCATCTACACTTTATCATATATTATTACCAGAAACTTCCCATGTGACACAAAAGCAGGCATTGATTGGCTGTTGCATAGCGAGCATGATCTGCACAGAGGTTTGGATGACAGAACACCTGTTCAATGTGTGCAGCCCTTGTGGAAACAGTTCTTTCCCCCAAAATGTCTGTGTTGTGTGCAGCTCTTGCTCACTATGTAATAAATAGGTTAGAGGCTCGCCATTGCACATTATCCTGTTTGCACTTGAATTATTTTGTTTTCTCTCTATGTGATTAAATCTTCATATGAAAGAATAAAATGATGGATCAGCTTAACATCTGTTTTGCTTAACATACTGAGGAGTGCAATGAATAGTTGTGACAGCACTTTGCACTAGTGCATCTTCTATAGCTACACCAAGAAAACCTCATAAATGATGCCCTTAGCTGTAGGAGAAAGGAATATCTTTCCCTTCTACCTTTTTAGTTTTACATTTGTCACAAAAATATGTTTTCCATGTCTCCCCATTGTACATCTTTAAAAAATTGATATTGGAATACTGACAATACTCTTGATAAAGCAAGAATAGTTAAGGCATAGAACCCTACTATAAACCTACTTAAGTATAAAAAAAGTTTTCATCCATTGATATTCCCCAATCCATTTGCTCCAAAAGAAAAAGTATACCCTTTATATAACTGTACTGCTTTCAAGTCACCATTTTCTTGAATATCCAAAAAAAAAAAAAAAAAAAAAATATACAGATGTCTTGAATCTTCATTTGTATGTCTACAATCAAAGAGGGATAGGATTTATGGAGCCCTGAGTACAATGGAATCTTTTTATTTAACTAGCCACAGAGGAAGCATGTTTTATACAAAGCTGTGAGCGCTTCTGTGTTGTTGATTCGAGACTGGATATTATCAAGACTTCTTGCCATTCTGTTTATAGAGAAAAAATTTTAAGGTTGGGTTTAAGTGCTTTTGCAGTAAGAGGAAAAAGGATAGAGTAGGATGAAAGGGCTGGTTTAAAAGCAAATCTAAAAGATTTCTATGGTCAGAAGAAGGCTTTAAATATATTTTTCATCTCTTGGGTGGCTGTTTCCACACCGCAGCTGCCAAAGTCAAGATCTTCTGTTTCTCTATTTCTGCAGGTGCTGTTTTTCAAGGGTTTGGTTTTTGCAAGCCTCCCAGAGCCGAAGAAATCACGTTTCCAAAGACAGTATGCTAACTGCAACAATGAAGGAGGGATCCTGAGGGCCCTTGGCTTAAAGCTCTGCATACCAAAATCTGGGCCTGAGAAATATAATTTCATTTTCCCAAAAAGAGTAATGTCCTGTAGCTCTCAGACTGACTACTCAATTGCAGGCTTTACCTATGGGGTATACAGTAGCTCTCAATCCATTTTCGTGAGTATGGAATGTCCTATACCTATTCAATGTATGGGTTGCTGAGGGCTATGCTTATTAGGAAGGGTTATTTGTATAGCCCTCTTCCATCAGACTTTAAATATTGTGGATTTTTTTATTTGCCTGTTATTCAAATTTCTGAATTAGTCGACTAATACAAAATATTTTACCTAGGGCTACTCAAGAATGTTACTAAAAGCTGTGACATTGGAATGTTTTATTTTAATAGATTTATTAGGTTTTAGGATATTTCTAAAAGAATAGTATGGTATCTATCCCCAACTTATAGACTCTTGATCAAATAGCAAGTCCTCACTTTCTACATTTAACCTTTCATTTATTTTTGTAAATATGTGTATATATATGTGACTATTATCTGATGTTATCCCATATTTGCCACTGGCAATGTAATTGGAAAACCAGTTGAAGTATTGTTTGCTTACCTTGATGGGTAAAATGGCAGTGCACAATACATAAATATACACATACAAGGAAAATGGTGGCTGTTGGAAACATATACCATGTCACCATCAGCCACTAAATGCTTGTTGGCACGCTTCATGAAAATGTTTCATTCTCCATCTCTGTTGCGCCATTTGAAACAAATATTTACTAGTTTAGGACATCTGGAACTGATTGCTCGAGTTTATTGTCGTTGGTTTCTTTTGCACAAACACATAGACACACAAAGCATATATATATACACATACACACACACAGTATATATATATATATATATATATATATATATACTGTGCTTGTACTAAGATACTAAGCTTTATGAAGATGGGAAAAGTCTACATGTTGTTGAAGTGCTATTTAATAGAAAGAGTCTGCATACTAGATATGAGAAGCTGCATTTCTATTATGGTGCTTTTGTCTGAAATCTAGCACTACCAGGAGGGAACCCAACATTTGACATGAATCCAGTCAATACCCTCATGAAGACCTTTCCACCAGCCAGTAGTGTTATCAACAGGTCACCAGCAAACAGATATTGCTGTCATCTGCCCAGCTGTGACCAAATGTTTCTGTCAACACTCTACAGCGTAAACAGATGGACCAAACAATGCATAAAACATGCTCCTATGTAATTAATGCATCCAGAAGAATGATTCCTAGAAACTACAACTGACATGGTAGACAAAGGAAAGGGATCAATTCATTCCATAAAAAAGTAACAGAGGAGGAGAGAATTAGTTATATCTAATGATGTGGGCAAAAGGCCTTCACATGGTTGCATAGGTTAAAAAATAACCCCCCCGAGTACCCACCTCTGTTGATGTCAATATATCATATAAAGAGGTAAAAAAATCCTCATCCACTCCAAACTGCTTGAAACCTAAATGCCAGCCTTCATTAGAACATCCAACTATTTTGAAAATATTAACTGAATCCATCAAAACCACTTCACTTGACAGTGCGTTCCACATATAAACCTTTGATTAACAAAGTAACAAGGCATCTGTTTTCTCATAGGGATAACTCTGTGTCATCCATAAAGCATGAAAAGATCCCCAAACAATACTTTGTATTGCCCTTAAAAATACTTGCATGACGTAATTAATCCCCATATAACCAATCTGTAAAGTCTGCCTTTGTAGATGAGATTTTCCGCTCATTTAATTCATTTTGTTGCCCATCTCTGAAACATTTGCAGTTGCATGTTTTTTTAATTAATTGGTGGTCAAAACTGTACTGCATATTCGAGGTGCAGTCTTACTAATGATCCATAAAGATGCAAAATTATGTTCTCATCCAGTAAAATCATTATCTTTAAATACAGAGTTACAAACTTGATTGCATTTCCAGTAACTGCCAGATTAGTGCTGCTGGAAAGCCAACAAGTTAACAAGTATCCTTCTGTGTATTGGATTTCCCCAATAAGCAGCTATTCAATGTATAATTACCAAGTCTTTTTTCTTCCTTTCTTCTCTAAATGTAGTTGAAATGCATCTGCCATTTTACATTTTACCTGATTTGTCTAAATTACTTGGCTTCAACAGGATATTCATATATGATTACCTTACAATATTTTGTCTCATCTGCAGTTATTAATTGCTTTCAGAACTCTATTCTAGATCATTGTTGAATAAATTATCGGGACCAAGGTTAGATCCATAGGATACTGTACTCAAAGATTTTATCCATCTGAAATGTGCACCATTAACAGTAACTCAGTGCTGTCCCTTAACACATTCTATATCGAAGTACGAATACTTACTACCAGTCCTATGTGTTGCAGTTGGTAATACCGTATTTGCCCGATTATAAGACGAAGTTCTTTCCAGAGCAAATGCTCTGAAAAATACCCCTCGTCTTATAATCGGGGTTGTCTTATAATCAGACCTCAAATAGGTCTATGAGACTAAGATCCAGATCCCCGCAGCGCTGCAGGGGACCTGGATCCTCTTGCCCCCCCCCCAACTTACCGGTGCTTCTAAGTCTCCGGTGTGTAGCCGGGAAGCGTGTAGACGTCTACGCGATTCGTGTAGACAACTTCCGCTGCAGCCGGAAGGAGGTGCGGTTAGCAGCAGGGGTTGTCTGTGTCCATCGCGCAGACCTTCCCCGGCTGTCAGAGATCAGAATTCTCTCTGACAGTTGGAGGGTGTATGTATAATATATTATATTGGTATCTCTATTCTATGGTGGAATGATCATAAAAATTATCTATATGTCTAGATAAATGAATAAACACACAATTCCATGCACTCATAGTCCCTCCCGCAGTTGTAGCAACATATTCTTCTTATGTAGTTAATCGTCTTTCTGAATAATTGTTATGGAGGATGGGCAATACCTTATAGAAGTCCATATTATATACATTGAATACTATTGAATATGGTTATGGGAAAGCTATTTGGTAACTCTTTTCCACATAATCCAAACCATGCTTAGTTGCTGTTTGTGATTACATGCCCTAAAGTCATGATTAATTTTGCTGTCATTCTCTGCATGTTGTCAAATTCCATAACACTTATGGCAAGTATCCAAAACTGTGCTCTTTATCACGTGATTCTTTGTAGGCATTACCCTTTCCCAAATCATTTACGTAATTGAGTGTAGATTATGTTTGCAGTGGAGATTTTGGTCTGGTAACCCTTGCACCATAAATTAATAAAATAAAAGGATTTGTATTTAGTCCACAGATAGGAACAATGTGGAACATAGTCAAAGGTTGTGGAGCAAGAATATAAACAGAAGGAATTTATTGTCACAGCTGCAATTCAGACCCACGGATTTGCCTAAGACAAAGCATACAAATCCCTCTCTTTGGCATGGCCTACTACCTTATAGAGAAGCTTGAATGCATGCTCATAGCAGAAACACTTTTTTTTATAGGGAAGGACATTTCATTAAAACGTAGAAGAGCTAAGGTTTCAGGAAAGGTAAAATGTTTCAATGTGGATTTGAAAAGTCATTTTCGTAGGGAAAAAATAAATATAATTCACTAATTTGTTTATCTCAACTCAACTTAGCATCCTGACCAGCTTTCTTATTGGTTACATGGACAAATTCTGACACTTATGTGAGTTCTAGACACTCAAACAAAGTCTGCTCGTTCTTGCAACAGGTTCTTAATCAATGAGGCATTGGAGGGTTTGTTCCTAGGAAGGTTTGTTTAGCGACTCCTGCATAGACGCCAACAGACAAGGATGGATGATTCATGGAGAGAATGCCCTGTAACATCACATGGCCAACATGTACCATAGATAGAGTGTAAAGACCTATCATACCACAGGCCACGCAATTTTTTTGGCCCATTCCTGCATGACTTTGCTGGTCCCAGGATTTTCCACAAAGGGTTTTCCTGAGGTTGGTAAGTATAGCTTACAGGATACAAATTCACTCACTATATATAAAGTAACATCTGTATGAGATCCACCTGTTTCACTTAACCTATATCTCTTTTTTTTCAAAACCTAAAGTCATGTATATTGTTCTGCCAGCTTTTGCTGAACAGACACCATGAGTAAACATTTAAGTATATCAGCATGGTTTTTTGCTTTATTTTCTCATCCATGTATTCAGCAGTAATGAAACCACTTAATCCAATGTCAGTTGCATATTTCCTTAGGTGTTCGAATCTGTTGATGTGACACAAATTGTTGCCATACGCCATCTGGGTACCTTTTATCTGGAAGGACAACCAAATTCATCTTAAACCACCTTGTGAAAGTTCAAGAATTATCTGTCCGTCTTATTACTTTCATCTATTTCCTTCCTTAGCCTAGGGCATATTTTCATTGTTGGCAGATGTCTGGAGATAAATATCTGTTTTAACACTTGTTTGTTTAAGGTGGCATTCATATGATGTTCAGCCTAGCTTGTAAGTCTTATAGTGAACATTTTTATATATATTAAAGAAAGCAAACATATACCTACTCCATAAATGTAATTTTCTATATTAAACTGCTTAGAACCAAAGATACAATAGGCCACTGCCCTGTGATCAATTATCACTGTGATCAATTATAACAAGGAAAGCACAGCCGTCAATCATATCAATGAAAAGTTCCTTTAGGCGACATAGAATGATGACCCAAATAATCATTATCAATAATCCATAGGCGTTCTGGAGGTTAAAGAGTGAAATAATGTCATTCATTCTTGAACGTGGCATAAATAGACAATCAAGATGAAACAAACAATATACAAACAGTTCTGTTCTCCATGATATCAAGTCACAAATGAAGATACATTTCTTAAGCCCCACTCTGCAAAATACTTATCCAGGGCTGGCCCGACAATGGAGCTGAGTGGGTCAACCGCTCCAGGCGGCACTTTTGAAGGGGCGGCACTTTGCCGCCCCAAGCCCTTTTTTTTTAAATTTTTTTAAAGCCAAAGAGAGAGAAAGGGGCGCCGAGTGGTTTTTGCTTACCAAGCTGTCAGTACCCGCTCGGCGCCCCTCTCTCTCTCCTCTGCAGCGAGTCTTCCTGTTCGGTCTCGGTGCTGGCTTGTAATGCTGAGTGCCGGAAGATTTCCGGCGCTCAGCATTACAAGCCGGCACCGAGACCGAACAGGGAGACTCGCCGCAGGACTGCTGAAAGGTAAGTACAAGGGGGGGGGAGGAAAGGTAGATAATGGGGGGCGGCAGGGACGGAGGGAGAGGAAGGGTAGATAAGGGGGGGGGGGGGTTAAAAATTCGCCCCAGGCGGCATTTTGCCTTGGGCCGGCCCTGTACTTATCAATGTATGATTTCACTAAAAACTCATAAAATGTACCATTGCATCATTTTCTTCAACTATTTCTTTTCAAAATGGATGACTAGCACTACTCAGATTAAATACATACTGTTGCCATATATTCAAGTAAAGTTGATGGTAGCAGGTTTGTGAGTATATGTAACAAGTGTGATGGCTACACATGTTCCGATTATTATTATTATTCATTGTTTTATATAGCGCCATGACATAACAAGTAGTATGTAACATAACAATTTTACTTACAGAGACAACAGGTGAGGAGGGCCCTGCTCAAACGAGCTTACGGTCTAGAGATAATACTAGCAATGTGATTCTGTGGCAAACATGAAATCTCCCAGACAGAGCAACACAAGACAGTTGCTACCTTCTGAAACTTAGTGCTGATTAGGTCAGTGGCGGCTGGTGGCTAACTCCAATGGGGGTTCACATGCTGCTGTTCCCTCTCCATGAACACACAGAATAATGGCGCTTTGCGTCTTGCGTTGTTAGCCCCGCCTCCCCGCTCGCTTCAGTCACTGGGGAGGGTGGGGAGACTCCGGGCTGGGCAGTGAGTGTGTTGGCTGGGAGCTGACGGCTGGGCGGACTTCAGCAAGAGCGGCAGCAACTGAGCAAATAGGGTCTTTCACACGTGCGCTGCAGCAGTGCAATAGAAGAAAGAACTATGAACAGGCTGCCTGTTCATAGCTGTTTCTTGTCATAGGCAGACCGGCTACATTAGGGGACAGGAGGCTTCATGCGCACGTGAAGTGCAAAAGGAAAAAAAATAGCAAAATTCATCAAAAATCCATTTTAATTAAACTTACCGATTAAAATGGATTTTTGCTGAACTTTGCAAAAAAAATTTTCCTTTTGCGCTTAGGGGTTCACGTGCGCATGTGCTCCTATGGAGGAGCCTCCACCGGATTAGGTAGCAATTCACGGTCCCAAAATTTCAGGCTTTCCCATTTCCATTCTTTGTTGATCAGGAACAAGTCAAATAAACAAATCTCAGTCACGATATAGAATAGGCTTTTCAAAGTTTTAAAATACATTCTACACTCCAAACCAACTCCAAAGATGAATGCTCTCTTCTCCACTGATATCATATAGTACAGACACACGTTATATTTTGCCCAAAAAGCTCCTAACATTTTGTAAAGGCTGTCCACTGTATCTGCTATCGCAGCATCATTTTGTAGTATATTAGTGAGCTTTTCGTGCAATAATGACTAAGTAGGCCCTACATCATATAGTTAATTTGGTAAGATTTATCTTATTTCATTAGGGCCACATCAAGGCACCCAGTGGGAAGTAAGAAACAACAGTTACTTAGCGATCATAGAATGGCTGGACTTCCAGACCAAGCCTCACCAGATTAACCCTTTGATACAGTTTATTTATTCTAAGAATATGGTTTAAATACAAGAATATTGCTGTTCTTCTAAATATTAAAGTACCTATCAACAGGTCTTCTGGAAGTCCTAAAAAACCTTAATAAAAGACACCATCTGGCCACATTTCGAGCACAACCCCTCAATCAAAAGTATATATTCTTGCTTAAAATGTTTTAAAGAATTCCACAAAAGTCACAGTAAGTAATGGCAACACTTTACTACTTTGCAAATATTATATCAACCAGAGGCAACTTTGTTAGTAAACATCAGAAACTGGACCCTTGGAGGTAACACGATATTTGTGGGGCAAAATATGGATATTTCCAACATCTCGCATGGTGTGGCACATGGGGGTCCTCAGGATGTATTCCAAGAGGGCAAAATATCCTCCCCACACATCCCCACAATGCAATGCTGTTCAGCCAGTAATGGCTGACTGTATCATGGCAGCTGCAGTTATTATGTAGTGTAGGCCACCACAACCGCAGTCTATAACTACAAAAAGTAGTTATTGAGGTATTAGGTATTACAAACAAATAGGGTAGTTGGAGGGTACTAAAGAGGGAATAAAGGCTTGGAACCAAAATGGGACACTTGGTAGTTTCCTAGCAGTTGTAGTAACATTTGCCACTCTAAGTGCTGTTTCTACATTTGTCATGATGTTCAGCCAACTAAAAGTATGGCTGAGAATCATAAGATGTGCATTCCACAGCTGCTTGCAGTGCCCATAATGATATAAAAACTAACCTTTGGCACTCCAGTTGTACTGAGTTTCAGTGGATTGAGGCTCCTCCATAGGAGCACATGCCCACATGAACCCCCAAGCACAAAAGGAAAGAAAAATTAGCAAAATTCATAAAAAATAAAAATTTATTCTAAATTGGATTGGATTACATTTTTTCCCGTTTGCTCTTTGGGGTTCACGTGCCATGAAGCCTATAATACATTATTCTAATTCTAAATGACTTACTCAAGTACATAAAAAGTTTTGGCAAAGCTCATTCCCTAGGAATACTGTGCCCTAGAACAAAAATGTGTTCCTCTTAGGCCTTTCTAAATGTTAGGAAGTATGAATAATATTCAAAATGTCTTCAGATGGGTAAATCTTATGGGTAACCATACATGATAACAAATGCCTAACAATGTCCTGTTTTTGCTGTCTTTAACACAATAGTTGAATGTTAGATCACTGGAATCATTTCCTTTGTGTTTTTCATTTGCTTCCATCACTCTTCAGCCAAGAGTCTTGCTAAAAAATGAAATCCCCAGATGTTGAAATCTGTTCAGAATTTTAATGAATCATACTAAGAATCATAAAAGTCCAAGACCAGGTTTTACTGCTACTATTTTTACTTCCATTTTCGGATTTGTAGTCATGTGTACATTTTGAACTGTCGCAAATCCTTAGTATTGCCTGGAATCTTCATCTTCTTTGCTCAATTTTGTTTCCCTTTACTGAAAGTGTTCATTTGAATTTCTGCCAATGAATTAAATGTGCATACAGCACTGATGTACAGAAAGCCAAATCAAATTTTTGATAATACTTTACAATATTGCTTTTGGATCAAATTACATTTTAAAACAACCCCATGGTTTGCGTCCAGAACTGGTCAAATTGCGGTAACCAAACAAACGTGAAGGTTGTGTAATGTTGCCAATTATCATACTCTGTTCTTTTTTCAACATATAAATTGTTTTGGTATCTGGTACTCATAAGAATTTTTTATTATACCAGACTGATTAACTCTTACAGGGATCAGATTGTAAAATGAATAGAAGAGCATAACAATGATCATGAGAACAATGATGAACAATGAGAATAATTTCTATTATTCTTACCAGCACCTTTGCTGTACAGTTAGCACAGTGCATCAGGAACCCAGCAACAAGGGGTCATTTCCAATTAAACGTTTCATTAATACGACGGCAAAAAACATGGCCATCACACAGACTATGTATTTCTATGTGTGCAATAAATGATCAAGCACTAGAGGAAACTACATAAGAAACATTTATATATTAGTCTGTATGCCCCCAGTGGCTATATATAGAACTGCAGTTGTATTTATTTATTTATTTGACAACAGAGTAGCTCTAAGGGCATTTGTCTCTGTGACGGTCTTCTCCTGACAGGGAGGGACAATGTACCAAAATAACCAAAAGGATGGTTAAAACATGACTGTTATGGGTAAACAATAAAGCATTGGAACAATTAAGCAGGGTGCTGGGTTGTATAGGTAGACGCATTAGTAGCAGGAAAAGGGAGGTGGTTTTGCCACTTTACAGATCTCTGGTCAGGCCACACCTGTACAGTTCTGGAGATTTCTAAAATGATATTGACCCATTGGAGAGAGGTTTGCAGGATAAAAATGATCAAGAAAGACTAAGGTAATATGTAATATTAATTGTAATATGTGTAGTTTGGAAGAAAGAAGAGAGATGAATGTAATAAAAACATAAAGGAATTTAAGTTCAGGATGGAAACGTATATTTCAAAGGAGGAGACATGTTAGAACCAGGGGTCATAGTCTAAAACAAGAGGGTCAGAGGCTTGGGAGAGGCATGAAGTTATCCTGACTGAGGGACAGGACCAAGGACTTAGGTGGGCTTGTATTATGTATGCTTATTTTAATCTGCAAAAACCATTACAAGTGTTTATTTAGTGTACAGAACTGTGAAATGCTGGGATATAAATATATGAATTTACATGCAAAAATCTATATATTTGTTGTTATTCCCCCTATGTGTGTATTATCTGTTAATTTCTACCGTGGTTAATTCCCTAAATAAAATAAGTTGTTTTTATCATTAAAATGATAAGGGTAATTGTGTTTTCAAATTTTAGGTGGTGGCGTGTAACCACTTAGTTTGATCACTGTCCCTCACCACTTTGAAAGTGAACCAGTGAGTGTTTATATTTTTTAAATGTTTTTGGTTTATTTTTTTTTATCTAATGCATATCCCAAATGTAAAAACAATGAGTGGAAAGCAAAGGTTTACTAGTTTCTCTCGTCTAGGAACAAGGTAATTGCAGTGATGACAGTCTGTGTCCAAACAAAGGAGAAAATATGTTCATCTCTTGCATCTGTTAAAGCCATGTCAACAAAAGCTAGAACAAATAAGCTGCCCATTGTGACTGAGACGATTGTTTACTTAAGTTCCATGATGGGTCTTCCAGCCTGGATCTAAGATGTTTTGAGAACCTGTGTTAATGTACTCAGCGGTAGAACATATTTTTTTTAACCTGCAGAAAGTGGGCTCAGCTGCCTCGTTCTGATTTATTGTAGGAAGCAACCAGTAGGAATCCAACAATAAAAGTGGGTTATTAAAATTCACGTAACACTGAAAGCTGTAGGAGATCCTGAGAAATTTCCAGGTGGTTCTTTATTTTGGTAGTCATTATCATAGTCCATCAACATAGTAATTCTCAAATGTTAGATTGTCTAGTTCTATTCTAAAAAGACAATTACTTGACAATGTTTAACTAGAAAAGTGAATATATATATATATGTGCTTCAAACCAGTGGAAGGATCTATGATAAAATGTTTTGACAGCTGTATGCTTGGATTATTGACTTTACATAACCACTTGGAGTTATGTTGCCATATGAAGACTCCTCGTGTTCTTGTTATTGATAGTGTCTTAGGGGACCAACTAAAAGAAGGGCCACTGGTGAAACGCAAGCTCTAACATGAAGAAATCAGCACCTTGTGGCTTAAAATGTAGTCCAGAAACACAGGCCCCTAAAGCCCCTGCGGTGCTTGTATCTTCACTGTGCCAGGGGACCAACTACATATTGCCCACAAAGGAGTCTCATGATATTGACACTACCATTAAGACAAATACATGCATAGATAATGACAGCAGAAAAGAGCGAATAGTTTACACTTCTTTGACCAATTGTTTTTTATTTCCATCCTAGGTTTTTGTGAGTCCCTTTATTGTGTTTGCCTATATTCCTTCCCAGTGAACATGCTAATTTGCCACTTTGCGTCTATCTGTTACAGAACAGTAGAAATTCGCACATGCACAACAATGGGTTCTGAAAGTCATTTGATATTATCAACAAAGTTTGTGTTAAAAGAATTCTGCTAACAATAACAATTTGTGTAGACCGTTGACCGGGAGAGCTCCTAAATCAGTACATACAGTTGAACGAGGGAAAATAATATACAGCACAACATTAACCCTTTAATGACAAAGTCCGTACATGTACGAGCTCAAAATGCATTGTTTTCAATGGGTTTAGGGACCGCCCATTGTCCTTAAGGGGTTAACAAGTATTTATTGTTATGTGTGCAGTGTTTTCTGTTTTCTTTTAACGTTCCTTTTTATATTAATTGGCACCCTAACAGGAAAACACACAAATACGTAACCAATATGCAAATTTTATATATATATATATGGACTTCTTGATTACATGCGTTTGGCAATATACTTTATTTATCATAAAACAAAATTACAGCCAGTCTTCTTCAAGTTTTATGACATGGTAAAACAGAGCAGATTATCAAAACCATGTGAGTAGCAACGCTCGAAATACTTGGAAGGAAAACTATAATTAAAAAACATACTATTGTACTTTTCCATACTTTCAGACAAACTGTATTTTCACATACTGAAAACACTAATAGAACACTAATAGAGTTTCCATTTAATGTTGTATTGATCACAAATCGTATACTTTATATGCCAATATTGACTCAGTAAGAACCTCTACAGAATTGGTAATCTATAGCGATCGCTGTTTGATCATACCCGCTCCTTGTCTGAGTTCCAACCTCTTCCCACCTCATCCAAGGTGATCCTATATGGATCAAAGGAGGCAAAGCTCTAGGGTTCTAGCCCTGGGTAGTTCACAGGAACACCGGTAGCTAATGACTGCATGCTTTGAATGGCCCTCTGGAGTTAAGTGGTTTATCACAAGGTATGGAATTAGTTATATTCAAAACTGCTTAACATGTTTGATCATTAATAAAAACGCATTAGAATGGTGAAACATTCTGATGCGTCTGTAACCGGTTTTAAACATGGCAGAATGAGAGGCAGCGACTGTAGCAGGAGCAGTTTGCAGTCAGTGTCATTCTAGCTGTTTTGCTTTTGTTTTAATTTTAGCCAAGCCAATAACATTTTCCGTAACATTTTTAACATTAATAACACATTTTCTCTAGGTTCAGTGCGATCAGTGTGTATTTCATATGCTCGATCAATTTACTTCAGTAGATTCAAAATTCACAAAATTCTGACAGCACGTGTTCTGCTAATAACAAAATACAAAACTGTTTTTTCCTTTTACATCTGGGATGTTTTGCACCGTACCATTTCAATAAACATATCCCAATAACAAGTGTCCTGTGTTTCATTTACACCATTATATACACCAATTCAACATACTCACTATACTTAAATACTCTTTCAGGATTCCAGCACAGATTTAAACTAATCTTTTTCCATTACCGCTTTTGGCCAGAATGTCACTTTCCCCTCATTACAGCATTCAACACCACCTACAGGCTGCTTCATCATTACCTTTCATAGTACTCCAAGCACTGTACTAATAAAACACACAAAAAATGTGAGAAGTATATGTTTTCCAACAATTTGTACAGTCCACTTTCCAGTCCATCACACATCTGTTACACACTTGCACCAGTATTGTCCTTCATACTCTCTTGGTGGCCACAGATCAACTTGCGTCATAACCAGTTGAATATGATGCTGCCATAGCAATGTCACCTTTTTTATTTCATGCTATTACCACATAGTTACTGCCTGGTGGTTCTCATGGTTCAACTTAGTCTATAGGTCTTTTTATGGCAAGGTGTGTTAATACAGAGACATGAGAGGAGAGCACTGATGGCTTCTGGAATTGTAAGAGCCTGCTCTACATCTGTGCCATACTTCATATGCCAACGGTTTAAAAGCAACAACAAAGTTAATAGGTGATGTAAGCTACTGTTATTGGCATCCCACTTCTTTAAGTCCTCTCTCTACCTCCCCCCTTTGTACTTCACTTACCTTTCAGCAGTCCTGCGGCGAGTCTCCCTGCTTTGCCACAGTGCACGCTGCTTTACTGCTGAGGGCCGGAAATGACATCATATTCCGGTGCTCAGCATCACAGGCCGGCACCGAGACAGAGCTAGAGGGCTCGCAGAGGAGAGAGAGGGGCGCCGAGCAGGTACTGGAAACTTGGTAAGCGAAAACCACTCGGCGCCCCTCTCTCTCCTCCACTTTAAAAAAAAAAGGCGCTTGGGGCGGCAAAGTGCCGCCTCTTCAAAAGTGCCGCCTGGGGCAATTGCCCCACTCTGCTCCATGGTAGGGCCGGCCCTGCGTGTGACAATACAGTTGTGACAATACAGATGAGAACCAGAGTTTTATTTAGACAAAAATAGTACCTAATTTTACAATTGACATTTACACATCAAATATCACCCATAAATAGATTTAAAATAAAATATTTTCAGTTTCATACAATTATTTCTTCTGAAAAGAATCAAAAAACATTCAAACCATTTTTTTTTCAGTCAACTATCACAGATGACAATAAATTACTCTCTCTCCCAGACAAATACAATCATTGTTAAACTTTAGATAATTACATTTGCACAGGGACAGCTTGGAACAGCCTGGAGCATTGTGCGTGCTGGAATGATTCCCCACAACAACTGAATATTTTTCCCGAGGTGTTCTATAAAGCCGTAAAACACATGGGCAGCTGGTCATAAAATATGCATACCAAGCAGTTACTTATTTCTTAAAGGGTACCTTTTACTTTTACCAATTCAACATTTAAGTTTACTACACTTATGTTACTGATTGTTGATTGGTTCAAGAATCCAGTTTAAATTTGGCACCTTTTGGCACAAATAAAATAAAAAGCAAAATAGTACAATACTTGTAAATATTATATCACCCAGAAATTGCAGTTAATAAAAAAATGTGCAAACTATAGACAATTTTAATACATTAATGTAGATATGCTTAACATTTCAATGAGTGTAGAATTAAGATGAACAGCCATATACTATTCCATTTACTTTGTATTTCTCTGTATGCACACCAGGTATTTAGGAATACACTTTAAACTAGAAAAAATATATAGAATATGTGAATTGTAGGTTTGCAATATTACGTTATACAGAATTGAGGAATATGTTGGAGTTTTTAAAATAAATCCTACTAATATAGTTAGAAAATGCCATCTATTTTTTATGGTATTTTCTGTATAGTATTTTAAAAATTTTAACAAAAACATTTTAATAAAACATAATTTATTTAAAAAAAAATTGATGGCATTTTCCAATAGTGGTCATAATAATGTATAGTAAAAATAAACACTGCTAGTGACACCTGTGTTTCAGTAATCTACGGGTGGAACGCTCCTTCCCAGAGTCTGTGGGTTAGTGCATTCAATCTCCGGGAAGGAGAGTGGTTTTAGCCACACCTTCTCCCCACCCAAGTCCCACCCACTGTTTCCTATTTCCTGCCTACTTCTTCATTGCCTGTATTAACTGTTGGTTGGCTGGACTCAGGGTTACTATACAGATTTCATTAATTAGATTCTATATTATGATGATTTGGGTTGCAGTGTTGTTTGACCATTAACAACATTCCCAAAGATGATTTTGTGTCTGCATTTCTATGTATATTGTGACATGGCGAGATGTGACTAACTGGCGACATAACGTCTCTGAGCATTTTGTTGAAAATTCAACATGTATGCACTTGCACCTGAGGAAATGTCTCTGTCTTCAGTGCTGGATGTCTCGTTGCTCTAGGCTCCTAAAGCGCAGACTCCCTGCAGCTGCATATCCTTCACATGTTGCCTCTTGATAAATTCATCCTTTGCTGACAGTTCACACTGCTCTCAGTGTAATCTTGTGTCTCCGGATGTTTTCTGGTGCTTTTTTTTTCTCAACCCCCCTCCTGCTATTCTACTTCTGGCTCCTCAAATACAGATGGGGCACAATAGAATTTGTACATGTCATTCAGTGCTGTTAAAGAGGATGAATTGTTCAGTGGGGTATCAGGTCATGCCCTGCTGCAGTGCTGTGGCCCTACCTATTGAGATTCTTATTTGAGACTTAAAAGACCCACTTAGGATAGTATTTGCCTGTGATCTGTCCCTGCTTATTTGTTCTACTAACTTAAAATATGTGTCTATGGAAATAATTTTAGTGGGCAGTATAAAATCATGGCTGGATTAAGGCTACATCGTTTCAAAAACAGATTAGCAAATTGGACATGGAACACATAGAATTTGGTATGCTAACTAACACACAAACACACACTTACTCTAACACACACTCACTCTAACACCCACTTGTTCACCTACCCCTGCCGGAGCCCATATACAAGCTGTCACACAACCACCATGAGGGCACATAACTGTGACCCTCATGAGCTCCGTGTCCATGAGCGGGTAGGCCTTGTTTGGAAAATCTGAGCCACCCCAAGCCAGCCTGCTCTTGTTTCTCACTGTGATGTCATATCCCAAATACTTTGCATTAGTTTATGTATAAATACAGTATAAAAGGGCCCATTTCAAGGAAGCATAACGAATGCGCTGATTCATTTGTCTTGTTGGGTCTGACATCAAGCAGACGTAATGTATTTAAAATATGTTATGAATTCTGGATTAAGTTCCGCTTAGTGTTAGAAAATGGTGGAGAAAGTAACTTTGCTACTTAATGAGCAATAACATCACATTTTAAATGGAAATCTAAATGTTTTAACCTTTTATAGATACATGAAGCATGATACTGACTATGTAATTAATTTCACATTTAACTATCAATTATATGTCATTTTTTTAATACAATCATCATCTTTTTACAATGTTATATTTCCTTTAATCTCGTCAATAAAGTATATTATAACAGAATATATATGTGTGTGTGTGTGTGTGTGTATATATATATATATATGCACATTTGACACATATCAGGAAACAGCAAATTTTCTTGTTTTTAAAATTTCAGACTTTCAGAAGGAGAATAATTGCACATCTGTAGGAATACATATGTCCAGATAGATGTTTTGAATGCCTCTGCCAGCAGGAACAATAAACACCCATCACATTCTTGTGAAAATAGTTGATTTATGTGAAGCCCAGAGACTGTTTGGATGAGTAGAAATAACTTAACTTAACATTAGCATTAAGAGTAGTTGAAAGCTCCTAAAGTAAACACAGAATCGGTCTGGCCACAGTCTGAGAAGGGTGGTTACAAGTTTGTTTTCTAGACCACTATTATGAAATGGAATGTCATTACCAATGTATTTGTGGATAAGGTCAGCTTATTAGTATCTATGTGCATTCATAAGTAAATCATATTATAAATCATTGGATGAACGTGATCCATAGGTTAGATAGCTGATAAACATTGATGTTTTGTGATATGTTTAAATATTGCATAATTAAATTTTTCTTCATTTTGTTATTGTTTTATTGATTGCTGGCACCAGGGCAACCAGAAGTTATCTGCTAATGAAAATAAGTATATATTAATATTATAAATGTTATGGACGTCAATGCTCATCTAAAAACCCACTTCTTCAGAGAAGCATACCATCTTAGCTGCTAGAACATCCTTGTCATTGATACCCCCACAATACCTCTCACCCTTTCTCTATGCCTTATGTTTATCACCCCATTTTCCCTCTAGATTGTAAGCTTGCGAGCAGGGCTCTCTCCACCAAATGTATCGGTTTGTCTTAGTCTGTCAATTCTTGTCTTGTCATATCCCTTGAATTTATGTATTGTATTAAGCGCTGCGTAAACTGTTGGCGCTATATAAATAAAAGATAATAATAATAATAATAATAATTGAAGTCACGAATATGTGAGCTGAATTCCCACAGATTTCAAGGGCATATCAGTTTGCATACATGCAAGTTGCGATGATGTGCTGCAGCGCATGCAGGAGCAGGGCACTTGGGTACACTGCTTCAGGCAGGACAATGAAACAATTAGGAACACGTGCATACACTGAACTCCAAAATGGGTTCATTTACACTCCAAACCTTGGTCAACCTGCAGAAATATATTCGCAGAAAGAAATATTTCTGAGACTGGCTTATCTTGAGTTTGATGAAACAGACTAAGACAAACCGATACATTAGGTGTAGACAGCCCTGCTCGCAAGCTTACAACCTTGAGGGAATGGGGTGAGGATGTATCCAGCAGGCAGCCACACACATGCCTTACAAGTCCCAACCCCTCCCTGGTCACTGGATTTAGTTTTTGACCAAAATTCTACCATAAAAGATACTGGGAGGCCTATAAATGTATCTCTGAAACAAATCTGAGCCTATATACTTTTTGCCCATTTCCCTCAAGGCAAATTCGTACAGAGTCTTCAGACGTCCTGGCATCACATACATACCTGGGAACTCTCTAGGTGAAGAGTCACTGCGGAGAATCTACAGACCCACGTCCCACTCCCCACCTGCCAATGTTTCAACATGTGGAGCCACCCACTGACATCAGCGAAGATGTTAGCGGAACTGCCTACCGACATCTGCAGACCACCCACCTACACCCTGATGAGGGAGGGCTCTGGGTAGCTGGAGCCTAAATGTTCCCAGGTAGGTTCACATGGTCTATACCTATTAATTAGGCTGAACCCTCTGAATTCTGTATTTTTTCTGTATTAATTCAAAAACCTTCTGAGAACTCTTTGGGTTAGACCACAGTTCCCTGGAATGTTACTCCAAACTTCGTGTCTCAGAATGAATGGCCAAATTCTTTGGGTCAAAGAATCCAAAGTTCATATTATAATGATATCAAAGCATCCCAATTGGAACATTTCTCAATGCCACACCACAGTGAAATCAGATTTAAATCAGAATCTTTACATCCTAGGCAGTTATGGTTTTCAGAAGAAACATTATCAGAACCATTAGCAAGTCACTTAAGGATTAATATTTGTAAGAATAAGTTCATTTACAAAGTTCTTTGGAATGCTTTTAATACCATTGAATAGATGGTATTCTGTGTCCCATTTTCCATCTCTGTCTCTCCTCCATCTTTCTTATGTGCATTATAGTTATGATAGGGTTGTCTGGGCTTTTTATGCAGATTTTACCCTGTAGTACAATTTCTAATAAAAAAAAAAAATCAAGGCCACATTCAGTACCCAGACTGCAAGTTAGACAGATTAATACAATTCTGATGACCAAACCAGCACCACATGTCTGTGTTTTTATCATGGTGGTACTCCCATTAGCCATGTTCAGTTTGAATCTCAGACAAATAATACAGTAATTTCATTTAATTAGATTATCTATCCTTTAAACAAAGAACTTAATATGGGGAAATAGCCATTCAGCATTCAAATAAAAGCAAAATGCATTTCCAAGAATAAGCATGGATAAATAGTTAACAATTTTGTGGGAGACTCACACTTAAAAAAAGTTTCAATTAAAAGGCAAACAAAAAAGAAAAATGAAGCCATCTATGATTCTGACAAGTAAGAAAAATGGCTGCAAATCAAGCCTTTATTATTTCCCCTGCCCTATTCTTCCTGATTGTAAAGCAGAACTTTTGACCTTAGTTCCTCATAAATCACCTCTTGGCATAAGCTTGATGTCTTCCCTGTTTGAAATGTACCATACTTTTAGCTCTGCACAAGAGGTACCTTTCATGTGTTAAGTGACCCTTTTATATCCTATAGAACATTGTTGGTCTCACAATGAGGACATCTTCACAGCAAAAGTCTGCCTTATTAGGATCAGATCATTAGGGAACTGCCTGATAATAGCCAGGCCACGTTGTTTAGATTCCACATAAGTTTATGTGAAGCTTTAGGTTTCCTGTGGATAAACTGGTGGAAAGGGAATAACAGGAGCACAACCCCTTTTGCTATAGGGTGAGTGAAAAGCTTAGACAGTTGGAAGCCAAAGTCATTATCATTCCTCTTCACAGATTTTTTTTTTTACTTCTTAAAAACATCACCTTAGGTTCCTACTTGACAAAATAATGCCAGAGGCTGCATATATATGTAATTGATCTATTTGTATCTGATTCGTCCTTGGTGAATATGGCTTAATTTTCTTGTCCTTGCAAAAAAAAAAAACAGCAGTGGGAATGATTGTTGGCTTCTACGAGCAGGGTCCTCCTTACCTCTTGTCAAATTGTTATGTTATATACTACTTGTTATGTTCTGTTTAGCCATTGTACAGTGCTGTAGAATATGATGGTGCTATATAAAACAATAAATAATAATGAGTATAGGTCGTATCTTTCTCTATTTTGTAGTATCACCAAGTAGCCACCAACTTAGTACTTACGATGTAAATCGGTTTTAAAAAGTGGTGGCTATAACTCCACACATAAAGGAGCACTCTCTTTTATACTGTTTTGTGGCTTTATTTCACATGAAATCTATACAATTGTAGGTTGAATAAAAAAATAAAAAGCTGTGCTGTTTACATAGTGAGGTATACAAAATATGGGCTTTAATACGTATGATAGCTAAGCGCCTTGAAATTATTGTTTTTGCCACCTTGCAGATGAATGGAAGAATTCAACAGAATCCCCCAACATATTTGCTCTATTTTCCCGTTGACCCGGCTTCTTGGCTTCAGCCAAACACATCTCCTGCTTGCCAGTGGGCACGGGGTATTTTCACAGCCACACAATTTAAGAAATAGTTATACATGTTCAGTCTATACAGAATTAAGGAAGAAGTCTTGTGTATCTGTGCATTAAACCAGTGTTTCACTGACACTGGTCTGGTTACAAAAATGCTTTAGCGCATGGCTTGCAGGGTTGATACATAACGTAATTGAATTTCCGTGGACCTCAGAGGTTTATATCTTACAAATGGACATTTTAAAACATTGTATGATGGGTCTTGCATTTAATACTATTATTTTAACTGTTTTTATGTGACACAAACCAGCTAAGAAATCCCATTGTAAATATGTATTGTTGTTCTCTTGGGTATAAGGTGATTCAATTATTTACTTTACATTGAACAGAACTATCCTATTTCTGAAATCTATTCCAACAAGCTATTTCTGTAAACTGTAAAAAAAACATACGCCATATTAAATGTTTAGTTCTGTTTTATGTGAACATAAATAATGACAAAGCAGTTCATATTTTAGATATATGCTATGAAAACACCTACAAAAGCTAAAGAAAAGGTTAATTTATTTTTTCATTAAGTGAATTAATTAATTTTTTCTCGGAGTACACCTGGCCACTTCTTGACTAACCACTCATTTTTCATCCATGTACACAATATATACCGTATTTGCTCGATTATAAGACAAGGTTTTTTTCAGAGCAAATGCTCTGAAAAATACCCCTCATCTTCTAATCGGGGTCGTCTTATAATCAGACCTCAAATAGAGGTCTGACTATGAGACTAAGATCCAGATCCCTCCCATTTAACACTCCCCCACCCCACCCCACACATACTTACCGGTGCTTCCAATTTCCTGCTGTATACCGGGGCAGCGGGTTGACGTCCACGCGATCCGCGTAGACAACTTACGCTGCAGCCGGAAGGAGGTGTGGCTAGCAGCGGGGGTTGTCTGCATCCGTCGCGCAGACCTTCCCCGCACCGGTGCGGGGAACTCTGATCTCTGACAGCCTAAATCCTATTGAGAAAGATTTCACCTTTTACTTCCACCCTCACAATTCTTTATTATCTTTTATGTTCCACATCCCTCTCTCATCATATTAGTAAAGCCCAGATTTTGGACATCCTCATTTCCGATCACGCTCCAATTTCATTGTCACTCACTTTCCGCCCTCCCGCGCTTTCCTCTTTCAATTGGAGGATGAACCTCTTCTATATAAATCACAAGATTTTTGCACCAGCCTTAAGTTGGCATGGGCAGAATACGAAGAGAATAATAAAGAGCATAGGAATACTCCGATTCTTTTTTGGGACGCAGTGAAAGCCACTCTTAGGGGCCACATTATCTCCTATGTTACAAAAAAAAAAAAAGAGAAACCCTCACCAATCTTAATAAACTCAGTTTTGATTTGTCTAAAGCCAAGAGGCGGCTTATAGTTGACCCTTCTCCCTCGTCCAAGGCTCTTTATACACAAGCCAAATTGGCCTACGACACTTTATTACATACCGCTTCACTATTGCGAATTAGATATAAAGAAGCAGACCTGTTTCTTCACGCAAATAAGGCAGGAACACTCCTATCTAAACTGGTAAAATCAACAGCGGCTCGTACAAACATCTCAGCTGTTAGGCTTGGTGATGGCTCCTTAAGTACCTCCTCTCAGGATATTAACCGAACCTTTGAGGCCTACTACAGGACGCTTTATTCTTCCAATACAGTTTCATATGATTCAATGGAGGCCTTTTTACACCAAGTTAATCTCCCCTGCCTTTCACAATCCCAACAGGACCTCCTCAACAGAGACATAGTGCAGGAAGATGTTGACAGGGCTGTTGGGGGACTTAAGTTGGGCAAAGCCCCTGGCCCGGATGGGCTCCCCGCGGAATTCTATAAAATATTGAAAGAACAAATTAGCCCCGATCTTACCATGGCTTTTAATGCCTCTTTCACTACACCAGAGATTTCCCCCCACTGTAATATTGGTCGTATAATTGTTCTACACAAGGAAGGCAGGGATCCCTACTCTCCAGCTTCATACAGACCAATCTCATTGTTAAACTCTGACTTTAAAGTTCTACACAAGATATTGGCGGACAGACTTGCTTCCCTTCTCCCAACATTAATCTCTCCAGTACAAAAGGGATTAGTAGGAGACAGACATTCGGTCACTAGTGCCAGACATATAATCGCTGCCATCCATAGAGCAACATCCATTGCCCATGTCCCTCATCTCCTCTTAAATCTAGACGTGGAAAAAGCATTTGATAATGTCAATTGGCAATATCTTCTATCTCTTCTCCGACACCAAAATTTTGGCTCACCCTTCATAGACTATATCGCGACCATTTACTCCACCCCCAAAGCTTTCATAACAACCAACAATTTAAATTCCCCCCCTCTTTGCTCTGAGCAAAGGCACCAGACAGGGCTGCCCCCTGTCCCCACTCCTCTTTAACCTTGCTTTAGATCCCTTTCTACGTCTACTGCTGGATTCACCATTTTATCAGGGAATAATGGTGGGAGATACAGAGATGAGGGTGACAGCGTTTGCAGATGATATGTTACTTTTTGTGGGGGCTCCGCTCACTACAATCCCTATCATAATGTCCTATGTGCATCAATTTGAATTAATTTCTGGGCTCAGGGTGAACCTTTACAAATCCGAAGCTTTGTGGTTATCGAATGGTAGACCTCCTGATAGTTTGCAATCTTGGCCGTTCCGATGGTCCCCAAATTATATCAAATACTTGGGAATTATATTCCCAACTGATTTGTCTAGATTATACGAATTAAATATGCTCCCCATCATTATCAAATCCTCGACTGATTTAAAATCCTGGGCTACTCTTCCACTTAATCTCATCTGAAGGATTAACCTCATAAAAATGGTCATCTTCCCCAGGTTCCTGTACAGCCTCAACATGTTACCACTTTTATTGTCACCAAGCGATATACGGAAAGTACACAATTCATTCTCTCGTTTTATATGGCGAGGGGGGCGGCCCAGAATTAGCTTCCAAAAACTAACCCAGCTGAAATCAAATGGTGGCCTAAACCTCCCTAATATTAAGCTATACAACAACAATGCCTGCTCCGGTTTGCGAAGGACTGGATTTCCCATACAGATTCTTTTACAGATTGGAGACGAGATCAGAACTTCTGCTCTGAATGAAGGTTATGCTCTCTCTTACATGCTCCAACACGAGACATTCCAGTCTCTTGTCGCTCAAATCCCCTCTTAATGACGACCATACAGGCCTGGCGTACTGCTCGGAAGTCGCTTTTTGGCAACTATAACTACTCCCTATTTTTACCCTTAACTGGTAACTGTAAATTTCAAGGGCTGACTCCAGATCTCAGGTTCGAGAATTGGAGGGCCAAAGGAATCATGTTATTAGCGGACATGTACAACTCCACTACTGGAGATTGTCTTCCATTCCCGATCCTTAAAGGAAAATATTCCTCAATATGCAATATGTTGCTCAATCCCTCGTACTCGAATAAGGTATCAATATCAACATTATATAGGGCGATATTTCAACCCTTATTCTACCTCTACTATGGGCCTTGCGAAATGGTCCCTTATTCACCAAAGAGCTTCTCTCACTCCTTGCGATTTATTACTTTCATATACCCGTCGACTTAAAAACCTACAGGCCTCCTGGTTCCATGATACCACACTCAAATTACTCCACAGAGCATATATCTCTCCCGGTCAGCTATCCACCTTCACCCCTACTTCACCATGTCACTGCTGTAAATGTAACCTGCTATCGGCTGATCTCGAACACTGCTTACTTACCTGCCCTAAGATACTAGGTTTTTGGAGGGCTGTGTGTTCTACTATAGGCGACATTTTAAATTGCAAAACACTTACCATATCTGTTGACGTAATGTTGGGTATATACGACACACTAGGCATTGAGGGGAAACACAGAATAAACCTCCTAGATCACCTGTTATTGATAGCAGTTAAGGCTATTCTGGATTACTGGTTGCAATCACTAGCCCCCTCCCTCCAATATTGGAGGAACAAGGTATCAAAGACGATGTTTTTGGAGTGGACTATGGTCCTACGTGATAAAGAAGGTCAAGGAGAAAAAATTTCTGATGTATGGGAACCATATATCGATCACCACACTGCCTCCCAGACAACAAAACCAAATTACTTTGGTCTTCAAACACACAGCGTGGTTCTGCTCTCGGGCGCTTATCTCACCTTGACTTGCAACACACTTACACGACATCTATTTCTTTGTTGAGGCTGTACAAACCTATGCCTCCCTAAGATATATTCACTTTGGGCTCACGGTACCTTCCTTAGCAACTTCTCAGACAGGCGTCAATGGAAGCTCATTCATAACCCTCTTGAATCGGTCTTTTCTATTGTAACTGTTTATATTTGTTATAGTTATGTTTCTGAAATTCTGAAAAAAAAAAAAATGAAAAACAAAGTACAACTGCACAGCCTTACCTCTGCAAAGGTTTGAAATACACGCAGGTTTTTGATTCCACTCCTGTATTAACGCATTTACTTTCTGCTGCCACTATAACGCAGTATATTATGTCATCCAGATGCTAAACCACTTTGTTGTTTTGTCCCAGCTACACAAGACTATTGTCACATACCTGGCCCGGCAGCCGCCGAGAAGAAGGGGGAGACCTCCCACCGTGCCGCGGCAACCGCAGCCGCCACGGAGAAGAGGGAGACCCCCCACCGTACCGCAGCAGCTGCAACCGCCACGGAGAAGAGGGAGACCTCCCGCCTCTACACGGCAGCCGCCGCGGAAGAGGGGGAGACCTCCCGCCTTGCCGCGGGAGCCGCAACCGCCGCAAAGAAGAGGGAGACCTCCCGCCTCTCCGAGACAGCCTCAGCCGCGGCGAGGGAGGGGAAGACCTCGCGGCTCCAAGCGTCGGTCGTCCTGTGTTGGAGCCAGGTCCGGTCCTGCTGCGTGCACGCGGTCCGCTGCACGCCACCTAGTGGCGCCAGCCGGTACTACGGCTCCTTTTAGATTTTTACGTTCTGCCAATCCCAAGATGGCCGCGAACCGGAAGTGACGTAACGGCACTTTGAATTTTTGGCGGGAATTCAGTAATTGATGCCTGGACTTCCTCTGCTTATTTAAGAGCCTCAGAAACACTCCAGCCTTGCCTTCTGATGGTTGTACCTATCTCGTATAGTGTCTGCTCAGTACGCGTTCCTGTTGATTTCCCGTTACCGACCCGGCTTGTTCCTGATACTGACTCCTGGCGTTTGACTCTGGCTTTCCTCACGTTTATCCTGACTTCTGGCTTCCTGACCTCGGCTTACCCTGCTACGATCCTGACTTCTGGCTTCCTGACCTCGGCTTGCTCATTGGCTATTCTATACTGGACTCTGGTTTTCTGTCTATTGGACTTGCACACGCTGCTCTACCTGATTACAGGTTCTACCATACGCTGTGCGTGACAACTATATCTTCATTGTTGTGTAACGAACATGTGTCTAATCAATGTGGAATTAGCCTGTTTCTTGCCTGTGTATGATGTACTTGAATAAACAGTTTTGGAAAAAAAAAAAGGCATATCATGGGCCACAGTGCCATATTGGAGTGGCAAGCCTGGGGGCAGATGTGCGTAACTGGGGGGCAGGTTGGAAAATACAAGGAAATAAAAACAAAAAAATATTTTTCTCAATCATAGCTCTTATTAAAAAATTTAATAGTTTACATGAATTAACATTTACTGGTAAAACTTTTTTCCTATAGGGTCGTCTTATATTCAGGCTTTTTCTTTTTTTCCTAAATTAATATTCAGATTTTGGGGGGTCGTCTTATAATCGAGCAAATACGGTATATATAAGGGTTGAAAAAAAGTATTGACCAAAGTCCAACGGACCAGCATCCGATGAGTACAGCTTTGCAGAGATAACCCTGAGCTGTTCATGATGAAGGCAAACAAAAAGACCTCAAAGCTGTGCCAATTTTAGCTACAAAGAGTGGAAACTCCTTCATGGCGACTCCAAGGCCAACCACATTAATCTCTGAATTGATAATTAAAGTGCGTATTCAACTGAATGCCTGTTTTCTTCCAAAAATTTTTTTTTTTCCTTATTCTTTAAAGCTTACACATCACAGTCACAACATCCACAGGCACCAGAGTGTGTATTTAAGATGAACACAGATCATCCCATTTTATAAGTTACTCGTGTTATTAAATTCTGTCCGTGGGGTGAAGATTTCCCTGGATTAAGTTAATATATTAAACTTTAAAACATAGGATTGTAAAAAGTGACAGATCCACTTTATTTTCTTACCCTGACATTCAATTGCCTTATTGTCTCCTCGCATTCCATTGTTAATGCCTAGTGGTCTGGGGTATTTAATACAGACCAAAAACATCAGCTAGACTGCCAACAATACTTCCCCTGTATGACCCAGTGCACACCACAGGGCGATCTCAAATCATCAGACACTGAATTAAAAGTGTCAAAACACAGGAGGAATGCAAAGTCTCGTTACCCCTTATCCATGTTTAATGCAGATATATATTACAAACCTATTGGTGGCTATTAAAACTTTCCATTCAGCTCCTAAACTGGTTTGTCTAGTTCATATTTCATTAAACATAAATTTGTCTGGCCCATTCATCAGAAGCAGGTGGACAACGTTTGCTGTGTTCCAAATACATGCTCACCTTCAATAAGAGGAGGTCAAGGGTCTGGTAAAAGGGGCCAAGGTGACAATTCCCTCCTTTGTTACTCTACTTTTAAGAACCCGAGCCACAATCAAAAGGCTGGGTTTTTTCTTTTGCTTGCAATTAGATTATGGCCCCAGGGAAATGCATGCAGTTGCATTTGGTGAGGGTTGTTGGTGTGGATTAGATTATGGGGTCAATTGTGAGTTGAACATAAGTATATAACATTTCTAGGAGCATAAAGTTTGAAACACAATCTGCAAAGTTCTATCTTTATTACAGAGACAGTCACTATACCGATGAATAGAATGGTCTAATAAGTATGAAATATGAACCTTCCATTAGTTGCTCTGCAGATAAGACCACTTTTAAAATGTTTCGTACCAACTTTACTACAGACTTGCATATACAACTGTTTGGTGCTTTTATTATTCTTATTATATTATTATCATTATTTTCTTTTTTTATATAGTGCCAACAATTTAGGCAGCGCTTATATTTACCTTTAATACTTTGTATGTGTCTTAGGTTTAAAATTATCTTAGGCATTTGGAATTGGAATGCTATTTATATAGCGCCAACAAGTTCCACATCGCTTCTTACAATATAGATATTCAATGGGTATGACAAATCTAGAATTGACTGACCAAGACAAACCAATACTTCAGCAAGTTTACAACCTAGAAAGGATGATGAGGACACAAGGTATATAGCAAGAGGTATATATGGAAGATATAGTTCCATAGATGAAGGTCTGAGTTATATTAGTGGCAGATAAGATCCAGCTGAAACGATTTCATGCTTCTCTGAAGAAGTGGGCTTTTTCTTGAACATTGAGAGGGAAGGTAAAAGATGGTGGTTAGGTGGAAGTGAGTTCTGCAGGTATGAGGCAGCACAAGTGAAGTCTTGTAAGTTTTCAAAGGATGAAGTGGAGGAGGATAACCTTAGACCTCAGGAATAATGTAAAGATTAAGAAGGGTTTGTTTTGTTATGAGAGAAGAAATATATAGGGGAGCAGAACCATGGATGAATTTGTATGTTAGGATAAGGATAGGGTAATAGGAAGCTACTGGAAGGCTTTGGAAAGTAAGGATGCAGAAGAAGAGCACAATGTACGGAAGAGAAGACTAGCAGGGTTTTGGATAGATTGCAGAGGAGAGAGTCAATGTGAACCATAAGGTTGTTGCAATAGTCAAGGCAGTATAATAAGGGACTAAACAAGGGTTTCTGTGGCTTCTTGGGTAAGGAAAGGGCGAATACAATAAAAGGTTTTTTTAAGTGGAAGCGTCAGGATCTTGCGAGGAATTGATTGTGAAGGAGAGCCAAAAATGACCCCAAGGCATCATGCCTGGTTAGTAGGTGAGATCATGTTGTTAACTGAGTTGGGAATTTATGTACTGGGGTGGAGATGGAGGGAAGGAAGCTAACGAGTTCAGTTTTAAAGAGTATGTATGTAGTCATGTCTGGTCTTGTATTACTATAATCAGATTGAAGGGCTAGCAATGCATTTTCTACTGATTTCTACCTGTCTGCCAACTACCCTTAGAGTTGACTGGCAGTAATTAAACATACTAATTCCATTAAGGTCAGGAATTCCCACGTAGCTACCTAGAGCACATTTTATCAAGATAAAGAGTCACACGTGGGTTGAACTAAAAGCCCCATTGAAAACAAATAATATTCAATATGATAAAATACAAAAAAAGGAAAATAAATCAAAAGACAAAGGGAAGCCTGTTGAGATCTAAGCCAAAGCATATTCTGATCACAGATAGTAATCAGCATTTACAGTAAACTTTTACTCATTGGACATAAATCAGACAATTCTTTAAATGCATCAACCATACAATAGTTTATATCTACATCCAAAGCCGCGTGAAGTGTTTTACATAACATTGTTATTCAAACAGAATTTTAGCTGGTTGGGTATTCATAACATCCGCACTGAATGATAAATTAACTTTCAATAAAACACAGCCTTGCTTCACAACGACTTGTGAAGCAAGGCAGTTTAAATTTAAAGGATACTACCAGCAAAAAAGCTCCAGTTTAATTTACTGCAAACATTAATATTAATGTAAAGTATGTGATTTGCTTTGTTTTCATATATATGACATGTACAATGGCATATTTACCTTTGATGCCGGGACAGGTCTAACTGCTTTTAACTAGACCACCGGGACCTAGGCCTAATACTACGTCACTGGACATATATTGAAAGGAAAAGGTTAGATGAAAATCCTAAAGGTCTCACTTTACAGTCTGCTCTTCACGGCACGGTGCCCAGGCGCTGAGAGACATATAATGTGATAGGACATCCCACACCCCATCTCGTAATCTCACTCTGAAAGAAGAGGTTCTGAAAAAATGTTATTTGCGAAAGAAATGTTTACTTGTTCATTTTGTTACAGTTCAAATATGTAAATGAACTGAAAAACGTCCCTTAAATAGAAAGCGTTTCAAGAGTTTGAAAGACCATCAAAAGGGAAAATCCAAGAGAAACAAAGCATAAGGATTGCATTTCAGACATGATGAATGTTCATTTTTCTAGCCAAAGATGAAAAGAAAATCAATCAAAATGAGCCAGGTGGTGAAATAGAAAAATGAGGAGGATGTTGTTGGTCAAAACCAAATGACTTTATACACATTCATATCCTTGCATGCCAACTACTATTGAAAAAAGCTATTCCCACCACAAGGGACTATTGCAGGAAAAACCTTGTTTCCGCATTTAAAGTTCCTCCAACGTAAACATCACAAGGGTTTCAGTCCACCTGCACATTTGTCATTGATTTCAAAAACAGGCCTTAAACCTCCCAAGGAATTTTCAACATTTTCCCCAACTAATTGGGTGATGTTAAGGGTCTGATTGATGAAGAATCAGACATATATTCTTTATAAAATTATATCAATAAAATGCTTTTGTTACAATCATTATTTTGTTCCTTATGTCTTTATAATGATGTCAAAATAAGATTGAAGCCCCTAAAATGTAGAGGAATCTTAACAATACTCAGAACGATTGCATACTATGGATATTATAAACAAACAAATAACAGTACAAAAACTACATTATAGATTAAACTCCATTACGTTTACTCTGGTGTGATTAAAGGGACATTATTGCCTTTATATGCACTGTGATGCATTTGATAGCTTGATTGGTCCCTTTAAATTTAAGTGGTGTCCTCTTTGAAAATGCATATACATAAACCCCTTTACATGCCCTCTAGCTATTCATATACTCACTGCCACACACAGAAAGCACTCCCACTGATTTTGGCCAGCTAAGCTCCCAATCAGTAGTGCAAAACATCAGACCACAGAGAAGGCAGAGTGCTGCAGCTTTGGGGCTGCAGCTTCTCCTAAAAGTAAGCCATTGCTATTGACCTTTTTTAGGAAGCATCTGCCTGGTCTTCCCTAGTTAATTGTGACAGTACAGAAGTAACTCTGTGCATACAAGGATTTTCAATTGCAGGGGCAAGTTCTTGAGTTAAGGCTCCGGGGCAGACTGTTGAAATTAAAAGGCCCTCTGTTATCTCAGGTGATACACACACAGACTAAAGGTACCAGTGTTCTCACTTCTGTTTAAGGCCCAAAACACAGAATCATTGTACATTATTTGAAAAGACAGAGGGGTCATTTTAACGTTTTTACAACGTACAGAAAGAGAATCACACAGAGCCCCCAAGAAAGGGTTTGTTTTGACCTTGTCAGGAGTGAATTATATTTTTTTGGTTTCAGAGCACTACGGGTATTGTTATCAAAACTGCCAATAAATATATATATATATATATATATATATATATATATAGTGAATTCTGTTCACACTTAAATGTTTCTCCTTCAGGCATGGATGCTTGCCATTCTTTTGAACATAAGATTTTGTGATTACATATTTTTAGATGTTCAGGTATTAGGATATATCTTAAGGGATCACCGATGTTTTGAAAAAAGATCCTATGCAAGTTCATCCAATTGCCCTACAAAGATGTTGGATGACAGGTATGCTTAGTTTTTTTAAGCAGTCTACTTGTTAAAATGTTTCCAGGACAAGAGGTCAAGCTTTGAAGCTGTAGACTGACAGGTTAGAAGAAAAAAAGGAAGAAATAATTTATAAAAGAAAAGGTTTCAACAAAGTTCATAGAAAAACGAATACAAAATATATTCCAAAGAAGCTGGAATCTTTTAATCTTTAGATGTACAAAATGATAAAAATGGCAACTCTGTTTTTCCTTTAGAGAATGCTTTCATCTCACTCATCATTGTGAGTTTTTGCTAAACCTGTAACAAGTATATTTTAATTCAGTAAACCTAGAAGGCTGTAACCATATTATTATCAGTGACAAGGGCATGTTACTCATTTAGAGCTGTGTGGAGTCTCTGTCTTTTATATATTAAGGGGTGCGAGCGTGTTTTTTAGGTTGCTAGTGGCTGTAAGCAAAAAGAAAATCGGGGCCCCTCTTCTAGCAACTGATGGATTATATTTAACGCAAACTAATAACGAATACCTTACATTTGTCTCTTTTCAACACACTATACTGTGTAGCATGTAACCCAGCAAATCTGAGACAAAATTAAGAACGCAGACACAGCTGTTGCGAACAGCTTAGAGCAATACACTTCTCTGTGCATGTACTGGTTGTGTGGTCTTTCCACATATAACCGGACAAGAAACCTTTTGGTTTTACTGTTACATTTCTGCAAAATGGAATTGTTTTTTTGAACTCCCGTTTGGGTGTAAAGCTTCCTAATAATGTACTTTGGTGGATGGAGCCATTTGCTGAATGCTTATGGTAAAATGCATTATTCTCTTTGATTCTAAGCACTTTCAAATATTCAGCAAGATACACAATCCATTAATACATTCCTATGTGTGTGCTCTAAGCAGCATGTGTATCTAGTGTGCACCATCTGTTCGTGACAGATTTCATAGAACCTTTCCTCTCCCGTTCTCCATTAGCACATGTATTACAACAGATGACACAAGCTAAATTATGAAAACAACCAGAGATTCTGCAAAACTAACCAGCACCATTACAAACTGTATATGACAAACAGACAAGGCGTTCGGCCTATGGATCGATTGCTGTTATTGGACTCCTCCGATCAGTCTTAAGGAGGTAGGAGTAGCTGCATTGGTCCAATAACGGAGATCAGTCTTAGGAAGCCATGTTACACTCTAATGTTTGTACTACCAATGGTTTCCTTTGGAAAATTTAGCTTTATTAGATTTTGGAAGGTGGCCAGATGATATATTATTTCGATGGATGTAGAAGATCCTGGAGTATGTGTGTGTGTGATAGTGTGTGCATACGCAGTAAACCTGGTAGTGCTTCTTACCAGGTGGCCAGAAGATGCCACTACCCTGAACCATCAGGATTTTGTGCTTAGCTAGGAGAACGACATTAGTAACCGAACATAGTTAGTTTCACAGCAAAATTTTGTTAAAAAAAAATTATATATATATATATATATATTGATGTGTAAGCTCAAGAGAAAATTGAGTATTTACCGTAGCTGATATTGGGCCAACATAACAAAATACATAAGATTTGGGAACCTCAGGAGTATCTTCTTCAAAACAAATATATTCTTCCATGTAAATAAGAGACCACTGAGTTCTGAAAAGCTTTTGTACCTTTACAGCTTTTTCTAAGTTGGCCGAATAAAAAGTATCAACTACAACTGGCACTACTAATCCATTAATAATACAGACATAAGCAATGTTCCATATGCTACCAACCCTACAGGTGGTGTTAACATTTTACAAGTACCACTTGTTATGGTTCTCCCATAAAAAATAACTTGCACCCCTTATGTTAAATCAAAGCTTCTCAGTGCTTAAGGGCAATTCAAACTTAACCCAGCTATTGTCAATTTTTAACCTAGGCCTGAGAGAATTTGCTATCAGAAGGAACTATCAACATAGAAGAATGGTTTTTGACAGTCGCCAAACAATCTACTTAGTTATGAAATTGATTGAATTTGTACCTGCTGTCTTATTATTTGAGGGCCCCGCTTGTGAGCTTACAATTTAACTTCTTTCCTTATAAGATCCCACTATATTTCTTCTTCTAAAAAAAAAGCTATAGGAGGGGGAGCTGACATTTCACCTACAATACTAAATAACCTTTTAACAACTCTGTAAGTACAGTGTTTTTCTAATACAAAGCCCCCCAAAGGGCAGGGTCCTTGAAGGTCACCCCTGTTTGTCATCCCCTAGGGACAGCATTCCTGCTTGCTAATAGTAACATATTTAACTCCTCTGCCCAAAGACTAATTAGGTTTTTATATCTTAACAGAGGAAAGAATGTAACACAAATTCCTGATATTACACGGTCAGAGCTGGGTTTCAACCTTAAGAGGCTCTCTGTGAAATTGGTGAAACCACGTAAAATAGTATTGACCGTGAATATATCTAGCAAATAATGAATTACCATCTGCCCTAAACTACTTACTTTTAATGATTTTATTGTCACATGGATGATCAACACACAACATTTCTTGAAATAATGATGGCACCTTGTTACTTTCAGAGCGGGATACAACTTTATTTTTTACATTGCATTAAGACTGCATCCACCATTGGAAGATCACGGTACTTTTTTCATATCCCCATATTAATTTAATGAGTCATTTAATATTTACATTTTTCTAATGCGTTAAACACATTAACGAGACACAAAAAGAGACTTGCAGAGTGATAATGAAATGTCTTGTTTACATGTATTAAAATTTCCTAACAAGAAATCCATTTTTGGGGAAAAACTAGAGTTAGTTAGAGGGACTCTTGTTTCAGAGGGTGTGATGGGAGATGCGGGTAGATGAAACACACAGCAGATTTTATTTCCAGAGCATCTCGAATTGAAGAAGAGTGCCGTTATTTCCATTCCCAAGAACCTTCGGATGTGTGTTAGAATTTGTTCCAGAACCTTTAAGGTGACAGTCCTTACATTTGTATCAGGTTACGTTCTAGTAAATAGAAAAAAACAAAAGTATGTGAATTCGGACCTTTAAACCTGGAAAATACTAACAAATATCAAGCCGGACCCAAACCAATTTTTTTAAACTAATGCAAATGAGGGACAGGATGGTTGCATAACTCCCAGTTGGAGGTACAGTCCCTCTTTCCTTCCCCATTGTATATGAATGGGTATCTCAATGTTTGAATGCGTATGAATGTATCTCAATGTTTTTTCACTCCACAAACACACAATAATGCATTCATAAACAGTATAACATTTGTTTATAAATAGAATGATTTAAATAGAATATACAATTCTCTTAAATGCAACAGAAATACTATAGGTCACAAAGTCACACAACAATTCTTATTAAACCCCTGCCTTTGCCAATCGCCCCAGTCATGACCTCCAAAAGAAACGTGTCTCTCTTTGGCCATTTTTAACGTTGGGAGATTTGCTTTGAGGTTCTCTAGTCCTGGGACCGGCCGCCTTTCCTCATTTCCTTCTGACTTACCTAATGTCCTAACCACCCTTTTTAAAATTGTTCTCACAATAAAGGCAAAAAAAATGGTTTATAAAAACATAAAAGAAGGCCTTTCCTTCACGTGCCAATAAATAGTATTTTGGTTTATTAATTGTTTGCCTGATCCTTTAGTCAAAAACTCAACACTACCAACATTTCAACACATTATAATAAATTCATTTAACAGTTAGGTTTTTGTCAAATATTGAATAGTGCAACGGGCATCGCCAATGGATTACAAGAACGAATGCATTAGGAGGAATTAGTGATTAATAAAAGCTAGCGTTTTCCTTTCAGTAATAAAGCAGGGTTATAAAGAATTCTAATACTAATGTCTGCAGCGATCAGTTAAAGCTTTTTCTGTCAGTGCTAAATCTAGCGCTTCATCAGTATTCTGACAGTGTGTAATGCATCGTGTGCATATTCTTTGCAAGCGTGCTCTGCATGGAGAATATCATGGTAATTCAAGATTTTTAACAAAAGCTAATTCAAGTACATTATCTTCTTAATCACCTTGCAGGTTCCTTATTTTATTTCTGATTGTCGATCAATCACATTACTATGGTTAATTGTACAATGACATTGCTAAGCTTACAGAAGTCACTCCCGTGGAAAATATATTCCAAGCTCTTTCTTCATTCCAAAGAACTACCTAATGCCATTTAAAGGTTAAGTAAATTGTCCAAGGCTTGTAGAAGTCTGTGGTGCATATTGGGTATTTTATTAAATATACCTCGCAAAGCCGCTTGTTGCTTTCAGCCGTTTTCAATAACGGAAGGTCGATAAAATATAATGGATGGAATCCCCTTGAAAGACATGTTGAGGATCCCTTCTCTATCTATGTATCGTATTTTGGATCTAAATGGCTGTTTCTCGTGAACATGCACAGTGTTATCATTTGCCTTACATATCAATAATAGTTATGTTAAAAGCTATGACGGTGACATTTCCTATTTAATTACTAAGTTGTTTTCAGATGAGTCAGATGGAAGCAAATGTAACCTTGAAACACATGTAGGACAAGACTAGCCTACCATTCGGTTTTACATTAATTAATGGATGATACACTTAAATTGCTCTAAAATATGGGGAGAAGTTTTGTTCACCAAAGATTACAGTTTATTGACAAAGGCGACACATAGTGGTGCTAAAAAACCTTCACCTTTTGGTCACGATCCTTTTGACTTGTACTAAGTCTCCTTGCTCATTTAAGCTCATGAATACACCCATTCTTCAGACACAATCCTCCCTGCTCTACCAGCTGTCAGATCAACAGTGGCCTTTGATTTCCAGGGGGTGTCTGAGCACATACAAAAGATGAGGAACTGCACTTGTACTGTAAAACAGCAATTGATTGTTTTCTGTGTACCCTGACCGCTTGCCTTTCTTTCAGAGGTTATTCATTAAGCTGCATTTGTGCCCACTGAGGATGTCACCAAGGAACTTCATCTATGGGACATTCTGTGCGACACAATGATCAACTGGCACCATAAGAAATCAAGAAGACTTTTACCATGTAATGTTATGGGGGTAAGTTCAGTAAGTGGTAAAACATTGGCTGCAATGTTATTCTATTGTGGTTTTTCCATTCTTCAAATAATTAAAAAGAAATTTCCAGTATTTAATTAGTGCTCTTAATTTACCCCCGAATGTACAACTGGCAATTTTATTTTGGGAAAAATGAAGTTTTGTGAAACTTTTTCCTCTGGGGTAAAATTGACAGGCAAATTTAGGCACTCCAGCTGTTTTTAAACTCCCATCAGACAAAGGTTTTCATGTCATTAGGTTTGCGTTCTTCAGTAGCTGGGGGTCAGCAGCTACTACTTCTGGGTTCCTCTCTCTTAATTTAATTTAAGGCATGATTTGGAGAAATAAGAAGTGAACAGAAAACAGCTTAATAAAGTATAAATTAGAAATATAATAAAGCCCACCTTTTTGTATGAGTGATAAGTAGTCGTTAGTCTTAGTATTTTTTCTACTATATGCATTTACGAACCAATAAAAACAGGATCTCAGAATCTTTGAGATTATGTCTTTGTTTCCATCCCTGGAAAAAAAAATAAGTTCACACCGTAACAGCAGTGTTACCACTATGGCTTAATATCCATCTGTACTGTTTCTGCTGCCTGGAGGGACCAAATTCACTCTCTACATCTCTTACAAGGGAAGTATTCAACCAGGTCAAAGTAAACGGAAACTGCTCCATTCGATGTGCTACGAAACCAACATATGACGTTACAAAAATCATAGTCTACAAAACCTTTACACATATATTACGTGAAATATTCCTCCATAAAAAAAATAAACATAAATATAGTTTATGGCAAATTAAGGTAAATGATTAGAGGTTGGGTTTTTTAATTGGCTTAGTAAACTAAACTTCTGTTCAGTAATAAAGTTTAGATTGTCATACCCATTGGCCCATTTTGTGTGGTCAGTTCCTTCTCTAAATAACAAAAGCCTTTATTATTAACTTTATTTTCTTTTGTGGGATAATTGAGAATGTATCCACTTACTCCAGAAGAATATACAATGTATTCACAATTATATAATTCTTTAGAAAATGAGTTCCAGATTTTGGCTGTAAACCCCATTTCTTCATCAATATCTCCACCAGCCTCTTTAAGATTTCCATTGTCACCCAATTCCTTATCTTTTGGGAACTGTATTACTTCTTGAAACATTTTAGGACTGCTGGTTCAAATCTGTTGTGGAAATCAAATACATTTTGGAAACTATTTGCAGAACCGTAAGCCACTGTAAATGTTGAGCATCCTCCATGTACTGTAAAATCGTCATTATCATTGGACAGTCAAACAAACAAGACAGACAAGACAAAGAAATTAGTAAACTAATTTGCAGTTTAATTTTTCACTGAGGTCATTTTTTTAAAGATAATTCTGCTGGACACATTATGTAACAGACACCATGACCTTTACGGCACCTGTCTTAAGAACCAATCAATCACTTTAGATTCATCTGTAAGACTCACAGGTCAAGGATCACTTTGCCACATAAATAACAGGTGTGGTGTCCATTGGATCATGTGTTACAGAAAAAAAAAAAAAATCAAACTCCCGACAGTAAAAAGCTTCTTCTTTTCTAAAATATTTTCAAAGAAATTTGTTGCGTTATATGCAAGTAAGCAAAAAACGATGTTATAGAATTAAAAGAAAGAAAAGAACATCAATTTATTCGGATTGTCAAACCAAAGAAAAATACAAATACATATATATATATATATATATATATATTAGCATTCATCCAGATGCTACAAAATGTATACTATACACATTATAACATATATCCCAGATTATTCACAGAAGGCATATTTCATTGTGATTAATCTTATCAAGTGTGGAAACATCCTGGTTAAAGAGAGGAAAATAAGTCCAATTAGAATCAGCCATAGCAGGATAATTTACGGTGCAGCTGTTTCATCAATTAGAAACCTAATGCTCCCTGTTTCTAGAGGAACTTCACATGGAGCACATGACACCAATATACTTACTCCAATAAACCTCTGGGAGTGGAGATTTCCTGCTCTGTACTGCCTTCTAACAGTGTTACAATATTGTTCTTTAATGGATCTCTTCCTAAAAAATGTAATGTAATTCATCAAACATGACATGATATTTTTTTTCCTAAAATGTTTCTTACAAAGATTTGGGGCGAAATCTCCTGTTATTTTTAGACGTCTACAGGGTCATGAAGATTGGAAAAATATGACTGTGTTGGTTATAATAACTCATACATTGTTTTAATGTATTATTGTCACTTTTATTTTTGATCTGGTATGGAGACCTGTCATACCAAAACTAGAATTATGTACCTAGGAAAATAGGTTATTTGGAACATTTTAGGTTTAGTTATAGTACGTCATGTATCAAGGCCCGACTGAGGATTAAAATAGTACGTGGAAACACGAAGCTGCATGCTATACTATTATACTTAGCATGTTGCTGTCTGTATCCAGACAGTGGCTGTACCAGACCATTCTGGCCTATGTCAACTAGGCCTCAGGTGGCAGATCCAAGGGGCACCTAATTACTCTTGGGGCAATTTGCTCCCTGCTGTGGCCCAATGGGTCGGTCTATGGACATCTCAGATCTCCCTAGACCATTTACACTATGGATGGTTGCCTCCGTAGGATGAATTACAAGGCGTTGTGCACCTTTAAGACATGGAGTGCTGGGATATGATGTTATATCCTGGCACTCTGCAGTGATTATGGCAGACACAGAGGGGGTGGTTGGGGATAGTGCCCTGGTCAGACCTAGGGCAACACCAAAGGTAAGTACACTAAAGGACAAGATGGCACAATGAAGATACATGGGAGGCGCCATTTGACCAGTCTGTTTGATGGCCAGTCCAGACGAGTCATGTATACAACCACAGTTTTAACATCATAACCATTGTTTTACCTTCTCCAATTGCAGCTCTGATTTTGGCAAAGTCCACTGTAGAAGTGTCATAGGCATTGTGGCTGTTTATAAAAGTAGTTAAAGTTCACTTCTGCCAAATATTTTTAATACAGTCCAGTACACTAAAAAGAAATGTATAAGAGTACATTTGCTTAATAAAAAAAGCAATATGGGGATATAACAATTTTGGACCAGTCCGGGAGACAGGAATGCATCGGGGTCGCATAATGCAAGATTACGTGGTAAAAGCAAAGCTGCTTGCACAAAGTGTGAATGCCAACAAAGAAAAATGATAGGAGGGAGTATTTATAAATGGATTAATTAATATATCTATGTATGTTAGTTAGGATGAAAGTATATGTATAAGTGTGTTTGTGTGTTATCATGAATGTGTATGTTTTTGCGTGTGAAAATAAATGTTTATGAATGTGAGCATGAATGTATAAGTTTGTTATGGTCAAATCATATTCTCTGAGTGGTCAGAAAATGGTGTGACTGAGTATACAGTTATAGTTTGGGGGGAAAAGTGGGAAAAGAGAAGTCAAGTTTAATCACACCTCATTAACTACTATTATAAAGGGACAGCTTTCTAACCATTACGTTTTAGGTTGGCTAAAACATTGAGTAATACACAATAACAATCCCCACTTCTCCATTCATTCAAGTTGTAAAATAGTTGAGTTCCTCCTTAACTTGAGAAATGTTCAATGTCATTTGCATTAGACATGGCTTCATAGATGTTTGCAGCATAGTCAGAATTTTGCCATTGTAAACCCTGTAGCACATTATTAAAGCCAATGGGCTTTCAAAATTTTCTAAGAAACTGTTTAATATTTCTAAGCCTTCAACCAGCCGAGTTACTGTACAGATGACAAAAATCAATATCAATCCAATGGACACCAATGTTCTAAAGTATAGTTCTAAAGTAAGTTCCTTGTGCTTTTCATCATTAGACCGTTTTATGTCCTGGGGAAAAAAACTAGGTACCATAAGTACAGGAAAAATTGGCAGAATTCTGTCTGTGATTCCAGAAAAAAAAAACACGAAAAGGTCTTGAAAGGAAATTATACTTGATACAACATTCCATTTAACATACAGCCAGATGTCTTCTCACGTGCTTGACTGGTGACATTAGCATGATAAATTATACAAAGTATCAGAAAGCATTTAAAAAAAAATAGGTCTTCTGATGTCACATGTCAAAGCAGATCAAATGACATAGAAATAGAAATGTTTTATGTGCATTACGGCATTGCAAGCAGTATACATTGCATCACACCTGTGTAACATCATCAGTTACCTATAAAGTTTACATGTCACATATGGATGACTGGCAAGAGAATGTAGTTTGATCTATCTTTGTGTGTGAACTGATCAAAACAAAATACATTAACGTTTTCCACTACAGTATGCATCCATGTTGCTGAGAAGGTTGTGTGTACTTGGGAACACTGTTGATGTAAAATTTGTCTTCCCACAATGCACTGTGATCAGCCTTGTTAACTCAATTGGCTTTAGGCAATTCCATACAAAATGGATAGAGAGTTAAACATAAATCTTAAAATGGCAGCGTCTCTTGACGGATACATTTGCTTGCTCCGAGGCTGACACAATGTACAGAAAGTTTTTAAAGTGCATACCTGACATGTTTGCTTGACAGGTGCACTCCGGCATATTACAAGGAGCTGCAGATTTTATATTTTGTTACATGGAAAGTTCTGTAATCAAATGAGGAATTTGAGGAGTTCAATACTGCCTGGGAAAAAAGGTTGGTTTGTGAAATTCCCGTATACACAGAATCCAAAACATATGATTCACAAAGACATATTTTTATATACACCAAAACATCCTTACCAATCTCTCACATGACTAATCAGTGTCATTACCCACATTGCCTCACCACGACTAGTGAGCATGCCCGTACAGGGATGCTTGCAAAGCGGGTTCAAAGAGAGTATGAGCCCAGATACTACAGGCAGCAATTGCTTACGTCGCTGGTAGAACTTGTGTATAATTATGTAAACCAAATCAAAAAAGAGAAATATACAATAATGCACAAAGAGTAATACTCTCCTTGTATTGGAGGAACAAACTCTCGAAGGGCTTCTCTTATTCCAATAGATATCGCAAAACCAAAATTCACTTCACTTAAGATAAGCAAGTATTTTGAAATTCAAATAATTATATGGAAAAAAAAAAGGAAATATAGTTTGAATCTGTTAAAAAAAAAATGTATCCGTGCACTTTATTGTAAAAACTCACATTAAAAAACTTACACTATAAGCCACAGAGCCCAGGTCAAGTACTAGTCGTGCTGTATGCGATAAAAACCTGGTAGCTGGAACTTCAGTCTCCTCAGAGCAAATGAACACTTGCAACAAGTGCCGGGGCAATCAATAAATAGAAATGAAAAGAGTCTTTTGCACCTTACACGATTGTCTTCGACTTCATCTGGGGCAATGCGAAAATAAACAAAGTAGCCCAACAGAACTTGCTATAAAAACTCTCCCTCTCTCACGACTTGTCCGATCCCCAATGGGTTCCAGAATTGCATGATGAGCCTTCAGCTGACAGTAATGCCCGTGTTCCATTCCAAACAACTGGATCTCTTCAGTCTTTTTAACAGATTCATGCTATATTCCTCTCTTTTGTCTTTTTTCATATAATTTAATTTTGGTGGCAACACCAGATACAATTGATTTGCTTATCTTAAGTGAAGTGGAATCTCTCTTGATTTTGTGTATAATTACTATTTTTGATTACATTTTTATTTCCATTGGAAATATTGTGGGGCACATGTAATATATCTATATGCTATATGTAAAAATATCTACTTGTGCATTACAAAATATCAATTTCCCCATCTATATGATCCATGGCTTAAACATAATGTATAATACAACTATATGGGCAAAAGAAATACTAGGATGTTAAATCCAGCAAAAAATAATATGTTATTTCTCTAATTTCTTAATAGAGTCGTGTAAAAAACATTTAGAAAATGTATCAAGCCTATAGCAGGATTTTTTTTGCTGCCTAGACTTGGGCTTCAGCTACTTTGTTGAAGAAAAAAAAGTGCCTGGTTGTCTCAATGAACTTATGATCTTTGTTGAAGAAAGACTCATTATAGACAGGGATGGGTTTATTTCTCATTTGCCCCTAGGCATTGAATAACCCCTTGTTCTCTTTACATTTATACCCCCTGGGCAACAATTCATATTGAAACAGAACAAATGTCAATGTTTTACTTTGTTTTGGTTCTGTAGAATATTAAGATTGTATTGCTGCGGGGTTCTGCACAGGGGTTATATACTGAAAAAAAAAATTATACTCTTACATATAACAGCTGGAGTCCAAGGTCCTCTGGCACGTGCCAAAATGGGTTATTGAAAAACCTACTTTTGATCAAAGGAAGGAGTACAGTTCCCTAGTTTCACGTCTCAAGGGCAGCCAACTGGACAGATTTTCTGTTAACGTGTAATGGTTCCTAGTGGTAATTCAGATGAGGTTAATTAAGTGCCAACGGGAAGCTCATTTAAACTCTTTTCTGTGATGGTGTAGCTATACAAGACAAATTATCCATGCAAGATAGCATTGAGCTTTGTAGGGCAAGCCACACAAGTGACTGTCGAAACAACAGTCAATCCTGGCTCCTGCGGTTCATGTTTCCCTGGATACAGTCATTGAGAATACTGTGACTGTAGTGTTCCAGCATACTGCTCGGTGGTCTATCAGTATTCATCTCTACGGCAAATTACTGACAGCAGTATAGCATGCCAGCCAATCACTAAGAGCCACGTGGTATATCGGCCAATTGCTTGGAGTCTCGTGGGGCCAATCACTGCAAGCTGTGTTGAATAATTTGAAACTGACCCACATTTGATAGTATGTATTTTAATAAAAAACAAGATAATGAAGTACGAAAGTGTCGAAAAACACTCCAAAATAGTTTTTACAAGGTGATTTCGCTGTAAATATGCAACAGAGTTACTAGATCAGCCATTTAAAATAATTTGATTTGGCCACATTGAGCTGACTCAGCAAAGCTGTAGCTCACATTCTTGCAATTTTGTCAAACCTAGCCAAGGGCTCAAACCATTGACAATTTACCCTGCTATAAAGGTCTTGAAGTTATAACAAGTCCACTTGATCACTTTTCTTCAGGACCAAGTAAAACAGAAAGGACGTTTGTGTGGGGAACATAAACCCAGAGGAGACCAATGTAGACAAATGGTATGGTCCAGGATACTGCTATTAGGAGAAAAGTGCAAGAGAGTATTGTTGACTCTATTGTTGTTCCTACTGGTCATGAGGCTAGATATCTCTATATTTATACATATTTATAAATGACCTTGCAATAGACGTTGAAAGTCATGTTTCCGTGTTTGAAGATGACACTAAACTCTGTAAAGTAATACAGTGCGAGCAGGATATTAATTTGCTGCAGAGGGATCTAGATAGACTGGGGGACTGGGCACACAAATGCCAGATGAAATTTAATGTAGATAAGTGTAAAGTTATGCACTTCGGGGTAGCCAATGCACAAGCAACCTACACCCTAAACGGTAGTGAATTAGGGGTAACGACAAATGAGAAGGATTTAGGAATTGTTATAGACAACAAATTAGGCAACAATGTGCAATGTCAGTCAGCAGTTGCTAAGGCCAGTAAGGTATTGTCGTGTATAAAAAGGGGCATCAATTCGCGGTATAAAAATATAATTTTGCCTCTGTATAAATCGATGGTAAGGCCGCACCTTGAATATGCTGTGCAATTTTGGGCACCTATTCTAAAGAAGGATATCATAGCACTAGAAAGGGTGCAGAGGCGGGCTACAAAATTAATACAAGGAATGGAGCACTATAGTTATGAAGAAAGGTTAACAAATTTAAATCTGTTTGAAAAACGTCGCCTCAGAGGGGATATGATAACATTATATAAATATATTCGGGGCGAATACAAACCATTGTGTGGAAATCTGTTCATAAACAGGACTATGCATAGGACACGTGGTCATGCATTTAGACTAGAAGAAAGGAGATTTAGTCTAAGGCAGAGGAAAGGGTTTTTTACAGTAAGGACAATAAGTATGTGGAATTCTCTGCCTGTAGAGGTAGTTTTATTGGAGTCTGTACAGACATTTAAACAATAATTGGATGAATACTTGCAAAAACATAATATTCAGGGATATAATTTTTAAATTATGGGGAAACAGCTTATTGATCCAAGGAGAGCTCTGATCTGGGGTCAAGAAGGAATTTTTTTTCCCTAGTTTGTGCAAAATTGGAAAGAGCCACAACTGGATTTTTTGCCTTCTTTTGGATCAACAGCAAGAAATAAACAGATATAGGAAAGGCTGAACTTGATGGACGCATGTCTTTTTTCAGCCTATATAACTATCTAACTGTGGGTAGCCCCCAAAATTCTGTGGGTTGAATTAAGATTAGGTCTCATCTCATGAAACAAGGTGCAATTTATACTGACAGTGCTAATAATGTTTGTCCTGGGTGTAGTTTAGGATCTTATCCCATTAACTGCAACTGCCAGGTCATACATTATTAAAAGCAGACCTAAGACTTTTTAACCGTCAATTCTGTTATCTTTGATTGCTGTCTAGTGCTGGTATCAAGGGTCATTAACCTGGGAGAAAAACAAGGACTTTTCACACCTCATCAGACTACCCTCACATGTTTATACATTCTTTTACTTGCTTGATGATGTTTGAAGAAATATGATTAATTGGTGTGCTGTGTTGAAAGATTCTAGGATCTGAATCAAGAGAAGAATTTAGGCAAACAAAAGTTGATGCTATGTACATCACACAAAATAGTCAACCTCTCACTCTCAAGCTGCTGTGCATGGCACAGTCTGTGATGTTGATCCAGCTAAGAGATCAAAGTGCCAGAAGAATCCTGTGTATTATAAGACAATATCACACTGCACTCTCCAAATATGAAGACTTTTCCAAGGCCTTGTCTCAGATATTATCTCTTTGTTGGCATTCATATATAATCTGTACTTTCTTCATAACATAATTACTTTTCAACTCATACTATAGGTTCCTGGCCTTACACCATTCGGACATATTGTTTCAGAACTCAGATTCTTAAGCATACCCTAAAGAATGAAAGAAAACTGAAGCCCATGTGAGCTCCGGGTATTTGCTGGTGTGTGGAACATGCACAGAGGTGACTGCCCTATGAACATCTGTGTGCATGACTTACATGATTTCACACCAACTTCATAGTAATAACAAAATGCTACCTTTTCTTCAAGGTTGGGATGGTAAATTATGCACGGATATACTCTAGATTTTAAAGCCTATGATATTTTTTATCAAATCAAGTGAAATATGTCACTTCCATGCATGGCTGTAGGTTTTATTCCAAAGCCTTGGGTAATATATATTTTTATTTAATATATATTCAACAAAGAAACACTTTAAGAAGAAAGAAAAGAAAGGGTTGGGTGGTAGTGAGACTTAATGATTTAGGACACATTCATTTTTTGCTGACCACAGTAACAAAATACTTTGCCGTCTTCAGCAGTAATTCATGTTTAACATTTACAGGTGGAAAATGAGACCAGAGGCAAGCCCCGGCATGTTCTATAGCCCTTCTAAAACTCTTGTGTGGTATCATACAAATTTAGCAGCTACCACAAAGCAACATCCTTCTTCAGAAAAGGACAGCTATATCTAGTGGTGTGGCTAGGTTTGTTAGTGAGGTGAGGGTATCACAGTGATCTACAGCCCTAAAGGCCACAAAATAATGTGTATGGAAACACAGAGTTGTATTCAAGATTGGGGTTGGCCTGACTCAAGTCAGTGTCCCCAGCCACTCCTCAGCATGTAACTCCGCTGGGCCATGAAGTCTTATCCCAGGGTACACCTCATACTGTAGCGGGAACAATATACTATGGAGGTTTTGCTGGCTAGGCAAATATCTCGGTGTAAATGGGCCAGTTGGGAGATCAGAGATCTCTAATATAACTGGACTATTTAATAGCTGCTGCCAATTCTCCTGGACCTGACGACCAAGACCTAGACCACTAGAAGCCGTGTAAATAAAATGCATTCTTTTTCTCCTAAAGGGTTACAAAAATAACTATTAATAGGGTCACATAGTAACATAAAATATTTAAGCAAAGCCTTAGCCATAACTTTACATGTATCTATAATGTTTATTTGCATTGTACCACTGCTAATTTGCTAATCTATTGTTTAATTTTAATATTTTTGTTATTGAAAAAATGCGTATTTGATTGACTTAGGGAACATATAGAGCTAGCTATATGAAGGGTAGCTGAGTGACATTAGCAAAAAGAAAGCATGCCTAGTAATGTGACTATAGATTTCATATATTTATATATACCTAATAACAAATTATCAGGATACCTGGGAACATTACAAAACAGACATTTGGTCTGAAGCCCTTTTCACTACCCCAGAATCAGAATTTTGTAACAGTTGGCAGTCCATAAGGCGTGGAAGAAAACCTTGTCAATCAAAATGAAAATTGCAGAAGCAGTGATCAGTACAGATTTTCAAATGTTACGCATTAGGGAAGCATAATGGCCATGTAACATTATACCATGCAGCTTTTAAGTGTGCCTCTCTTATCTGAAAGCTTTTACATCTGAGCAGCTGTTACATCATGCCTTTTCCCGATAACATTACAGAGAAGATGGATCAGCGTATCGACAGAGCCAGGACCGAAGGATAACCAAGGGATTAAACATATTTTATGGAAAAAAAAGTTTGCATCTGTTTCAATTTCATGCCTTTTGAGGCTGTCTTATCATTTCTTGAGGGTGAATGTGTTGCTGTATACATACACTACATATATATATATATATATATATATATATAGATAGATAGATAGATAGATAGATAGATAGATAGATACACACACTGTAATCTTTAGTGTACCAAAGGCTTTTTCAAGAGCTGCGATCTAAATAGCTAATTTCTAATAAAACGGATTTGTTAGAGATCCACCAAGATTTATGCATAATGATTTGAATTTTAAAACACAGATTTCATAAAGTTTGGTTTTCTATTACAATATTACAATTCCCACATGCCCCCCAACCTCAGTTATCTATGTAGCTACTGATGAGTAATGAGAATCCTTTTCATTTCGTTGTTATAAGCAAAGCTGGATTTCCCATAAATGAGACTAGGCACATGCTTACCACTTTTTCAAGGTTAATGAAGAAGACAAAAAAAAATACATTACCTCTCCCCATCCACTCTTTTTTTACCTGTTCCAATAAGTTTTGTGTGTACGCTTTGTCCACTTCTCATCTATACCCAAATTTCAGTCTTCATGCCTGAAATGTAAGCTTTAACCTGTGTCTATATAACAGAAAACACTTTGTACAGACTCAGTAAATCTCCCATTGGTAGCATCTATGTCCCAGAGACAAGAGGGCCACCATCAGAAAGTTTTGGTCCTGGTATCAATTTTATTCAATCCCATCACCATAATGCCCCAAGGCATCTTCCATGCTAAAAAAAACCCTGTTCCCCAGGTCATCCTATGTTTAAGAAGCCCTGTTCCACCCTGGTGTCATAGGTCCAAATGTGGTGGAGTAGAACAGTGTGGGACTCCAGAGGCTGGGCCCCATGTAGTCGTACTGACTTTACCCCCTGATGGCCATAATTTCCATTAGGGAAAAAAACCCTCAAAGAGACATAAACCAGTAAGTTGCAATTGATCTAACGCTCAACAGAAAATGGTGTATGGCGTAAACAAGTTATAGACTTGTTGACATATGTCTTAAAAATAACATCCAAGTAGACTATATACGTATGTGACCTTGAACCTTAGCCAATCAATACATAGAAGATAAAATAAGTTAAAATTTCTATTTTTTCTAAAAGCATCTCTACTGTAAAATTAATTACAAAATTTTACTTTGTAAGTTAACTTTGAATCAATAATTAATTATTAATAATTTACGTTTAATATTATTCTGTGATATTTTTAAAAGGATTATATAATATTTTTATATTAATTTATACTGAGCAAAGAAATACACGTAAACGCATAATGTGGTGGTAAACAGAGAATACATTTAAAGGGGTTTAAAGGAACCTAACTGGTGAAAATGAAACAAAATCTACAACATAAAACTTGAAATAAATAAATTATATAAAGTGACAGAATGTTTCAAGTTAAATGATTAGCGTGATAAAGTCTAGTGAATTTCCACCAACATTTCTTAAGAATCAATCGTGTCTGATGCATGAATTTTTGTTATGCTACTAATTGCAGGCTGGAAATATCTACCACTCAGTACATCTTTTCAAGTATAAAATGCAATGTTCACCATAAATAGATCAAAAAGATGGAATGTCATAACCATACTCAACAACACTGACAAATTACTTTACCTGGACATAAGCCAGGTACGTCTTTTCAAGGGTGAACAATAATCAGTTTATCTGTGTGGGTGAGAAAATCTTTTGAAAAACCTTTTGAGTTTTCCACAATTTTAATGCATTTCTTTGTTCAGATCAAATGACAAGGTCTTAGAAGGAGACATTAGTCATTGAACCATCTCTCAGGAGTGCTTCATCCAAGCATGCTGACTTATGACTTCACTGTCTAACCATGGGTTTTTAGACTGTGCATTCAATGATTGCATATGTCCACAAAGTCTAAACAAATAACTGCACACAAGCTGTTTTGTGTTTTTGTTCTTAATGTACAAGAAATATCAGTACTGCTATTTGTTGTGTGTTAGGCATTAACACTTTTTGTCTTTCCACTTTATGCATTCATAATAATATCCAGATTTTAACTCCAGGACCTGGATGGCTAACTTTACTCAATCACCACCCAAACAGTAAAATAATTATTATTTGTATTACTCCTAACCCTCGAATTTCAGGCTGTGATCACTTGTCATTTCTCTTCTTTTGAAACTCACTTTCATCTTGCACTTTCCTTACTTTATGCATCATTTCTCTTCTTTCTTACATCACTCCCATGTTGCTTCGGCTCCAAGCTATACACATTTGGTTCCTTTAGTCTTTCATGATTCATTCTTTCATACTATGCATAACTTTAGCGGCCTTATTTAACACTTTCCAGGACAACTAAGCCCCACTGGAGATCAGGTATCCAGAACTGCACACAATAATGAGGTCTGATTAGAGATCTCTAAAGTGGCAGAACCACCAATGGTCTTAATGCCTCTAGCTATACAACCCAGCACCCTTCTTGCATTTCAAACTAAGTAACTAAATAGCATTACCTACCTTTCAGTCATCAAATTGGCTTCTCTCAGTAACAAAAGTTGGCACATTGTTGCGAGTAGAAGGTACATGATAAATACCCCTATATCCTGCATTGTAATTACAGGAGATCCAGGTCATCGGAGAGAGTCATTACATCTGGCTTGCAAGCTTGACAGCAGGGCCATCTTTACCTAATGTATCAGTTGGTCTGTGTTGGTCATTTCTAGGTTTGTCACACCCTTCAAATGTATATATTGTAAGAAGTGCTGCATAATTTGTTGGCACCATACAACTAAAAAATAATAACAATACCTGGGAACTCTCCTGGTTTGACCTGGGGTATTCTCTTTCTTGTTCACCTAAGATTGTCTGGGAATAGTCTTGACCTTATGCATAGGTAGCCCTACTCCACGCATGGCTACCCTGCCTCCATAAATGGCCCTGCCCCATCATGAAAGCACTCTCCAGAAGAGTGAGAGCTCCAGCTAGCCTTCTCTGGGAAGTTCTAAGGTTTGGACATATTCAAATGTTACAATAACAAACACATTTCTTCAACACAGCATTATTGTTCATCTTTAAATATAAAGATTGTTGTAGTAATTTTTTATTTTCATTGAAATACAACTATTTTCTGCCATTACTATTAACGTCATTATATATTTATGCAATGTTAAGGAAATAGCACCAATCTCTGCCAGACAATTACAATTTGTCCTCCAGACTCTATTTAAAAACCTTTTACAACATGGCGTAAAATTAAGAGGTTCCTGGTCAACTGAACGTTAAACATATTACCTACAAATTAACGTGAATTCCTCTCACCCGTTACAACCTTACTCACTGATTTTTTTACAACTTGGTAAAGTGGTAAAAGAGATAAGTCATAAAACAATTACAACTGCTATGAACATTTTATAATTCCATGCCATTTGCAATAATACACTTTATTTGCAAAATTATGCATTTTTACATTTGTTTACATAGCACCAGCACATTCTGTAGCGCTGTTACAATAGCGGACAGTGAAAATATTAAACAAAGACAGTATAAGATAACTTGAGAAGAGGGCCGGCCCTGCTCTTGCAAGCTTAAGATCTATTCTATCGGCTCTAACCAGTTGTTATTTTTACATTCCCCAGTAACTGTGGCATGTATTTTAACTTCACCCATAAAAAAAGTCACATACCACATACCACCCTTTACCAATTCTGTCAATGTCTGTAACCTATTGGCATCCTTAGTATACATATCCTCTTCCAATATTTTCCATTAGACTCAGCTTCTAAGATTACCGTTGTATCGATATCGCAACCTGCGAACTCCAGCTGCAATAATCAGACCATATATCTTTTCCCTGCCATAATTCTTCTGCTGGTGTAATATGGTATTCACAAACCAAAGCGGTTTCTCAAGACCATTTTCAAAATGAATAATGGTAATTTTAAAAAAAATACGCAGTGGCTCCGTCTTAAAATAAATCCCCTTGCATATTCTTCCAAGTCACATTAAGTCATTAAGTTTAAATCATAAGGGATATGAAGATTTCTGGTAAGGTCCCTAATTTATGCTACATGATTAGAAAGGGTCATATATTTAAAATAAATTTTTATAAAAGTGAAATATAATATGTTTGTGTCAGAGAATCCGAGGTGGCGTTAGGTAATGAATGTTCTACTTGAGGTTAGCAATTGCATCTTAGTAATGTATGTCTGGGAAATCTTACTCATTACGTGTTGCACTAATGGTCTGTTACATTTCATAACAGTCTAAATAAATTCACAGAGAATAATGTCTTACAAAGGCAGTTTAAATCATCATTTATTCCAAGATAAAACTACACAGTTTGTGAATTCCCGGAACGAAGAAGAATGTGAAATATAGTATCTGAAATTAGGAAAATAGATATGTTTAAATGTCAAAGGCTAGCAAACATATAAATCTCATTTCTGTTCCATGTCATGAACATGACATCTGTCCTGTAAACTTGCAAAGACGTTCCTTATGTTCAGCTTGGGTCATACATGGATCTGTGAGGGAAGCCTGGGGCAAGCTCATCCATGGCTCCTCTCGCACCAAAAAACAATATCCTAAGTAACCTTGTGTTATTTCTGTTTTAAATCACTAATAGGCTTCATGCACTGGCCCTTCAATGTATCCAATCCAAGTTCAAATTAAAATATTTTTAATTTTACACAACACTAATGTTAGAGAAAATTGGAAAATTGCAGATCTGCTTTATCCCAGAAAAAATGGCCATGGAAGCCCAAATTCATATCTGTTTATCGACTTGGCTTCATGTCTTGAGTTGTGCTTTGACTGTGTCCTCCTGGATGTCCTCCCACTACCTAAACTGAATAAATATAGAACTCATCCATCTTGCTTACAACTCGGTCACATTTTAGTTACCTTTCATTTTGCTCTTATGTGCTTTCTTTTTATTTTAAAAAAGTTGCACAACATTGATTTTTTCTTATTCAAGACACCACCAAAATCGTAATACCGTATTTGCTTGATTATAAGACAACCCCCCAAAATCTGAATATTAATTTAGGGAAAAAAACCTGAATATAAGATGACCCGATAGGAAAAAAGTTTTACTAGTAAATATTAATTCATGCAAACAATTTTTTCATATTTAATAAAAACTATGATTAAGAAAAATATACCGTAAATGCTCTGAAAAATATCCCTCGTCTTCTAATCGGGGTCGTCTTCTAATCAGACCTCAAATAGAGGTCTGATTATGAGACTAAGATCCAGATCCCCCGCACCGTTGCAGGGGACCTGGATCCTCCTGTCTCCCCCACCACACACACACTTACCGGTGCTTCCTGCTGTATTGCCGGGGCAGCGGGTTGACGTCTACGCGATTCGCGTAGACAACGTCCGCTGCAGCCGGAAGGAGGTGTGGCTAGCAGCGGGGGTTGTCTGCGTCCGTCGCGGATACCTTCCCCGGCTGTCAGAGATCAGAGTTCCCCGCACCGGTGCCGCTCTGACAGCCGGGGAAGGTATCCGCGACGGACGCAGACAAACCCCCGCTGCCAACTCCACCTCCTTCCGGCTGCAGTGGCGTTAAAGGGGCATTTAATAGAGCACTCTGCCTCCTGAAATGCCTTATACCTCCCTATATGCCACTCTGCCCCATAATATGCCTTTTAACCCCCTAAATGCCAGAGTGGCATATAGGGGTATAAGGCATTTCTGGAGGCAGAGTGCTCTATACAATGCCTTTTAACTCCCTTAATGCCACTCTGCCTCCTGGAATGCCTTATACCTCCCTATATGCCACTCTCCCCCATAATATGCATTTTAACCCCCTAAATGCCAGAATGGGATATAGGGGTATAAGGCATTTCTGGAGGCAGAGTGGCACATAGGGGGTCAAAAGGCATACCATGGGGCACATTGGCATATAGAGGGTTAAAAGGCATATCATGGGCCACAGTGCCATATTGGTGTGGCAAGCCTGGGGGCAGATGTGCATAACTGGGGGACAGGTTGGAAAATACAAGGAAATAAAAACAAAAAAAAATATTTTTCTCAATCATAGCTTTTATTTAAAAAAAATAGTTTACATGAATTAACATTTACTGGTAAAACTTTTTTCCTTTAGGGTCGTCTTATATTCAGGCTTTTTCTTTTTTTTTCCTAAGTTAATATTCAGATTTTGGGGGGTCGTCTTATAATCGAGCAAATACGGTATTTTTTTTTTTATTTCCTTTTATTTGCCAACCTGCCCCCACAGTAATGCACATCTGCCCCCAGGCTTGCCACTCTGCCTCCAGAAATGCCTTATACCCCTATATGCCACTCAGGCATATCATGGGACAGAGTGGCATATAGGGGGGGTATAAGGCATTTGTGGAGGCAGAGAGGCATATAGGGGGTTAAAAGGCATTTCTGGAGGCAGAGTGGAATAAAGGGGGTTTAAAGGCATACCATAGCACTTTGCCTCCAGAAAAGCCTTATGTCCCCCATATCCCCCCCCCGGTGTCTAGTGGGGGCAGCGGGTGGAGGCCGGTGGACGTTCGCCGGCTGCCAGAGAAGAGAATTCCCCGCAGTGCTGCGGGGAATTCTCCTCTCTGGTAGCCGGGAAGGTATGCGCGATGCGGGCAAAATATCCTCCCCACCTTTCCCCTCTCCCACCCCAATACCTTCTTAACTCATCCCCATTGACTGCCTGAGTTGGCTCAGGCAAGGGGGTTCCTGGTGGGTTAGTTACCTATTATTAGTAAAAATGATATGACCATGGTAGTAGTAGCTACAGACCATCATGAACCTGCGCATTATGAGAATTTTAGATTACAATAGCTGAGGTGGTAAAGATTAGCCACAACTACCCCATCTTAGATTGGAAGCTCACCAGAGCAGGTAGCAGGTTGTTATTGTGTGTGATATTAAATTATTTTATATGATATATAGGTATGCCAATAGGGCTGCTAGATTGCAGTGTGTGGATGATTGATCCAGCTTCATGTGCCAGGGCCACTTAATCATCCTAAATCAGCCCTGCAGAGGCGCAAGAGATGAGTGTAGTTAGAGCGTAAGGCGCTAATATAATTTGCTTCCAAATGCGAGTTTTTGAGGTTTCTTACCATATTTCACATTTTCTTTCCCTCTTAGAAAAAGCTTCACCCGTCACACACTGAACTTTTTAATTTACCACTAAACAAAATTCCTCAAAACTCATATGCGAAAACCAATAAATTCCAGCATTTAAAGAAAAACCCATGCACTTTTACAAACATGCCATTTCAACAGTGTTTTTTAAAAGTAACTGCATATTTCTGGCAAACTGGAACATGCAGTTGGGCTGTGAGTTGGAATTCCACTGTGGTCTCCCTGTCTGAACTTAGGAGCCATTGAATAAGCAATGCATTCCATTGTCTAAATAAATCACTGGACTCTAGTTTGCTTTCAGGAGAAGTCAGACTTCAGCCACTGTACTTGTCATTCCGAGTGTTTTTCGTTTGCTTTTTTTTTTTCTGCAAACCATAAATATTTAAAAAATATTATATATTAAATTGATTACGCGTATATATATATATATATATATAAAAAAATATATATACTGCAATATAAAACAGTAAAATATATATATATAGAGAGAGAGATAGAGACAGAAAAAAGAGAGAGAGAGAGAGAGAAGGTTTTAATTTGGAATCAACGGAAGAAGCTTATACAGGATACTCAAAAGATATGCTGTGATGGATATTTAATTCAGTTCATATGTCAAAATTGTGATCTCATTAAAGAGTGGCTCAAAAAGCCTGATTCGTGTCTGATGCTACTTAAAATATACTTTGAAGCTCAGGGCATTCCATATGAGGAAATCTTTGCCTGTAACTGTGAGTGTGTATGGGGGGGCGCAGTCTAGACTTTTGTTTTAATGCAAGAGAACATTTAATGTTAATGAAGTGAGAGAAAAACAGAGAGAAATACTTGGAGAGAGCTAAAGAGTGTCAGAGACCAAAAAGAAAAAAGAAAGATGTGGCAAAGAAAGAAACAGAGAGCCACTTCACCTTTAAACACAACATAGCCTTTAGGGTCTGTTTCTGGATCATGTTACACGTAGAAGCATTTACTTCTCCAAAATCAGTTCCCCTCCAACCCCCTTCCAGATTGCGAGCTATACCGAGGAGGACTTCCCATACCATTTGTTTCTGTATGTTTACATTTTATCCGTGGTTTTCAGACTCTGCAGCATGGCAGGATTTGTGAGGCTTAACAATATGTTCTATATATAATATATATATATATATATAATATATATATATATATATATATATATCAACCTCCCTTTATGTAGACAAAACCAACCCTATTGTTTTTGACTTGATCAAGAGACATTGATACCCTAAAGTTTGTCCTTAAAATGGAATGTTAGTCCAATAAAAATGTATTCTTTTAAATTGCTGTACTAATTTGTTCCTTCAATTTACACTACTGGACTAAAGTGGAGACGGAGAGACCTTATTGACCTCACACATTTACACGCTTACACTTGACTAAGCCACCAAGCAGCTCATCCACTAGCACCCCTGACACTCAAAGGGTTACATTTTTATTTCCATATAACATTAGCGAAACATGCTAGATGGCAATCATTAGTTTAATGGCTTCTGTTTTGAATCATCTTAACACATGGTTTATGGGGTAATACCGATATGACAAATTGCTTAACAATTCATTAAAGCTTTTTGTACAGCAGATCCTGTCAACATTCTTTTTTTCTGCTGTTTACATGACGTGGCCCTTTGTGAACCGGAATCATACTGATCAGCATATGGGTAATGAGTCCAACTATTCCTGGGATTTTACCACAATGAACATATAATAATTTTTGCATATGGAGTGTGGCAAATTTGCATTGATAACGTTATCTAAAAAATCATATGATATATATATATGTATCTACAAACATTTCCCTAGAAGGAACATCTTTTTGGTAAATAAAGCATCAACTTGATTTTGAATGATAAAATAAAATGGACGTTTTTAGCCAAAATGATATGAACTATTTCAACTTTTATCCTTAGGAGGATGGAATATACTGCTTATATTGTAATTTCCATTCCTAACAATACAATGTACTTCATCTCCGCGTAGAGCTGGCAGCCATTCGCATGGTTTTCATTAAAAGTTTGGGAAGAAAGATAATTAACCACCTCCCTAATTTGTCTGATTTATAACTGAAAGAAGCAATTTTCTGTGTCATTAAGATGAAGTGCAGTGTTACTGGCCATCTGCATTCGGCTGCTGCAGATTCAAGTTGCTGATATTTAAGGTTAAGGAAGCAGAGTCTTTAGTTGCTACCTTTTATTGGGTCAATATAGAAAAAGATTAGAGCTTATAAACAAAGGTCTCTTGATCGGAAGAAGTGACATGTTGTCCCAAAAGCTTACATAACTTTAAAAAAAAAGGAATGGTCTCCACCACAGCTTATGGCATTCCTTAATAAATTCATTAAATCCATTTTTTTGTGTGTGTTAGTTAGTATAATTATTTTAGAGGTATTTATTTAAGGGTCCACCTGACACAAGCTGAGATCTGTGTTTCCGAATGGCCGAGCCAGCATTATTCATTCATGCTCCCTCGCTTCACCCCAGGCTTACAAAAGGGAGCTTTGGGACACAAACAAACTCCAAAGTGCATGATCAACGAGGCTGTTCAGTGCACTATAGTGTTCTTGGCTCCTGCTCTAGTGCCACATTCCCACACAGTGATAGGCAAAGTGTCCGTGCAAGGACACCAGTGTCTGTGACAAGGTTTGTGAAAGTCCATAGGACATCATTAAATTGTCCCCCACAGACCACTAAATCTCCACCATGAGCAATGATGGTGCCTATACAGGGCCCTTCACAGAGCTTGGAGGGTAGCAACTACTAAACATACCTTGTAACTTTTGTGCTCCATCTTCCTGGAGCCTACCCTTATGGGACGCAGCCAGGACTACCCGCTGACTTTGCAACCGGTTCCACTGACATGTCATGGGGAAATGGGCGGGGAGTGGGGTATGTCAGGACCCCATGACCCGGAGGATTCGAGTGATGGTCAACATAGTAGGATGATAAGAAGCTCCGAGGGGATCGAGTTTAAGTACTCAATGGTTCCTCAGTACTCAAGGCACTCAAGGCAGGCTATCCTCACTGTTAGCCTCCTATTATAGGTAGCCCTCTGATCTGGGCCTAGTCATGGAGCCCTTACAGTTAATGCTTAAAATCCAGGACTGTACGCCCTTTCAGTATTTGTTTCCATAATGTTCAGATCAATGCCAAACGCTCAAACCGACCCGCTAAAAGGGTTTTTAAAATGAATGGCATCCAACTGCTCAACACTCCACAGTTCAAAGAAAATTAATCAGAGAGGTTATTAGTTTTTTGGGGGTACTTAGATGTCTGAGACCAGCAGCGCTGCCATTTGGCTCAGTTACTTAATCTTAATCTTTGTTAATTTAAATTCCCCGGGGATCCTGCTTGTCCAGATGCTGTTGAATCGGCTGTATGCTGTTTCTCTAAACAACATGAAAGTCTGTCCTTGTAGATTTTTTCATTATGCGTATGTAGGCTGTTTTGAACTCACTTGGTATGAAACTCTATACTGCGGTAGAATTGAGAAACACTTCTGGTATGTGATTATCTCCCACATTTACCATAACTGAGAGCACTAAAAAAATCATGTGATTATGTGATTCCAGCAAAATCTATAGCTCTGCAGCTTGGTAGAACACAGGCTACATAGTTAACAATGGCGGCATAGCCACGATTTCAGTCTTGCTTCTAAATAGTATTTTATCATGTTATCCCTCTGCTTATGGTTTTGAACATTGTTATCTCTTATTTATATAGAGCCAATCATTTATGCAGCGCTTACGGTCACAAGGACCTAAGGTACCTGGCAGTTACTAACACATTTTAAACTCCCTATTTTAGGTTATATCACTCTGGGATCGTTTCTTATTTTCTTGTAAAACATGAACCCTAGCCCCCTGCTGCCCTTACCATGATCATACCTGGGAACCCTGCGTGTTTTTCCTGGAGACTTTGGATGAAGCGGCATTTCTCCAGGCCTCTGGGTCACTACAGGGGAGGGGCTGCGGGTTGCGGACAGCAGTACTGTCCACCAAAGTCAGCAGGACCTCCTACCCGCATCTCATAAGGGGGGCTCCAGGTAGCCGGAGCCAGGTTCCCAGGTATGACCATAATGTTAGCCTCATGCTTTAGGCCTGTCCTGAAGCCTGTTGTAATTGATTAGTGACTTTCACAGACATTCACAGTCAGTGACATGTTGTTCATTAGGGCACTAGGCCTTAGTGGACCAAAAAAAGCTTTTGACACAAATGTCACCTATAGGGTATGTGGCCTGACCTAAGCACTCATCACTCGCTCAGAGTCTTAGCTTGGCATTAATATTACAAAGTTTGCTGTCTTTAATAAATTATTGAATCTGACCCCCAAGCTCATTTAACACAAACGGTGCTTATCTGCAGAATTGTAGGCACTGGGTAGCTCCCCATTTTACATACCCAGTAAAAAAAGGATCTGACCTATATTGGTGGCCATAATTTCCCCAAGTGCCAGCAATTCATGATCAGTTGACTATATTATGTCAGTCAGAAGCAACACAGCCTAGTTTAATGCAAACTCAGACAAGCATACAACTTATTCGCCAGTTTTTTAAAACAACACACTCTTGCATTTTACACTTTATTTTGAGGAATTATAAAAGCGCATCACCTCAAACCGGATGGCAATATACATGAAATGACACTAAAAGAGTCCCAACAACAATTTTGAGCTGTATTTATCTTTGGCACAGCTCTAGGACTAACCCAGGGCAGCACTCTTGCCTCCTTTGCACCGCTTGTCTTAATGCCAAGCGTAGGGATATGAAGGAAGTTATGGAGGCTGCCGACTCTGCAACGTCCTCCATAGTCTTAATGGGCCAGTTGGGGAGATCATTGGTTCCGCTTTTAAGTGGCTTATTGACTAGTATCGCCACAGAATCTTTATTATCTATTGGCTACTAGGTCAGCAGTAAGTACACAGGGAACATTATCACATTTTTGTAGCAGCGTCACTTCAAAAACAAGGATCACCAAACTACTGCATGGCTGCCGAAAGCAGTTCCGTCACTTTTCCCAAATCCTACTTTTTACTGTTCAGTCTGCTTAATAAACATGTCATGATTAAAATAAGCAAAATATGTGGACAAGCTACCATATGTGTATACCTTGAGAACACCCATCTCAGCTTCCTGTTTTTAGATCTGCATGATTTTACAACCCCATTTAGTTATCCTTCCTTTGAGGTTAAGTTGCTGATTATTGTGGATTGGTTTAGGTAGCATTTTTAAAGATGGCACAGAGAAGGCATAATGTTGGCACAAGTGCATTGAGACAGATCTCAGCTTTGTAGACAGGGATAAAGCTTGAAAGAACAGCGGGATAGAGTGGCAAAATCTGGACTGTTCTGTACAAAAAATGGGAGGTGTGATGATTCGTAATATGACCCTGTTGAAGGCTAGCTATTTGGTACATTGGGCAAATGCCCGGTGGGCCTCTGGCCAACATTGTCCCATATTCACCTGATATGCTCCACCAGCACATATCCAACCATTGGATAGTTACCAGCCTTAAAGTGCCAGAGCCACCTTGTCATCACCATCATCCTCTCATCTTATTTATTTATTGATCTTCACACACTGCAGCAACCATGGCAAACACCACCATGTCCATACTTGTGAACTATCCGGGTTTTGCGCCACTCCTCCGGCTCTCTGGGTCACCACTGGTAAACGGTGGATCTCAGGAGCGGTTTTCCGTTACAGCCCACTCCTCACCCATTACCCCCTCAAACAGCATTTAAATGCCCGGGACAACATCGGGACCAGCCACTGCATCCTATGAGGGAGGCTCTGGATAGCCCGATCCATTAAGTTTCCTGGTGGACCGTGTCACATGATATGATGGACAAAGGACACTGCACAACCAATAATGGCACTACCTTCTTCATGATCTTTGATACATCAGTGGCCTCACTTTGATCTGAAGAAGAATCAAAGGAAGGTTATCTCTCATCATCTTTAGCTAGGTAGGATTAATGAAACAAACGCAGCCTTCAACCAAATATAAATTTATTTTTTTTGCCATGAACTGCTTCAAGGGCAAGTCTGATGTGAATAAAGAGTGCCTCGAGTGATTTCACCTCTTTTTGTTCTGTGCAGTCATGTAGTAGTTGATAAAGAGAAACCTTTTGGTTTGTAAAAAGCTAAAAACTATGTCTGAGATGCAGTTCTAAGTTTCTTTTGGGTAGTAACAGGACCCTGTAAAGATTCAAAACCATTGTTCTCCTTCCCTATTATTGCATCATTACCACTCTTTCAGTCTTTATGACGTATGGTAATAAGAACATAAGTATCTGGCATCATGGACACCACTTTTCTTAATCAATAGAATTAATTGAATTTAATTAAGGAGACAATGTAATGTAACCACAACTCTAGGTCTGGCCCTGAGTCCTTCCTCTGTCTAGATTCCATAAAGCTGCTGTCTCACATGCTTTGTTGAACTGACACATTTGTAATGAAATCCGACATTAGAAACACTATTCGTTACAGACCCAGACTGGCCATCTGGCATACTGTGCAAATGCCCGGTGGGCCACAGGCCGACAGCAAGCAATACACAATATGCTGCTCTACCCAGCCAGCTGGATATGTCCGGCCGCACGCTACTTGAACATAATAATGTAACATGTAGCCACCTATATCCACCCATTGGCCTACTTACGTTATCAGGTAGCCACTGGTCTTAAGGTTCCAGGGCCACCTCGTTATCCTCAATCCGGAGAGCTGACCATCTAAGCCACCACCAAACTAAAAAGGGGCAGGAGCTCTAAAAGGCATTTCATACTGAAACATGTTGCAGGGTGGATAGGAGCAACTATACTATACATAAGTCATGTCTAAATATTGGCATGTATGTCCCTTTTAGGGTATTTAAATGCCACAATTTCAAATGTTAAAAGAGCACACATTGCAGACAATAGCCCTACCACTTTACAGTTTACTTTGCTTTCAAGCCTCATTCTACCTGACAGCATCATCTTATCAGAAAACTGTCTTTACCAATAAACAAACCCCCAGCTGGTCAAGCCATCTCCAGCCTAGAGTGACCCTTTCAACTTGGACAATTAATGAGACACCAGGGAGAGATACTTCACACATACCAATGGCTTTACCTTAATCACTTTCTGTTCACTAATCTATACACTGCAGTTTCCTCTTGTTTAATTTATAGATCTGTTAACTGTTTGAGTGCTGCAGGGGGGGGAACAACATGTCAGTTTGCAAGCACTGATCCTTTAGTGATATGTGAAGAGTTAATTATGACACACCAATAGTTACATTTGTCATAACCTTACCTAACATCCACACTAATCCTACAGTTTATTAAGACTGGGAAATTTCCTCTTTCGTGATAACATATTTTGCCGCTAAACTGGATCTCTCAATGATTATTTAATTGAAACAAGATTTAGAATTTTTAAAAAAAAAAAAATTAAATATAAGGGAGCACTCTGATATGGAAAGCTAACAAAAATCTCTTCATGGATAACATGGTTCTTTAAGGAGATCCTATATGTCTAATGCATACTAAAGTAACAAAGCATTACAGATTTCCTGTTTACTTATTTTGTAATCTAACCAGAAAGCTAATTTGGAAGCTCACATACATATTTTAATTGTACCACGATGCATAAGATCTTAGTGCTTAATAAATAAAGAATAATAATAACCAGACACACAGATGTATATCTGGATACTATGTCACAGCTCTGAATTAAAGTGGTGGATGTGGGAACCAAGGACAGTAAAAGGATCCAAACCCCGCCATAATTCTTACGGAGAAATCAATTTCAGAAATGCTCTGGAGCGCGCATTGTATTAAGAGATGAGAAACAATCTTTAACATCCCAAAAATATACCCTTAGGGTGTCAAAAAAAATGGAACCCAAGCCTGAACCAGGATCTAAAACCAAATAAAATTAGGCATTACGGGTATCAGACTGTTTGCCTCCTTGATCCAGAGAAATTTGGGTAAAACATTTCCAAATGTAGCAGTATTGCAAGAGAGATTCTATACTGACTGTTCTGGAAAGACTATCAAGAATTACAAGGGTGCGAAGTGTTTAAACACAGTTTGATTTTTAATAACTGTAAGAAATTTAATTTGGTGTCTTCTATACCATTGGGAAATGTGTAAGCGTTAGAACAAAATCAACTGTTCTGTGTGCTGTGTGCAGAATGCATATACCATTTCTAAGGGCATGGGGTTTATTATGCACATCTGGCAGGATTTGATTATTAAAATGTGTTGTTTTTGTGAAAACCAATTGCATGCATCATTGAGTCATGGGGGTTGAGTGTAATATTATTCCTCCGGGAAAGCCTTCCTGCCCCCCTCCCCACCCTGTGTCTCCAACCCCCCAGAGCCCTTTACTACCAGAAGCTGACTTTATATATGTACATGGTAGCCAAGTAGTATTTTGATTGCAGCAAGCACACAATATAATACTTAAAAAAATATATCACGAAAACCCTCTATTATCACTATATATTGCCCAACACAGAGCCTGCGGTCTTTCTGTCACCTACAGCTTAAGCTATTACCTTTGTCCTCCCTTTTAAACAAGTAAGTTTTTGAGAGCCCCTGCATGTGACTCCCACTCTCTGTTTTTGTAGACAGTGGCTAAAACATCTTTATAAGGAAGCTTTTAATTGATGTAAATAGCCGAACCCTCATCCTCCAACCAGTAGTGCACTTAGAAGGTCACTGGGGGGGGGGCAGTTGAGACCAGACACAGGAGTCTAAAGAAGGCTTGTAGATCTGAAATACCTGACCCGGTGTCCAGTGATATGAAGAAGCAGCAGATCTGTGTCTTCCTGGCATGGATATATCTTAAGAAAACACTGGCCAAGTGAAGGTACGGTTCTGTTTTCTCCCTCTAGGCAGGAAGGGCTGCTGTAGACAATGTTCAGCTCCCCTACAGACCAGTACATAACTCCGTTCCTCCGAAACCTCATCTTTAATATTTCCCCTTTTCCAAAACACATGGGAATGGTTTGTATGATTAATATATAATACTTTGTCTTATGTAAAAAAAAAAAAAAATGAATTTTATAATTAATAAATAATATTATTATTGCAACCAAAACCTATAATAAGATTGCAGTTCAAAGTGCTCTAGCTTATTTTTCAATTTGTTTTCAAGTGTAAAGAGAATATAGATTATTTTGAACCCTCTCTACTTTTGTCTTTTTCCCATTATCTCATTTAGAGCCACTCATGTATATAAGATACCCCCCATGTCTTCTAGATGAAAGGTGCTAATAGTGCATAACTGGTAACTAACCATCTGTTCATAATACAGATCTTTACCTGCGAACTGACTGGCTTATTGCTATTGCCGCAGGCTTCCTGATAAAAATCAAACAGTGTTGTTACAATTAGCTCTTGGCTCTTTGATGCCCAAGTCACTATGGCTGCAGTCTGCTATTGGAAGCATACTTGGCCTATCAAATAGCCACACCAGTTGTCCAGGTATTAGGTTTTATTCATATAGCCTCAGGGCAAGCATGTTGCTAACCTCTCACTGTGACCTTTAAAGGGAAACGTTGGCTGCCTTTTTTAGCTTTGATGCTATTTTCAATTTAGTATTGGCCATCCATCATAATTATACTTTCTCAATTAGCCAGCACTTACAATTCACAAAAAAAACTGATTCATCTGCAAAGTTCTTGTGCCTATGGAAAGTAAGTCCCATTGATTACATAAATAGATGGACAGATTTTAATTCCAGAGCTTGTTAGCTCATATTTAGAGAGTACAATATCCCAGGTACATCAAGAAATGCGCAAACCAGATGCCCTATAACATGCGCCAAGCAGGGACCCGGCCCTATTCCCCAGATAATAGATTTAAAGCTGTTTCACAGTTCCTGCACCCCAGACAGATGTATGTTCTGGTCTTTCTGGGCATTCACAGTTCATCAAGAGGTCCATTTCTGAACGCAAACTGAACTGAAAATAAAATAGAGCAGATCATACAGAGTGAGGGGTTTGGCCACAGCCTGGGGTCAGCTGTCTGAGACATGCGTAAGCCAAGATGGACTTACCTGCCACAGAAGAAAGTCATCACCCTAGTAAGCCCATGCTGGCTTGTCCCCAGATGTAGACATATTTTAGTGCCATTACTCAAACACTACATTAGAAATATTCATCTTTATAACTACTTCCATTGCCTTTGGAGAAGCAGAATTCTTAGAGCTTTTCCTACCAAAGTTGCATCGTCCATAGGATAGCTTTTAACTTTCGGTGATATTCCACACTAATGTATAATCTAGTCCACAGGGGCAGCAGGTGCTGATCTTTGGTGACCCTTTAAACTTAATTTATAGGAAGAAGAATTAAAACTATTGCATAATTCTGACTATGCCTTTAGGTTTGTTTGGGATTTCCATACATTGAGTCCAGGGTCTCATGTTGTCCATCTACACCAACCCAGCAAGTCTTAAAGGGACAGTACAATGCGCCATACATTTCAACCAACGAAGACAGATGTGGAATGTTTAGTATACAGCGTCAGTATGTATTGTAAATTAGTGACCACTTGGTCATTAATACCACTTTCTGTGCGGTCATTTTAGAGCCCTGGAACTTATAGCAAACACATACATTAGGCAAATCCACAGAGGAAAGCTTTTACAGATCATGTCATTATGTCACCTAGAAACCATTCCACTGAAGCCCTTGGGTGCCATTGTAGAAGCCTGCCAGGACAGATGAAGCACTTTATCATACTCTGTGTATTGAGTTGCAATTGGAAGGCTATTAAAATGCAGTCTAATGGAACAACCACTAATCTCAAAACCATTACCGAGATCGCAAAAAAGCTCTAAAAATAAAAAAAAACTATCTAGTTCTTTGGGACCACAGCTTTAACTGGACCTCGATAAAGTGATAAAGTGAACTCTATCAAATGCCAAAATATTTGACCCGACAAAGACAGTAACTAATAAAACATTTTTTTTTAATGGTCCAAACCAAATAGATTTAAAATTCTGTTTTAAAAAAAAAACACAAAAAACACATTTTAATTCTATGTAACTTAAGATTTTAACAATATAGGTAGAAGGACCTGTGGAGGATTACACATCATGTATGATACATACATTCAATTCAACCAATTGACTCATAATACGTGTTATGGCTTAATGCAGATTTCAAAAGACTCACGCGCAATGGTATTTGGAAGGGGGCGACCAATTAACCTGGTAGAAAAATAGTCATTATATGCACTGCAATGAGTAACATTAGTAACAAACACCCAAGGGTGTGGGGGTGGGGAGAAGGGGAGATAAACGTTTACAAAATTAGAAAGTAAACACATCCCATTTAATGAATGAAGTGTATAATAGTAGCCTTCCTTTGTAAACAGATACAGTGCTTAGATCTAAGTCAAAAGAGCAGACACCTCTGCCACATTCTCAAGAGGTAACTAGAGAACACGGGATTTACTCCAGATGTGTCGTGCAAGGAGATGGCTTAACAGCGGACATGCTTTATTATTATGCGTAAGTGAAATTACACACAAAAACACAGTGTATAAACTTATGTTCCAAATGAGATTTCAAAAGCCCAATCAAGGATTCAAATGTTTAAAATATTCCCTTACCTAAATACTCAAAACATCCTATAGATGAATGTCTATTCCTTATTATTGAACTACCTACACAAATGGCTGCAGTTTTCTGAAAATAAGAGGAAAAATTGTCATAATCTCTGCTGAGTGATAGCTACAATACAACAATCCTGTTGGGCCAGACCCCAATTATTGCACATAGATTCATTTCTGTAAGATGAATTAGGTCCATGATTAAGTCCCTAGTCTTACATTTTACCAAATCAGGTAGATTTATGAACATTTTATGTACTTAAATTTATGCCAAATAATTAAACCTAAAAATTACAATAATTTTAAATGATTGTCACATTTAATATCATTGTCAGCATTCTAGGGTTGCTATTATGCGGACTCCCAGCACACAAAGAATAAAACAAATATTCATTTTTGCATAATTTATTACTATTAATTATAATGTAGTTTTATTATCTCTGCAAGCATTTATCTCTAAAAGCTTGGGTGAATACTTGAACTAAAGAGACAACAAAGTCAATGGTTATTTATGGCCTTCTGCATGTGGGAATAGCCTTAAGGCAGCAAATTCTTCCACAATCAACAGGAAACTTAAGTCTTCTGCGCCCGTGTAGGGTTTCTATAGAACGTGCTAGAGCTCAAAAGGTAGGGGGACTTTCGTCATAAACACGGAGAAATGTTGAGGCACACCTAGTATTGACTCCAGAGAATGGATTCAATATACACAACTGTTATTGTGGAACACACACACCTTATATGTTCCAGAGACACCGAACATTGCAATAAACTGTATGTTGACAGCATACCGTGCAATTTGGTAGCCCTAAACCTCCTTAATTACGAGTTTCCTTCATTGTAAAATTTTACAGTTAATTCTGAAAGAGAACACACCTAAACTTTAGCATCAATGTATTGGCTGCATACAGTATATTGATTGTAAAATACTGTCAGGTTACAAAAGATGATCCCAAGCAGGGCCAGACTCGTAGCAGCAGGGCAACCCCGGGACGTTAAGGCCAGAGGCAGAAGGCTGGGTATCCGCGGCCACATATTCTGGTCTTATACTTATGTAGCATGTGGCCATGCATATCCAGTTGCTTGCATTTACGTCGTGAGTTGGCCAGTGATCCACCGGACATTTTCCCGGTGTGCCAGATGGTCAGTGCAAGCTGGAAACCAATTATTTCCTCTTTTTGACAATTATACCCCAATCAAAAGGTCTGTAGACTACTGTACTTTGGTGTTTTAAATCCCCTTTGTTATACTGTAAACCACCAAGTAAAGCTGTCAGAACAAATACACACACTGCTTGAGTAATTGCATGCATGCCCCCTTTTGTTTTCTTCACCCTCAAACTTCTAAGAGAGAATAAGCTTGCAGAGACAGGGCCCTCCTTCTGTACCAATATGTCCTCATGTTATAGTCCTTTTGTAGATGGGCAATTATAACGTTGAGTTTCCACTTACCTTTTGTAACAGAAATTCAGAATTCTAGAACACGAAATGTGTTAAATGATGCATGCTCTCCCACATGCAGCCAAGAAAATTTACAGCTTCCATACTATAAAATAGCTGCCATCTCCAAAACAAAAAGATTGCTTGAAAAAGAATAAAATGGTAGTTTTTATAAAGTAGATAAATAAATAAAGGTTGTGTCTGTGGCAGTTTCGATTAACAAAAAAGATCTAAATGGAATTATTTAGGTTTGAACACAAGCCATATATGAGTGATTTATTTATAGTAAAGGTTGTTAGAAATGTTTTTCAGTATCGCAAAACATTGGTTTGCAAGAAAAAAAAAAAAAAAATTGTGCAATTACCCGAATGTTTTGGAAATACCAATTCCTTTTAGCAAAATAACTATGCTAATAACTAAAGCCAACACCAATTGATTTCAGGCATAGCGTCACATTTTAGAAAGAACAGCTAAAACAAAACAAACAAAAAAACACACACACACACACAGTTACTTAATGGTGACCAGTTGGGTAGCCCTGTTGTAAATCTCTCCAGGACTGTCCAGCAAGGCTATAAAGTCTTTAACTAACCAAGAAACAGCGCTAAGTGACAATATTCTCATAATCTCCTCAATGTGTTTAGAACTCCTTAAATAAAAGATTAAAGACAGTATAAATATGCAAATCACATGCTTGGATCTATATGGCCCAACTAGCATTCTGCAAATTCCATGAAAAGAAAACCACACCACACTTCTGAAGCCCAAATTGATACTATATTAATAGTGCCTAATAGTCCTAAATACTGCAGGAGTTATGCATGTTTTGACACATGAGACAATTTTGTTTTTCTTCAATTTAATAAATTTAAACATTAAAGCAGACGATTTAATAACATGTAAAACGTGCTATACAATTTTACAAAATATATAAAAAGCGTGTGATAATAGTATACACAGAATCCCTACTAGAGAGGTGTTTCCTAACCATTGTTCTTCATGTATATAATGTGCATGACAACGGCAATCAAAGTGTTAGCCAACGGAGGCCAATAAAAGTATCTGGCAAGTTGTGGATAGGACACAAGCCTCCAAATCGTTTGGCAAGAAGAACAGACAGAAAGCAGATGTACAGAGATGCTCCATTCCTTCTGAAGAATAAAAGGTGCTGGTTCAGATGGAATGTCAGGACAATGTTCTAGAACTAAACAGATTAGAAGGAGTTAAGGTTGCCCCTTTTAGGCCGGATTTGTTATGATGGATGTTGATGCCGTTTTAACTAGCGTCCAGATTCCATCGTTGTAACGTTAACAGAGTCTGCATAACCATTAGATTATTCAAGTACACAGTGTAAGCAAAATGACAACCGATGTTAAGTTTTCATGAGTCATGATAATTTTGGCAGTAGCAGAAGTTTGTCAGTTAACATAAGTTAATGTAAACTTTAAATATTTGCACAAAAAAAAAGGTACCGTATTATTTACACAAAGGCGGAGGAGTGGGGAGAGTTAGTTGGCAAGTAGGTACTGCGGTAACTTTACATTTTCAAACTGTTGTCATTAGTTTTAAAGAACCAGATCGAAAGCGCAGGATTTTCTTCTTAAGGTTGTGTGATGCCTTAATTTTGACAAATGCTTTTGCCGTGGTTTGCAGGTCAGCCGCTGTGGCTGTCTGTATAGGAAGAGTATTTACAAACTGGGACCATATAAGCCCACCACTTTCGTCAGTATCGCTTGAAGTTGTGCTTTCGCCAACAAACTCTACCTCGCTCAAGCTGGACTCACTGTCCCCAAAACAGTTTGTGGTATAGTTGCTCTGTTCATCTTCACTGGTGTCTACAACCGTAGAATGAAACAAAGACTCACATTCTGCAGAATATTCCGAATCACTTGCCATGTAAGCATAAGGACTGCCATAGGGAAGCGGAACCTGAGCGTAGACACCCATTAACTCTCTTTGCTGACGCCTCCTCGCCCTCCTTAGCGCCTCTTCGTAAGAAATCTCAGCTGAAGATTTCCATCTACGGTAATCACCCCTCTTGTGTCTGGGTTTGGTCAAAACCACATCCTTTGATTGTCCATGTGGCTTGTTTCCAGATCTGGCTGTGCCACTATTTTTGCTGGCTCCACCACTTTCAGCAGGGGCGTGAAGTGGCTTTTTACCTCTTGGAGAGACTTTTCTCACTTTCTTGTTTGTATCCAAGTCATCTGGGAACCGACACTTCTTGCCCGTAACTTTACCTTTCTCCTTCAGTGTCTGGGAACCATTTTCCAGGACATGATAAACATTGGATCTGTGTTTTAAAGTGGAGCTTTTAACTATCTTTAAATTTTTTGTGGTTTTATGGAGTTTAACACCCTGTTGCTGAGCCGGTATGTAATGCGCATTAACAAGAAGTCCTTCATCTAGACTTTGAGATGATGACCCTTCACTTTTAAAGTCTAAGGATGGCCTCTCATCATGGGATGAAGAGTGGCAAGAGCTTACGGTGTTCTTGGGGGAAATCCTTTTTGGTGGTGGAACAATTTTGGTCTCCTGTGGAACAAGTATATTGTTGTGTGGGCCTTCCTTGTGAGATCCATTATATATGGGAACAGTTGTATTATTGAGAGGACTGAGGGGCGCATCAGGAACAGAACTAATTTCCTTCAGAATATTTGAGGGGACCGGTAGAGGGCTCCTTCCCAGCCCTTGACACAGAGGCTTCACGTTATTTCGGAAACTGTTTTTGCTTTGAAGTTCATTCATAGTACTTTGCGGATAAACTGGGACAGACGGTATCCTCTTACTTTCCAGCTGTTCACTTTGAGATTCCTTAGAGCACTGTTTCAGAGGTGGGCAAGTGCCATTGTCCAAAGAGGTTATTCCAGCAGAATGTAAACATGTTTGCTTAGAATTCTTCGGATTAGAGATTCCACCATGAGGAACAGCAGCAGTCTGTTTGACACATATACTCCCATGTCTTAAAATACCCTTAGCTGGGTCAGCATTTACACTTGTTCTTGGCTTGTTAGTCCTTACAGGATGAGACTTTTTCTGAATCACACTTAAAATGTAACCATCCAACTTTTTACTGGGCAAAAGAGCTGCGGAGCACATATTACCATGTTGGTGCAGAGTTCCCTCTGGATTTACAGATTCTAGGTCAGGATTTATGCAGCCATCGCTGATGTTCAGTTCAGTATCCTGTTCCTCCTTCATGTTGCCCATCATTGATAGAAGAAACATGGGGCTTTGTACTGCTACAGCATGTAGTGGGCTTGGGTAGCGATAGACATCATTCCCATTTTTGGAAACCAAGTCACATTGATATTTCGGGTTAACATCTGTAACAGCTTCCACTGTATTAGAATGAGGGGTAGAAAAAGACCGTCGTATGGTGCCTGTTGCTTCAGGTTGCCCTTCCCTGTAGTCCAGCCATTCCATAAAGTCATCTTAAAATGATATCGAAAAAATGTGTTAATTACCTCTTAATTAATGCTTTGGACCTTATCTTCTCAATAAACACAGCAGCCCATGCACATATTAAGTCTATATGGAAGCGTGATCTTAATCAACCAGTCGGAAAGCCGTAAACCGCATCACAAACAATTGTGAAATTAGGTTGGACTGCAAACGTTACAAGGCAACGAGGATAAGACATAAGATAAGACATGAGTTGCATCCATTAGCTACAGAAATATAAAATTACTTTTAATAAATACATTTTAAAGGCAAACATGCTGAGAGCAGACCAACACGTCTCTAACAAATTTATGAAAGAGAACCTCTAGCAGATCACAAGCCAAGAGGGTGTTGATTTTCTTAAACATTTGTTAAAAAAAAAATGACATCCTGTAAAAGATAAACTTTACCTGCAGACTTTGGTTGGCCATCTGTGAGATTTAATGATGCTTCCAGAGGACTGCAAAAGCAGGTGCTAGATTGGCAGCTGGATAAACATTCACTGAACACAGAGTTGGATGAATTTGAGAGTGATCCCGACGTCCCATCACTCAGCTCATAAAATCCTAGAAATAAAATAATAATAATAAACATGTGCCTTTCTAGAATTTGTAGGATGGGTGATAAAAGGTATGCAAGCGATCATTTTTAAAATTAGAATTCATTAGCAAAGACAATGAAATTTTTTTTCTAAATCAAACATATTAAGATATGGTTACATTTTATATTTATAAACAGCAAAATCGTATTTATTATATTAGATCGGCTCTCATTTGACATGCTATCGCATACCTGAACTGGGACGGCTATCCGTTTCATGATGTTCCTCAATAGGCTTTTCTGTGTCAATTTTCAAATCATTTATTTGCTTGTCCAGTTCGTGGAGCTGACTTAACAGACCAGCATCTCGCTTCCTCAAACAGTTCTGTAAAGTGACAGTAATGTAAGACGAGGCAATGCAAAAAGAAACAAAAAAAAACAATAACCTTGGATCTAAAAATATAATTTAAAAATCATAATAATAATAATAATAATAATATTTTACTGTGATTGTCAGCTTTCAGGCAGGGCCCTCTCTACCTAATGTATAATTTTGTCTAAATCTGTCAATTCTAGTCTTGTCATATACCCTGAATATATGTATTGTAATAAATGTTGCGGAAATTGTTGACACTAAAATGGTTGAGTACACACCCCTATACACAAATAGCCAGAAAAAAGCAAAAGCCCAGCACTCTCCTTGCATGCAATCAAAAGAGCAATTTCAGTTAAAAAAATAATCAAGCATTAATGCTGACCAGCAATTTTTAAGTTTATTATAGTTGTACAAAAAAAAAAAAAAAAAAATGTCTTTTCTAGGAATTTGATAAATTGGGATAAATGTTATTATTGCCATTTGCAATTATTTTTTTCAGGTTTAAAGGGCATGAGGATAGAAAAATTGCATATAATAATTTTTTTAAAAATACATAAAAAAGGTACCTCCAAGTGGGGACACACCAATATAATTTTATTATGTTTTTGTCAACATAGTCATGGTGAGACAACAGGAAGGATAATTGGCTTTTGTTTTGTTTTAATTAAGTGTTACATAGATGGATACTTCGTACCAACATTATACCTACAATGAGAGTGAACTGTAGCAAGCTATATTGGCTAGGCTGCTTCCCTTAAATTGCAGATTAATGTCCCTGTTTGTTATAAACCCAGATGACAGTACGTATTGAAAAGGCTCGCCTCGAGCTGAAAAGAAAAGCGTTTCAACTACAGCAACCTCTTCACAAAACCCGTCTGTGACACGGGCCCCCTGGTGGCCATACAGTGTATGCGCAGCTTAGGATCCTAAACGATCCCAAATGATGAATGTATAAGCTATACATATACGCTTTCTACATACAGCCTAGCTCTATGCGTAAGGGATACACCATCACATGTTACACATATATAATTGTATAGTGTGAATCTGCACAGGGTACACACAGACCATTAAGATCACATAGGTCTAAGTGAAAGGGTCAGCTGGGAGAGGCAGGGCAGCAGACAGCTTTGAGGAATTGCCCCACACGGCAAGTGTTCGTGGATGTGACAGCAGCAAATGGATTGTCCCTACCACGAAAGCACGACTAATGATACCCCCAGCCATAGAACCCCACTCACCCAGACAACACGGGTCAGGTTACCGCTCAGCCCCAGACATGTATTAAATAGCCTTAATCTATACAAACACAGCCTGCATCACAAGCAATGACTAATAACCCCCTTCAAGGGGCAATTCAGCCAACGAAAGATTCAGCAATCTCAGTACATTGACTAAGAAAGGGTTAACTCCCGTCCAATTCCCCCTCGAATGCTCTATTTGCCTTTACAGCAGCTCCATAAAAAGCTACGACCCCCGGGACGCCTTATTCTACTCGATCAGGCATGCCCCTTCTGGAACAAACGGGTGAAACTGTACGAACTGCCCCGTACACGTCAGCCACGCACAACAGCCCCTGTCAGGGCAATTCCGTGTTTCAGCAGCTCTTCCGTTAACCTACCAATTGCTTCTTCAGCAGCAGGATGTTCTCCTCCAGGAACTTCTCCTCCAGACTCCGGGGATTGTCGGTCCTGGCCGGGGTAACCTCGGGGCAAAGCGCCGCTTTAACCAGCAGTTCGTGCCTGTGTCTCAGATGGCTCAGCTCCCCCAGCCCAGCCAGGGTGGCTTCCAGGCGCTCCCGGGTCCTCTGGCGCTCCGAATCCGCCTCTACCTTCTCCTTACGACGGGGGGAGATCTCCAGAGGCTGCCCTGTATGGTCACAGATGGCTGGGACAGGCTTCATCCTGGTACACCGAGTAATGCACCCACTACAACATCTGCAGAAGCATCCACACTGGGGCTAAACTGGTCTGCCACAATAACGCAGAAGCCCCCCTGAGCCCCCCGGAAAGGTTCTGCACCTTTAGATCCACTTTGTCATTTATTCACCGCGGCTTTCGCACCGCAAACAATGAAATCCACGTTACAAATCCCAAATTTCCGAGTGACGCTTAATGCCCTGCCTGGGGTATGATGAGCATCCTCCTCCCCACTGCAGGGCGCTGATCACGGACTCCTGCTAGGGGCTGCCGGTGACAGCACAGCGGACCTCCGATCGTCTCTGCACGCCCCGTTCCAGCTTCTCTGCAGAGCACACTCTATACCCAATCCTGCTAAGTACCGCTGCTAGTGACGTCACTCGGAACCACGCCCACCCATGACCAGGTTCTACTGCCTGGGGACGTGAAATTCAATAGGTGCTCGCAGTCCGGCATATGAGCCCATGTTTAGAGCGTATAAATAAATATAAATATATACCGTGTTTCCCCGAAAGTAAGACAGCGTCTTACTTTCTTTTTATCCCTAAAAGCCCCACTATGTCTTACTTTCGGGGTATGTCTTATATTGGGAAAAAATTTTCGAATTTAATGCTTTCCTACCTTTCCTTTCTTCTTTCAGCTTCTTTTCCTCCTCTTCGCCAGTTCTTGTCTCCTTCCGGGTCAGAGGGCACGGACAGCGGTGGGCGCGGCTTCAGTGTTGTGCGCCGGGATCTGACAAGAAACCCCGGCGCACAACAGCTGTTGCCGCGCAGATCACAAGGGAGCGGTATCGGAGGTCATTAACAGACCTCCGGCTCCCTTGAGTGATTTTAAGCCGGGTTGAACCCGGCTTAAAATCACTCAAGGGAGCCGGAGGTCTGTTAAAGACCTCCGATACCGCTCCCTTGCGAGCCTGCTCCTCCAGCGGCGGACATTACTGTCCGTCTCTGGAGGGGTGCCGGGTGCCGCAGGTTGGCACCCCCTGGAGTGTGGCGCCCTGTGCGGTCGCACACCCCAAAGGTCGGCCCTGCTCTAAGGGGCCGGCCTTAGGGGTCTGCGGCCGCACAGGGTTTAAATAAAAACATCGGGGTTTTTTTTCAACTTTATTTAACATCCTCCATGTTAAATAAAGTTAAAAAAACTTTATTTAACATCCTCCATGTTAAATAAAGTTTTTTTTAACTTTATTTAACATGGAGGATGTTAAATAAAGTTAAAAAAAAAACCCCGATGTTTTAATTTAAATCCTGTGCGGCCGCAGACACGTAAGGCCGGCCTTGGTGGGGACTTCCCGGCCCCTTAGAGTGGCGGACCCGGTCGCAGGTGCGGCGGGCCTAAGGGGCAGGCGCCCCTTATGCCCTGCGTTAATGCGGCCGTAGGCCGTAGGCAAATCCCCCGTGTTTCCCCGAAAGTAAGACATATGTCTTACTTTCGGGGTACGGCTTATATTAGCTGACCCCTCTGAAACTCCCGATACGTCTTACTATCGGGGGTGTCTTACTATCGGGGAAACACGGTATATAGAAATATATCAAATATGTATACATAATATACAGATCAAATGTATATATATATATATATATAAAAATGTATGTATGTATAGATCAGATGTGTATATATTATATATATCTCAAATGTGTATATATTATATATTGTTATATGTGTATATATGTTTATATATATATCAAAAGTGTATATATATTATATATATCTCAAATGTGTATGTATTATTTATAGTTCAAGTGTAAATATATATAATATATAACATTTGATATAATATATATATATATATACAAACTATAGATGGTGGAATATATGATAAAAAGGCAGTATTCCGTTTCCAAACCTACTATATTGTTTTGCATTCAATTAGTTCATTGAACTGAATAAATAAATAATATATGTTCTATATCATGCATGTTTTAATATAGGTAATCAATGTATTAAAACTGGCACTGATTTACATTTCAATTTACCTGTCATACGGATATTGTCACACTTTTGCTTAAGACCACTTATCTATGGAATTTTTGATCGCTTCAGTGAACAAAAAATACAGTTTATGTCTATTTTGAAGACTACCATAGGCGATATATAAAAGGAAATAACGTAGGCCTGTCGTGTAGTTCCACAGAATAAATTGAATTTAAATGCTTCAATAATGAAGCGATGAATGGCCGTAATGCGGGTGGTGGGGTGTGGAGTTTCCAGTAAGGATCCTTACAACAATAGGTCACCCTTTGCCTTTAACGTTGAATAGGAGCAGATTTGGAAATGTGGTCTCCTGAGAAATGAAGTGACTAAATCCCAAACCTTTTACTCTAAGGTTAACACCAACCCTAATCCGTCGCCGTTACTTAAGGTAATTTCACTTCACAGGAACCCATTACCAAAAACTTTACGTTAATTTACTTGATCTCATGAAAACACTTTTTTTTAAATGATGTTTTTCAGGTTTAAGATGTTGTAATAACAGATTTAATCCCAGCCGCTTTGAGCTCAGCATGCAGGGGAATTCTGAAATTGATCCAATTTCCACCTTCCTGTTTTCTGAACCAACACAAAATCATTAGTATGAACAACCAATCAGGGAGAGGGTGTCAGGTGCATGCTGGGAAATACGCTTGAAAAAAATTTAGAATTTTAAGGTCACTTAACTTTACATTGTCATCAACAGACCATTTTGCTGGTGTGATTAAAATTGACACATTATTTCCCTTTGTGGATCGGTTTATTTTAATTTGTTTATGAATTTTGTAAAAATAATAATAATAATACTGTTACATTGTAAGAATAACTGTGGATTACCCCAGGTCCATGTCTCTGGGTATGTCTTTGTGAGCCTCCAGGGGCAATTATGGGGACTTGGCAAGTCATGTAGATATTAAGGGTCATTTGTAGGGCTTGTTAAGCACCATCTCATGGCTCGTGTGCAATAATAAATACCCCCTTCCACCTTCTGGTAACTTGCTTCAACCCATCACCCCAAGTCAAGTTCTCCTGGCTCAGTTGTGTCTCCTGAGCGCGAATGCACAGCTTTTCTAATTATACATGCTAAACAAATTTCTTTGTTTATTTCTTTGTGAATCTGCATAACAAAGCGTAACCGCACCGTTTCAGCAGCCGGCCCTTTGATGATTGAACTACGTGGAAATACCATTGATGCGTCATTTATAGTCATTCTAACCAAATGTTCCTCATACCTGGGAACTTCTTAATGTTTACCAACCATTCCTGGCTTCATACAATATCCAGAGCAGCAGATCAGACCCATTCGGCCCGTCTAGTCTGCCCAATTTTCCTGATGTAGAGACTCACACCTTAATCAGGAGCCATGCGCCTATCCCATGCATGTTTAAACTCCCTCGCCGCATTAGCCTTTACCACTTTTAATTGGAGGTTGTTCCATTTATCTACTACCCTCTGGGTAAAGTAAAGCTTCCTCACATTACATCTCTTGTCCTTATAATGTTATATTATTATCATGTATTGATCACAGTTTCTGCTGTCCAAAATCTGTAAATTTGACTCACTTGTGGCTTGTGAGCTACCCCTGTCATGCTTGGGGTGGGTTGGGGGCACCAGAGAATATTCCTGCCTCAGGTACCATTTGGTCTAGGACCAGTCCTGATCAATATTATTATATATGATTATTGTTTAAATGCTTCACTCTGTAGATGGGTCACAAATGACTATTTTCTTATGTGATGTTTTTATTTTCTTTCTTATGTTATTTTTATGTCTTGTTTGTCTCTATGGGAACTGTTTTCACTGCCGATTATAGACAGGTTTGGAAACACCCTCAGCCTGTGTGAGAACATCACATGAATATTCATATTTAACACAATCTATCAGCTGCACATGTGTTCTAACAGCAGCACTGGGAAGGTTTCAATGCCAAGCGTCTAAAGAGGGTTTACACTAATCCATATATATATATATATATATATATATATATATATATATATATATATATATATATATATATATATATACATATCACATATACACTATATGGACAAAAGTATTGGGATTCAGGTGTTTCAATCAGACCCATTGCCACATTTGTTTGGGTCATTCTGAAGAGCTCAGTGAATCCAAGCGTGGTAACTGTGATAGGACGCCACCTTTACAATAAGTCAGTTTGTGAAGTTTCATCCCTGCTAGATATTCTACGGTCAATTATTGGAAAGCGGACACGTTTAGGAACAGCAGCAACTCAGCGATGAAGTGGAAGACCACGTAAAGTCACAGAGGGGGCCCCCGAGTGCTGAGGTGAAGGGTGCGTAAAAGTCGCCAACACTGTGTTCTGTGGAGTGCCGGATCACACTTTTTTTGGCAGTCTTATGTTTTTCAGGGTTTGGGGCCGCTTACCTTCAGTTCCCCTGCTGCAAAACTGAGGAGAAGATCACCCCCTTAGTAGATCAGTCCCTGGTGTGCTGCTGCTCATTGGGATGGTTACAGAGGAGATCTTTAGGGCAAAGATAGATAGATAGATAGATAGATAGATAGATAGATAGATAGATAGATAGATAGATAGATAGATAGATAGGATTGATTTCACATGTTTTGGCCAACAGGTACAAAGTGTTGTCCTGTAGTATGTGGAATATTCAGAAGGAAAGCAGTTACTCCATTGTGTATTCCACATGTGGCAGGCTCTAGGTTTTTGGGGGCCTTAGCATATCTAAAAACTAAATTAAGAAATGTATTCAAGTGAGTCAAGAAACACAAATCTATTTTAAAACCAATTTTTAAAAAATGTTAAAAATTCTTAGTCCATACCTGTTACGGTGTTTTAGTTTACCCGGCGTTGGTCATTCTTGGTTAGAGTTATCTGAAGGAGAATAATAAACACGGTCTCTATTTTTAGATTCTGTCCAAGGGAAGATTTTTCACGTTGATAAATGGCGACCTCTTTGGGTCACATTCTTCATACATCAGTTCCACAGATAGCTTACCTAGCGTTTCACACCTTCTTGAAAAGGATCTGTAAAAAACTAACTTCCTTGATGAATAACTGAAAAAAATAAGGAAGGGGGATGGGGAAGAATGTGTTGAAATTCTTGTTTGGAAGGGAAGGCTGTGTGTTAGTTATACGGTACTTTTATTAAGGAAGATGCACAGCAGATGGAACAATATTATGCGCGTAATGAGAACGGAGAGAGATTTGAGCAGAGGTGGAAACACTTAACCCCCTGGCAATCACGGTGTTAATATCTGTACTTAAATGTTGACTGTTACACTACTGGGGTTAAATGGTTTCAATACCAATTACAAAAAAAATGTCAGCTTGTAGGTGTGCTGTAATGGGTTATCTTTATCAAAAGGAAATCTCTTTAATTATAAAAGGGAGCTATTAGCATCCCAGCTTTTAACAGGACTAAATTCATTCATAAACTACCCGTCGTTTGCACTTACTATTTGCCAATCAGTGCAATTCTCCTGAAATAATTAATTTAAAGCTTTACTATTTCTATGGATGTTAAGCTGCCTTTCCGAAGGTGGCAAAATTAGCATTACCTAATCGATTTCCTGTCTTGATGTCCTTTGTCTTCTCCTCAACCCACCCTTACAAAGGCTGCCTAAACCAATCAACTTAATGGGGAGGCATAATCAAGCAGAAAGTTAAGATGGCTGCTCCCATAAGTGGTTATGTCTCACCGCCTCACTTTACACCCAGCAGCAATGTTCAGAACGTGTGCTTTCCTACTAAAGTGCGCTTAAATGCAAAATAAATCTAAATTAAATAGATATTATATATATAAGGATTTACCCCTTTAAATTGAGATGAGAGAAGCCTCTTGTGTAAGAAGAACGGTAAAAAGAATATGTGGAGAGAGCGTTGCCCTCAATTTCACATTTGTCTGCAATTACTTCCAACAAAGAAGGATTCCTGGTATCAACTAAAGATACTTCCAGCAAAGAAGGGTTTCTGAATTGCCACATGGGAGGGCTGGCCAGAAAGACTTAGCGTTACTGGGTCCATCAGTTCTTATAGGTGGGGGGGGCATAAAACTTAGTGCTTGAGAAGCAAGGTTGATGGGTTTTTCCATAGAGGTATGATGGCACACGGGACATTTATTCAACAGAAAATAACAGCAGATGCTTGAGCATTCTTCTATGAATATCAGCATGACCTCTCCCAGAATATAACAACATATCTGTCTCTCTTTGTTAGATATGTTTCATCCTACATTAACCCCTTAAGGACAATGGGCGGTTCCTAAACCCATTGAAAACAATGCATTTTGAGCCCGTACATGTACGGGCTTTGTCATTAAGGGATTAACTTCCAACTATTGTTGCTTTTATGTATCAAAACAAAAAAATATATATTTTTTTTTTAAAGAAATTCATGTGCTACATGAAAGAGATGTATCTGACTGCATGTAATCAACATTGATTTTACATTACACTGTATCTATAGAATGCCAGTAGATTCCGTATCGCTGCTACATAATGGAAAATTAACAGAAAAAGGACAGTCATATTAAGACAAGCTAAGCCATCCTGGTACAGGCAGAGAAGAGAGCCCAATGCCTGCAAACTTACAAATCTTACACTGACTGCAAAAGGATAGTAAAAGCAAGGAGTTAATTGTTCAGCAAGCTGTTTATATTCATGAAATCCCTCATATTGTCTTTGTTTGTTGGTTTCCTAATGAACTGAAGAGGTGAGGGGGCTTCAGATTAATTGCACCTCCGATGTAGAGTTCCTTTGTAGCTAGACTGTTACCATAACAACAAAAAGGGGCCTCAAAATGATTTATAGAGATCTAAAGATCTGTAGTTTTCTTATGGGATTTGACGGGTTAATTGGTCTTACCCTTTGCTCATTAAAAATGAATGATTGTATCATTGAGTATCGAAGAACTGCGGGGCTACCTGAAGTTATACCGCTCGCAGATTAATGAACTACTTTTTATTAAATGGAATACACTGAAATTACACATAACATTCTTCTTGTTTATGTCTTTCATTTGGTTATTATTTCCTTGGGGAACCCTTGTCTCTCCCACTTATTTCTTTTCTTAATCTGTATCCTACACAACCAAATGCGTCTGCCCCTTTGAATATTGTCTTCTACTGCTCCACCCTGATACCTGTAATCTCCACAACTGGTTCAACGGGAGAGAAGACTATTCACAATACTGAGTTATTGCCAGTATTATTCCAGTGTTTAACATTTCCTCTTTGATTAATAAGATGGAAAATACATACTGGTAGCACAAAACAACACCTAAAACAGAAACTCCAGAGCTCCTATGAGTCCAGGGATGCACGTCGACCATCTATGTTTTCCCAGTGGGCTCCTGCTGCAGTGGACTGGGATATGTGCTCTTCCCAGTTTGGCTGCTACAACAGAAACCACAACCCATTTTCAGATTCTTATTTGTGGCCAGTCACTTGAACGCTGTATAAAGGTATACTAACTATCCAACCTATAAACTATGTGCTTTGAGGAGCATAGACAATTTACGTCCATCATTTTAGCTGTGATGATCTAAAACTACCGTCTTCTTCAAGTCTACCTTCTTATCGTTCCAAGCTATACATGTTAAGGCACTAATCATTTGGCACCCTTGTTAATCTGGGCTACAATGCGAATCAGACACACCCAGTCAGCAAGGTGTTGTAGTTCACATTAGATGGTAAATTAGAGGTCGCTAGACAGGAATAGATAAACTGCCTAATAAGCAGCATGTATTAGAGATCATATTAAAGAACTTGAAAAGCCATTACAGAAATTAGCTTGTGCTTGACTGATTGGGTCCCAACCTCTGAATCCCCTACTCTAGGTTAAGAATCTTTTGTTTATCTAAACAAATAATCAAGTAATGGATAAAAGTTGTTCTTTTATTCTCTCAACCAGCCACTAATGGGTAATCCTCACCTCAGCTGGTTATTGTTTTGTATACAACAGTAATATTTATTTGCAGTGTTTGATTGCTCATTTCAATTTGCATGGAGATAATTACTCCAATATACCCTGTTATTATTGGATTACGCTATAGGAACTGGAACAAAAAATGTAGGGTGTTTCCCTTTCAGAATTGCATTATATGACCCTGATCCCATTCAACAATGGAACAAGTCGTTTGCCAAAAAGAATACAGATTCGTGGAGAACAGCGGGTTCCGCAGAGCTCAATCCAGGATTGGTTTAGATCTCATCTGTGGTTTGAATAATTCTGTTTGGCGCCTGGAGAAGTTGCTTGCCTAGATAGTTCCGCTTCATTTAACATTTGGTGAAACTCTGCAAATGAATCTTATTGAAACCATCAGGTTTCCCTTATTCTACCCCTAATTGCACAGACATAACCAAAAGCTTTTATTACCCTTTTGGCTACATTTTGAATATTAAGGGCTACATCTATATATATTTTGTTTTTCTTTAGCTGTAAAGTATGTAGTACAAAAATAGTGCCCCTGTACCGTAACAGCACTGGAGGACCAAACCAGGGGTCTCTGTACACACCTAGGACTTCAAACAACACACTGGACCTTATGGCCAGCAGACCAAGCTTTTTCTCTTTCACAGGTACTCAAAAAGAGAAGTGATAATTCTGAATATCTTAAAGACCCAAAAAGTCATTGTTTTCATAAGAATAAAAATCTTTGCCGTAGACTACTAAGGTGATAAGTGCTAAGGTGACCACATCTCCTGGACTGCCTGGGACAGTCCCGTAATCAGTACAGTAGGCAAAAAGGGCAGTCCGCAACAATAATGAAGACTCCACCAAATCTCCATAAATGTTTGAACAAATTCGAAAGACGCTCAGCAATAGGATAAATGAGTGCAATTTTATTGCAAACGTCCGGCACCATTTCAACCCGCTCAGGGGACAAAACACATTTTATTTCATCGTATGAAGTGCATAATGGGATTGAGTCTGTAGCATTATAGAAAAAAACACTGGCACCTATTATTTATTATTAAAAGAAGCAGAAAGTATGTTTTGACCATACTTACAGTAGACAACCCCATATTGTCCTTGAGTGAACTATTCTTTGACCTGCTATGATTCAATTAAAACTGGTGTTGGATTTGTGTTCAAATATCTATATTTCTATTATTAAATAAAGTACAGAGCTCATATATAGGAAAACAATGGCTAGTAAAAAAAAAAAAGAAATGATTCCCCAATCCATTTAACTGTAAAGCCTCCATATGTGTAATATATGAATATATTATTTTTTATTTTAAGAGATGTGTCGGAATACAGTGAAAACTCACAACCCAATGGAGGTATTTTTGAACCATGTAAAAATGTTACTGGGGAGATGAAAGGCAATACTTTGTGCCTTGGAAACACTATCTTCATAAAGTATAGATTTTTAACTGTTAGATATTGAGATCTTGTTTATATGGCGAATATGTTTTTGAAAATCTAAAACATTAAATGGAAGTAATATGCTCAGCGCACTTTCATTTGGCAGCTAGAACGTGTCTCTCGTTTAATCCTAATTTTATTGATAACGTTCACTAGCTGCTCCGCCGTATTTTAATAACGCTGGCAAATCACACACATTAAAAGGTTGAAAACATGCCCTGCCACTTAAAATTCAGATCAGCCCTACTTGGCTCTGGAAAAAAGGGAACAAAGGGTCATAATGTAGGATTTCAGAGCTTCAAGGGAAAATATATTAGTTTATAATCCAGCATAGCAAATCATGTTTATGTGCCTTTTTGGTCTACATACAGTGGTTATTGAGAAAAAAATTAAAGTTGCAGAGATAGAATTTAATTATTTTTAGGTCTATTTGAAATAACAGAACAGATGTATTTTCTTTTCAACTAAATGTGGCTCAAGAAATGGTAAAGGGGTAAAGAAAATGTTTTAAATAGGGTTATTATTTTTAGAAAGTATATAGTACAAAATATGTAACCCATCATTCTCCTAAATGTGGCTTGTATAGAAAATCAGAAGAGAAAGGTTTGTTGAAAAAATTCTAATGAAATTGACTACTTGTCTTCCTGCAGAATAGTATATGTGCAAATAAATAATCAGTATTTAAAAAATTTGGATTAGACCTGGGGAAAGATGAGATATTGTTCCCACTAGATTACAGTTATTGCATGATTTTGCCCCTTTTTGTGCAGGAACATTAAATATCTGCTTTCTTATGTCACAACCCAATGTATTTCTCTTTGATGTTCTGAAAGCATCGTAACATTAATGTCATGGCACACACAACATTATTGGTTTTCGTAAATTTAGTGTTCTTAACTGAAAGTTTCTGCAGGATGGAAAAATGGGGTTTATTTATTTGTTGAATGTGGGGAACATTTTAATCTACCTCTATTGGGGATCCAAAACTGTTGTACAATGCAGCACTGAGACCATCAATCTTTCTTGTTGAGGGCATTTTATGTGTAATGAATACCATGGCTGAATCTCACTCGGTATGACAGCCCAGTCACGTTTATGGACAACCTGGTCCTTTTATAGGGACAAGGCACTAAGGCCTCTGTTTAAACTATGTCACCAACCTTCAGCCGGGCTACATTTTCACTACATGACTAATACATAACTAACAACTGCCCCTAATTATTAAGAACAGTCTCTCTTTAGGGCTTAAACATACAATTCTCAATCTAAATACCTTACTAAGTTATATAAATAGTTATTGCGAGACTGCAGAGTTCCATAAGAAGTCTTAAAAAGCCTAGGAAAACTTTCCAAGCTTAGCAATCAATCAATATAACTACCCAGGTCAGTCATGCACCCATTGTCGACATATACTATCATTCCCCAATATTGATGGCCCAAAAAGAGACAAAACACAGGATTGCAGAAAACACCCAATATTTTGTTACTGTTTAAGCATTTATGTTTCAGGCAAGTGATTGCCACTCAGACCATCAAAGAATTTACTTACCCACTACTGTCTTACTATCTTAGCAAATGGCTGCATAATCTGGTACAAAGCTCAAAAGGTTAAATTTGATAAAACTGCATTTTGACATGGTGCTAAACCAAGAGAAAAAAAAGATTAGTAGGAACATGGCAGTCACAAAGAAGGGTTTAACATTTTCTTGTTGGCTGTATAACAAACGCCCAAACACACCATCCATTATTATAGAATGACAAGCTTTTTATTAACCAAAATAGAATACCCCTGTGCCTTTGATTTGTCATATGAATTTAGTATGTTCAAAAATTAAAAGGTACATACCACCAATATACTGTTTATATTAAACCATTTCCTATAAATCCGTGGGAAACATAATTTTTTCCTTTATTTTGGAACACATTTCCCAAAACGGTAGTTTTGGAAAATCAATGTAGACATGTATTATATATAAATGCTGTTGCAAGCCCATACCTGCCATGTCCCATCGTTATCAATGGAAGCTGTGGTAAGTAAAACACACTGGGGCCGATTCAGTTTTCACTTAAGTCGTTTAGAAAAACCCAGGTTAAATTAATTTGGACAAGTAAAATACTGATGTCAAAAGTTAAACATGTCTAGAGCACATAAAGTACTAGACCCGAAATGAACCTCAACATTCATTTCAAGATAACCCTAAAGTTCCAACTACAGCAGATTATATTTAGTTGGAGACCACTAAATTCCTGTTTATAAAACTAGAGTGAGGATGGGGAGTTGGACGTCAAGGGACTATACTTAATCTGGACCATACCAATTGGACCATTGACACATAGGACAAGACAATGCAATGTATGTTCCAGTGCTGCAATGTTCCACCCATGTAATTCTAATTTTTCTTTTTCATTGGCCAGAATAAACCTTGGTTGTGGTTGTTATGGTAACAATCTAAAATTCATGACAAATGTAAGTATTTTTAAATATTTAATGTCAGCCTCTACATATTTTTCCAGGCAAAGTATCAAATACAGTTGATAAGCAACAAAAAGATTATAAAGTGATACATATTGAATAACATTGCAATATTCTGGAGAAAGTCACTCATTACATTTTACTCACAATATAAATAGAAAATGCACCCTCATGTTTCAGTTACATACCCTGGGTTCAACGTAGACCTGTCTGTTTGGGCAGCGGGTCAACAAGCTGTTAGGGCTTTGAGGCTGGCATTAATGTCATCTACTAATGCAAAGTGTTTGTTATCAGACAGTATACAGTATAAATATGATTGGTATCATTATCGCTGGCACATTGTATTTATTTGCTCCATATTTCAGTAAGTATCAGATTCTTCACACATCTACAGTGACATGTTTTGAGACGCAGCCATTTATATCTAAAATACAAAACCTACGTCCATGGGGTCTCTGAACCTAATTTTTAGGTAGCCCCATGATTTTGTGTGGCCAGAAGACAGTTTGCTAAACTATGTTTTAAAACGTTCAGTTTGCTTCTAGCATGGATCTAAAGGGACACTCTAGCCATCCTATGCATGAATATGATAGCTGAGTGGGACCTTTACATTTTCATGGTGACCCTCTTCCAAATATGTGGAGGGATTCTGAAGAGTCCTCCATAGGCATTTCACCATACCCAGCTATATACCGTGAAGGAATCTCATTGCATTTGATATACTTACCTCCAGTCAGCTCTAGATCTGCAAATACTGCAGAAGGGAGTTTTCTTCAGTCCTCTTTTTTTAGAAGAATGGACGTACTCACAGAGTACTTTAATGTCCCTTCTTTTTTCAGTGTGTCAGGGACTGTGAATTATCCCTTTAAGCACCAGATTTTGCATGAGCCTACCATGCTTTGTTGCCTATTTCTAAAATGTTGAGAATGTCACCATAAAAAAATAAAAATTAAAATAATAAAATTACATTTGAAAAATGTTTGCTAAAATAAAGATTTTAGGAGTCTCTTAATTTACAGATTTTGATTTATGTCCAATAAAGTATTTTAGCAGCCAAAAAGTGTTTCTTTGTTTCTGAGACGTAAATTCACTAAATTCAGGTGTCGATGTGTTGATCGGAATCATATTACTTCTCTGGGCATTCTAAATGACTACCTAGCGAGTTTCTCCTATATGAAGTATAGTATAAGCCTTGCTTTATATATATAGTTGAACCGATGAGACCTCTTTAGTGTCACCTTGTCTCTCTTAAAATATTTCAACTCACAAACTCACAGTTTAATGAACTCTCTGGGTATTCGTGCAAAATGACTGAAAAATACTAGTCTAGACAGTAAAACAGTTTGACACTGTTTGTGAGAACAAATAGTATTAACATATGTGTATAAGATGTCCGGACTGGGAATTAAAATAAAAAAAAACCTAGGGCATGAAGGCCGAATTATGTGTAATTGTGTAATTATGTGCTACCTTCTTAAAATCCCTAGTGTGTAGCTGCGTGTATGTAGCCCATGACAATTTGCTAACTAGCCAGATCTGCAGAAACAAGAGGTGTGAAGGTAAGTGAGCGGCACCATTGGCACAAGCCCACTGGGCATTTTCCCTCTTTGCCAAATGGTCAGTTCCACCTGGTATAAACCAAAAACACAAGAAAAGCAAACACACACCACTGGTGTAGATGAATAAATAATACTTTTCCTAATTAGGCAGCAGCACCCAAATAAGCGTTCCTCCAACACTTAGTAAATGGGCCGCACATCCACATAGGGGAAAAAAGAGATTTTTGACAAAACAATAGTGTAACTCTGTATGCAAATGAGACTAAGCAGTATTGCAAGTAAGGAATGTACTCATATTTCCAAGGACATAAATGAGCTCATCATAAGAAATTCTTTAATTCTTCGTAGCTAAAAAATATAAAAACACTGCAGCAATGGCACAGTATCACTCGGTTGTGGATGTGGATGTGCGCCCAATTTTGAAAGAGCCGTCTGGTATAAAAACAGCTAATGTCAAATTGGCATTTAAAGAGTGTATGTCGTTCTTCCTTTATGAAAGACACAATATTACATGCCTTGCCCCCATTGTCTGCTTTTCCCAGGCTGTACCTAATGTACTTGTAGTAATTGATAAATGGACCTCCATGGTAGGATGTCTATTTAAATTAAAGCAGTGTTTAGATATATAGTGTCATGAAAGTGGATACTCTGCGGTTACATTTCCCTGCTAATCCTTCCTAGTGCCACCTGAAGCTTTTGTTTGCCAGGCGACCTTAATAGATGTTTTCACAGAGGTTTGCACCGTTAATCCGAGCTAGTCTCTAATTTACGTTTACAGAAAAGACCTTGTGTACCTGTGCGGTGTTCCTGCTGGATACATATTCATGTGTTACACAATGCAAACGTGTCTGGTTACTCAATGTCAACTGAATTCTAAGATTATTTGGCACTTTAAGAATATGTAAAATATTTGGATTCCGTATGTATTGTGTGATAATATCATGCAACATGTGGAGCAGGGAGGGCTGGCAACATTCATCAAGTTCCAGTTTTAAAGTGTACCAAGACATTCTGGCAGACAACATACTCCATGTACTCTGTCCAGTCCAGGTGCAGAAAAAATCAAGAGCTGTGTAATTAACATGATGCCAACAACATTTACCAGGAAAATACACAGTGATTAGGTTTAGGAATAGGTTAATATTTATTAACTTAAGGATAGTTCTTTGTTATAAGAAGAGAAAATGAGTACATGGTCTTCCTACGTTCCTAGTATCTCATTCTAAAAATTCACAAAAATATAAAAGGCGTCAGTAAGAGTTTTTGTCAGTGTGTATACAGTATGTCCCATTATATTTGCCATTAAATTAGGACATTCTGGAACCAAGTCTTCTGAAAACTCAATACAGCTCTGTGATTGTACTTAGATGTGGACCAATGTGTAGCTTTTGAGAACAGACACGAAGAAAAGCTCCCCAAGTCCTCCATCAAGTTCATCACCTACATGTGTGTACCTGCATTAGGGTCCATTCTGGACAGAGCACCTAGCCTCAATATCATTCATTTTACATATAATATTTTATGTCAGATTACTTTTTATTGCTAATAAATAACAATGACATGCGACTAGTCCTAGGTTATATTATCCACATAGATAAAAATGAATTGATAGCAGATATCCTACCTGCTGCAAGACCCTAAACCTTACCCACTGGGCTAAAGAAGCTTACAAAAAATTGCGAGATGGTAACTTCACTTACCTCTCCCCAGCCACGGATCTGCTTTCATCTAGTCCATGTTGACTTTGATATTAACATTTAAATAAATGGACAACATATGAGGCAAACATTTGAAACATCCAATTTCAATTTACCACTTAACATGGGATTGGCATTCCCAAAATAGAAACTTGACCAACTATTGATATGAATTTTTTTGTAAATTTCGCTTGGTTGGATAACCTGGTTGAATGGCTATGAATTTCATTAAAATATAGCAGACTAGTAGTGGGAGTCTTGTGCTGGAAAAATACAATTTGCAAAACTTGTACAGTACAGTCAGAATGTCAACATGGCTGCAGGACTCTAGAGCTTATTTATAAAAGAGAAACCAAGTACATATCGAAGCGATTGAGAGATGAAAGGGAGTCTTTTTTGCTTTGTTAATAGCTAAAACTACAGAAAATACAAATCTTCCCAGAAGCTTCTGAAGTTGTCCGAAATTAATTAGCAACAGCCTCGTATGTTTGTTTAGCACTTCCAACTGAAGAATGAAATCTAAAGAGGATGTAACTTGACACAAGTTTGGGATTTTGGAAATAATTACTAACAACGACAGACAAATATTACGCACATGGTGGAAGAATGTAACTAGGCTTTTATTTAAACATACAGAACTAGCCTACTGAACAAATCTCTAAAACCCATCACAGCAAACAGTAGAGAGAAAGAGTAAGATAAAGAAATCAAACACAAACTAATCTGTTCTAAGGGAAAGTTTTGATCGAGATGACATTTTTTGGGCTGAGGAAATCAAGGAAGCTTGTATTTTGGTGGTCTTTTGAAGTTGACAAAAAACAGAGAGAAACCATTGACCACTGTTGAATACAAAGCTTGAAAGCAAGCCAGTTGTGGGCTTCACAGGAAAGATTGTGTGTTGGTCTTGCTTTTGTAGAAGATAATGAGATAATGGTGGATCAGAAGCACTGATTACTTCTCAGTATCTAAGGAAATCATGATAAGTTAGTTGTCTTTACCAGGAAAAGTAGCTTAGCTGATGTAGAACGCTAGGATATTTATGTAAGTAAACATGTTCTCTGTTCACAAAAATTAAATAAGAAGGCACCAGTAGACATATTATCTCTGGAGCTTTGGAGCATTAATATAAGATGTTAACTTAACAAATGAAGCTTGAAAGGCTGTGCTTGGTAGATGGGTCTTATTCCTAGTTACACAGCTTTACAATAGCTGTTTCTGTGAGATCCATTTACTATAATAAGTATTCCATAAGTCTTACCCAAAGCTGTGACTTGAGAGCTTATAATACCAAATAATAAGAATATCAAGATGATATTTAAGAAATGCCCCCAAAGTATTTATTTTTATGCAGGCCAATCTCTCTACTCTACAATTAGAATTGTCTCTCTACAACTGTAAAAAACAAGAAGCATTTTAAAGGCACTATTCCATCAACTCTGTGTAAGTCGACATTTTTGTAACTAATTGCAGCACTAGAAACGCCATTCCTACCACTGTTGAATGTCCAAATTCCTCCCAGCAATAATCCTAAATTCAAGCAAAATTTTGCCTCATTCACATTCCTTTGTTTTGCGAGGAACACTTAATGTAATATAACAGAAAATTGGGCAATGATAGGATAGTTTAACAGATTCTTAAAAGTTTCTGTGTTGCTTTTTGTTCTCCTTAAGAGGAACGAATAACAGATCTACCACTGTTAATTTGTTTGACATACTATAGAGTACAATTTATCTGTTGTCTAAGTGGAACAGCACCATTAATGCTAGTACACCAAAGGAAAACATGTTTATTTGTTTTTAGCCACAAAAAGTAAAAACACATGGTAACCAAACCCTAACGCACATTCCCTTTCCAGTTTAATCTCTAGCTTCCTGTTCCTGTTATTACTCTTTCCTGTTCTTCCAACTGAACCTCTTTGATATTCCCCTTTAAATGTTCAAACTATGGTTTGGGTCATCAGAAGACACCTTATGCAGATACTTCATGGACCTGTCCTTCCTGAGTACGTTTCCTGTAAATAACTAAAATATTGAAAAATATAACCCCCTTTTCACAGTAATTCAAATCATGCTGTCATTTTACAATTTACAAGGAATATTTTTGAATATATTTTATTTTTGTTGGTGGAGAACAGTAGGGAACTTATGATTCAATTTCTAGCATGTATTCTAAAATGTGTTAGTTACCACATGTCCAGACCTGCAACAGGAGCGTAATACATTCTACATACTTTTGGAAAGGGTCTAATAAAATTAGTGTAATTTTATTACAGTTTAGTTGTTATAAGTAATGAAGAAAATCAGAGTTTGTGTTTTCGGGAGAGTAATTGTAGTATCTGGACTAAAATTTATTATAAATTAATTCCCTTAATAGACTGATGGTCCTCAAAATCCACACTTATGATGGTACTACCTTTGTCAAACCAGGATTATGTACCATAAAATCCTACAAATTTAAGTTCATATTTATAATAAGCACCCATAACTCCAGCTTTACACACACATACATATTCACACACTCACATATACTAACACTCATACATGTACACATAACATATGGACCCCTTCCCAGCTTACTTAACTTTGTAGGCTCAGGGAGAGGCTGGTGGCTTGTCTGGTCTCTTGCTCCCTCGCAGTCCTCAACACACGGCCTGGGTCTGAGCACAGAGAAAATTACATCTTATCCTGGCTCTCAGACTCAGTCAGTTTGCTGGGACTGAGGGAACGCCGAAGGAGAGGGCTGTGCTGGCAGCCATGCTCACCAATAGTGAGGACTGCGAGGGAGCAGAAGACCAGACAGAGGAAGGGTTGCAGTCATGGTTTAAAGGAATAATAGGCACCTCTCTTGTCAGTATTCTTGAAAAGAGGGAACATTTGCATATTATACCAGAGATTTAAGGTAATTGTGACCTGAATCCTGCATCAAAATGCATGTACCAAGGCAGCCTTACCTTCTTTCTAATGAATGTTGTTAAATGGCCTGTATTTCCTATTAAGTAAACATGACAGTCACCAAGGCGAGTCTACCCATCTTAGTTAATAGTTAATAGTTAATTTTCAACGCGTATTAGACCATTGCTTCCTGCATAGGAAATGAAGGTTTAATACAGGCATCTGGTGAGTGAAAATTGAGAATGTTTCCGTGACACAGCCGGAATCCACAAAAAAGGAAAGAAATATTTTGTTCACAAGTGGATTTTATTATTGTCATTGTTACCATTATTACTACATAAAAAATGAGTCAAGCTCAAAAGAAATACAATTGTATCTATATCTACTTATACGTATATCTGCTCATAAAAGAAAAATAAAATAATACTTTAGCCAAAATGTCATCCAGTCTGTGAATTCCTAAAAGGATAGTTAAGGAATATATATCCTATACCTTCCAATGTTTTGAAAGACTGAAAGTGGTACTTTTTGTTTGGGTGGTTAAAGGTGTGGCTATGGCAGAGCTTTTCATGTGATTTTGTGCCCTATTGTAAAATATTGCAACAATATGCTGGACTGTGCTGGTCTAGGTCAGAGTAACCCTTTGCGAACAATTTTGGACCAGCATGGGGAATCAGGACCGCAGCACGGTCACAAAACGCAAGGTTACGTGACCCCCAGTGAAAGCGAGGCTTCTCGCACAGTGTGCAAGTTGCCAAAGAGAAAGCTACCAGTGAAGTAAGGGGTGGGAGCAAGTGAGTGGGTAAGGGAGGGAGTATGTATGAATGTATTTATGTATTTGAGAATGAGATGTAGTGTTAACATGAATGTGTAAGTGTACATGAGGATGAATGTGTATGTATTTGTGTGCTAGCATGGATGTTTATTTGTAAGTGTTTGTGTGCTAGAATGGGTGTGTGTGTGTGAGCATAAATGTATATATGTAAGTGGTGTAAGAGGGAGCGTGTGTTTTAGATGGGGGTGTGTGTAAGTTAGTATGAGTAAGTATGTGTCAGCATGTGTATGTGTGTTAGCCTGAGTTTGTAAGTGTGTATGTTGGGGGTAAAGGGCAGATGAGGCTACTTGCCTTTACTTGCCCCCAGGCCAGAAGGTGCCAGCCCTCCCCTGTTGATAAACATAGTCAGGGCCCGACTGGGGATACTAGCATAAGTGTAGATCATGCCTGGATATGTTTTTATTCTGATGTAGAGCCACCCCAGAAGCTGCTCTTTGCAATTCCCAATCTGCTGCTGTAGAGGAATATTAGTATAGTATGGGGTGCTGTCAGCCAATGGCTTACTGGGCATTAGCCAAGTGTGCTAGATGGCCAGTCAATTGCAAATTTAATCTGTATTGAAACATCCAATGGATTTGTTATCTGATGTAACATTTCTGTCATTTACGTATTTTGTCAGTGATTTTACTTCATTATGTATATGGCATTTTCCTTCATTGAATTTCCCAGTGGCGAAACGTGAGAGCAATAATGTATTTATTATTTCATATTGTATTAAATAAACATATTTAAGTGTTAGAGGAATTAAAAGGCAGCTATCTATCAACTTATAATTATACAATATCACATTATAACATTATGGGTGTTTTCAGTTAGACAGCAGAGCAGGAACAAGGAAAAGGCATTTTCTTCCACTTGCTTGCTGAAACCAAATAACCAGTTCCAGTTCTGTTGATATGTGTTACAGAGTACAATTATATACATATTCTATCTCAATTAATCTAAATATCCAAAACAGTGTGGCAAACCTTTACTTATTTATGATAGCCTTATGCCTATCCAATGTATGTTTAAATCTCCTCTCTGCATTAAGCTCAACCACTTCTGGTAGGAGGCTATTTCACTTATCTACCACCCTCTCAATAAAGTAAAACGTTCTTACACTACATCTAAGGCTCCGACACTCTAGTCACATTATGACCTCTTGTCCTAATAGTTCTCCTTCCTTCCTTCTTGTACTTTGTTGAAAGCCAAATTCCTAATGTATCTATTATGAGTGAGGTTTGTGCATAGATGCTTTTGTAATATAAATGTATCACTGGTTCCATTATTTTTCAAACTCAATTGTTTATTTGCTAAAATAAATTACAACCAGCTTGTAAAAAATGGGAACTAATTTAGACTTTACAAAGCATTCTGAACATCTGCAATTAAAAAAAAAACCCTAATTGTAAGAAAATGCGGGGCTGCCTATATTATCCATTTAAAATCTAAAGTAAAAGGAAGCAAATTCACTGATAAATGAACCAGAACCTACAAGAGAAGGGTTTTTATAAACAGTTCACTAGAGCAAGTAACAGAAGCATCTCAAGAGGAATCAATTACATTTTAAAACACATTTTGTCCTATTTTCAGTAGATTTTCCTGTATATACAAAAACATTCATAGAACAATCGCCTGCTATGTAAAATTATGCAAAGTATATAGAGCATTATTATAATTATAAAATCTGTACCTGCCCTTATGACCTGTACAGTTTCAAAATATGTATGCGCAGCGGGGTATATATTTTCTGCCACCCACAAGATCAGATTTATTTAACGCCAGAAACATACTGTATATGTGGAGCAGTCATTATGGAAACCTTTGGAATTTTCTAAATGAACGATTCACATGTAGCACTTTGCTGAAGTTGGATTTTACAGATATGGTCCATTGTGTCCTGGACATCACATGCAACCATTCTGATCTGATTTTTGGTCAGTTTCCACTGAGTGGAAAATAGACCATATTGAGTGGGGATTTCATCTCTCCAACTAGGATCATTGTTACCTTACTTGTACCCTCTCTTGCAGATATGGTTCACACCAGCACTTTTTCATATATATAATGATTATGAACTGATGGTTGGCACCACTTGGTCAAAGAGCTCTTATCCCAGATGTTTTAGATAAAATCCTTATTCGCTCACAAAAAGCTCAGAACAGCTGTATTAAATTACATGAATCTACATGTAGCCCATTCATATTCCATTTTAAATAGAAGGATAATTGAAAATGAAGTGGGTCAGGGTGCCCCCTTCTCAAAGGATCTAGCATTAAATATAGCTTTGGTCTCATTTGTAGCCGAGTTTCAAAATCATTGAAGCTTAGAGCTTGAGGCTTTTAATGCATGACATTTGACCCATATTAGTAAAACTTAACAGATGTATAAGTATGGGATTTCCGAAATAATGCTTGAGCGACTTCCACAAACAACGTTAATGGTCATTAACATGCCAAATGCATAACTGTTTAAAGGGCCAGTAAAATGTCATCCCTTGTTTAAAACACTATAATTATCTTTAACTTGCCAATAGTCCCAACTCTGATGCCATCATGAACGGAAGGTATGCAGTACAGATAACAGGATATAGAGATATCTGGAGCTAAGAACAGAAAAGGCAGGACAAAGCTAGAGGAGTAGAATCGGGTTGCAGAATGAGGAATACAGGTTACAGGGACAGGCTACACACATAAATACAGGACTAGCCTAGGACTATATGATAACAATTAGAGATTTAGTCACATCTTATGGCCATAGTATGCTTAGCCCACCACTACGCCAAAGTACTCCAATATCCTGTGGGTCCTAACGCTAAACCCTGCCTACTGAAGTACTAATAAACTGAACATTGAAACTAAATACATATCAGAGAGACATACCTGTAGACTGCAGACTGAGACAAACATACCAGGTGGGGCACACCTTATAAAGGGAACAGAGCTGAAGCAAAGAGCAGAACTGGAATCAAGGAATCAGAAGCACAGTACAGAGCACAAGGAAATCCAGGAATGGATTACAGCAAAGGGGAACTCTAGTGAGACTGGGAAATTCAGAGATATGCAGCTCCGCAGCCTGGATGGGGCATGACAACGGGGCAGAAATCAGGCAGAACATGGGTGGAGAGTGGCATAGGCAGTTCCATCTTGGATTATAATCAGATTTAATTCTGATCACTCATTATATTGTACTGTCTTTTATACAATCAAGGTAAACATTTAAATTAAAATTGGCCCTGGCATTTTAAGGCCGGCAGCCAATAAATTATGTGTATTAGTCCGAGCTCTGTGCTCTTCCACTTTTACAGCGTGTGAGCACACTAAAAGATGGATTCTCAGGAGTTATCAGGCATTAGCTTGTTTTGACCAATGACCAGTCAGGGCCTGTACATAAAATACTTTTCTCATTCACTGTGTACCTTCTAAATGTGCCAAAATTCATCCAATTGTAATCCTTTACAAAGTTCCTAATGGCCCTTATGAAAGTCATTACTTGTTAGGAGGTAAAGATATACTAAATTAAGTTACCTATTTTGTAGCTGGTATTTCTACTATGATGTGCCAATAGAAAAACACCAGCTGATTCATTAAATTAGAACAGAATATGAAGGCCCCAGTTCCAGCGGTCCTGAAAATTTGACCTGTTGCTCTGAGACCCAAAGATAGGTACAAAATTCAAGAAATCCTTCACAGTTCCCCGGTTCCCATATTTACTGGGTATGGACACCCAGCTACTTTCTTTGCATTAAGTCAAGCATCCTTCTAAGTTGTAATTTATGCTATACCCAAACACACTACAGGCCTCTCCAGCTGAGACCAGGCTAATGACCGCTAATTTTTCAGTGGACACCTGCTGGCAAGCTCAGTTTGGGTTTTTCATCAACGATTAAAAGAACACGATTGCTAATAAGAGAGTATTTTTTTTCCTTTTTTTTGACCTTGCTATACTCTAAACACTGCATTTCCTGGGGATGAAATGCAAATTGCTGAAAATGTTCAGCTACAAACTAATCTACAGCTCATGAGCTTGATGCTGGAATCAGGAAATCGGATCCATAGAGACTTTCCACCACCTCCCATTTTCTTTTGCATTTTTATTAAGACCAGATGTGGGACGCTGGAGATTCTATGCAACAATATCCTTCAGTATCGTCCAAAGTGGTTTTACTGCAGCGAGTCTGGCAATTGACTTGGACACAACGTCCAAAATCAACAGTCTTCATCCACTGCAGAGGCCAACCTGTCAGGTCCTGAGATTACCAGATGTTTTGTTAAAGAGCAAAACAGTATGAGGTAAAGTTGCCTCTTCCGTACTAGAATGACAGCTCTTACCTCGCCCTTGATGTTTTTGCCTTTAGAAGTTTCATTCTCCTCACTTTCAAGTACATTTGTCATAATATGGCTCACAAAGCAATTTTCTCAATCTTCATACTTTGGGAATTTTGAAAAAAAATTCTAACCTTTTCCCTTTTCAAGAATTTTTTTTTATGTAATAAACTTCAAATGTGGTACCCTTTATTTAAAGTAAGCTAAAGATAAAAGCTGTTTGGCTAATTTTTGAAAACAGAGCAAGATGTCCACTGCAAGCCTCTTGTTTAAATCATAAGATTGTGACCCATGCCTAAGACAGAAGGCGGTAGAGCGGATAAAGCACCTAAAATAAAGGCTGTTGTTCATCATATATATGCGCAGTTTCATAATTATTCTAAATGATGACATTATTGTTTTTCAAATTAACCAGAAAGTTAACAGAATCCAAAATTTTTTTTTACTTCCCTAAATGGATAAAACAGCCAATAAGCTTGCATGCTTATTTCTATGCAAACCTAAAAAAAAGGCTAAAATATGATTAATTTGACCTTTTAAGAACCATACGTGTTTCTACAACAACCCAGAGAAAAGAGAGACTGAAAGGGTTAATGAAATACAGGATGGTGAAACAAAAAAAATCAAAGGAATAAAATATATTTTTTGGAGTTTTTGTTCTTATTTCTCAGATGTATAGGAATTTTGCAGTAAATGTTGTCCCATTAATTCACTTCTGGTGTTTCAGAGTAAGAAAACAATCTCACTGCTCATCATCATCATTATTATTATTATTATTCTATGTGTGACATAATGCAGTAAAATAGATTCTGCCAGGCTGTACATTGGGAATTTCTGTGTCTCTTAGGGATTTGAAATAAATATTTATTTGCAAACATCATACAAAATTTCTTAACTGCACAGTTGTGCACTTGTCATTGGTGTTTCAAGTGATCCCCAATTCACACAGCAAATTCAAATATGTTCAGTCCCCATAGTATATCATCAAGAAATGTCTGATATTTAATAGTGTACATTTTCCCTTGAACATTGAATGTTTCATTTTCCCAAGGAAATGTAATTTTCATTCAATTGAGGTTAAAATTAAGTTAGTGATGTGTTTTGGGCTTGTTGAGTTGGGGAGTTCATGGTATTCAGCGATGATTGTTTTCTGTAGTTGAATTTTAGATACCTCCAGAACACACAGAAAATAATAAAATACTTATGGAAGGATTTATATATTCAAAAAGGGCACAATAATGAAGCAATCAAACATGGAGAATCAATCCACACCTAAATTGATTTTATTTATAGGGTCAGTTTTAAATTCTGGAACCACTTATCCCTAATTATTGCATTAGGTAGCTACTGCTAAATTTTCCCATCTGTTTGCGTTACCTCTTTCCTATTTTACACATACACCTTGTTTACTTCACATACACTCTGTTTACTCCACTACATCACCCAGTCTACCTTTTTCAACTATTTGATTTCTCAGCTGCCTGTCCTAGTAGGACATTATGAACAGGGTACAATAGGTATGAATACATTAGGAAAGGAGGTTCTGCCTCGTAGAGCTCATGGTCTAAGTAATGGCTTGGTGGAGACATCTCATCATTAATTGGTAATGGTGAACTTTATAGTATTTGTGTCTAGAGGAACCTTGGATTTCAATCCGATCCTAGACCTATTCTATTATTTTATCTTTGCCTCTACCTGGAAAAGTCTCTGTGAGTACACTTGATGGCCCTGCAAAAAAAAAAAGAACATTCCACATCATGTGTTGGGTTGGAACTGGATGAATAAAGCATGGAGCATTTGCAGCCAGATAAAAAAAGTAGTAATTAATTGCTGGATTAAACAAAGACAAGCAAGAGCATTTTGACAGAGTTTCTAATTTAAGGATTTAATTCCCTGGCTCATTTATTTGTCGAGCTTGTATAATTTAATATTCAAGCAAAACAAAAAATAACATAAAAGAAAGATTAAACATTTTGCAATATCTGCTTAATTTAATTAAATGCCAGAGGTTAAATTCAACTTTCAATTTAAATCGCAAGCCAGCCTTAAAGGTGCCTTAAAGTAATGCAGGTTGAAGCAAATCTATTACAAAAGCATATTTTTGTGCTTATATTTTTTGGGGGTAGATAATGGTACATAGTGCCACCACTATGACACTTTGTGCGACATAACTGATTTAACAGGAGCAAAATCATTTTCTGCTCAATTACATAGACCTCTCACCATTAAAATGATGAGCTGTCCAAGGCTTCATGTGCCAAAGCATAGTTGCTTTGGTACATTAGTAATTTCGATACTACGACATATTGATGGTAGAGACTCCATAATAAATTTAAAGGGCAGTTATTTAGACAGGCTCATTGACCCAGCTCAGATCTGTCCGCTGAATCGTTAGTTATGTGATTTGGTGTATATGAAGGGCGGTGGTAATGGTTTTGCATCTCTAAAGAAAAGCAGGTACCTTAGCAGATGCTAATAAGAATTAAGGAAAATGTTAATAATGTTAGGGCAGGTTATTACCATAGCAGAAGCTCATTACAACCAATACAGTACAAACAGTTAAATGAATGTGTTAAATGAACTGTATTTGTTTTCCTCTGGCAGCTAATATATTTATTAACTAATATTGTTATGTTTCAAAAAAGTAATAGTTGTGGATGTGGAGTGGTAATAAATAAATCCACGTAAATCGGAGCATTGGCATATATATATATATAGGCATAGTGGCTTCTTTTTATACTACAGCCCATGTTTAGCTTTGTATTGTGTGTTACACTTTTTAGATGTGCCTTCTGGATTCTAAACAAGTTTTTTTTTTAATTTCTAGAACGTACTTATAGAAATGTGTCTATAAGAGATGGGATAATACTATATGCACCCAATTGAATGGCTTGGAAGGATTGTCTTCTATTGATTTTAATGTAGCTTCCCTAGTCTAGATTCTACTTTCAGAATGTAGTCAAGGAGTTGGATCACAAACCACACATTTTCAATCATTTTTCTTTATGACAGTGGTAGGCAACAGAGGCTCCCTCCAGGTTTGGCTGCTATGATGTTCAGCAAGCAGGAGGCCAGCTAAGTATAATGGTAGCTAGAAAGCTACCTGCCTTACCCCTGACCCATAACCCCCCAGCTCTCCAATTTTAACTGGGAAAGTGTTCTTATGAATGTAATTGGGAACTTGTATGATATTAAGATAACAAATTGGCTGGACCAATAAAACATCTGGCACAGGTTAAACCCGATTATAAACAGAGTCTCTCTCAGCCTTTATAGGATTGGTTTTATGGGAATCTCACTCACAAATCAATTCCCACGAGAAGACTCCTTTTAACAGTAGTGCTGAGAAAAGTAAAGTATGCAACATATTATATGAATAAAGAAGAAGTACTGATGAACACATGCATTATATTATACAAAAGAATACACAAAAGACACACAAAGTATCTGTTTCTAAGGCATACTAAAACAGCACCTTTAGGGATGGATGCTGGTGATTGAAATAAAGTTGGCAACTGAGCCTAGAAATAAATAGATTGCTGCACACTCTATGGATACAATCATAAATTCAAAAACGTATTGGCGACCTATTCAGTCTTCATCAGGGCATACAAAAAAGGCATCCCAGGCATACACTGGCAGAAAAACACGATTAAACCCCAATAATTTACTCACGCCAACTGGTCTCCTGTGCCCCTAAAATATGTTACTGTAGCCAAATGCTTAATAAACTTCCTGCCAGATCCAGCTCTGGCATCACCATTTATATCAGGTCATTACCACTATCACACTAGCTTTCTGCCACACAGGACCCAAAAGGTTTATGAAGTATAACATTAAATCATTAGACATACAACTTTTTTAGAAACAAAATGTGATTTATATTGTGAAAAACTTATTTTATAGTTCTCTCTTTTTGAAGCATACATTTGCCAATTATTGGCATTTTTCACACTTCTCAGCATATCAAGTGGTCAAGGAGTCAGGGCCAGAATGGTGTGAAAAATTGTCACTGGCTGTCACCGTCCCGGTTCTCGAACGCCGGCCGTTCGGGAAGGCGAGTGGTCCTCCGCTCACCGCACAAGGGCTAGTAGCGGGCGGAGGGTTGGCCGCGGTTCCCGGGAGAACATCTCCCCGGGCAGCGGACAAACCTCCGCCCGAGGTACGCGTCGGGGGAGATTCAGCTCCGGGAACAACAGTTCCCGGAGCCTGAGTACTTACCCGTCCTCCGGTCATCGGTCCGCCTCCCGGGCTCGCGGCTCGTCTGGGGATTGATTGACAGCTGGGGGGGCGTGGTCTTTGTTCTGGTCCGGGAGGGGCTTGTGAATTGGCGCCAGTTTTAAATAGCCGGCTGTGCCTTTCACAGACACCCTGTTGTGGTCTTTCAAGTTTAAAGTGATTTCTGCTCGTGTTACCAGTTTCGTGTTTTGACCTTTGGCTTGCCTTATACCCCTTTTGCGCTACGATTTTGTACCTTCACCTGTGACTTCTGGTTTTGACTCCTGGCTCGTCTGAATATCCGCTCCGTGAATCTGACCCCTGGCTCGGCTGACTACCCGCTCTGTGTATCTGACCCCTGGCTCGGCTGACTATCTGCTCTGTGTATCTGACCCCTGGCTCGGCTGACTATCTGCTCTGTGTATCAGACCCCTGGCTCGGCTGTCTACCCGCATTGTGCTCCTGTCTCGTGCTGCGCCTTGCTGCTGCCACTCAGTACCTATCTCCAGCTGGTGGGAGGTTGTCCACTGTTGGGATCATCTAAGTCCTGGACTGCTGCTGCCGGGAACTCCACTCTCAGTAGCAGTAGTTTGGGCAGAAGAACTTCTGCGGGGACGACCTTCCTTAATAGTCCAGCGTAACAGTGACACTGGCACTTTAAGGCCAGGAGCCACTTAATTGTAACATAATTACTCTGCTACTGATTAATTGTGCTTTCTTACTTGGCATTGGTTGGTTATAATTGATAGATACATTGAATGGGCCAATCACCGTATAGCCCCTCCTCGTCTGATGAAATGGTGTCAGTGCTACAAAACACAAAGTTCTGCTAACTAATTTGACCCAGGGAGCAGAACTTTGTGTTTTGCAGCAAAAACACCACTTCACCACTTTGTGCAGTACTGACCAATAAATCTAATTTTTTATATATATATATATATATATATTGTGAGACTGTGAACCCCAGGGAGTTGATTGGCATGGCATCTGGGTACAGCTGCTATGCAGATTATAGATATGGGACCCTGGGGTGGAGCAATTGGAGAGCAGGGTGGGCCAATGCTCCATTTCCCCATGCTGTGGAAATTCCATGCCGGGTTTTCCAGGAGGCAAGAAATCTGCAGGATCCGGTCCGGGATTCCTATGGGGCCAGCATCAGGCACAGGTGCTGGACATTAAAAACCCCTGGAGCCTGATACTCAGGGAGACTGTTGGGGAAGAGGAAGTTTCCCTGAGCTCCCAGGGCAAGGAGAGGCCCTGAACAAGAGGACCATTCTGGAGCCAAGTGAGGCAATACCTGCCTGGACATTTTGTGTGCTGTCTGGGGGAGGTTTTCCAGAGCCTGGCGTAGCTGGGTCTGGCTGGGAGGTTGAGGTAGTGGGTGATTAGGCTGGTCAGTCTGGACCAGCATAGTTCAGTTAGAGAGGGCTCCAATTGGGAGCTAGGTTTTCTTTTTATGATTTGGTTTTTTGGCCCTCATGCTATAGGGTTTGTCACAATATATATATATATATATATATATATATTCACTTTTAAGTTGTTATTGTAAGGATTATTGACCGCAGTGGATTGGACGGTGAGCTCCTTTTACATTTTTAATAAACATTTAGCAGCAAGAGGCCAAACATTAAATTGCCATTTCACAGAATGATACATAGTATTCATAGCTTTGTCAGACTATCCCAAAAACGTACTGCTCTCACAGGGTTTTACCTTTACTGTTCATGCAATAATTACATCTAAAGCTCCATAAAGGTGACTTAAATTCCAAGTTGTGTTACTTCCTATCCCACTAAACCACATAATGTCTCCACTCATCTTCCACGGTTCCTGCCTGTCATCCTTCCCACCACACAGATCAGATCGCTTATCCTTGTCCCTGCACAGGCATGTATCTTTCTACCAGTAGAGTGAAACCCTCACCTTTGTGCCTTGTCTGTACTTTCCCATGCAAGCTGCAGGCCCACAAGTAATGCCGAACTGCCACGCTAGGAATATAGGGTTATTTGGGCAGTCACAGAGGCAGCTAAAGTGTTCCTATCACAGTAACGCAGCACAAAGTCTCTAAAGAAGTCCCAATTTTACCACTCTATCCCGCTGTCCCATCATGGTGACACTCTACCTCCCATGCTCCTCTCTTGGTGTCCAATTCTCCAAAGTTGGAAGGTATGAAAATCCATACTCACCAACATTTCCTTCCTGGATCCCGGGACAGGGGGCCTAAAGTTGGACGGCCATGCACTCTGTTGTGACCCTGCAGCGTTGAGCTCTACGCTACCCATTACAGATTCGGAGTGGTTTGGAGTGTTTAGGCTGTGTGTGTCTTAGACATATACCGTTAAAACGCAATGCTGCCTGTGCACAATGTAATGCACCGTGCACAATGTAATGCACCGTGCACCGTGCACCGTATTTTTATGCTGAATTTGAGCCGAATTTGATGGTATGGGACCCAAAACATGGCCCAATATATCCAGTCAGTGGAAACATGTATATATATATATATATATATGTAATTTGAAAGTTGCTAGGGGTGTTGTCCTGTAACAATTGGGTTTAGTGGCAAACCTACTGACGCAGTATAATACATTCTAATACGCGTATGCTGTGACTATATGTACAGTTAAAGGTTACAGTTAAAAGTGTAATATTACATATATTAAATGCACTTCCCTGCAGTCCTCCTCTCTCTCCACCTGAAGACATGCAGAATCAATACACATTTGCATTTGAATCTAGTTGCTGTTGATCTGACCTGTCTATAACTTGTTCCCTTTGCTCGTGCTCCTATCAGCAATGTTTGCAGTATTAATCCCTGTTTTAGTGCAGCACACAGCGTTGTCTCATATTGTAAAGTGCTGAGTGGCGATGTCAGCATGCCACATAACACAAAAGAAGAAGACTAGTCACGTCCGTCATTGCTACGAAGGCTTCCCATCATAATGCTGTTTACATTATTAACAACAATAACAATAAGGTTCAAAATTATACTCTCAAAGCCGAAAATATGCTGAGATATTTTATTTTTCATAATCCATTCCATTTCACAGAGATAATCTTTAAATCCTTCAAGAGAAAAATAATTGCTGAGATTAAGATCTCATTTAGTTTCTTCAAGCTATAACAGGGATGTTTAAACTAGATAAAGACTTAACTTTTTTGGCTGAAAAGGTGTAATCCAATAACATAATTCCTTTTTTATTCTCTTTTTGTCGCAATACTGCAGGGCAAATGTTTCATTGTTTTGTACAGTAACGCCATATGTGATGCCTCCGTAAGAATGTAATTAGGTCTTAATACGGAAGGCGGTTAATGAGGATGATGAATCCACAGTCCCAGATATATAACCGGCAAAAGAGGCTCCTTCCATCTTCACCTTAAAAACAGGGCTGACCCTAGGGTTTCTATCATGTCAATTTCCACCAGTTCAATGCCATAGGCAACAGCCTAGTCTGCTATATGCTAGGCCTACCTTATTAAACAAGATGTACCACTCTAAAAAAGCTTCATATTAAATGGATAGTCTAATCTTATTGCATTATTATATTATTGAAGTTAGAAACTGTAATATTTCAACTAGACACCCCAAAATGTTCATAATTCAAATTTGAAGATGACGATGGGGACAATTATTTTTTATATTATCCAACTACTCACATATGTTTCTAGCACATTTTAAACTGATCTAATTTTGATGTTCATTTGGATGTTAGACATGCAGAAGAGAAGTTTGAATGGACGAACTACTTGCTGGGTAGCTGGAACTAGAGGGTAACTAAAGTGCGTTAAAGATAGACATTGAACTATTATTTCCACAAAGATTGTTTATGAAACTCCTTGGATCAGTGTGTAGCTGGATTCGGGGGGAAATCTGTCAAAGCGCTGTAATATTTAATTTGTTTTTATTTGATTTGACTTCCCACTGGGGAACTTTTGACCAAAGGAGTAATGTGGGCCTCAAGAGAAACTGGGGCACAGGGGGGGTTCTCGGGAGACCACCAAAGGTTCTTTGGACACAAATGGGCCCTTTGAAGCCGACACTAGTGATATCTGCTGCTAAATCATGTTCGACTCAAATCAAACCTCAAATTGAACCAATACATTTGCTAACTTTCCTTTTTTTCATGGTGGCATATGCTGCTTGGCACTGAGAGCCACAAAGTTTGTGAGCCATTATAAATATTTCTAACTGCTAGAGCAGATTTAATCCAATTATTATTGAGGATTTGTGTTTTAAGCTTTACAAAAGCATAAAAGTCAGCTATACAGCAGAAATATTTCCCTTCATCCACCCAACTACCATACAGAGCTTCTAGGTTTTTTGGAACAACGGGATCGATACTCTTGAATAGAGCCTACAGACAATACTGGGTCCCAAGTAAGACATTACTCTCAGGAGCAAAGGAGTTAACTGAAGCAATGGTTTGAAAATGCTTTCGGTATTCACAGAGTTAAATACTAAGTAATGCAACTAATTCCATAGCAGTAAATCAACAATTATTTCTTATTATGGTGACACGTGTCACTGCATGTAGGGTCTACACTGTATTTCTGTACAAATCAGCTGCAATAAGTCTTTTGTCTCGAGTTCTATTGTTTAGCTTTAAACTACACAAAAAAGCCCTTTGCATCTGTTCAGCCTTAACAGGAGGACACCGGGTAGAAGCTGATTTACGGTTATTAAAAGCTTTTAGCACAGTGGAAAAATGACAATTATATGGTGACGGCAAAATGGCATTTATTGCTAGAGCTGCGTTAGATGGGGCGCTTTGTATTGTTACATATTGCACAGTAAAAATTCGGAGTGGAGGATGGGGGGTTGAGAGAATGAACTGACCAGCTTTTTCAAATTATTTCTGCATACATATATATATATATATATATATATATATATATATATATATACGGAACAAAGAAGTCTATCCACAATAAAGAAATCTGTATTTTTCTCACCTTTATCATCGCTTATATATTATTTAAGGATGTTATTAAAAAAAGTAATTTGGCTGATGGGGATTGTTACCATTTTGGGGGAATAATAGGAACTCCTAACAGACCATAAACTCACAAGAAGCCTTCAAGAACGGTCTGGATATTTTTTTTAGAAAAGCAGAACATACATGACTATAGATGATAGAAAAAACATTAATATTTTAGAGCTTCTTGATCCAAGGAGAAATCCGATTGCCTTTTGAAGTCAAGGAAGTGGCAAAATCCAAAAAAAAATAGCTTAATTGGGGGGATGCCTTCTTTTGGATCAAAAGCGGAAAGGATAGGTAGAAGGGATGAACTTGATCTATTTAGGTCTTTGGTCATCCTAAATTACTATGTTACTAAGAGCAGGATCCTCTAAACCAGTACATGTTTTAATGTTATTATTAATTTTGTATATTGTTAATTGTAATGTTGTTGTCAATTTTGAATGATTCCCTCAATGTTATTTTACATTCCAAAAATCAAGAAATGGAAAAACAGATGACATGTATGACGCTCAGACAGCTACTACAGAAATGGTCACGTTAGATTTTATAGATTTAGCATATCGCATTTCGGTGGCATTATCCCAGCTAAATGTAACTCTTTTTGAAAGTGGCTCCTCACTGATTGTCTAAGTAAAAACATACAAAGCTATAATTTACAATCTGAAACGCTACAGCCATTATGCTCTTTGATGAGCCCCTTGCAAATGCATTTGCCCCTTTCCATGCGCAAGATGTGTTCGACCAAACATGTCTCCTGACATGTGTTCTACTTATCGCCAATCAGCTCCAGCCCAGGCCTTGGTGAACGTCATCATGCACATGTATGGAAAGCGCTCCCACTGATTACAATGGGAGAGCTTTCCTGCCACCAACAAGACAAGAATCTCCAGACCATGGAGGAGGCTAAACTGCCCGTTTAACTCTATTAGCCAGAAGTGGAAAGTTTTACATGTGCCATTCTGTCAAGTTCAGGCTCCCTTCCCCTGTGTAAAAGGTTTTTAACCCACATTACATTGTGTAACCCCCACCCCACCCCCATTTAATATGTAAATCCCTGCATTGTGGACTAAATTAGGTCTTCCCTTTTATTGTGTGGACAGGGTACACTCATTGTTTCCTCCCTCAAACATAAGCTACAGCACACAGAGCTGGACCAACAGGTGGACAACAACATGTTCCCAATTCTCTGGAGAGGAAACGATACTGCCCTTCAACAGATGACTGAAAATTCCGTGAAACACTGGAATGATTCATTCCAAACACATTTGTCAGTCTTATATTCACTAACAAAATCAATCATGTAAGATGGCACATTCTCCAGATGCAGAACTAAAGCTAACCTGTGAAGCTCTGGAGAAGGTTTGAGGGAAAGTGTAACGCAAATGCACATCACCAGAACAAGACGGTGGTATTAAAGCCAGAGCGCAAGCCAGTGTTTAATTCTTAGGGTTTAGAGAGCTTGCACATATTCTACGTAGACTGATACCCTTTTAGTCTTTGTACACTTACACCCTTTCCAGAAACTGGCAACATGAAAAATATGAAATCTGTTTCAACATGGTGTAGTCACCAAGCCAACCATTGGGATGTTTTAAACATAAACCTCATTGAGTCTTGCAGAGACAGTTTTCTGTAGACATTATTTAAGTAGTTGGCGGTTGGGAACGTTTGGCCACTGTCCAGTGGTGTAAAACCCATCTATACAGTGTAATTAACAAACCTTTGTGGTACGGTGTGCACATTGCACCAGAATCCCTTTTTATACATAGCCCCTCCTTTGCTTTTTGTATAAGACTGGTGAAATGTATGGTGTCCATCTCCGAGGTCCATGAGTAAACAGCTTCAGCTGTCAAACATCCCTCAGTGCCAGCCTTTGTAGATTATGTTACATCCTCTCCTCTCTGCCCAGAAGACCCGTCCATCTCGCCTGTTTTCCTTCCCTGAATTCCTTCAGACTCCCTTTTCTCAAAGCAATGTCCGCATTCCCATCTAAGACATGCAGCCTTACCTACTCTGTGGGAACATGGGGACTCATTTTGATATTCACAGAGGGCAATAGTTTGTCTGGTGGTAAAATAACAACTTCTAGTTGTTACTATGGTGACGTCTGATCGGAGAATTGGTTTGAAGCAGAGATCTGTGTCTCAGAATGGCAGGGCCAGCATTATCTACACAGTGTTCCTTTGTATTATCTAATGATTTCATAAAATTCACTCCCTTCTCCTCGTCCACCCTTACAAAGACTGCCTGAACCAATCAACAACAATCAGCACCTTTAGAATAGCGGTGAGATAACATAACGGGGAGGAATAGTTATGCATATTCGGAGAACAGGAAGTTGTGATCGCTGCTCCCATGATGTAAACATAAGGTTTCTACCAAACGTATATTGTTTATTTGAATTAGTAAATAAAATTACAAATTTAAAATGGCCAAGTAGCCATTTTTGACACTGGGTTCCACAAAGTACCCAGTAACTCTCAGCAAAGTTTCAGGAGCAGCATTCTTGCCTGTTTCATTAAGAAAGCATTTGCCGCTTGATCTTATCCAATCCATCACACGTACATTTTTATAATTTAATTACACTGCTAGCATAATCTGCTTTTATTTTTCATTTTATAGTGTATGTTGCCATTAAAGATGTTATGGAAACAGTATATATATATATATATATATATATATATATATATATATATATCAGCAAGAAATGCTTATGGCTTTAATGAATATAAGCTGGCTCTGACTAGTATAAAGGGTCAAACCTCACGCAAATATGTGAGAGACGCAAGTAGCAGTATGTAAGGACATTCAGTATCAGTTAAACAAATAAGTACTCTATGTTTTACTAACCACAAAGATATCCGGCTAGCATTTTGTTCTAGTTACAGGGAAATTGCTTAACATTGTCTAATGTCTGTTTGTAACGGTTTTCTGCCTATATCCGCATAGTTTTAAGGATTTAACCAATTGATGTGATTTACGTATTAAGACGTCCTTCTTTTTGGACACTATATAACCTATAACACAAACGTAATAAAGCAGAGTGATTTTGGACCTGACCCAGAGTGTGTCGTGTGTCTTATTTATCTCTCCGTGCACGTACATTTATATTCATATAATTTGGAGCAGTTCAACAATTGAAGAAAGGCTTTATTGGAAAGCATCCAAAACAGTTGGCGCCCAACGTGGGGCTCGAGGAAGCCGTACCCATCAGGGGTCCCTCCCGGGGAGAGTTCGCACTGTGAGCTGACGATTGGACCCTGGGACTGCAGCCCAGTTACAAGGTAAGATTGTTTCTTATCTACCTTGTGTGTCACTCGTTACTCACGTGTGTATTCGGAGGAGGGAACTCGGGTGGTTGACGCACCCTCGAGAGGCAATAAAAGAACCCCATGTAAATCTACTGTTATAGTCACTTGTTGAACTGTGGTGCCTCCCTCTTTCTGGCAAGCACACGGTAGTGGGAAGGAATCGGTAAAGTGTTACAAGTCTACACCTGATCAACCCAGTTGCTCTGATCCCAGGCGGTGCCGTAAGACTAACACTATTTTGGGTAGCCCAGCCGCCTGTCCCCAGTGCATAATATTACTACAGTGTGTGTGTGCCTCGTATCAGAAGGTTTCGGACGGCTGCGGACAAGGTTACGATACCATTACGAAATGGGGAACATAAATAGTGTCCCGAATGGGTACTGTACGCCCTCCAAAATGGTTGCGAATAGACGAGGGAAAAAGTACATCAAACAATTGCCAAAGTTAGAAAAACGATATAAAATACCCAAAGGAGGAACATTATCAATTGGTGTCTGGCAAAACCTCCTAAATGACATGGCAGGGAAATTGAGCGATGAGGGATTGAAAGATACTGTCAGAATTTGGCTAGATTGTAGCAAAGAATTTAAATCGCTAAGTGGTGAAGAAATGTATGATGACAAACATTCGAGATACTTGTGTAAAATTCCAGTATCGCATACGCCACCGCCCTATAATGGCGCCAAGTTGTTGGATAAGGGGTGGAGCTGCCCAGCCTGTAAAAGTGTAACGTCAGGTCCTCTTTGTCAATACTGTAAGGTGCCCCGCCCCCTACCTGATCTGTCTACCATGTCATGTCTGACACAGGCGTTAGCGCCATCTTGTGACGCACCTTACCAACCAGTGGTAGTGGAAAGTTACCAATCTCTTACAGTGGAAAGTCCCTGCCCACTGCCTACTCCGCCCACTACGCAATATCCGGCGCAGACGTTGGTGCCATCTTTAATATCAGACAACGCCCAAAGCTCAGGCCTACCTCCGGTCCCGTTACCCTCTATGACTGTTCCCACGACGTCACTGTACCCAGTAATCAACACCGATGGTACATTTGTGTTGCCTACTCCAGCAATGACACCCAACTATATGACTCCGATTATGGTTATGGGAGATAGTGCCGAACCAGGAAAGGGGAATACTATTATTAATGTCCAAATAGCCTTGATCCATGATCAGGCCGAGGAAGGTATATTAATCCAAGGAGGGAAAACATTAGAGAGGCCTACAGCAGTATTATTTCCACCCGCTTCTCATGTAGTTACACCCCCGGGACCTGCACCCAGCACTACTGCCCCGATAATGATGATGAGCCCAGATGACGGTGCAGAAGGGACTACTGCCCCGACCCAAACCCCACGAACCTTTCAGTTAACAGGCAAAGGGGTTGCGAGTTTTGAAATAGATATGCCCGAAGGTGCAACAGCTGCCCCAACCCAATCCGATGCCGACAACGGTATGGTACTTAAAAAGGGAAAAAGGTTACTTAGACCGAAACCAACAACTAAATCCCAGAGAAGAGCTAGGCCCAAATACACACTTTCTCCTAGATTTCAAGACCCGTCTGTTCTCACTGCTGAGGAGATGGAAGATAGGCCTAAGCACCGACCTATTTACACTACTGAAGAAATAGATGTTCATGATAGTCTATCAGAAGAAGAGGGCTCAGAGGAGGAGGAATCCCGAAGCATTTACAAAGGCTTACCTCTTGCACGTTCCCGTTCCCCTATAGGCCATCGCCGTATAAGACACACTCGACAATCTGATACTGAACAACTTACAAGTACGTCAGTCCCTCAATCATCCACGGGGAATATACATCCCAACAACCCATTTTCTTCTACTTCTCCTCAACCGCCTCCGTCAATGGGAGATACTAATCCCAGTAACCCTTTCTCTTCTCAATTCGCTGAAATTATGTCTAATATGACAGCTATAGTACAAGCCACCCGACTCGCCACCGAAAATGTTACTCCACGAGATGGTCTCGCCTCTACAGAGCCGCGTTCCAAGTATGTAGCATTCAATCCGCAACAACTGTATACGATTGTCAAAGATCTCCCTGAACCCGATACACACCCAATGCCATTTTATCGGAAAATCTCACAGGCCTGGACTACCTATGGATGTACCTGGTCTGACCTTGTTAGTATTGTCCAAGCCAAAGCAGGAGATTACGCAGATTTTATTCTCAACCAAATTATACGAAACCCATTTTACCTACCTTGCGATCCCAGATCCACCGAATCAGGTCAACAGTTTATCAAGCAACTGGAAATCTGGGCGAAGGATAGATTGTCCGAACAAACAGTATCTCTACAAGATATAACCCAGGAAAAAGGAGAGTCAGTGGAGAAATTTGCCTACAGAATCAAACGACATTTTCGTGATCTAGGTTTCTCACTCCAAGAAATGGCACATATTCGTATGTTGGGTCGGGCCTTCGTAGACGGCCTCCGTCCCGATCTCAATAAAGTACTCACCACCTGCCGCCCGGAATGGAGGACAATGGATCTTGAAGTTCTGATACAAGTTGCGAAAGGATTGGAAGCAGGTAGCAGCAGGAAGAAGTCCGCCATTGTGGCAGTTATGACAGGAGCCGATGCCGCAAATGCCACAAATGAAACTAGGACTACCTATGGATGTACCTGGTCTGACCTTGTTAGTATAGTCCAAGCCAAAGCAGGAGATTACGCAGATCTTATTCTCAACCAAATTATACGAGACCCATCTTACCTACCTTGCGATCCCAGATCCACCGAATCAGGTCAACAGTTTATCAAGCAACTGGAAATCTGGGCGAAGGATAGATTGTCTGAACAAACAGTATCTCTACAAGATATAACCCAGGAAAAAGGAGAGTCAGTGGAGAAATTTGCCTACAGAATCAAACGACATTTTCGTGATCTAGGTTTCTCACTCCAAGAAATGGCACATATCCGTATGTTGGGTCGGGCCTTCGTAGACGGCCTCCGTCCCGATCTCAATAAAGTACTCATCACCTGCCGCCCGGAATGGAGGACAATGGATCTTGAAGTTCTGATACAAGTTGCGAAAGAATTGGAAGCAGGTAGCAGCAGGAAGAAGTCCGCCATCGTTGCAGTAATGACAGGAGCCGATGTCGCAAATGCCACAAATGAAACTACAGATGGACAGCGACAACCTCGTAAATGCTACGGATGTGGGAAAGTCGGACACATAAAAAGGGTGTGTCGTAGTCGTCATCTGTGCGCTGCCTACCAAGCTCAAAATCAGAACCAGAGTTCTCTTCCTCCTCCACCTTCTCCTCAACAATAGGAAATAGGCAAGCAAATGGAGGAGGGGGACTCTATTTGCATGGCCGTCTCTGCCCCTCCTTCCGGCCCTTCCCCAAAAATTACACTTGATGTAGCCGGAAAACCCTGTTCTTTTCTTGTAGACACGGGTGCTGCTCGCAGCGTGCTCTGTGAGACGGATGCGCTACCATCCTGGCTATCTGATATACAGCTTCCTTGCAGCGGGTTAGAATGCGTGGTTTAACATAACCCACTCACACGCCCCTTACCCATCACAAGCTCTTCGATGCATCTGCCTTCATCTACTCTAGCACAATTTGTAGTCAGTGCCACCTGCCCTTTTAATTTTTTAGGAGCAGATTTTCTCAGCAAAATCCAAGCCAATATTTCCTTTACTGACAAAGGAACTGTCACTCTCAACACCGCTCTTGCCCCTGAAGATACCTGTCTAGCGGTTAGGATTCCTGGTTTTCACCCAGGCGGCCCGGGTTCGACTCCCGGTATGGGAACCAAGTATACTGATATTCCGTCCACGGATTTTATTGATCTAGCCACAGAAGAGGATCTTCAGGAACAGCTATTGTGGCATACACAGTCATCTAATGTTGATTTTCCAGATGTACCACCTGAAGATGACCCACATGATTGTCTGACCATGATGCAAGCGGAAGTCGGTTCGCCTCCGAACATACAGGATACCCCACTCTCAAACCCAGAATGGACCCTCTTTGTGGACGGCTCCAGATATGCTGATGACAAGGGTCGCTTCCATACGGGAATGGCGGTTACGACTGAAACCACAGTACTCTGTGCAAAAGCTCTACGACCGGATCAGTCGGCCCAGGAGGCTGAACTAGCTGCCCTCACTGAGGCCTGCATTATGGCTAAAGATTCTACCGCGAATATCTATACGGATTCCAGTTACGCCTTCGGAGTTGTACATGATTTTGGAGTCATCTGGAAGGCAAGAGATTATATCACCGCAGCTGGGACTCCAATCAAGAACAGGAAAGCGGTTGAAGCTTTGATAACTGCGGCCCTACTCCCAAAACAAGTTGCAGTAATCAAAATCAAGGCACACTCACGGGCTGACACTATGGAAGCAAAAGGAAATGCCCTAGCAGATAGTGCAGCCAAGCAAGCAGCTTTTAATGAAGATTCAACGGCCCCTCTAATGACGGTGACCAAGGAAGCACCAATGGAATTAGACTGGGATATTCTAATTCAATTACAACAACAAGCTTCAACCAAGGAACAAAATCAATGGATACAAGAAGGAGCATCCAAGGATGAGCGGGGAGCCTGGGCCAGAGGCCAATATCTTTGTTTACCCCGGACTTTATATCCTTTAGTCGCATCACTAGCTCACGGACCGACACATCAGTCTAAAACCATTATGAAGGAGATTATCGACAAAATCTGGATCGCACCAGGAATCACCCCAATGCTAGCACGAACCACCGAATCATGTTTAATTTGTGCTCAGTGCAATATCGGAAGGACAGAACCTACACCATCTAAATGTTTACCGAATGGTCAATACCCTTTCCAACGGATTCAAATTGACCACATTCAAATGCCGATGTGTCAGACATTTCAGTATGTACTGGTAGTGGTAGATGTGTTTTCCGGATGGCCAGAAGCCTATCCAGTACGAAACCAAACCGCACCCACTAACGCAAAGAAGCTTATTCAGGAACTCATTTGCCGATTCGGTGTCCCAGAAGTCATAGAAAGCGATCAAGGACCTGCATTCACTGCGAATATCACCCAAGAAGTGTGTAAGATTATAGGTGCACATCTTGCTTTCCACACTCCCTACAGACCTCAGAGTAGCGGGAAAGTGGAGAGACTGAATGGCATAATCAAGTAAAAAATGCTAAAAATGACTCAAGAAACTGGCCTAAATTGGGTACAGTGCCTACCCATTGTACTTTTTGCTATCAGACATACACCAAAGGCGTCACACAAACTGACTCCACACGAAATACTTTTTGGAAGTAGTCCTAGGCTAGGACAGTACTTCCCACAACAGTTGCAAATGAATTATGAAACAATGGCAAAATATGTTATTGCTTTGACTACTCAGTTATCTAATATACATGCCCAAGTTTTCTCTTCTATTCCAGATCCCAATACCCTCGAAGGTACTCACTCTCTGTTGCCTGGAGAGTGGGTGGTCGTGAAGAAACACGTCCGATCTACTCTGGAACCAAGATTCGAGGGCCCTTTCCAAGTGCTGCTAACAACTCCTACCTTAATAAAAGTTGAAGGGAAGCCCACCTGGATACACGCATCGCATTGCAAGAGAGTCAAAGGATACGATCCTCCAGCCAGCGACTCCTAGAATGTATATCCTTTGCAATAGAGTGGGCATCCTGCTATTATGATTCATGTTACTGTACACAAAAATGGTTAGATCTCACGGGTCTACAGCTCAAGCTATTAGTCATCAGGGGGGTCGAGTAGCCATTACAAGAGATGCAGACCAAGTCCCCATTTTTTGTTACAATTCCAGTAGCACAACAGTAGCCACCTACTCATTTCCATATTGTATAGATTGTGTCTCCAGCGCTGACAATTATAATCCTGGATACTGTAAGGGTGAATGTGTAGGGTACATATGCTATGTTGGAGGGCAATGGGGGGACGATTGTGAGTTTTCAGACTCTGTTATAACCAACTCAGGTACCAAATGGGGATATAAGCCCCCTGAAGCCCTAGCCCTCAAAGATCAATATGACAAATCCTTACTCACACGAATGACTCTTTTATCCACCGGAACTAGTAATAATCAGCGATTCACACTTACCATAGAAAATCCACGGCCAACTGATGCTCGAAAATATATTTTCGGGGTATTGCCAAGACCTGGGGTTATCGGCGACAAGACTCCCTTTTATTTCAAAGATATGTATAATAGTTTGGAATGGAAGGAACCAAAAGTGAACTAACCAGTTTCAGAGCCAGAAATTCCATAAATAGTCCAGCATGCCATCCAACGTATGATAGCTATTGCAAATCCCACTTATGATGATACTGTAGCCATAGAAACAGGAAATAATGATATTAATCTATGGCTCGAGTGGATGCAATAGTCTGCCATTAAGCACAATAAGTCCAATTGCTATGTGTGTGGTAGAGCCCGTCCACATCTTGGAACAGTACCTTTACAGTTGCCCTATCAGTCACTGTTATATCTATTGAGCCTTTATACCAATACCAGTAACAAATTTACTGAATGTGAGAACTGGGAAAGAGAATATCCCTATTAACTGAGGCTCCCAAATTTAGTGACGGAATAACTATATATTCTGGTGCTTATACTTGTATTTCGAACACCAAAGGAACTGGCAAATTTCTTGGGAAATTCTCTAATGGTAATTGTGCTGAATACAGCAATCTGACCGGTTCCCCCACACAGAATCAAGTCTATTCACTAGGAGATATCTATTGGCTATGTGGGGACATGAAACTGCGCACCAAACTGGAAGGTAGTTGGACTGGTGAATATGCACTGGCCAAAGTTATAATGCCATTTCTTATAATGTCGGAAGAGCCAGAAGCTGTTGAGGCCCAGTCCACCCTGTCCCGTAAAAAACACAGTGTCTCAAAGATCCCTGAATGAAGTTTTGACCCCCATGTGTATATAGATGCAATAGGAGTCCCTGGGGGGGTCCCAGATGAATATAAAGCCCGAGATCAAGTAGCCGCTGGTTTCGAATCCATTTTTCCAATTGTTACAGTAAATAAAAATGTTGATTGGATTAATTCTATCTATTATAATCAGCAGAGATTTGTCAATTACACTCGAGACGCGCTCCAAGGACTATCGGAACAATTGGAGGCCGCTACCCAGATGACTTTCCAGAATCGTATGGCATTAGACATGATCCTGGCAGAAAAAGGCGGGGTCTGTAAAATAATCGGAGAAACTTGCTGTACCTTTATCCCAGATAATACCAGGCCTGATGGGAAAGTGACTGTGGCCATTAAAAAGTTAACTGCTCTAGGAGATGAATTGAAGCGTAATTCCGGAATCGATCATCCCTGGGCTGAATGGTTTGGATGGTTTAAAGGATGGAAACAAGCTCTGGTCCAGCTGGGAATAATTTTGCTGATTATTGTGATTATTGTTGCTTTTATGCTATTATGTGTAGTCCCTTGTTTTCGACGTCTATTTGATAAGATGCTTGCAGTAGGTGAGGCTACCCCATTAATGCTCATGTACGATGACACGATGCCAAACCTTGCACCTTCCTACGTAACACCATTCAGTTCGATAGTTCCCCCTGACGGTAATTCCTGCCCTGTGTAGGGACATATAGATCCGAGGGACATGTCCAAGACCTGAAACCGGGATTTTATCCAGTAGGGATAATTTGTCGCCACTGCAGGTGAAGAGGATGCGGGATCATGTCCGGTAGGATCTGTCAGGATTAGGGACAGTCGGCCATCATATATTCAAGGGGGGACTGTTATGGAAACAGAATATATATATATATATATATATATATCAGCAAGTTTTTTTTCCCTGTAACCTGTTCTAGTTACAGGGAAATTGCTTAACATTGTCTAATGTCTGTTTGTAACGGTTTTCTGCCTATATCCGCATAGTTTTAAGGATTTAACCAATTGATGTGATTTACGTATTAAGACGTCCTTCTTTTTGGACACTATATAACCTATAACACAAACGTAATAAAGCAGAGTGATTTTGGACCTAACCCAGAGTGTGTCGTGTGTCTTATTTCTCTCTCCGTGCACGTACATTTATATTCATATAATTTGGAGCAGTTCAACAATTGAAGAAAAGCTTTATTGGAAAGCATCCAAAACAAAGAGATCATCGCCCAGTGAAGACATTATTAGCATAAGCATTATTAGTATAAGCTGATTATAAACTAAGAGATCAGACAACTCCCCGAATCACATCATCACTAAATTACTTCATCCCCCGAGTGCCTGAAGGGTGTGGAAAATATTCTTTTGCATGTCACTGCAGATCCTTTTTTAGCAGTCACATTAATTATGTCATCAGCAACTCAAAATCAATTAGAAATTATCATACATTAAATAATAGCATTGATATAACACGTGTTTTAATACCCAGCTTTACATATATATATATATATATGTGCATGTGCATGTGTACATTACAGCCATGTAGTCCCTCTACTGCAAAAGTTAGGGGGCAGATCACCTTCATTGGGGATCAGGCCCTCGGTGTACCTCTGGTCAATGGGCTGGTTAGAAGGGCGATCTCTGACCTCCCAAACCAGCCCTTTTACACTATAAAGGCGGCCTCCGTATAATGCAATAAAAGGCGCGTGGAAAGCTGCGATATGACATGAGGATGGATGAGGGAAGGCTGGGGATGTTGCCCACAATGATGTTGTACACAACACAAAGTTAAATTAAGAAAAATAAAAAAAATTAAAAAAAAAGCTTTGGAGAAATAAAAAAAACATTTTCATATAACTGGGATTATATTCAAATACTACTTTTCTTTTTAAGAAAAAATGGGCTGGGGTTCTTCTGGAGTTATTCATATATTATCTGTACCAAGTAGCAAATGTGGGACATTAATGAGCAAGTGTAGAGCAGGGTACCATGTGTTAGAAAAAATATATATATATATATGCTTATATAGGAGCTTCATGTATACATCTATGAGCTTTGCAGCCTTCTGTCTACTTTGCAGTAGCAGTTAAGACCATTAAATTTTGGGTAATTCCATTACAGCCGCAAATGGCTATTAGCATAAGTGACCCTGTCTGCTGGAACTTAATCACTTATGTATGAAACCTGTACAAACACCATGCAAATTAATCGTAATTCCTGTTTTAAAGAGCGTTAATGGGTAATTTCCTATTATGCTCCATTTAATTAACGTTTAATAAGGTAATAATTTCCCTTTATTTCGTTTCTTTGCCTAGAGGGTAGTTTTACGTTTACTAATTAGCAATGTGTTTTTACTGTCATAATTTATTCACAGAATTGATGTTAATAGCAGTCAAATGAATACTATGCTGTAAAGAATATGTAATATATAATCTGCAGTTTGGGAGGAGTATCTTAAATTCATATGAAGACGGTTCGCTAATAGAGTATGAAACAGGACTTCTGGAAGCATTTAGCTGCTTCTGAAATAAATCACCTAAAATAATACTGATCTCCAGAAAGAGAACCAACCAAAGTACTACCAACATCAAGGACATTGACAACGAAAGGAAATATAATTTTGGGGTTCCTCTTACCCTGATTTTCAGAAAAATGAGCCCAACTACACTAGACAGTGAACCCTTAGAGGACAAAGTTAGATGATAATTATGATAAATCAATGTTACAACTGGATAGATATTGGCTCCATACATGTAAAATGGCCTGTGTCAACTAACATTTTGGACTAAAAACAAATGGTTTTTATAGTTGAACAATGATAATATTAAACAAAGTAAAGAAACAGCTGAATTAATAAAAGTATGGAAAATGGAGAATAGGGAAATCCTACAGAATTCTTACCATAAGCATTGAGGGAACTTTTAGGTGGGTAAAATTCATGGCTTAGTCTCGTGTTTATAGGCTCCAACAAGCGGGACAAAGCATGACCATCGTAAGTAAAAAGCCAGGCAGTTAAACCCCTTTATTTAATTGCCATGGACTCCATATAAGTGGGAACATAGAGCTTGCAATATGTGACAAAAACACAGAACACTGTAATATTTGTATTCTCTCTAGCCTATAACAAAGAATGAGAAGGGAAGAGAAGGTGGGTGAAATAATATGTAGAGATAGTATTGCTATAGTGGTGTACAGAGACCAGAAGACTGGACATCCAGCAAGGCTGGGAATGGTTATACTGCTGTTCCAAACGAATTCACTTGGGACAGGTAGGGTTTGTCTACTAGCAATTTACTGGGTTTTTTTTAACAATTTAAACTCAAGGCATGAGATATGGTCTAAAGTGTCTCATATGGGTTTATTACCAGAACGCCATGTACTTAGGAAATTGAGATGCTGGCATCTGATGAAGCTATCCAGCTTTGTGGCTAAAGCTGGGGCTTAAATGTTATCAGAAGAAGCATGGTGGGTGCAGTAAATGGAAAGGGGTAGTGCAATAACATTGCTATTGATGGATCAACGTAGGTAGACGCGGTATAAATGCCTTTATTGCACGTGTTGATGTATTGGACAAGCTAGATTTTGTGCAAAAATATACATTCCTTCTGTCCAGCACTTAGAAATGATTTATAAAGATTTGTAGCTATCCATTCCTTTTATTTACTATATATCCCAGTCCATTGTATTGAAAAGCAGTTTGAAACCTTCTTTGTGTGAGTTAAAGCAGTGTAAATAAATACGGCCCCGAGAGCGTTGCGGTGCTTATTGATCAGATAATACCATTCCTGTTCTCTGTGATAACAGGAGAATTCTCAAAGGATGCACAGCTCAGTACCACGTGGACATGTGCTGCTCCTGACGTCTGCCATTATAAACAGCCTGGCTAGCACAGCTTGATATCAGCTTGACTAAATCAACACCTCTTATTTTACTAAGCACATATGATTTCACTAATTCAAATTAAAGGAGACGTCCCAATGAAATGTTTTATTACTGGTATCTGATTAAAAATACGTTTTTTAAAAATATTGTTTTGTTTGTTATATCGTTTACATTTTTGCATAATAGAGTGCTTTCAGACTTTTGCACTTTGACATGTGTATGAGTTTTCGCTCTGTTATTTTAGCTCAATCTACTAGACAAACACCCTGACTTCTACACGGTTTAAGAGCCCTCTTTAAATTCAGAAGTAGTAGTTGCCATGTTTTAATATATTTTGCTCTGTTACTTCATGAAGTTAGTGAAATTCCAAACACCCAAGCATCAACTCTGCAAATTCAACTAATGGTTTTATTATCACATTATAATTCAAACCCATTTCCTTCCATTCATATTCTAGGAAGATGGTTTAAGTAGAAATGTCTACATTGGCAAACTCATTGCATTTCTGCTGTTCCAAAGGAAAGGATTAGACAAGCAGGGCATCTACATGAATTGGTTTAATCACACAGAAAAGTATTTGCATAATCCAGATAACCCAACAAAGCATATTGAAGTCAAGTCTCGTTGATTGTTTGGACCACACGTGTCATCCTATGTTAATTAAGCAGTAATTGGAAACAGGAAACGCTCAGTCAGTGGCAGTTTTTCATATTTAACCTTGACCCTGATGAACTGCCAACAACCAGGGCCGGACTGTGGACAATGAGGTGTCCCTGGCACTTTAAGGCCCGTGGCGTCTGATATAGTTGCACGTTGCGTGCGGCTGGGTATATCCAACCACTGGCCGCACACTAAAGCCCCCGACTTGCTTCTGGAGCAGCAGATCTGGTGAGTGACAGGCTTTGTCAGGCAACAGCCCGCTGGGCATTTACCTGGTGTACTAGATAGCCAGTCCCGGTCTTCCAGAAACTGAATTTGGATGTTATGGTGGGATATCTTGGAAATGGGAACCAACAGACAGTGGTTTACCTAATTGTGTAGGTTTTGCCGTGATTGGAAAATAAAGGGTTTAGTGTATAAAATTGTACAGATCTTCATTAATCCCCAACATCCTGTTGTACATCTCAGGTACTGAGGATGAAGCCCTTGAAGAACAAGCTCTGGGAGGTAATAATACTAAGCAAAGACGGTATAAAACTGTCAGACATACTGCATGGCAAGAAAAATCCCTTTTTTGAAGTTAAAGCTGTCAATAAAGCTAACAAAGAAAGTAAACCAATTAAGGGCACTTCCCTATTATGGATAATGACATTTGTTCACATCCTATTGTGTCATTCAAAACGTGCTAAAGCCCTATTTAAAATACAACCCATTATCACGCTGCTGTCCTTAAGTTAGCTGGCGGGTATTTGTCACAAACTCAATTAATTATGTAGGACAGTTGAATATTCATGAGCGTGTCAACATTCTGGTGCAATATAAGGTTTGTTCTTAAATATATACAGGAACCAAATGCAAGCGAGTGGCTTTCATTTACACAGGATATTTCCAGTGATTCAAAACATACAGGAGATTTAAAATGACTCTTTCAATGTTTCTTTTTTGCCCTTTGAATTCTTATTACAGTTTGTAATATCCCCTCTGTCTGTGTGTATCGTAGGTACCTGTGATCTGTATCTATGTATTTATTTTATTAGATACAGTAAAGTATAGTGGTATAATATGTAAGCACAGTGGTCATACAGATATTACGATAAACGACAAACATGGCACATTACTAGGAATACATTTAGAAACTAGATTTTTAGGATGCATTTAGGTATGTATGTTTCAATGAGACAGAAACTAACCCTAAATGAAGATACATTACATTGGCAAAATCAAAGTAGTCGTACATTAAACAAAGCAAAGAGATTGGCTCAAAGGGGAGAGATAATGAGATAGGGGAGAACTGTATTGTGTGTGCATGTATTTGTGATATGGGCGGGGGGGGTGTTTATGGGCAGGCATTTGAAAGGCTGGAGTATATGTGTGTATTTTGACAGTCTATCCATTACTGTTGTGGGCCTAAAGTGTATAGGATGAATAAAGGGTGCGAATAAAGGGTCAAACTGAGAGGAGAGCCATGACTCTATGAGGAGGTCACTGTGTCCCAAGACAGGGGGAGAGGCGCCGCTCTGAATAAGCGAGCACCTAGAAAGCTTCCTGCCACCCTGAATTAGCGATGCAGCGCTCAGCTGGCTCCAGCTCCTCCAATTTGTAACTGAGGAGGACTGGGGACATAGGGAAGGGTCTAACGTTGTGCAAGGGTGGTGCACAGAAGCGAGACCAAAAATAGGTTTTGTCTAAGGTGCCTTGAGAAGGGGGGGGGGCGAAAGCATAGGATATTTATTATAAACATTTTGTCACTCTTTTGCAGAGCTCAGCTTGCTTGGGTTGAAATCAAACCACAGGTAGTTTTAATAAATGATTTTGCTAAACACTGGAACATTATTATTTTCCCTTCAGAATATTTTACCTTCTGACAAGTTTTGATTATTATAAGGAACTTTATTAGACTCCCAGTGTCGGCAAGGAATTATAAAAGCCCATCACAAAGATGCAATTGAAGGGTTAATATTGCATATGTCTCCACATCAGCTGAGTTATAAAGCTGTCGGTATAATCATCTATTCGCTCAGTATCTGGGCCTCCGACCTATAAGATCAGCTCCGGTCATAACTCCCAGGTTTCAGAAAGATATAGTACTGTGCAGATAACTAGTTATGCAAAAGGGATATTAATACCAAATGAATTAAACTTTAAAATGAAGTAGAGGAGGGAAGTATATTTTCACAGAAAGCGTAGGAGCAGAGGTCATATTCTGAATCTGGGAGGTAAAGGACTCATGGGAAATGAGAGGAAGTTCTGCTTTACACAAAGAACATTGGAGAAAGTCTCCCAGCTGATATTGTAGAAGATAATGCAGTCAAGGAATTCTGGTATTCTTGGGAGAGAAATACAGACAGGGTCTAAGCGTTAAAAGAGAAAAAAATAACTCATTCTTCATGTTTTTCTCATATTGTAAAAAAGGTCACATGATACGCAGCCTGTACAGAACAAGGTGCAAACGCATCCCTTATTAAAGCTCCCTAATGTCCCTATTAAGGAAAGACAGTCCCACCTTTCTGTCTCTTCTTGATGTCCCTTTTTTTCTAGAAGCTCATAATGCTTGCCGGACATCACCGCTTTAAAAGTGATCATAATGAGCACAAAAACAGTTGAAAATAATAAATGATATAAACTAAATACATGATTCTTCTAAATCATCGATGACCCTCATTGGCCTTTTGAAAATATGGCAGATGTGCCTCTGCACAGCGTAACATTTACAATATAAACTTGGAAACACGTCATACCTCAGCTCCATCAGTAACTTCAACCGAGGACCAACAAGGGGCCAGAGAATGCAGAATCTACACAGAGGAACAGATGTAACTGTTTCCATGCAATAATAAACTGCCAGGAGCTATGACGACGCATAGCCGTCGGCTTATTACAGGTTTGGCCTCAGTTGTACCTTATGTGACTCTTTTTGTTTCAGTGCTAGGAACCTAGTCCGATCACTGAATGACTACAACTGCTGATACTTCTTTGCTTCCAGTATGCGTGTGGGGCCCCTGTTATCCCAGCAGACCTTCCATGCTATTGTATTTATATACTGTTTATACAATATTAGCTAACTTCCCTTGTAGTTGCGTTCACTGCAATCTCAGTGGTCTCCAAGTCCTGAAATGAATAATTGGAACACACTGTATTTGGTAAAATAACATCAAATGAACTCTCCTTGTAACTAAATAATACAAATATATTATGTTCTGGCACATATAAGTGCAGCTAATTGTGTGTACTGATGTATGGTATTCATTACCTCTTTAAATTAGCCTTTCACCTTCAAGTGCAGAGATTAACTGCTTTCTTATGAGTCTGCGGATCTTCTTGACACTGCAAGTAATTTGGGTAATTCAACAAAACCACAGCACCTCCTGGATGTAAAAACTCTTCTTTAGGGTGAGACAGCGCCTGGGGTGGACAACTGATAGCTCAAGAGATATATAAACAATTTGTCTAATGCACATGGATTACACGTGACATTTTTCTTAATTCAGGAAATTGGATTCGTTTTGAAGAAAGGAAAGAAAAAAGCCTTCGAAGAAATGTGCAGAAAGACCTTCATTCTGGAAGAATCCAGAATCTTCTGTATTAATCACTAGAAAGCCAAAGGAAACCAAATCCACGTTCGCCTCAGGCACCAAAATGGGAAGAATATAAAAGAAGAAACTGAATCCACATTTATATTTCTAATTGGAAGATTTCACAGGAAATGCATAACAATAAGTAATATCAGAAAACAATGGTTAACAAGATTATTATATCCATGTATGAATATACATATGAGTATATTAAATGCAGCAGAAAATCCTTACGTCAGTAAAAAGGTCTGTTTTTAGGTAACTAAAATTTTACAGGAACAGTTGGAAATGACAACAATACAGTTAGATGGCAGATGGTTTTCCACCCCTGATTAAATATCTGAATTATCCACAATATTTGGATTTTCATTAGGGAGAGATAATTAGCTTCCATCATAGGTGCTGATACATCCCTCACTCCAAACATAAAAATACTACAGTTTCTACCAAGACCAGACCATTTTCTGGAAGTCCCGTCGTCTGGCCGTGATGTCCCACTTTCTCACTTTTGTAGGAATTGGAGATCATGGGTCGGTTAGGGAGATCAACCAAGATCTGTGTTCCTGGCATTTTGCCCCACCAAACCTCCCAACAAAAGTGTCCTGTTTTGAGCATATGAGTATGGGATCCTAGGTATGCACATAAAGTACTCCTCGTGAAAAAAATCGACTTGCCTTTATTTAAAGATACACTTAATTGAGTCACCTGCATTCAAACAGATATTATTATTATCTTTTATTTATATAGCGTCAACAATTTACGCAGCACTTATTACAGTCCATATAAGTCTGATGGGACTAGAATGGACAGACTAAGACAAACCGATACATTAGGTAAAGAGGGCTTGGCTCACAAGCTTACAATCTAGAAAATCAACCATAACATACAGTAGCAAAAGCAACAATTGGAAGTCTGTATATGGTCACAGCCGTGTAGAATAAGAAGTCAGTTCCAAACTGTGTGACCCTGAGTTGGGGCAAAAACCCCAAGAGTTCCCAGTGCTCATTATCATTAATAAAAAACATTCCCGATCCAAAGACTCCATGAATTTGCAACCGAATAAATGAAAAAGGAGCAAAAACCACACAGCAAATATAGGCACATTTATTTTATGGTCATGCTTTCTCTTTAAAGTTTCCTCTGACAGTAAGAAATAATTCAATGCAGTTGTGAATATATACTGTATTTCCTTTACATGACCCCGCAAATTGCCCCAATCTTCGTGTTTCACTGAGGTTTTTTTTTAACATGTGATCATCAAATAAAAAAGAACATTCCTTGACATTATGACCATTGTAAAACATACAAGATGTGAACACTAAAGGTACCTTTTTAACCCTTGCAGCAACTGTCAGAGATGTTTATTTGTAAAAGGACAGAACCATGAAGTATAAAGTCTGGTCCAATGAATGTAGGTTTCTTAATCCATAAAGAAAGCTGCAGCTGGTTTGTGAAGAATGCAGCACACTGACCAGGGTCAACGCAACTTCAAATACTTTGATTTTATTTTTTTAAAGCTAAAATAGAAACTAATATCCAACAATAGAAAGGAAAATATATGACATATTTCATGAGCTGAAGATGTCTTTATGGCAATATTCTGTTTGCTTAAAACACTAATCTCTATTTAATAAATAAATGTCATATTCTTTGAGGTTAATATATATAATTTAAAGCGCCTTAAAGTTAACATGCACTTGTGAGTAACATTGTATATCAGGGTTGTGTCCAATACAATAGCCCATTTCGACTTACTTCTTCACCTTCCATCTCAAAGGGACTCAATGTAGATGGCTGAGAGGTCCCTTGAAATTATTGTGGTGCCCCCTTGCAATTGTATGCGGCGTTCTCCCCTAGGTATTTAAATGAATGTCTCAGGGGGATCTAACAAGATCCTCTGCGTGCATGCATGGAAAGTTCTGATTTTAATGGGAATGCTTTCCTGCTACCGATTGGCTGCTTTAAGCAGCCAGTTGGTGGAAAGAATCAACGGACCACAGAGGAGGAGGAGGAGGAGGGTATATATACTGTAGGTAAACTATACACATACCCAAGTCTACCAATAAGCACATATCATGGTTACACGTCTTTTAATATTAGTGAATGTGTGCGAGGCATTATTATTAACCAGCCAACACTTTGAGCCAAGCTGCCTTACATTTTCTAGGGCCACATACCAAACAGGTTGCTGGGACATATGATACAACAAGGGCTTTTTTTTTTTTTAGACAAGATGGAAGCCATGAAAACCCTTTAAGCTCTGTCCTGATCTAGGGCACTGTATCAAACACTAGGCCTTTAGTAAGTAATCATAAGTGAATAATAAAATGCCAGCAATGGCCATATTGAAATCATGTCCATGTACTGCCTTGTTTCACTGAACACTGGACATATTGTAGCACGAAGTTCCCTCACCAGAGGTCGATTGTGAATGCGCTCTGGCTTTTGCGGTTGCAGACGCCAAGTGATAGCATTTTACGATTACCAAGGCAAAGAAAGAACAATTCTCCACTGTCAGAACCTGTCGGGACACAGCACAGCATGGAACCACTAAATTGTCACAGACGTTTGATTCTGGCATTTTTCAGGGCTTTTCACAATAAATGCCCTTTCTTGGGGCATTCAGTGTGTCCGTCCGGAATGTTTATAATGGAATCTGTGGTATTTGGGTTACACGAAAAAAGCTTTAAAAATCAACTTCTGTATTAAGTGAAAGGGCCATTTAATTTACTTTTTCATATTGAAATGCACAAAGCAACTACAAATTAGCTCCACTTTTTAATTAAAGTCCACATCCTTATATTGTATGCATGCACCTGGGGAAGCTCTGCATTTGCTGCGATTGAGGATCTTAAAATATAATAATTAAACCCAAACAGCCCTAAAAATGGTCCATGTGCATACAATGACATGTCAGGGGGTAACCTTGTCAATAAGGTCGGACTAGCGATGACGGGGCAGTCGTCTGATGATATAAGTGCAGCTGACGGCCGGAAAGGAGTGGAAGCGTGCTACGTATATTCTCACGCACCCAGTAGGCCTGATATGCCACATTGTCAGTTTGGACCTGCTTGTCACCCATATTCAAGTATGAGTGTCATCTGTGATAAGGCAGTGGAAAAAGAGTGAAAAATGAAGAAGTCATCTCCAGAATGTGACCTTTAAGGAAACCCCATTGACCTGATACACTTCTAGAACACAAGAAGAAGGCAGAACTGCACCCATTTATTGAGGTGAACCCCTATTTCCAGTTGGTTGGCTTATTCTACAGGCTGAGCAGCCATGCATGGAGCTCCATTATTATTTCTAGAGCTCTGAAGCACAATTTGTGCTACTCCAGCTTAGTAAATACACTCTACATTTTCTCAACATTCTTTCTATATTGAAGAAAACACTTTGTAGCTCCTGAATTATAAACACCCTATTACTTTTTTACTGTTCGCATTTTGCTCCAAAGCAAATCTCTCCCTTATCAAACTCTGTAAGCTCATCATTTCCTGGAGTTACTTGATTTTAGCCTTCATTCATATAATTTGGAGCGGTTACTGCTTGTTGGCCTCTCCGCAGTAAACCTTCTTTAATTGGTTTCAGCGATACATGATAAAACAGGATCAAATTAACAGGTAAATCTTGGTTCTGTATCCAGGTAATCAAAAAATACATAATACCCCCACAGTGGTTCCTCTTCAGATGGATATGGAGGATCATAGCCAGGTGTTTATATGTATACCAAATATCAAATAATTGCAAGATAAGGATAAAAGTCAAGGTGGGGTACAGGGTTAAAGGTCAAGGCTACCCTGCTCATTCAGAATAACAATCCCCTTTATCGACATTAATAGCTGCCAGGTAATGTTTTCCACACTAAACACAACCTCGGGCGCTTTGCACGGGTTCCACTTTCCTACCAAAAGCAAGGGGAAAAAAAGCCTTGAAATGTGAGATCTGCTTTTTCCTTCATTAATCACTTAAAATGAAAGACTGCAAAAATAATACGTCCCTTAACACTTACTCCAAGGTCTGTGTTTTTTTGGCCTCTACATAACTCTTGTCGGAAAATGACAAACGGCAACTAAAGTAGTTCACTCCAAGCGGAAACGGAGGCCCAAATCGAAAACCCAAAAAGCACAAAACGATTATGTTACTGCCTGAAGCTCACGTGGCTGGAAGTGGTTCCTGCGTCCCGCAGTTACATATAACCAATAAAAGTACTGAAATCTGTACTATTGGGGTCTAACGTCTCCATTCATTGCCAACATTATCAAGGTTCTCCAGCAAGGAGGGCTTCACTGACCCTGTGTAATGCATAACAAAAAGTGTAATGAGACCTTGAAGAATTTAAAAGGACAGTCTAATGTCGCCCACATGCCGTCTAAAGAAGAACGCATTCTAAAGTATTCTTTGTATATTTGCAACATCAAGAAAACCATTTTAAATAACAAATCCTTTGTGCTTTACTGAGGCGTACATATATGTATACAGATCCAAAAACGTGAAATTAGCAAGTTGGAAAAGATGACAATACCTGGGAACGTTCTTAATATGTTTACCAAATGACTCTAATACCAGTCTTCATGGACACCTTGGCTTGTCATTATTTAAAGATAAGCATTACTGAGTCACTTGAGTTCAAGCACGGATATTTACCATACCATATTGGTGGCAAATGCACTAATTGGGAGTCATCTATTATCCCAGCTAGGTAGAATAGGAAGGAGTCTGTGTGACCCCGAGAATCTGCGCCTTTACCCTGAGAAAAAAAAACCCTGAAAAACCCTAAGAACTCCAAGGTATTGCCATGACATGATAATCATTTTGGTTCATTGGTTTCCGGCATGTGCCACCACCTACCAGGTGCTAGATAGTTCTCATATTGTCAGGTGCCACGTTCACTCTAATCTTGGCATGGCAGAGCAGCACATTACTGGTAACGGGTATCGTACGGGTATCGTGCGTGTCCAGTGCCAACACCATTTCATCAGTGGCAAGAGGGTTACCTAAAGGCGACTCCTCCAACTCCTGGATACAGTGACTACAATTTGCATTATATTTCTACCCAATCTTTCAAATGTAAAACGCTTAAGTCATGGGGGCAGAAAGGCGCAAGTAACATTATTATTATGCGCATTTGTAATATAAACCCAGACGTGTCCTTAGATTCCAAGCTCTGCCTGGGGCTGACTAAGCTCAATCGGTGTAAAAAATGAAGTATTTGGTTGTAGAATTGTCTTTAGGTAATGCAGATCTGTCAAGCCCCACACACAGGTTACATAGACTAAGATTTGTAGTTCTCAACCCCCAAATCCGAGGCCATCCGAGCCTGAATGTTATCATTTTATTGTCAGCAGATAGTACTTCACACTTATGTATGCTGTGGTATTATCAGAATCTAAATTAAGCCAGTTTATCAGCTGCCTGATAAGTTAAACATACAGGGTCTACGTGACTACTTCTCTGTAAGATTGTATGTGTTCGGAGATTATAGCAAAAGCAATTTCTCTAATAAACGTTTTATTTCAAATGTCAAATCATATTTGACTTTTGCCCATGAAAAAGAAGTCCGTAAGGGCTTTATAAAACCTGCTCACTCAATGTTTACAAACACACAGAAGAAAGCCATGCGCTCAAACTCCCATCGCTCTTGGGCGGCAGCAACGGCTATAGTATTCATCAGCCCAAAATACATAGAACAAACACCAAAAAATAGTGTTGCCGCCCAAGAGTGATGGGAGTTTGAGCGCAGGGCTTTCTTCTGTGTGTTTGTATTTCAAGAAGTAGGCAGCCACTAGCTAAATCCAAAATAAAAACAATGACAAAATATTCATTTCAATTGCTTAACATATACATACATGTCTCCTTCTGAAGGGCAATATAGGGTACAAATCTGGGAAAATACATACATTATACATGCCATATATATATATAGCAGTAGAAGCATTATTAAAAACTCATCTACAGACACCAGACAAGCCAGAAGGCTTGTTTTTCCCTCAGAAATCTCATGGTGCTGCCACAACCACAAGGGATTCTGGGTAGGCGCATGCAAACAAGGTCAACAATGATCACCTTTTGCTTCTATATCCACTTTATACATGGACCCCTTGAAAGTAATTGCCCGCTGTACAGGACAGCCTTTAGACAAAACTCGGGAAGAGGTGCAGTAGCCAGATCACCGCTCATGGACTGCTCATCGTCCTTAATGGGACTCGTCAGCATGAGGTTGTCTGGTGTCTGTAGAAGAGTGCCTAATAATGCTTCTACTACCCCTTAATTTTAAGTGGAAGGGTTTTCCATCACCTTTAACCACCATAACTTATATAATGGTGTGTATATATATATATATATATATATATATATATATATATATATATAAACTTTTCCAATGCCCATTGTACCTATGAGAAATAAAAACAAAACACCCCGAGGCATTTGGATGAAGCACGCTGTTTTAATTTAGAAATTTGAATATAACAAAAATACATCATAAAATCAGACTGTACAAAATATAAGAAAAGGTGCTGTGATTGCACTTATCGTTTCAATGCATATATGGTTTACACAAGTTCAATTAGTAAATTTGCTATTTGCTCTGTCAAATTTTTTCTAAATTTCTTTTTCTTTTTAACCACGATTACGGGAAATATATATACAAGTTGTATATTAACAATATTCAGAACTGTCTATTTTAGTGTTTTATATGGACAAGATGACAATACAATGAAACAGTAAATGGTACTCCCTTTGTCTATGAGATACATCACCTGACCGGCTCTCTAAAAAAAAAAAAATAGCTGTCTCATTTCGGAGTCTAAGGGTCATTAACAGACACCTAGCAATCAATAGATTTAGGCTTCCTTAACTATCACAGGGTGGTATAGGTTGTCAAAACAGTAAGGTAAGGCTGTAGAAACATTTGCTAAAGAGATCAGGAAAGATAAGAATTGCTAACTGAAAAATATAGATGTGCCAGAAACACAATTTCTTAATCACAAGGTAGCACCACGAGCGAGGAACTCATGTAAATTAGGGTTTTTATTCTTCTTTTCAACAATGTTTTCACTTTGTATTAGCCAGATACAATGGATTGCAAGAGCATCTGTTAACATAAGGCAATCCCTTTGGTGAATACAAAAGAGAAATTAAAAAAAACATATCAAAACGTAACAAAATATTTTACAGTTGCAAACAATACAACCAATGAAAAACAAGACTATTAGAATTTAGGAATTTATTCTAGTATTAAACTGCTGTAGGTGATTCTATCAGAACGTGTCGGCTCCTGATGAATCTGACTCGGTGGCAGTTTTTATGTCCTCATTGTGGTCAGCTTCATTCATGGAGGGTACGGTTAAAGACATCTTCCTTGGAGCTTCTGCTGTGTCTAAAATAGATGATAAAGCTGGATCAAAATATGATCGTGACATTTGGAAGTCTCTAAAGAGACATTACAGGCCTGTATCCATACATGAGAAATTTCCTTTTCCCCCTACAGTGATCCTGGCAGATCATGGAAGATCCAGGTCACGACATTTCAAGTATTAGAGAGGTTCACCCAGGTTACACATATTTACAGAGAAGTGCATAGGTTTCATACCAGTCACCATAGTGTTTCCAAAAAGTACTTGTTTACCTCTAGAAAACACTTTCTAGAAAACAAGAATTAATATTTGCCCTGAAGGAGCAAAAGAATATACAGTACTATGATTTATGGTATGGTTTAAGAAATATTTGTTTTAAAAAGGGGACTAATATTACCATATGGAAGCCAAGGTCGGAGGCCACAAATCGCAGACCTAGCATATCAATTCCATGATATGCTTGGAGACGCTTTAAATATTAACCCTGTAATGGTCCATCACCAGATTCTATGTAGCGATTTTCTGAATGTGTTAAACACTTGAGGAACATGCATTCAAACAACAGCATGAAATGCTGGGAACAAAAGCCCTAATTAGGAGTCTAAGATATTATCAGATCGATATACATTATGAATGAGTTGGCTCTGGACTGCAGAATTTGCCCCTTCACCATGAGACCTGAGATCGGAGCAAAACCCTCCAAGACTTAAGGTCAGATAATCACCAAAATATTGAATGCTGGAACTTAATATGGCTGCTCCCATGATATAAAGTGGGTTTCTAACATATATATATACACATACATACATATATATATTATATACATACATACATACATATATATATCTATATCTGTTATTCGGTGTACCAAGATTTGGGAAAATCTATTTGAATAAATGTTTGTTGTAGCTTGCTGAAATCTGCCTCCTCCTCTCCTATCTGTCGTGTGACCTTCACTCTTTTATGTTGTAACAATGTTTTAAGAAGGGGTTTGCTTCAAAGCAATAAAAGATAAATGTGGTAATATGTCAACAATTCTAACAAATACGAGATTTCAGGAGGAAACCAAAGCAAATCATTGATTGGAAAATTAGGAGAACCTTATCACGGATGTGAAGACAAACAGATAAGCTCTACTAGCAAGGAGCTGACTTCCAATAATTAAAACAAAGTGCACACATTCTGGGAGGTGGTCATCTTGCCATCACTCTTTTATCTGGAGTATATCTTGGCAGTTCAACTAAATGACCACTTAGCTTTCCTATTCATTCATTCTTGATTATAATCAGCAGATAAAGCAGAATATAGATCTTTCACAGCCAGTAACCATATCTTTTTAGTGTTTATTGAGTAAAGATGTGTATTTTTACTATTTTTGAAGGAACAGACGTTACATAAATGCAGCGTTACACACTTCTGAAGTCGGAGGAAACCAATGACAAAAACTATTGACTTATTAGGTCTGCCAACCATTGACAACGGTGTCAGCAGCCATGGAGCCAGTATTCAGATATTCTCCAGGATAATTCATAAAGGTGGCTACTGGTCCAAATTTTCTACCAATTCCATTTAGTGTTATTCTTCTCCTATCTTCTAGAAACCTATCCGCTCATCTCAGATTCAGCGTTCCTAGTTCGTCAGTCTACCCTGGCAGCAGAATAGAATTCCTGAGTCTAGCACATGCTATAAGTTGAAGCTGGAACATGGCTGGCCAGGGTCGGCTGACCAGCGAGGCTTCCGGTACATCTCTCTGCCTTATGCAGGATGCTGATGGCCAAGACAGACCATCAGACAAAGGATCAGCCGAGGACCCATAAAGCTCAGAAAGCTGTTTCAATGACAGATCTGCATTCCCCACAGTTAAGAATAAGCACCATTTACCTAACAGAAGGAAGTGTTGACCTCTGATCGCTATTTAGGTGAGCAGCAGAACATATTAACCAGTGTAAGATACAAAAAAGTTTCAATAAAAAGTTTCATGTGTTCAAGGTTCGGTTCCATTAAAATAATACTGCTGCAAATCTGAAATATGTAGAAATCTGCTTCCAAGCACGACGCGAGAACCAGAACTAATTTGACTAGCGCCACATGCAAGCATTCCTATTAAAAATGTAATCCCCGATTTGGAGTTTATGGAGGAATTTTTGTCCTTTGTCAGTTAAGTGCTCAAATTACACAGAATTCTTTCGGAACTAAACAAGAAGTGATTTCTTTTTCGAGGTGATAATGACAGTTTGCAGAATAAGGTGTCCTTAAGGGTCTGGCAAGGATCACAGCCTGTGACTCGAATACCAGACAAAGTCTGGGGGGTGCAGCTCCCCCTTGCTTATTATCAGCTGGAAAAATAAAATAAAATGAGTAATTCATTTCATTTGCTCTGAAACTTTTTAAATGTACTGTACTTCCCGTTCTGTGCATTATGTGTATAATTTTAGCTGGTCTATGCACAGCAGAGGGTCTATTAAAATTAATACCTTCCCCACAGAATCATTTTATTACAGCTCTAACGATTACTTTTCTTTTAAAAGAACAATCCGACGCAGGGTTGCTTTAGCCACATGATGCCATGAATAATTTCATAGCCGTATATGGCAAGAACAAAATATAAAAGCATTCTTGCGCTCCCTGTAAGAATCGCTAATGCCGCTTCCTAATCATAGCTCGTGGAGCTAGAATTTCCCATCTCGGTTCTGACTGACTGTAATTGCAAATCTGTACTGCAAACGGTAAGACCGTATTTCAGGGCTCATCAGAATGGGGGTGACCTCCTCGATGTCAACCTAATCAGCTATCCGATGCTTTAAACTGTCGCAGTAAAGAAAAAATAAAAACACAGTTCTAACCTACCATCTACCCAACTCTACCTACATCTACAAAGGGAAAGATGGTAACCAATGCTAGTTTGACAATTGTTTTGGTTATTTAAGTACGATGAACACTGTTACCATTGTAGATACATGGGGCTCTGAAACGGACCACAGACGGAAAATCTCATCAACCTCAGACAAATAAAGGCTGGTTGTGTGCAACGCTGATCCTGCTAGATATTCCTGAAGAAAGTGATATTGCATTTATTTATAATAAGCCAGCAGATTTTGCAGTGCTGTTACAACACGGGACAGTGGAAATACTTTAAAAAATATATAAATAAAAATAAAACAAACTTTTTAAACTTTGAGGGATATTTGGAGAAGAGGAGCCACCCTCTTGTGAGCTTACAATCTAATGAATAATAATGTGATTAAATAGCAATGGAAACAGAGGGAAAATGAGCCAAACGCATTAACACATTTCTGGGTACATATTAAATATAATGCGATTGCGATCTGATGTCTGGAGGTAATGACAGCTTATTAAATATGCATCAGCCTCTAAGCCAAACCTGTAGACACACGGGTGCCGCTGTAACAATGAAATCGACTTAATACTTGCAGCTTTTGGAACATTTTGTCCGGTACATTGCGCGCTGTAGATCGTGCCCGGTGCACATATAAGGTATAATTAATCTAAAATAGTATATAGCGGCAGAGAATATCTGACAATCATAATATTGGTCATTTCTCTGTATTTCTGCTCGTGGGACTTCGTAATAGGCCATGTATGACATCCACTCACAATAAAATAAATAGGTGGCTTAATATTTAATCAGTGAATGTGATGTTTGCATCTTTTGAAAAGCACCATCAGGATTGTGTAGTTAGCGACCTCCAAAATCATACATGGTGGGGCAGGTTTCAGAGCTGCACAGCGCTCCTGAGCTGGGAGTCCGGTTATATAAAGTTATATAACATATATACTTATACTTTATAATAATAGTACTACGTAATAAAGGGGGAAGCCAACGCTTAGCTCCTCAACGGGTTAGTAGAACTAAAACCCCCAAGACCCTCCCATATTAAAATGCGAGAAGTTGGCCACCGAAGGACAGACTGCCAGCTACTCGAGTCCAATGAGTTGACATTGCTTGCCTGTCTGCCCCAACCATTCTAAGCCTTTGACACATGCGCAGAGTAATACAATATGCACTCACATATGTGCCAAGTGATTAACCCTCTTGGACAAGTGTAATCCAACTGCACTCTGCAGACATTTTTTCCAACGCCTAATCAATTAATTTGTAGACTAATCTATTTATATGCAGGCAGACCAGCTGGAAAGCAAGCTGCTGCATATTTTATCCTGTATTTATACCATTTACTAAAACAAGGACCATTCTAACAGCCGACTGCATTCAATAAAAAACATCTTAGCTGGTGTCTGCCGTTTACCATAATATCGTTAGCGCGAAGCGTTTAGTCGCAAAATAAAGAGTTAAGTGGCAACAGAGACAAGCCTGTAAGGCAATAAATAAAAGGAAGGGGTTTTCGGGGCTCATCTGTATTATTATTCACCAAGGCATCTTACGCAGTTATTTGGTCTGGGAGCCTTTGCGGTTTTGTTTCTTAGATTACTCCAATCTACAAAATGCGTAGGTACTAATTATCCATTGTTGACTTTTGTTTCTTTTTCTGGGCTATTATTATTGCTGCTGTTATAACAAATTTAAGTAGAATTTAGGAGCCAGACAGTTTTACGAGCAAGGGCTAAACCCATAGAATCAAACATAAAAAGTAAGAATTATGACTAACAGGTTTGTAAACTGATTAAAAAAAACTATACTGTTTAATAAATATAGTATGGTGTTTTCCTATACATTCTGCTTAGTAAAGTGTAACACATTGGCCGCTTACGTGTAAAATATCTGGCCCGTGAAAAACAGCTATATACAAAAGTACACTAAAACCGGGGCGACTTCTGTTTCCCTCCCTGTCTCTCAGTGACGTTTCCCCAGGAAGACGGTTCCATAGTGATGGCACCATGCTGGGTACAATCATCAGGTGGACTGTTAACTTACTTATAATAATTTTATAACCCCAAAGATCCCATATTAGTTTAGCGGAGAAACAACTGGAGCTTTTCGAAAATGAAAAAAAACTCAATTAAAATGAAAATCTCATTGAACATCGACAGATGAATAAAACAAAATATTACTGAAGAGGGAGGATGGCTCATTAATGGGATATTTACATGGTGTAAATCATTTAATTTTCAAACTCACATTAATTGTGCAGCCAATTGAAGAGCTTACAAAGTGGGAGGCTTGGCACATAAGCGGCCAGATGACCGTGGGCAGCAAGTGATCAGCTACAAAATAACAAAAAACTCTGCTTGTGTGTATGTATGTATATATACCGTATTGGCTCAAATATCTCGGGGGGGGGCAGTGGCAGCATATCTCGGGGGGGGGAGACAGAGTGGCAGCAGGTCTATAAAAAAATTTTTTTTTAAAAAAGCACCAAACTTTTAGGGTGCGGCCTATACACGGGGACGGCCTATATCCGAGCCAATACGGTATATATATATATATTTTATGTGTGTGTGTTGATCAGCAGTATTTAAAAATGTAAGGCTTAGAAGCTCTTGAAATTCTACAACTCCCATTAATGTAAAGGCAGCTGAAATGAAAGCCAACAAATGCTGAAAGTCTAACTGCTGCCACCAGACTGGGCAATCCTAACCCAATAACTATGTATTGACAACCCAATAAAGAGATATGGATACACACAACTGTAATTAAAGGGACTGTTTGTTTATCAGCTACGCTTCAGAGTGGCTCAGAGATCAAGTGAACGAACACGAACCGGTGGGTACAAAGGATCTGGACGTGTTGATGCTAAGAGACAAGGTGATAGCGTCAGTAAGTGACTGGCAACCGGGATCATAACGCTTAAAGGAAAGCTAGAGCTTCTCTTACCAACTAATAGCACTCAGGAACATTTGTAGGACAACAAAGCAATCAAGGAACAATTATAAGACTTGGAGCCACAACTCCCAGAGGCTTATAACAGCACAGTAGTAAAGACTGTAACCTGCATTTCCAGTAACACAGTTCTAAGGGTTCCGCCTGGCTGCCATTAATCTCAACTGAAAGATACCCAAGGGCAAGTGATGTTGAAAGGCTTGGAGCAATACAATGGTAACCAGTGTCCGCTAAGGCTGATGTTAGGGCAGGTTTTTAGGACACACCTTGCATGGTGATAGGAAGAGTTAATAACACAAAACACAATGAATCGACAGTCCTCAAAACATAAACTGTCATCCGCCAAGACTTAATCCTTGGAGTGCCAGGGGTCCAGACACATGAATTCTTTCTATTGGGTTGGTTCGATCTTTACAATATAATATAGATATTATGAGGTTGACGCCTATATGCAAGTTAAGCTAGTCATAGTTTGAAGCAATTTGTCACATTACAGAAACAAAGGGGAAAATCCCATTAATGTACCTGTATATACCATCTACATTATAACAAAGAAGCCAGCCTCCCGTAGTAAATGTATACTGCATATACATTATAGTTGTAGCTACATAAAAGGTAGATTAACCATGGAAAAGTGAACACACAACAATGGGTTAAATTCCATAATTACACTAAAAGAAACACACTCTAGGAAAAAACATATTTACCCAAGTATGACACCCTTTATGCTTCTGTGTGCCCCACTTTTTTTTTTAATACAAAACCAACTTTTCTATTAAAATATAACCTCAATCACTAAGCAAATATATCTGAGTGAATGATCTTTCACTACACAGTATGGAAAAAGGTGCTAATAGAAATACATAGTGATAAATACATCATAGGAGATTTCATGGCAACCCGCATGCCAAGTTATAGTGTGATATAATCATTGTAATCTTAATTAATTCGTCAAAGAAAAAATCATAATTAAGTGTTTGACCTATACGCCATGTGGATACATATGTATGTAGCATGTCCTAGAACGTCCCAATACACAACTTAAAAATATAATTACAGTATATCCTTGCTGTTTGTATGTAAGCTATTGTGACTAAGGGCCATAGAACGCTGCGAGACATTCATAGCCTGCAAGAAACGAGGGGCATCAAACGGGTCGGACAGGGGCTCAAGAACTCTTGGAGAGTGTGCACCTCGTCGGGTCAGTATTCAAAATAACACACGGTTCTCTAAAACAACAAAACAGTACCAAAAACAGTAAAAACGCCCAGATCTTGCGCACATGACTACAGAACAGACCCGCTTACTGGAAAACGTTTAAGAGACATTTCATAGCCACATGTAGAATGGCTGCTGTTAAGTGCTTGTGAACATTTGGGAAAGCAATAAATGAACGCTCCGCTAAAGTCTTGTGTGTTCTCCTCCTATAAACCCCAACCTGATTCAGGAATTTCATTTCCTAATAACCACCGAGTTCTTCATCTAGCCTATGATGTCATTGTTTCAACAGCTGGTTCTAGGTTTCTTGGATAAGAATATATTCGTCCTGTGGGTTTTCAATAACCTTTGTTTCGTTGCCAGGCGTTTGAAGTTCTGGGGCCAAAAAGCGGTCCTGCTAGCCTCTCCCAAACATGAGAAGTAATGTGTTTCGCAGGCTGCGCTATCTAGTATGCTCCAAACGGGTAAATGGAAAGCGCTGGGGTAATTCTACAGGCCTCGTCAACAGAAAAGGATAGAAATTAGATTAACATTTTCAACAGAGTACTGACTTCCTTGATAGTCACATAAAATTACATTTACATAAATTGAAAATAACCTCAGGCCGCTGTTAAGCTTAACAGGAGCAAGCATTATACGGGTCCATCAGTATCGAGGTAGCTGTAGCCGACGTCTCCTCATACATTTAATGGGCTGATCTTCTTGCCAAAATATAACCCCTAGAAAGGATTTACATAGAAATACAGAACCATTCCGCCCATCTAGTCTGCCCACTTTTCCTGATGTAAAGACTCAGACCTTAAACAGTCATTAATCAGCTTTATGCGTATCCAAAGCATGTTTAAATTCCTACGGTCTTAGCCTCTGCCACTTTTGATGGGCGGCTGTTCCATTTATCTACCACCCTCTCTCAGGTTCTCAAAAATACGTTGGAATACGCTTTGTTGCCTTTACTTGGGGTCTTTTCTTGGGGACGTTACCGCTGAGCAGATCTAGATTCTACATTTTCTTTCCCAGTCATGTAACAAACAGGCTTTGTAGAATGAAATGTATTGGATGGCCATCTCTCCCCTAAGAGGTTAGTGCGCTCAGCCAGCACAAGCCGTAGAACCTGCGTTGTGTTCCAGATATTGGCTGTAACATAGCCTTCTAGGTGTGTCAGACGCCAGGCTTGAATGGGCCGATAACAATTAACACCCGGCTTGTATTACATTCTCTTTTATATATCCCAAGGCAACTCCCAGGAATTAACCCACAAAAAAGATAAGAGGCAAGCAGGAGAGCACCTGCCCTTAAGTGCACTCCAGCCATCACACGCACTTTAATGCATATAATAGAAGAGGGGTACCGTTACTACATCATGCAGAACCCCCCCACAGCTATAGGAGAGGTGTTCGTACAAATATTTAGCCATGATAAACCTACCTCCAGACCGGTTATTTCCATTAATTCGAGTTCCTTCTTGCCGCTGCTACAATGAGTGCCAAGAATCATTGGTATACAGAGGAGGACAGATACAGCTACACAGCTGCAGCTTCTATTGTGGGCAGGTGTACCTTAATATGCATTATCCTTTGGTGGGGCTGTTAGGGGCAGTCAACTGCTCCTGATTACTTTACATTAAATGACTCTACCTATTTATAAAACGAATGAAGGTGAAGTAGGTGAATTCATAGAAGTTGTGACACTCACTGAGCTTAACTGGAATATACAGAAAGAAAAACACCTCAAACAGGCCTCCTATGTTCTACGACGCAGAGCTAATATTTGTGGTTATGCTGCAGGATGGAGGCAGATAGCACTCTGCAATTTCAATACTCTTAGTCACAGCTGATGGAAATGCATTCAACCTGAAGAAGAGACTTTTGAGGTCATGAAAGCAAATAACTGATGCTTTATCCAGTATAAAGCATCAGTTTGCTCCTTGCCTGATATGGTTATACACATTTTGCAGACTGAATATTCAACCGACTCAGACTCCTTTTCCCCTTAACGTATATCCAGTGACTACATAATGATGTTTGCGTAACTTAATAACAAAACAAATGAAAGTATAACACATGAGTCTATTTTGCAAACAGTGATAATGATTAGATACAAACACACAACAGGGGGACGAGCTTTTGGAAAAAGCATTCCCATGATCCTCTGCCAGTTGGCGACCATGACAGCTGGAAGGTGATATACATGTGATATACACACTTTAAAGTGCTTTCCAAATTGTGATTTTCAACAATCTCCCAGGCCAACAATATGCCGCAACTTTACAAGTGGATGAATGATTGTTCTCCAACCTTTGTAATGCTGTCCTCGTTTTACATCAGCTAAAAGTACAGTAATTCACACATGCATCATTGCTTCCATTTTAGCCCAGGCCTTGTGATAACTGCACGCTATTCCAATAAAGTATACTACATATCCCTCGCGTTAAATGGTATTGAATTAAGATTGTAGACATCATTAGAATCAGATCTCAGGTCATGAACGTAAATCCCATTTATATAATTGAAAATGTATATTTTTCCAGCACCAAGTACCCAATGGTATCTCATGGTGGACTGAGAAGAAGTAGTCGGGGGGGCACATTCAGAGACCCCCTGGCATGCCACAGCTGGAGATCTTTCTCTGCATTCCATACGGCACCTGCAGACTTAATTTCACTTTTTTCCCCCCATAAACCTCCGCAAAAGGGAAACACACGCTTTCATTTATTCTGAGTTGCGCTCTATGATTTTTAGTCCCGAAGCCTCAACTTTTTGTTTTTAACAAAAACCAGATGTAAGGCTCTCTTTGTAAAATGCACTCTGGGGTAAGGTGTTATGATTTATCACCATTCAGAAAAATAGAGAGAGGTGGGGGCGCACGGTCCTTTCTTCGTCAGAGTCTACACCAGGCCCGGAAATGTTATGAAGAATATATAGGTGTTAAAATAAATTACATATAAAACTTAATAAGGCATAATCGTAGTAAAAGGAGCTTTCGTTATAAAGCCACAAGCACTACATTTATGAATAAGCCCTGATTTATTAAACACGAATAAGCCCAGTGATGCTTACGGCACTATACAGGAAGTCATTATTAGGTTTTATTCAATACATTTCTTGGCCGTTTTCCTCCCTGGTATCGATTGTGTTTGGCCAAAAAAGAAAAAAAAAATGTAAAAAAAGTAGCGTACGTCTATACCATGGAAGCAGCCATCAGAACTCTGCGAGATTTTATGCCCCAAATAAAGTTATCACTCGTGATGTTGCTGACTTGTGTTGAAGCCTTTAAAACCAAATTTGGTTATAAGAAATTTATTTAATGGGAAATACACAGCGTAGGGCAGGGGTGTCCAACCTGCGGCCCTCCAGCTGCTGCAGGACTACATCTCCCATAATGCTCTTTCAGCAAAGGGGCTGGCTGAGGAGTATGGGAGATGTAGTCCTGCAGCAGCTGGAGGGCCACAGGTAAGACACCCCTGGCCGTCCTGCAGCAGCTGGAGGGCCACAGGTTGGACACCCCTGGCCTACGGCTTTGGTCCAGCAGAGCAACATGGGGTAGGCCCCCTTAGGCACAGAGTAGGCTCTGCGTGAGGATGGCAGACGCGAGGGTGCTGCCCCAGATCAGATCTAGGCCCGAGCACAAGGTAAATACAGTCTATGAATTGTGAAGGGGACAGTCCCTTATAAAATGTATTATATCCCGCCTGGGGCCTATTACAGCGAGGATATGCCTGCCTGAATAGTAACGTCCTGCGTAGTTTTCTTTACAAAGCAATACTTAAGTCTGATGAGCACAAACAACAAACTAATTTACCTGATGAATAAAAAATGATGCTAGATCCTTATTAGTTCAGAGTGAGATGACGGCGAGGATGATGCTATCAATATCCAGTAATTACTGTGCCACTCAACACCATGTAAAGACTCTTTAAGAGTTAAACTCCATCCAGCCTCACCCTACAGGACCGATGTGTTTTTTCTTAGAAGAGGAACAATGCCAGACAGACATTGTTACCGTATTATCACTCCAAAAGCTGGAAATTAATTGGTTATTACATGAAACGTCTCGTCGAACTAATGAGATTCTTACCGGAGAGCTGCGAGTCGAGATACGCACCGGGTTCAACTAGCGTTCGGTCCAAATCCTCCTGGGCTTCTATAATAAATCAGCAAGCGATAATTGTATTAGGAAATGTTATGCGTTTCATTTTACAAGAACAGATAACCTAAAGAAGAAAAGAGCATTTCTTAAATATAATAATACCATATTTGCTCGATTATAAGACGACCCCCAAAATCTGAACATTAATTTATGAAAAAAAGAAAAAGCCTGAATATAAGACGACCCTATGGGAGAAAAGTTTTACCAGTAAACAGTGGCGACTCTAGAAAAAATATATAGGGGGGGCACACAAGATATCACATTCAAACTGGGGGGGCATTCATAATTTCCAAAAATAATGTGCTATGGAATTATACTTTTGTTATTGGGCTAAAATAATACTTGATCATTCAACATGGGAAGCCTGAAGCCACAATTGAGTGCAACTAATCCTTGAAATAAATATTATAACACAATAAATAACTTTTCCACTAAATTATTTCAGGGCCTTGAACGTTTTGTCCCCTGAAGTCACTACAACTTCAGGAGGGCATTTTATCTCTGGATAAATATAAATTAAATAATTCCTACTGTAACTTAAGTGCCAGGAACAGATGACCAAACACACACACCAACACAGGCTCTGTCACACCGACACCCAGACACACACACCAGGACAGGCTCTGTCACACCAACACCCAGACACACACACCAGGACAGGCTCTGCCACACCGACACCCAGACACACACACCAGGACAGGCTCTGTCACACCAACACCCAGACACACACACCAGGACAGGCTCTGCCACACCGACAACCAAAAACACACACACACACACACACACACACATCAGGACAGGCTCTGCCACACCCACATCCAAACACACACACACACCAGGACAGGCTCTGACACACTGACACCCAGACACACACACCAACACAGGCTCTGTCACACCAACACTCAGACACACACACCAACACAGGCTCTGTCACACCAACACTCAGACACACACATACCAGGACAGGCTCTGCGACACCCAAACATACACACACACACCAGGACAGGCTCTGCCACACAGACACCCACACACATCAGGACAGGCTCTGCCACACCCACATCCAAAAACACACACACACCAGGACAGGCTCTGCCACACAGACACCCACACACATCAGGACAGGCTTTGCCACATCCAAACACACACACACACACCAGGACAGGCTCTGCCACACTGACAACTGAACACACACATCAGGGCAGGCTCTTCCACACCCACATCCAAACACACACACACACACAGACAGGCTCTGACACACTGACACCCAAACACACACCCTAGGACAGGCTCTGCCACACTGACAACTAAACACACACCAGGACAGGCTCTGCCACACCAACACCTATACACACACACACCCGAGGACAGGCTCTGCTACACTGATAACCAAAAACACACAAACAGCAGGACACAATCCACGTCACAGACGTCTGCATCAGGATGGATTTTTCACACTGCATTGTCGTTTATACCCCCCTTAGTGTTTTTGCCCCTGCTGCCCATATATATTAATATTAGCCCCAGTTGCCGATAGCAGGTATAGATCAACACATTAACACACAAACCAAGCTTTGCATGGATAGATCAACTGAAATTCACCTGTGATCTCAGCACTGAAGATATATATCAAATAAACAGAATCAGACATACAAATCCTGTATTTGCAGGTATACAATAATAATATATGAAACGTAGCATCGCAGGTATAGATCAAATAAATACATGGAAACAGCATTGCAGGTATTAATCAACTGAATAAGACATACAAACACTGTATTTGCAATATATATATACAATATATAGATATGGATCTACAGAATAACGCAAAAACCCAGCTTTGCAGGTAAAGATCAATTGGAATTCACATAAAAACACGGCATTAAAAGGTATATTTAAAACCCCCTAAATTACATTCATAGATCACAGGTTGCGCACCCCAAAGCCGGCCCTGCCGTCCACACAGCAATCACACTCCTATCATACCCAGGCAACCAGTAAATGCTGGTACCTAGGCATGATGGGACTGTGCTTGCTGTGATTGCTGTTAGCAATCACACTCCTATCATGCCAGGTCAGCCAGTACATGCTGGTACAGGGTGGCTGTAAGTGATGTGCAGACCCCATACTGCTGGCAGCATCAATACACAAGGGGGGCAGCTAGCTAGGTTTTAGCATGTACTGGCTGACTTGGCATGATAGGAGTGTGATTGCTAACAGCAATCAAAGTCCCATCATGCCTAGGTTCCAGCACTTACACATCCAACCAGTAAATGCTGAAACCTGGGCATGATGGGACTGTGATTGCTGTTAGCAATCACACTCCTATCATGCCAAGTCAGCCAGTACATGCTGGTACAGGATGGCTGTAAGTGATGTGCAGACCCCATACTGCTGGCAGCATCCATAGACAAGGGGGGCAGCTAGCTAGGTTTCAGCATGTACTGGCTGACTTGGCATGATAGGAGTGTGATTGCTAACAACAATCACAGTCCCATCATGCCTAGGTTCCAGCACTTACACATCCATGCTATCACACACTTCATTCACAGATTCATTCCCTCAATCATACATTCTCATTCAAACTCCCTCCCCACCCCCTTACCTGCACTGCAGCTCCTTGATGCCGCTCACAGACTTCAGCAGAGGGCGCGGCCTCCCTCTGTGTTCTCTGGTAAAGCACAGAGGAAGCGGGGCTGGAGCAGAGTCATGTGATGTCACGTGAACTCTGCTAGGTTCCGCTTCCTCTTTGCAGTACAGAAGACCCTCCCACAGGTAAGTAGCCGGGCTCGAGGTGCGGCCCGCGTAAGATCGGTTGCCTTGGCTGCCGATCTTACTCGGGCCGCACCCTCTCTCTCCTCGGCGTTTAAAAATAAATTAAAAAAAAGAAAGAAAGACGGGATCCAAATTTAGCAGGGGGGCAACAGGGGGGGCAAAGATTAACCTAGGGGGGGCAATTGCCCCCCCTTGCCCCCCTGTAGCGACGCCACTGCCAGTAAATTGTTTGTTAATAAAAGCTACGATTGAGAAAAATATTTTGTTTTTATTTCCTTTTTTTCAACCTGCCACCCCCCAGTTATGCACATCTGCCCCCAGGCTCACCACTCTGCCCCAGAAATGCCTTATACCCCATATATGCCATTGTGCCCCATGATATGCCTTTTAACCCTCTAAATGCCACTGTGCCCCATGATATGCCTTTTGACCCCTTACATGCCTCCAGAAATGCCTTATACCCCTATATGCCACTCTGGCATTTAGGGGGTTAAAAGGCATATTATGGGGCAGAGTGGCATATAGGGAGGTATAGGGCATTTCAGGAGGCAGAGTGGTGTATAGAGGGTTAAAAGGCATTTCTGGCGGCAGAGTGGCATTAAGGGGGTTAAAAGGCATTTCACAGAGCACTCTGCCTCCAGAAATGCCTTATGCCCACCATTTAACACTCCCCCCCCCCCCCCCAAACTTACCGGTGCTCCTGAGTTCCCTGGTGCTTAGTCCGGGAAGAGTGTAGAGCTCTACGCGATTCGCGTAGACAACTTCCGCTCTACGCGAATCGCTGCGGGGGATCTGGATCTAAGTCTCATAGGCAGACCTATTTGAGGTCTGATTATAAGACGACCCCGATTATAAGACGAGGGGTATTTTTCAGAGCATTTGCTCTGATAAAAACCTAGTCTTATAATCGAGCAAATACGGTAATAGGCACAGATATTTCTGTTTGCTCAATAAGCTTTACTTTAAAAGCAAATCAGGGTTATGTATAAAACAATTACTTACGTTTGAAATATGTTCCTATCACTATAGCAACCAACGATTTGGTCGTGATCAATAAGCTACTAGCAGATTAATACAAAACAATGAATAATTTACTTTAAGTGTCTTTTTATGTCTCCATTTAAATGACCACTGTGCCAATGAGGAGGATGCACACAGGTATTGATCATTACTGATAGAGTTCACAGGTGGGCTACTAAAATTGCAAATGGTCTGCAGAATAAGAAGTATCAGGAAAGACTAAATGATCTCAATATGTATACATTAGAGAAGAGAATAGAGAGGGGCTGTGAAGGAGACATTCAAACACTTAAGGGGATTTAACGTAGTAAAGAAGTTTATTACAAAGGAGGAAACATGTTCGAACAAGAGGACATAATCTAAAACAAGAGTGAAAGAGGTTTACAAGGAACTTAAGGGAGTTTTACGTCACAGAGAGGGTGGTAGATTAGTGGAACTGCCGTCTAGCAAAAGAGGTAGAGACTAATTGAGGGAATTCATTGAAACATGAATGATTCTTATCTCCTGTCAGATTCTATTATGGGTACCTTAACTGTATCTTTACATCATCTAGTAACATGACTAGGACAACGCACGGATCAAAAACCTAGGTCAGGTTTCCTTTTCTTCGGCTTTTCTATAGCAAAATTTTATATATATAAAAAAAAATATATATCAAAGGCTTAACCGCCAACGTAAGGCATGTCGCAATGCACTATATATAGGCGAGAGCAACGTGTGAGATAACGTATTGACTAGACCCAAGCGTCAAGCTGGAATTATTAGCCCAATAACATGATATGAAAGCTGTACTCTCTGATATAAAGACCCTCTCCGAAGTGCAAGAGATACGGGACAGGCTGTGGTCCGGTAAGGCATGGGATTGCCATTGCTGAATTTATCTTGCTGAAGACAGAAAGTGACAGCAGGAAGGATTAACACCTCCTGCAAAAAGCCCGGACCCTCGAGTCCCAAGCACTAGACAGGAAAGATTACGCGTTCCCAGCCTTGTACTAATCCTGCTATAAAGAGGCAGCTATTTGTATTTTGCTGTCAGAACTTGTGTGTTTATTCTATTGTGGCGAGTAGCATTGGCCTACAATTTCCAAAAAACAAAGCATGTTCCTTAAAGACCATAACAGATTTTTGAGAGTGAAATAGATGATGTTCAGCTGCTCGGCGTGCGCAGAATAGAGGTACGGATTTATGAACCCTACCAAAAGAATGTCCTGCTGGTGACAAGCGAAAATAAAGACCTTTTAAACAACTGGAGTCATGTCCATCAAAGACACATCTAATTAATAGAAGGCATTTGAAACCAAAACCTGGGGGGGCAGCATTCTGACACTGACTGACCCAAAAATCTTGCACTTTCCACACTCAGTATAGCTTTTAAGGCTAAGATGGGTATGATGGGGTAAATTGCTATTCCTATACCCAACAGTTTTAAATAAAGAGTGCTCTAGGAATAACTGCATGTGCTCCTAACGTAACTTTCAACATACTTATGGCTTCTAACAGCTTAAACAACCCTGCATGTGCCCCACGCCCTGCACAACAAGAGGGGCCATTTTGTTTTGGGGGGGTTACAGCCATTCCCATTGAGAGGAATTCACCAAGAATTCCCGTATGACACACGTTATTTACTTGCAGCTAGCGAAATAAAATACCCGTGTCAATATGGCAGAGCCGACCCTTACATGGGTGCTAGTGTGTGTGTGTGTTGAGTGTCCAGTTGTATTGGTGTCAGTGTGTGTAAATGCGTCTGGTTGTGGCTGTGTGAGTGTCGGTGTGTCTGAGAAGGTTAGTGTGTGTGTCTGCTTATATGTGTGTATGGGTACACTAATGTGTGTGAATGTGTGTCTGTTTTTATGTTTGTGTGTGCATGTTAATGTGTGTCTGGCTGTGTGTGTGCATTAGTGTCCATGTGGGTGTCACATAATGGATATAGGTGTGGTTGGGTTGGGGGAGGAATTTCATTCTTGGACCCAGGCAGCACAATTTCTTGGGCCAGGCCCTGCAATATGGGCATTTCTGAGAACAATCCTACTCTGAATTGAAAAACATGCAAATGTTACATCACATTCCTATAATTTCTACACACATTATAGTGACTTTCAAGGCTGCAGAACACTGTGATACACTCAAACCAACCACACAGTCTGAGCTCCTGGAACAGTGGAACACCGGTGGTGGAAATGTTGGACCCAAATGAGTGACACTTGGGAGGTATGTGTCACCCATGGATGGGTGACCAGTTCGTGACGCCATCCTCAAGTGTCCCAGGAGAGGAATATACAAGTGCTGGTAGGTATTACAACCTACAGTGCTGTTAAAAAGCTTTGTCACATTTAAGTGTTTCAGATCAACCAACTAATTTTGATATAAGAGATACAGTGAGTAAGCAAAAACCGCAGCTTTTAAACGATCATTTCATTTATTGAAAGTAAAGAGTTAATCAAAGCCTATATCATCCATGTGAAAAAATTATTGCCCCACCAAATCCTAATAACTCATTGTTATGTGTAACAACTGCATTTAAAAGTTTGCGATAAATGGCAATGGGTCTTTTACATCGCTGTGGAGGAATATTGGCTACCCTTCTTAGCAGAATTGTTTCAATTCAGCCTCATAAATAGGATTTCATGCATAAACTGCGCTTTTTAGGCCATGCCACATCATCTCATCAATTCGGGACATTTTTTTGTTTCTATTCAGCCATTCAGAGGTGGACTGCTGCTGCTGCCTTACCCAACTGGGCTTGAGTTTTGGGTCACCAACTAATGGCGGGATATTCCTCCCTCAGGATTTTGTGGTAGAGAGAATTCACGGTTCCATCAATTATGGCAAATCGCCCAGGTCCTGAAGAAGCAAAGCAACCCCAGAACACATTACCACCACCATGTTTGACTGTTGGTATGATGTTCTTATTGTGGAATGCAGTGTTAGCTTTCCACCATGTGTTCCAAAAAGTTCCACTTTTGACTCATCAGTCCACAGAATATTATCCCAGTCATGGGGGACATCAAGATGTTTTTTGGAAAATGTGAGACAAGCCTTTGTGTTCTTGTTCAGCAGTGGTTTCCGTCTTGCATCCCAAGGATGCCATTGTTGCTCAGTCTCTTTCTTATTGAGGAATCAAAAACACCATAACTGAGGCGAGTGAGGCCAGCAGTTCTTCACATGTTCTTTTGTGTACTGAAGAGTGAGTTGTTGATGCGGTCTTGGAGGAATCTTGGTAAGCTGGACACACCTGGGAAGGTTCTCCGCTGTTTCAGTATTTCTCCATTTGTAGACAACGGCTCTCATCATGGTTTCGCTGGAGTCCAGAGCCTTAATAATTGCTTTTTAACCCTTTCAAGACTGATAAAGGTTAATGACATCTGGTCTGTCCTGGAATGTCTTTAGATCCCTCCATCATGTGCTGCTTTTGGTTGCACGACAGGGTCTATTTAATTGATGTTTAGATTCAACAGGACTGGCAGTAATCATGCCTGGGTGAGTATAGTGAATTTCAACCCAATTATCAATTACATATAATTAATTGGTTGATTTAGTAACTAAGGGGGCTATTACAAAACACAGGGAGAGTTGGATAGCTTTATTCTTTCAGTACATGATATAATTAAAGTGCTGGATTTAGTGTTAACTAGGGTTATCTTGGTCTAATAAAATTTATTTAATAATTTGAGTGTGACAAATATGAAAAAATAGAAGAAATCGGGAAAGGGCAAATATTTTTACACAGCACAGTAAGTTACTGGTCCCTTGGAGTGCTGCAGTTTATATTTTGAATAAGTACATTAAAGGGGGATACAGTTGCTCACATAAGTATTGCATGGCATCTTGCACTTAATATGGTGGACTATGATGTGGTCTTTGGTGGTATGGAATGCGATGACTAATTCTGGAATCTCTGCCAAGTTAAATGTTGACATCTTGTAGAATTTTATTTTTACATTACACGGGCAAAGTGCCAGACTGGAGAAGTGTGAAATAACTTGCACACAAACAGACCAAGATGTTGACGATATCAAAAGGGGAGCCCAGAGTGTGCGATAAGCAGCCCACCCCGGCAGTTGAGAAGCGTGATGATGTCATAATATCATATTTATTGCATATTTCCTCTTCTAGTTACAATAGGACACACAGAGGTTTCTTCACTAAACTCATTAGCACAACAGGACACTGTACAACGAGCAATAGATTTCCACCATTCCAATACTTCAAAAGAGTAGCATAAGCATAGACTAGTATTGAGCAAGCTCAAGAGTGGGTGGGGAATACTGGAAAGGGGCAGGTAAAGTAAATATTAAGCCACTCCCTCTTGTTATAATAAATAAAAAAAATTGTTTAGTTCATGGGAAATTCTTACCTGTGCTTTATGTTTAATACAGGAATTCTAGTCAAATGCCCATTTCTCAACAGGAGATAACAGAACATACATAAAGTTTACATACAAAACATGTAGAAGTAGTAGTATTAATAACAATCAAAAAAGAAAACACTGAATCTATAATAAATGCGCACATATCGTGTGTGTGTATGTATATATTATATATATATATATATATATATATATATATATATATATATAGTTCAAGTTCTAAGTTATTATTTGTCGTGTAATAGCTTCAAGCTGTACGAAGCAGCTGTATAGGCCAGACGCACATGCTATCACAGTAATGCTTTGATAGCATGGGGCCCTCGAGTGTCAGGATACAGAAAAGGCAGCAGTTGTTGGCTGTGAAAACAGTCTGATACAAACCAGATGGGGGAAACTTACTTGACGGGCAACGCAAAGGATAACAATTGGCTCATTCAACAAAGTCAGACCGCTACCCCAGAGAATTAACAGAAGACAATAATTCAGACAGAGCCGATGCAAACAAGAAACAGCCATGTGGCACTGCCTGAAAAATGGACGTGTCCTCGCACTAAGGTATTAAAACAATGTTTTTCAATGTGATTCTTATTAAGGAATTTCGTCTCAACAATCACTTTAAATGTTAACGCTCGGGAACATTGTTTAAACAATGTGCCTGCTTGTGGTCTACAGTCGCAGCCTCTAGAGTAGATATGGAGATGCAGATATTGGAGCCCTTTGCTTCTTGTTCACACCAACATTTATACAACTGGGTGTTGGGGTTGCATGAGAACTAAAAGGACCTTCCTTACATCCCCGAATATAGGAAACTAAGATAATAGACCAGAGAGGAGTAGTAGATATAGGGTACAGAGATTTCAGTAAGGAATTTGACACTGTCCCCTATGTAAGAAACGTATAAATAAATTGTAGTCTTTGGGTTTGGATGTTAATATAGTTGAATGCATAAGGCAACGATTGAGTGAGAGGAGGCAGAAGGTTGTAGTTAATGGTGTTAAGGTGGTAGTTAACGGAAGGGCTTGTTACACTAATGGGGTACTTTAGGGATCATCATTAGGATCCATAATATATAATATTTTAATTAGTAATGGTACAGAAGGTCATAATGGTACATGATGGACCTTCTGGGTGGATAAAGTCAAATGGCAAATATATTAAGTAAATCAGAAGAATGGTTGAGAAACAGCTGCAGTTTAATGTTGATAAAGGTAAAATAATGCACTTGAGACATAACAATCCCAAGGCAGAATATCGCAGGGTGCTGGGCTGTATAGCGAGAGGCATTAGTAGCAGGAATAATGGGTTTTGCCACATTACAGATCTCTGGTCAGGCCTCACCTACAGTATTGTGTACAGTTCTGGAGACCTCTTTTTCAGAAGGACATTGACACAACAAGGAATAAATATCATCAGATCAAGGGATCATAATATGTATAGCTTGGGGAAAAGATTTAAGAGGGAACTTAAAACTGTGCTGATTCTTTACGGCAATGCGTTCATTCCTCCATAGATTTGAATAAAACAGAGTGTCTAGATGGGTGATTAAGTCTGAGATATTCTATAACCCAGGCAGTATAAGAAGCCAGGGTGTTTTGTCTAGTAGATTGGGTGAAGATAACAGAGCTGTAAACTTGAGAGACCTAATGTATCAGTTTAGTCTGTCAATTCTGGTTCTACCAGGCCCATTTTAATCTACGTATTGTGAGATGCACTGCGTAACTTTGCGCTATATAAATAAAAGAGAACAGAAAACATACAAATGGCTATTATGCATCTGTCCGAAAACCCTTTATTAGGTAGAAATAGAATTGGTTAAAGGAGGAAAATATTAAGATATTTGTGAAAATGTGTTTTGTAAACTGATACTAGTATTAAAAACCAAAAAACGTTGGGAGTCCCCCTTTAATTCCTTACTCATTCTCACATCCGTTTTAATGGTGAGTTGGCAAAGGCATTTTTTGGGTCTGTCATTAGCGCTTGTTTATGTGTAACAGTCCTACCTCTATAGGGAACATCCTGTTGGACCTTATGGGAAATCCAGCCCTCAATCTTTACCTTAAACGAGGCCAAATCATAAACGTCTTCCCAGAAGAGACGACTAATACACTACGGCTGTATAATATGGAGATTAATCACAACTCCTTTGTATACAGCAAGCGGCTGGATGCCAAGTAAAGATTGGTGTCGATGACATATGTTTAATAGTGTTTATTTACGAAGGGCTGCTAATATTTCATAATATTGATTGTATAAATGCTCTTCCAAGCCTCCGCACAGCTACGTTCTCTCGATATCAAGCCGCCTAAACCAGACAGAAGGCGTTACCATAATTATCTTGGATAAGGAAGAGGCGAGAGGCCTTACAATCTATAGGAGCGCTCAAGGATATCACAACCCAGAGGGTAACTCCATTTAAAAGGGAATCACACCTCCCCATGGCTCACGCCTAACGTAGAGAACAAAGCCGACCATTTGTTAGCTTGACAAAGAACCCCTGGATGAGGCTATAGGTGGAAAACATAAATAATGTGTCCGACACACTGACGACGATTTACTTCTGCCATGTTTTAGATAATACATAGTCAATACAAGCGCTTCCAAATGTAACAGAAAACCAAAGACCAGGTGTTTCCAACCAAACCAGGCTTTTAGCATTAGTCTAGTCTTACATCCATGCGATAATTAAATTAAACTGCACACATACAAGCGCTTTAGAGCAAATGGAGGCTGACGGAAATTAGTATAAGCAAGATGCACAGAATCTATAGAAAGTAGTCCTTTCCCAGAGAACCTGGTGGGAAATAATGGTTATAAACTGTTTTAAAGTATTGTGGGGCTATGATGCATTTAAAAGGGAAGTCCCATAATGTAGGCGGTGCATGGCCATGACTTAATTTATATACTTTTCTTTCTTTTGGGACTGTATGTTTTTTAGCTGCTACTCCCATCAAACTCTGCGAGACCCCCTGGCTGAGGATGTTGTGAGTTGGAGGTGAATTATACCGCAGGAGTCGCAGGCTGACCATTGTCTCTCTTGGTGTGCATTAAAAGATGAAGGAAAAATGCTTCAAAACCAGTCTGCTTTAAGAGTGAAAATAAACATAAAAACGTAGAATTTGATGGCAGATATGAACTATTCAGCCCATCTAGTCTGCCGTAAAGACTCAAACTTTAATTGATCTCACCTTATATTAGGAACATGGCTATTCTGATCTAATGCATGATAAATTCCCTCACTACCACATCTGCTGGGGGACTGTTACGGTCAGCAACCACCCTCTTAATAAAGTAAAGCATCCTTGCATTACATTTAAGCCTCTTTAGAATACATAGAAGTGGAAAACAAGGTGTATTTCACATGTAGATGGTAATTTAACTTCCCCCTGCAATCGTAGAAAAGAAAACAACTTTGCTCTGGTCCGAGTCCACATGCTCCAGGCAAATCCTACCGCGTTCAAGGAGGAAATGAATCAGATTATACCCTTCCTTCTCAAAACAAAAGCAGCACAATTATGATTTGTTTACGCAGAGCCTGCAACACACGTAACACTTGTTAAAGTACACATGGTTTGATAACTCAAATTGCCAAAGATTAAATCAACACTTTCGGCAAAGAGGCTGCAAGTATAATTGCCGAAAACTGGAGTATAAATGATGTACAGAATGTAGCAAGAGAACTGTTTTATATATAACAATAGCCACCATCAAAAAAAAAAAGATCAAAGGAGTGGCTCTCCTAAACCCACTGTGGCTGTTCGATTCTCGGACGCACTGCTTAAGAAATAATAAATAAATCTTAATTGTTGACACTAATAAAATCCAATCTCTTGGCATTTTTGTTTGCTCGCTTAAAGGGGCACATCAGCTATCATATGTACTTTAATATACATAGTTGAGAGTGCCATTTTGATTTACATAGCATGCCCTTTGCAAATGTATGGGGGGGATTCTGCAGAACCCCTCATATGCATCTGCTTCTTCCCTGGTCCTCATCTATTTCCCCAAAAGAAAAAGGGGGTCGGCAGAACACATCGTCCTGCAGGTGATATACTTATCGCGAGTCACAACCAGCGCTGGTTCGGCAGAAGCTGCCAACTGGGGGTTTATTCAGACCCTCATGCGCATGCTTGGAAAGTTCTTCCATTGATTATGATTCAAGCAGCCAATCAGCGGTGTGGAATGTCAGGACACAGAGAGGGTGAGGAGCTGCAGCTGCCCTTTATCCCTAAGGTACTTAAGTACATTTATTCCTGGTTTTTTTTCCACAGTTTGCACAATTTATATGAAAGTACCTACACTGTTTAGGGGCTCCCTGGGATACTGGATTGTGTCCGTCAATCATTTGCCCGGTTTCTGATAATCTACTGCACCACATTCAGGAAGATTTGTCCACCGACTGCACTTACCTCCCCAAAATGGTAACAGTAGCTGTAATGCTTTTGCTACTCCTTCTGGACTTTCTATTTCAGGGTACAGCGAGATGATATCCCTGTATTATAGACAAGGGGAGCTCTGTGATTTCGGAGAAAAATATTTAGAACAAGTTGAGCTATTGCAATAACACCGGACAGGAAGATCGCAGATTTCAACAAAGACACAGCTAAAGACACAGCGCTGGCTCAATGTGTAGTTTAGTTTCCTTTGAGATCCACAGACACCGAAATTAGATTAAGCCGGCTCTACTGGTCATTGTTAGTGAAAATTATTTGGTTGTGTTACGGCAATGTTTAAAAAAAAAAAAAAAAAAAAAAGGAAAACAAATCCAGAAGCACGCTAATTTAATATCGCTCTGTAGCCTAGGATGAAAATCTCCTTTATTAAAGACAGACAACTGTCACTTAGCAAGAGGCTTTGGAATAAATTACATTTTGTGCTCCAGCTTTAAGTGTTATTACTTAGTCTTTGGAATGAAATTGGGCTGAAAAAGTAAAATGAGAACAAAAATAATTGAATTATGTGGAGTTATCAGATCCCTGGGGCAAAGGGTGCAAGTCCTCCCAGGCTGCTCTGATTTGAACATCGTGGGCCACATTCAGAAGTTTTCTGTTTGAGGTTTTCTTGCCACATGTAGCCACAGATGTTAGCCAATGTTCATATATTTGGTCAGAGCTTCTCCAGAGATACAGCGGTGAGCATTTAGCATTAAAAAGCCCTAAAAAACAAACATCTGGGCACACACACTTAGCTCTAAGTATGGTCTGTGGGCTCAAAGTTGCCATCTTTCCTCTGCCTGGCCATTTTGTGCTGAAGAAATATGGCAGATTTTTTGATACAGAGAAAATCTGCATCACTTTAAATTTGTATTTCATGTCCAGGGGTTTGCTACTAAGAGGTGAGCTAAAGATTATTACTGTTAAAGGTATTATTGTTCTTTGCAATGTAAAGCCATCATATTATAAAATAAAAAAATTTAAAAACATAGAAAATCATGCCTTAGAGATCTATAAAAGCAAACGGGTTTAGAAACTTAAAGTGCACACATATGTCTAATTAAAATGTATTTTTTAAAGGTTTAATGTGTTTTTAACACACCATATAGACATTTTAATTGATTATCGGTTAATGAAAAAATGTTTTGTGGTTCTTTTTGTTTGTGGTACAGGAAAATTTGTGAATCTGACCATTCCTCAATAAACGACAAATAATTATATTCTATTATGTATTCGGAAGCAAAGAGGAACTGTAGTCCAGAATACAAGCTCAGCATTAATAGAGTAAAGTTGGTGTTCTGTGTTCAGAAGTTTGGGGAACGTGGGATAAACCATACAAGGGGGTGGACAGGATATGCTTTCAAGTCTCTGATGTTCCACAGCTGCACATCAACAGTGCTGCAGACAGGGCTGGTGCCTGGAACAGGCTGAGCTATAGTTACATACCCTTAGAGTGTTTATATTTGGAGCTCCTCAAAGTGTTTAGTTGTGCCGTATGTAAATGTAATAAATGCCATTTTGGGCACAGAATGCCTAAAACCTTCTTGTTGGTTCACAAGAAATACATTAAACACAACTTCCATTATTAAAAGGACCAGCACTTTTTTTGAGCCCTCTCCACTTTCCGCTCTGCATCATCATCTCCAAACATCACGGTCACACATCATGTCCACTGATGCCTCTCAACCTGACTATTTACTACACCCCATTATAATACAATCAGTATCACCTCCTCTTCCTCCATTGCACACCAACAGAGCAATTAGTGGGGCTAGCTATCACTCAGTCATTACACAATGAAGGATTGGGAAATGGGTGGACAGTAGGCTGGATTAGACAGAACCTGGGTGGAGAATGGGTGGACAGTAGGCTGGATTAGACAGAACCTGGGTGGAGAATGGGTGGACAGTAGGCTGGATTAGACAGAACCTGGGTGGAGAATGGGTGGGACAGTAGGCTGGATTAGACAGAACCTGGGTGGGACAGTAGGCTGGATTAGATAGAACCTGGGTGGGAATTGGGTGGACAGTAGGCTGGGTTAGATTAATCCATATTAAGGATAAGATTAAGGATATGAATCCAGAACCACAAGAAAGCAGCTCTTCAAACAGGAGACTCAAAGTATGCTCAAAAATGTCATCTGAAAATAAAGAGGAACCTTTACCTGAAAGACGTTTGTCTTAGTCAGTCAATTCTATTTTTGACATACCCTTTGAATCTATGGAGTTATAAGAAGCGGTGCATAAGATTGTTGGTGCTATATATATAAAATATATCACGATAAAAGCATTGCAATACCTCTGTAAAAGAGCTAAACAAACAGATAATGAAAGGTTATATATTAACATCTTATAAATAACATTGCTTTTACTAAGCTGCGTCCTTCAAATGTCCCATTGTTGCCAAACTAATCCCAGTTTTGACTCCTGCAAATCCCTCACTGTTTACTTATTGCCTTAACTTTGAAACCAATAAACCAATGGGTCCTGAGGACTGTGTAGTAACCATTCCTTTCTCAAAGTAATAATATTACTCTGTAAAATAGAGATCCTAAACCATCGTCTTAGTAACACGGGGTCTACAACAAAATATTACATCTCAAAACCTGCTTGAATATATTCTTGGAGCTATAAGCAAAATTTAAGTTATAGTATTGGCTTCAGCATTGAGAATGTACCAGAACAATGTATGAAAAGAAAGCGATTACTTAGGAGATAGAGGATGCCCATAAACCGCAAACATTTAAAATGGTCAGACGGAGACATTTTGCTTAAGGGAATAAGGATAGAGGTGTGGAGAGCAGAGACCTCTTTTAATGCAACGTATGCATCGCTCAATAAGGAACGTAGAAGAAGAAGAAAAAAAATTGGGAAATGCCCATACAGCTTAATGCGACTATTCATTAATCATCTATTAGAACCAATAATAGTCACAGGAGTTTTCAGCTCGGCTTTCTCATGGAGTAAATTCATGGTTCCTCTCCACACCAAGACCTCTACAAGCCGCTCAGAGTATTCCTGAAGGAAAAAAAAAAAAGACTTCCGCCATTCAGTAATCCGTATTTTGTATCTTAAAGACAAAACAGAAGTTGTGCTGAAGATTCCTCTGTGATGAGGTAAAAAGAAGCCTTATGGGGAGAGATTTGCCACGAGGGCCAACAACATGTTATTTTACTTGATTAAATTGGAACGAATGCAAAATGATAACGGAAATCAGTCCCTAAATTGCGTCGTTGCCATCTGCTTCCATTCAGATTCCTATGGGAACTGAGCCAGCTTAACCCACATTCTAATACTTCCCACAAGCAAATTAGCCAGAAGAACACACATCCTAATCAGGCCGCGGATACATTTCTTCACATGCAAAGTATTTACTGGAAAGATTTTTACATGGTTTCAGCCCAGTACACCCTGTGAGCAGCGTATGGCTTAGAAAAGAAAATCGCATAGTAAAGCCTTAGTATTAGTAAATAAAAAACACACCAGGAACCGCTCTTATTGAGCTAGATGCTAGATGAAAAATCCGACCATACTGCGGACAGGGTGAGAATTCCTCCGTATCAAAAATCTCTTTCTATCCAACATTTGGGGTATAAAATGTTTTGCTTGAGGGTACCAAGTGACCCCGAGTGAGAGTATGAAGAATTTTCACCTTTACTGTCTTACCAGCTGTACTCCCCCCCCCCCCCCCCCCCAAAAAAAATGGCATCCAATTGTTCCGGACTAAATACAGCTCGGGACAAATATATTCCAACCTTGACTCGTCGTATGACATTGTTTTGCTAGTTTTTTCTGAGAAACCATTATCATTGCACCAACTTTCAAACATAATTTATGAGGAGGCATGTCTGAATGTGTCAATGTACTTAAAAATTCCTCTGGAAAATCTGCTTTTTCCTGATTATCAGTCAAGATGGCATCCGTGCTATGGTAAACAACAGCGTCGCCTTCTAGCCTATTAAGAGGTTTATCTGTTAGCAAATCATCATTTTCTGGGGCAAAGTACTGCACGGTCCAAGAACAGCAGCGCATCTTCAGCCCAAAGGAGGTGCCAAATATTTCAATAGTCCCTCCGAAAGACTCGGCATCAAAAAGTTCCCCAATACCTAGTTTTTATAACCAAGCTGCTAAAGCCTTTTCTGCACCAGTTCTCATGTCCTCAGTTCATTTTATTTGTTGGAAGCGGCCCCCAAGCTTTACTGCATTTCAAACTATTTTCAACCGTTGAAATTTTGTTTTGTTTTGCTGTTAAGCTGCGGTAGCTTTAAGAAAACGTAAATTAGCCGTTCCGTTTGAGAACAATTCAATGACATTATGCGTTACTCACTTAGTTACACAAGTCTATCTTATTATAGAGATGCCCCAAACAACCTTCAGTGTTACACAAGTTCTACATCAACGGCAGCTCGTCATACACTTTGTAGAATCCCTCTTAGGCTCAGATTCTGCAGTATACACACACACACACATATTATATATATATATATATATATATATATATATATATATATATATATATATATATATATATATATACACACACATATACACACACACACACACTTACATATATACATACATACACAGACACGCTCGAGCACTGCCTAAGTTGCCTTCACAGCATACATTTTTTCCAATACTCTGAGCAGCTTGTGGAAGATAACGCAGTATTCACAAACAAGAAGAACTCAATCTCCATACGCACACCTGGGGATAAAAAGGTTAACTATGGCGCATCATTAGGTATTTACTGATAAGCACAGAACAAAACTATTTAGACAAAGTGTTTTGTTGGTTAAATTATGTCTACAAAAAACAGCTTTTGTTTGGCCATTTGTGTGTCTAATACCAGAAGTAATACGGCTTTTACAACCACATGGAAAAGTTACCTGGCCTAGCAGGCAGGTAAAGGGGGCACCTGGCCTAGCAGACAGGTAAAGGGGCACCTGGCCTAGCAGGCAGGTAAAGGGGGCACCTGGCCTAGCAGACAGGTAAAGGGGCACCTGGCCTAGCAGACAGGTAAAGGGGCACCTGGCCTGGCAGGCAGGTAAAGGGGGCACCTGGCCTAGCAGGCAGGTAAAGGGGCACCTGGCCTAGCAGCCATAGAGACTCAGTTCAAGGTTGAATTGTGATATTTCTGAAGAGAATCAGTATGTTTCTCCACATGATATCACGTAGGAATTTACTAAGTGGACACACAGAGCCGCCTGGCCTCATCAGCCCAAGAGAAGAATGGCTTATTTCATCCCCTTTGCCCACAGTTAAAATACACAGACCGTATAATGCAGAGCATTCTCCCGGCAGCAGGGGAGGAATTAAAAGGTGTACTCAATGCTCTGCCAATGCAGACTAACTACAGACATTGCTCATTATTTCAGTATGCATTTGGCCCTTTAAACAAAAAACAGAACCCCAAGGCCTAATGTATATTAACCCTCCGGCAGCATGCCGTTTCTCCTGGTTCAGTGTTCTCCTACGCCCGCTGATTATTTATTATTGCTTACTTTGGAGATCACAAAGTACTTTAACATGCAGAATGGGTACTATGTATCCCTTTAATCAGATTATAATAAAAGATATTTGGTGATTTTTAGATCCCACTTACAAACGGAAGAAAAAAAGGGGATTTTTTTTTTTTTCTTTTAAATGAAATTTAATTTTAAATTCATTGGTTATTAAATATGTGTTCATGAAAAGGCAACTATAGGTTATAATGTTAAGGTTAATTGCACAGTAGATAATGCTCTGCAAAGGTCTGCATTTTAGACTGCCTGGCTTTGGAAACTGGGATTCATTATATCATATCCACCTCATCAATCACATGAAAAAATGTTAAAGAGTATGTCTGCATAAAGAGCTCAAATAAATGAAAAATATTCCACTAGCTCCCAAAAAATGAGAAAAAAAATCATAATGGAAATAAGTCTCTCTGGGTTTGCAGCTACATAAATAATAGGACATTAAATCACCAAAAACAGCTGTATAAACTGCGGAAAGATTCATGGGTGCCATGAAGTCCATAATTAGACATAAATTTTACCAAAGTCTCCACGTTGTCTGCAGAAGAAACATTAAATAAACTTGCAATTTTAGAAAAATTGTATATAAATAGTTGGATTTAATAAATAGTAAAGTATGCAGGAAAGTATGGAACCTTAATGGCTGGATATGTCATGCTTCCGTTAATGTACCTCTACCATACAGCAACAGCCTGCCATGCAGTAAGTACCCATGAGGTGTCCAAGACTGGCCCTCCTGCAGTTTGACCACAGTGATTGGGAGGCCAAGAGCAGCACACAGTTATATTCCAACACCAATTGGCATTCCCTGGGGCACAACAGCCAGAAACCGGGTTCACTTCTACATCAGTACCGCTGATGCCGCCCCCCCCCAACTCACAATTATTGGAATTATTATAGGAATAATCCAAAAACAGCTGGAAAGACAACACTAAACAGTCCTGGTCCACACATAAAATCTAGAAATATCCTAACGTAACCCATATGCTTCCTCCTGGATGTACTGTAATGTTTGCACAGAGCTGTGGATTTCGAGAGGTTGGTAAAGGCTGTTTGTATATTAGTGAGATGCAAAGTCACAAGCAACACTCCAGGATAGAGGGCTTTTGTTTGCCGCACACAGAACCTTATTGACTTCGCAAAGATAGTAAAATCATGCCATCATTATAGTTTGCCTTTAAATGAATACTACACATTAGCTGCAGTTGTCATTAGGATCTTAAAAGGAAAAATAAAAGGTGTTTCTCCAAGATTAATGGGAAATGCCACTTTGCCAAGCTTTAATGTTTTCTGAAGCTTCAAGCCACAAAGTGAAATTCTGGGTAAGATTCTGCAAACCACAGGCATCCCTCCGTCTAACAAACAGCGAAAAACACTTTCTATGATCTCAGCATCCAACACCCTTTAAAAGGCTCCAGTATTCATGAAGCCTCAGTGCTGCCATCTGGTGGCTGAATGTGATGCTTGCAGCTGTCTTTCTGCTGCAAAGAGTCCAACACCTACTAGAAGGATGCACCTCAGCTCCAGAACATCTAAAACGTCCGCAGCACATCAGTCACACCACTTACAGATGACATGGAGGCAAATGCTTACCTTGGTGTGGATCATCTCCAGACTTTACCCCAACTTGGATGAATCGGGTACGGGCTGGCTGATGCTCCTTAATAGGCAACAAAGGAACCTGTAACAATAAACAGTAAATTTAGCTAACGCACGTTTTAGGAGACACTAGAAACCGGTAATATTAGCTTTGGCTCTCAGGAATTTACCAATACCTGGACAAATGCAATTACAATGAACATGGGCTTTCCCGTGTTTAACGGCTAGCCACTTGAGATACTTCCCTCTTGTTTTGAGGCTAGGGGTAAAGAGTACTTACTAAGTACTTTAATATGCATCCACGTTTGGTGAAGCTGTTTCACATTTAGCGGTCCCTTTAAGTAGTAGTACTCAATCATAAAGTAGGTTTAAGGATGAACGCATACTCAAGGACCTGCTTTTTCAGGCAGATAATCATATGTTTAAACCAAAGCAGGGGCTAACTATAATATTGTTTGGCATGAAAAAGTAGTACTTGACGGGGTAGCCGAGAAAAAGCCATTACATTTCCCAACAAAAGCAAGATTGCACCGCTTTAAATCCTGGTTCACTTCATAAAATAGGTAAACTTTGTCATTTTTTAAAAACAAATTTGACATTGGCTTTCTGAACACACATAAAAAGGAACAAAACAATCCCACTTTCATAAGCACACCGAATGTTATGTGTGTTTGTTTTCAGATTACACAAGTTGAATAGTAACCTAAGATTCTTTTTTAGATTTGGCTAAACCTATAAAAATGTAGAGAATGTCAGTGAAATTCTCATATTTGTTCTAGAAGTGGAAATGTAAAACACATGGTATTTTCCAAACACTTAATGGAGAACAAGAAAAAAACCCAAACATTCAAAACGCAATAATTTATATATATATTTTTTTAGCTTAGAAAAGCGTGTCTGTATACAAAATGCTCTAAACCGGAATGATGCATTTTACCTGTACGGTACCGTTCTCCTCTGATGGCCTGTGGACCGGACGACGCGCGGACGCCAAACGGGACTCTAATTCCCCAATGCTCATTGGACCGGAACTAATATTATCAAAACCTCCATTGGTTGGCTCTTTATTAAGAAAAAAAAGCGGGGTACATAAATAGCATAAAATTATAAACATTCGCCAACAATAATGTGAACTGAAAGTCTTCTGCCTTAGGACTGATGCACTGAATGCTTGCTTATACCGCTGCAGGTTGGAGTAACAGAAAATGAACCCGAATTAAGTGCTACTCATCAAATTGTGTATGCGACACAAAGGATGTTTTAAGCTGTAAGTAAGATTTTGCCACTGAAGGGTAAGCCGCCATATTGGACTTTAGTGTGATATATATAGCTTTCTGTATCATTCTCAAAGAAATAAGTTTCATAAAAGAAACATTGCAAAGGTAAACTGAACACACATGGGCAGCATGTCACTTACCCGCTTCTGTCTCGTACGGCCCTGACGGACGCTTGTTAACAAGACCAGCAGTTTGGCCAGCATTAGTTTGTCTTCTCATCAGCGCAGAATGTCCAACAAGGACTTGCTCTGCTGCTGAGGTTAAACGGGGTCTCTGACCTTCACTAATCTCCCCCATGCTGTTTTCTTCTTCAGAGCTCTGGTCATAGTACAGAAAAGGGAAAAATCTAAATGAAATCCAATGCATTCTACCACAGTCAGCGTTTACCTTTTTTTTGGGATTTAAGGTTAAAAACTATTTTTTTTACGTCCGACAGAAGAGTGTATACCTCGTGGTGGTAAAAGGCTTCGTGTGGTATAACAGGGTCTTGGTTTAACTGGGCTAAGAGTGTTAACATAGGATCTCTGTGAGCTCCTCTGGTGGACCCGCGGATTACTTGCCCTTCGCTGGGGGGATCGTATTCCTAAAAGAAAACACAACCGTTCAATGAACAATGAGAATACATTCCAGGTAAACCATGTGCGACAAGGACTTAAAGCGGTATTTATATTTAGAGACGCCGCACAAAGTAAAAATGTCTTTGGTTGAATAAGGAATTGACAGTATATGGGCAAACAGGCCATTGTCTACAGTATTC